>JAODKC010000009.1:4860119-4897848 GCA_026777985.1 Mormyrops attenuatus
CACCCCCCCAACTAAGCCATCTACACTAGGTTCACCGAATGCTTATCGGAATCGATGTATGATGAATGTGGTCTTCACCAAGTTACAGGCAGCGTAATTACAAGGGAAACTTAAATGAGACCTAACCACTGACGTTCCCTGGAGATTCCAGGAATGGGTGTGTCAGTTTAACCAAAAAAACAAAAAAAAAAAAAAGAAAAAGAAGGGAGGGGAGGTTAGGCTCAGCTGCATCCTGGCAATTACAGACTCACAACACGGAGACAGCCCTGTTTGTGTTTTCAACTCTTCTGGCCTGTCGTGCGTGCCCCCCGCTGCATGAACATGCCCACACCAAGGACGAACCTGTAAACAACCACAAGATTAGACAGAAAAAAGGTGCGGATGAGGACCAAAGCTTGGGAAAGGCTCTTTTGAGAATTCCATAAACAACCATTAGTGTCTAATATCTGGCAGCTGCTTATAAACTGCGCATTACCAGGATTAAAGTCCTGCATGTCTTACAATAGTAGAGCAGTACCTTTACCGTTTAGAATGGAGTTTCGTTGCAGTCACTTAAGCAACACATGAAGCAGGTCAGGTGCCACCTCCCTGCATGAGCAGTCAGCAGTCCAGTCGTGTGGGCCAAGGGTGCGAGGCAACGGCTGCAGAAAGATGGACCGGATTCCCAGATCTTTTGGTTCAGGAGAGATGAGGAACCTCAAGGCTGCGTGCGGAGAGGATGTCTGCGGTGTGTGCCTGTGCGCGTGTGTGGATGCGGTGCTTTCCAACACCTGCAGGCAGGTTTCTGCACGCCTCATAGGTGTCTGTCCCCATGGCAACCGCGAGCGCCTCTCTACTGCATGTTCTTGCACGTTCTTGTACATCGGATGTGCTGCTTTTTTATTTTGCCGATTTACCGCAAAGTGTCGACCAACGGAAAGCAGAGCATTACGCCCATGGGGGAAATACGGAAGATGGCGGAGCACAGACAGAGCAGTGAATAAACAAACTGCCTCTTTTCCACACAGGCACAATCAGGACTTGATCACATGACTATGACGACCTGGTCACATGACTATGCAATACATGATAATAGCAGAGCTCAACAAAGTTTTTTTTTGTTTTTTTTTTTTTTTTTTAAATCAGAAAAACATAACAGGTACAGCCTGAAACTGACCGGCTGCAATCAAGGGAGTCTCAGCTCAATAATGCTTGACTTGAGGACTGAAGCCAATGTAGCTCTTAATGCTGGTGTGAATTTTTAACATGCCCACGTTTATTAACCTTTAACATCTACCCCCACCCACAGCCCTGGTACAAGGTGGCCAGTGGCTAATGTGGTATTAAAACAACAGGAACTGTCTCATGTAGCAGACAGATCTTCACACAAAGCTAGCCCTGGAAGCGTAACTGAATACTGCATGACCTGGCAAACACCTCCGGCTGCTTCAGGGGCGTCCAAGAAGCACCGGCTCTACCTGCCCGGCCAGGGTCAAGCCGGTCATTATTTTCCCCCACCGTCATCACAGCTCGTCAGGTCAGCCTTGACTTTATGGCCTTTCCCTCAAAAACATGCGGGCGAAACCTCAAATGGCCGAGCCCTATGCTTAGCCATGATACACTTCTGAAGCACCACAAGAGCATGGAGGCGTTTCCAGCGCGCCACCAGGGTTACAGGTTAACCCGGGTGCACTCACGGCTGGGCCAGCATACGGGCAGCTAGCGCACCTGCGATTCCCAGAAGCTCGAGGTTTAGCGCCCATCTTCTTCAGACGGTAGTACCAGCACCAAGCTGCTTCTACTCCCTACTGATCAGTTTAACATGATGGCCTGGGAACCAGCTCATCTACGGTCGGCCGATCCCAGTGACCTGACTGGGCGAGTGCGCGTGCGCGCACACACACACACACACACACACACAGGTCATTCAGGGATGTGGCAGTACAAAGCGTGCTTGTTAAACAAATACCACTGGTGTTCCTTTAAATGAAGGCTGTAAATCGAGTAAATAGTATTTAAAACTGTAAGCATTTACCACACAGAACCCTCAGGACATCCTGTAGTTGGGTAGGTTGGTACTTGAAAGTTTAATACCATGTTGGTGTCTATGGCCTCACGGCAAGAACCAGGTTCACTCGACAACTTATACATCGGCAGCAAGCACATCCTGCAGTTGGCACAGCCTTGTGGTGCCATTCCAGTCGTGTCCACTGAACTTGCTCATCATACACTCACACTCAATCATGACAATTAAAAGGAGCTTCCAGATCAAATACTTTAGTATCTTTTTAAGTTAAAATCAGAGATAAACAGCAAACAGGGAACAACCCACAGAACCCAAAAGGTCTTTCACCCACCGTGGAATAAACATTAAAGATTGTCACTTCCCCACAGGCCCCCACCTGCATGACAGACCGCTTGGTTCGCAGAGCCGCCCAGCATAAACACAGCTGCCCCCTAGTTTAAGGGGAAGATGAGGTGCAGTGATTTCCCCCAGGGACGACATCCACGGGGAGAACACGGAGACCAGCCGCAAGTCACGCTCGCCTTGGGAGAATCACAACCAGCCACACACGTACACACACTCACACGCACGTTGGACTACTATAAGGAGAGAAGGTGTAAAAAAATGAATGTATAAAAAATTTTTTTAAAAAAGTGTCTACAGGGTAAAAACCTCGAGGTACCTGCACCATATCTGTCCTTTCGTATTTGTTTTATGGGCATTAAGCAAACATCGCTATAAACAAAAGTGTATACTGACACACACAGGCATGCACACGCCCCTCAGAACGCTAATGGCAGATCCTGCAGCACTTCCAAGAACTGCTTTCCATATAGAAAACAGCTGTCGGCTCCGTGTGGCCAGTGAGGAAATTCGGTGCCTCCCACAGTCAGGAAGCACTCGGGCCCTTGGGGGGGGGGGGGCTTCACGGGCAACGAGTGAGGAAGCTCCTGCTTGTTCAGGAAGCTGCTGTAAACCACAAGGAAGCCGCAAGCTTCAATCACACACACACACACACACCAGCCCCAAGGGAAGGATGGACAGGTCTGTCTGCAGGGGCTGGACGAATGAGTGGCACTCCCCCGTATCTAAGGCAGAGAGATGCGGCCACCCACCCCTCACACACCCCACATCCAACCGTCCCTGCAAGCCCCCATTGGTGGACGCCATCCAAGTGTTCAGACTTGCCTCGGATGCCCTCAGTTATGGCGTTAAAGGGGGGTGGGAGCATCTGTAAGTTTCTCGTTGGAATTTTACGATCTCCTTTCATCAGAGCCGACCCATGGGGCTGGGCATAAATGAGGTTAACCAATCAGCTGCCAGTGGTCTGACATGTGCACAGGTACAGTTAAGGGCATAGGTCCGTCTGCATGCTCAGATCGCAAAAATTTGTATTTACAGGCAAAAATACAAAAACAAAAAAAAAATAAAAATTCACAAGCTTCCGTTTAGAGGGCATAAAGTTCAACTCTGCTTCAGCAGAAAAACCACCACCCAAAGAAAATTAAGCAAATGATTGAATTAGAATTTATACGTATAACCATTTCATCGTTCTTGACTGAAACACAAAGAGGAAATTGGTGCAGAAGAGGAAAGCTGTCATGATACAACCGAAAATCTACACGGACGATTCTGGAAGACTGGAAACTTTCTCTCAAACCCCTTCTTTGATGGTGTTGATGGGCAGGTTTTAGATACTGGGACTGAAAGTACCAGCAGGGCCTCAAATCACCCAAACCCTGTGCTTCTCGCCTGGCTTCAGCATGACGTATGCAAATCGCTGCTGTGTTTATCCTCTGTGGTCCAGCCTACCCACAATGCAGTGCTGCTTCACCTCTACCCTTATGGCTCAGTTTCCTCGATTGCGTCATCGATGCAGCTGTCTTTTCCGTAACAATAAGGGTAAGGCTGTAAAAGGTGCTTCTTAAGACAAACGGCGCACACCTGAGAGCTAACCCTAATAATGAGGACCATGTTCGTTTTAAGTATGGAAATCGGGACTCAAACATCTTGAACGCCTCGACGGCCTGGCGCCCCGGAGGCAGTGCTTAATGATTAACACAGCGTCACCTTTGAAGTCTGGCCACATAACATCGCCGCACAGCGAGCGGCGTGATAACAGACCCCCCCGCCCCGTTCTGCCCAGAGGGGCCACAGACACCCCGCCTGCCCCCCATTCCCCATCCCTCACCTGCTCTTTATTTAAACCACCCCGACCGCTCCCAGCATGTCAGGACAGAGGTGCAAAATCCTGCTGGTGATAAACAAACAGCCTCATCACATGACCCACCCCCCCCTTCCCCTCCCACCTGCCCAAATTACCACCACCGGTTCTGGCAGTGCCCCAGCATTCATGTTTCCAGTCCTCTGTTCTTTCCTCGCGGCCCCTTTCCCGTAAACATGGTGACTGGATCCGCTGACATTCCCAGCTAATTATATGCCTACTTTGAGGGATCAGCTCTCCGCCCCCAAACGCCGTACCCCGCACCTCCCTGGCTTCCTGGGATTATGTTCACACAGGGAGCACAAATTAACCCATTGGAGCATCTGATCTCAGAGGCGGGATGCACAGACGCCTCCGCAGGGGGAAGGGGGGGCTCGAAAACAAGTCGTCCAGAACAAGGACACAAAAATAAAATTCCAGAGGAATGACATTAGTGTGGAAACGATTATGTTCAAGATGGCGAGGAAGGGCCCAGTGCTGTGCTGGAGGCAAAACGCTTTAGTACTTTAAATATTTAGAGGTTTTAACATATTTACTAAACCAAGTATTCCCAAAAACTGTAATTATGATAGAAGGCTTGCGACTTTGAGGCCTTGCCATAAACAGATAAGGACACCCTCTCCCCCTCGCCAAAGTGGTCTGTAACCACCAAGGCTCTTACTGGAGAGACTGTGCTGGGAACCACTGACAAGCCGGGCTGGTAAATACTTGTAACCAGTTACTTGGACCTTGACTTTGACATTGAAAGCACATCAGCAATAATGAGCTGCCCAGACAGCAATAATCACCAACAAAACAAAATTCACCCATCTTGTGAAGAATAACAGTAACAGGCATTATTTTCGGTATCACACTCTCTGATATAAAGAAGCCCTAATTTGTTCTGTGGAATGTGAACAAAGTTTAAGAGGGAGAAGATTATGAAAGGTGATTTATGGGAAACATCCATCTTTTTTTGGCTCAAGAAGCTGGGGACCCTGTGAGCGAGGGCGTCTCCAGGTGGGGGTGGGGGGGTGGCATGGACGTCGTCATCTTATGATATGAACGCACTGCCCCAGGCTGTTCCTCAGAGAGCTCAGGTACACACAGGTACCCCTGTCCTACTCCACCCCCCCAAGCCATCCCCAAAATCCTCAACCTTATGGATGAAATACCCAACAGTGAAAGCGAGTGTGCCGTAGACGTGTACTTCAGCTACTCCCGCCCAAACCACACGAACCAGTTCTGAAGTTAGGAGACCGAAGTTAAGGTTAGGAGACAGTGTCTTCAATGTTACGGCCGCAGACTTTTTCTGCGCTTTCGTGGAAGGGAAGTAACAGTGCCCAGATTAAACGAAAAACAAGCCGCCGCTGGCCGAGTAAGCTGCAAAAATATGAAACACTCGCAGGCTGTGATATTAGTCACCAGATTGCCATTAACCAGAAATGCAGCCATTCCTCTCACCCCTGGCATCTGCACTCTCTCAAAGATCCTTTGTCAGTGCCTCATCCAACGAGCGGACCTCGTGGTCTTCAGGCGGGTAACACACAACGAACGTCACTGCCCACAAGGACAGCAGAGACCCCGGGACCCAGGCCCGGCACACGACGGCTAGGAATGGAGTAATTAGACAGGCAGAGAGAAGAGCTCCAGACGGACTGGAAACCACCCTGCTGCTTGAAGGAACATCTGCGTTCAAGAAAAACAAGGCAATTATATGGTGGGGGGGGGGGGGGGGGATGGTAGAGTGTTTGCCCTTAAAAGAATTGGAAACTCATCTGCACCACCCCTTAAGTCTGATCCCACTGCTCCCCACCATCGGGAGGCAGCCCAGAAAAAGTGGTCATCATCCAAAAAGTTGACCAGCCTGCTGCCACCAAAGGTCACCTAAAACTCCGAAAGGAGGTGTTAGAGAGCACCGGAAGCCAACAGCACTACAGAACACGGGCATAAATCAGGCATGGCACCTGAAAAACCGTATGCAGCAGCAGACGCAGTCAGAAGCAACAAAGCACTCGTCCCCAAATTAAACACGTGGGCTGTGGGGTCTCCTAAAAGCCAGACCTCTCCCCCTTTCCTCCACTTCATCTTCTACCCTGGACAACAAAACCAAACGGCACGCAAGCAGCACGCCGCAAGACGCAAGGACTCCGCTCTTGTTAACTGCGTTAATATCCTTTGATAAACACAGAATCGTGCACAAAAGTTTGTTTAAACACCAATTAGGCAGCAAGCAGACCCTCGGAGGAAAACCCTCCTAAAAAGCACAGAAATTAAATCCAGTCATCCGCTATGTCTGTGTTCACTTATAGATGAGTCAACGGGGGCGTGATGGATAAGAGCAAGTCCTACTGTCCAACTGTTGGGTGAGCCAGAAATGATCCAGCTTTGGTGAAATTAATGAAGCTAGCTCAGCTATAAAATAATATTAATAGCGTGAGGACAGGTTATTATTAAATAAGCCCTCAATAAATCAGACCCCGGTTTATTCCTATGTAAACTGACGATTTTTAATTAGACGGGAACGAAACGCTCTTCAGTGAGGTGTATGCAAATTTCAATGTCCAAACCGTCACCCGCCATGGCACACACTCACAGCAGGAGAAAAGCAGCCTCACGGGTGATATGAACAGATGCTGGCAACATAGGAATGAAGACCCAGAAGAAGCAGCAGGACCGGAAACAGTCAACCGGGGGTCCAATCAGAGCCATTGGCTAATGTCATCCCAAATATATACTCAAAGCTCATGTTTGACTAACCACTGCCTGACAAGAAGGAAATATTTTTGGAGGGGGGCTCCAACAACCCAAACGAGCATGCCATCAGATCACATACCAACACAACTTTATCCATTGTGTACAGGGGAAGAGGAGTTTGTGAGCATGAAACAAAGACTTTAAAATATGCACTTTTCTCTGTTCTTTTAGCCCATGCATTTATAGGTCAACCAACAAAAAGGCCGATAAGCAAAACCAGCAGAGATCAGAATCTCCACTGATAAACCCGAACTCATTCAGCCTACACTGAAACCGGAGACGCAACGGCTCCATTCACACAGCCGGTGTGACCAAGCCACCTTCAGAAAACAAACCCATCCTTACAGTTAAGCTGCAGGGACTCCAGCCGGTCAGCAGAGTTTGACGAAAACCACCACAAGCTCTTACCTTTCTGGCAATGGTTTGACGTCCAACAGCGGTAGTTGTAGTTGTCATTGAAGCTGGTCATGATGCACTGAGGGCTGTCCTCCATGATGCCGGGGCAGACATCAGCACACTCCTTAGACTGCTTATTGCCTGCTATGAAATTGTTCGAATCAGAGTCCATGATGAGTGACCAGTCCACCGAGTCGAGGTAGCACAGCTCTGGGTTCTTCTCGATGCGGATGGCTCCTCTCGTGATGTTCCTCAGGTTGTACAGGCCGATGTCCTTCAGGCTGGTCATCTCAAAGATAACCAGGGCGTAGTTGTAGAAGAGGGTGCGGCCGCGGATGACGGCCAGGTTGGGGAAGAGCGTGCTCAGGCTGTCCAGGCCCGAGACGCGGAACAGCAGCAGGTAGTCGGTCACCATGGTGAGCTTGGGGAAGCTAAGGGTGCGGAAGACCTCCTGGTTGGCGTTGCTGCCCTTATCGCCGATGAGCAGGATCTGCAGGTAACCCTCCACCACCGTGCAGTTCTCTAGGCGTTTGAACTCGCTGATGTCATTGCCAATGTCGATGCTCGGACCACAGACTGGAAAAAAGAAAGACAACGACTCTAGCAGACTGTGACCAAGAAAGGCATGCAAAACAGGATTTAAGGAAACGTTTCAGATAAGCCGCGCATTGAAAGTGGTCTAGAGAACAATCCATATGAAAGAACAGGGGACAACATGGGGACCATCCCTTCACAGTAGTTTACACCGATATAGGTGCTGCTAAAATGAACACTAATCATCCAGGGGTTATGGATGGTTTACACAAAGAGAAAAAAAATCATGGTATACCCTCAGGGTATCCACTACAGGGCGTGCACGCAAAGGAAGACATGGTAACTAATATAGGGTTACTAATTGACCTGAGGACAGGGAGAATAGGGCAGAGTTCCACCCACGGAGAATGACGACCTCGGGCGCCATACAGAAAAACAACAACGGAAACCACATTAACTGAACCAGTACAGCGAAAACGTCTATTTTGTTGTCTGCTATGGGAAAAGTTGACAGCGGTTCGGAGTAACTCCACTGGTGAAATCATACCTAGCAATCAGGAGAGGAGTATAAACCACACCGGTGTGTGAACCAAACAAAGCCCCTTCGAGAGAGTCCAAGGAACGGAGAGAAACACACACACAATTAAAAGGTTGAAGCACCTTTGAAGTCAAGCTCTCCAGGGCGCTGCCTTCGAGTTCAAACCATCCACCCTGGATACCGCACTCGGAACAAAGGTCTGAGTCCGGCGCTCAAACTGCCACCAGACAGTGCATTCACAAGCCACTCACTCGTATCGCCAGAGATTCAGAAGCTCAGATGGAACGTGGCAACGTGAAAGTCCAAAAGCCAAATACCCCAATGAGACTAAACATACGGAAATATTTAGTGTACAAATTTAAATTCATCATTCATTAACAGTTCAGCGTATGCTGAGTCACAATATCCGACTGCAGCACATTATTTACAAAGATTTACAGGATTTATTCCCTTCAGTCTGTTTAAAGTCATTTCCTAAATTTAAAAGGGAAGCAATTATCGACCCATACTCTGCTGTGTGCCTTTCATCTCGAAATGCCCCACAGCAAAGGCGACTCGCTGCCTGACTCTTCTTTCAGTGATACATTCTTTTTCGCAACGGCTCAGATCGCCAAGGGCGAAGTGAAGGGCTGGAGATACTCAAACACAGAGAGTAATTTGTTTATTGGTGAGGAAGAACTCCCAGCTCACTGCCCAGGGTCAGAAACCATTAATAAAAAATCCCAAATTCAAGCAAGAGACTGGGAGAGTGAGGAAGGTAACATTCCTTATTGTACTGCTGACGGATGGTTGGCATCGTTTTCCACAGAAACTGCAGAAAAAAATGGTTCTAATTAGCTTAAACTGATGCAGGCCAAACCAAAACCTGACCGTTGCTTATTGCGAAACGAGGCTAAATTAAATAACCAAACCATTAAGATATGAATGTGTGAACAAATGTTGACGTGAACCGTTAAGTACCATGCAACGTGGACAACTAGCAGCTGGCAAGTATTTGGACAGGCTGCAGGGAATTCGAGGGCAAAGTAATCTCATCCCATTAATCTGTACACCAAGAGCACCATCAACCAGGCAGGCTAAAGGGCGAGATAACCGCTGACGGTTGTCACAGATTGTGTTCTGGATGTTTCATTGGGCTGTTCTTGGGCCTCTACCAGAAGGCAGTAGTTTTGAAGCCTCTCTTAGCAGTAAGGTAGGATACAAGCACCCACACAAGTCAGCACCTGAAAATCACCGTCCATTGATGTAAACACCATTATTCTTGCTAAGTGAATTTGCCCCAAGCGATTTAGCACAGAAGATACCAAACTCTGCTGCTGGAAACAAACCTAGTGAATTCACATTATCTACTTTGCCAGAACAGTTAACATACTATTGAAATATTTACCTTCTACATTTCTAAAAAAATTCAAAACTAGCTTATCAGCTCTGCAAACACACAAGCCCTTAATTATCTGGGTGACCCCGGAGGTAAAAGGCGGCGTGTAAAAACGTCGTCGTAAACTCGGCGCCCCAAACCCAAAACTTCAGCTGTGTCCCTGAAGCCCATCCCACTGCCACCAAGGCTGACGAGACTTTGAAGGCCGTTACCCACCGAATCATCCTGCAAACAGCAGCCAAAAGCACGGATCACGCTGTATTTACATAAACAAGCCGTCTCAGCCCCATTCCGGATCCGGGAGAGTCAGCCGCGAGACAGTATCAGCTAATTAAAGCGTGCAAGAATGGGGTCAACCCCAAGTCAGCTCAAGAGAACAGAACAGGAAATCAGGTTGACAGCAGTCAAAAAAAAAAAACTCAGCTCCGTGTTTATTGTTATGATAAGTACCTGGTTAAGTGCTCAGACACTAGTCTTTGTCTTTGAGGAGGATTAAGCCTCTGTAAACTTCTGGGAAACTTGCTGCCTTATCGGTCTGCCATCAGTTAGGACAAACAGCTTAAAAAGAAAAAAACTAAATTCACAGCAGGGAAGCAAACTAACTTACAGAGTAGCTCATTTAATCTCGTGTCTCCTCTTTGCCACAAACTGGGTTAACACAAGAGATTTCCTTGGTTTTTTAATGCTGTGTCTTAGGCATGCCTCAGCAGCTGAAATACGTCAGGTCGATGAGCTGGTCAATACCTCCGCTAGACCGCAGTGATACGCCTGCCCAGGAAATAGGAAGTGGGGAGCAGATCCGCACTCATCCACACTATCTGATCCCTTTGCACAGAATATGTAAGCGTGCCGCCTCGCAACGACACCAGAAGACACTGAGAAGTTAACTCACTGGGTGGACAGGGTCTCCAAATTTGAGGGCATGCGCATGAGAACCTCATAACATTCTCCATACTGTCAAACCCACATAAATGCATTTGCCAAAGGATCGTCTAATGGGGGGGGTGGCTGAACCAACAAGAAAGGCACTGTGTAGGGGACGATACACAGGGCTACTTTTCCAGCAATGCTGCCGGAAAATGTCGCTGAGAAATGTTACTTGGGCACTTTCCCACTGATTCGGGGGAAAAATGTTCTACTTGAAAAACTTTGATTGACAGTGGGCAAATTTTCCCAATCATCCAGATCCAGATTAGTTGCCCTTTGTCTCACCTGGCTAGTAGTTGTCCGGCAACATTGCTTAAAAAGTTGCCCTGTGTATCATCACCTTTTAAATCCTGGAGGGGTTGAATTAGGACCCTCTAGCAAAGTAGCTGATCTGAACAGCTGCGTAAACGGGAGAAATCATGGATTAATTATTATTATTATTATTATTATTATTATTATTATACTAGGTAACAGTCAGCTGAAGGTAATGCAATTTGGGAAGCGACAATAGCATACCAATATGAAATGAATTTAAAACAAGGCTTCTCAAATGTGGCTGTTAGGAATTGTTTTTCTAAAATATTTCTATGAGTGACCCAAAGGAATGACAGAATCATACAGACCTGACACCAGCATTCATGTGAAGTCTGGCAAAATCAAGTAGGGAATTACGTTTTTGGTTGAGATCAGGATCAGAGACGGGCAGATCACTGTTCCATTGGAGTTGACTGGAAACATCTTTAAGGGTGTGACCGTTGCTGCTCGTTCTCAGAAAATACATGCCGTACCTCTGTGCTAAACCCTAAAAGTGCAAGTCGCTGCCTGGGCTTGAATAATCCTCTGGTGAAGCTGCAATGTGCATCGCTCCTGGGTACGGGGCACCCTTTCCTAGGACTTGAATCTACAAGCATCAGCTCCTTAACCACCAA
Organism: Mormyrops attenuatus; assembly: GCA_026777985.1. Lineage (NCBI taxonomy): Eukaryota > Metazoa > Chordata > Actinopteri > Osteoglossiformes > Mormyridae > Mormyrops > Mormyrops attenuatus. The sequence goes on from JAODKC010000009.1 coordinate 4,871,766, forward strand.
GCCACCTAGCTGCAGCCAGCGGGGTTCGCTCTGAAACCAGGTCACCGCTTCACCATGGGCATTAATCCCCTGCACACCGGTAGATGTGCCATCGCCAGGCCCGTGCCCCACACCAACTCACTGCGCTTACGCTGCCCCATGCCCAGCTCAGATGTCAGAGCACCGCCAGTAACACGAGCCAACCGCCTCACTAACCCATTACTGAGCTCCGGTAAAACACGGTGGCGCTGGGTGACATTGTCCCAGCTTTTGGTTACGGACAGTGCGTCATTTCAGACAGGCGAAGCACACTTTCAAATTACGCACATCGCCGTTGAGAACACACAGGCAGAAATGAGAAACCCTTCTTTCATAGACTATGCCTGCCTGCCTGCCTGCCTGCCTGCCTGCCTGCCTGCCTGTCCTCACGCGATAAACAAATAAGCGCAGGCGTACCCATACATTATATATACTAATAATACATAAACATTAGAGCGGCGCATTATTTACACCTAATCATAATAAGCTGATAACATATTGCCAAAGGCAAGTGGATGAGTTACTTCCTGACACCTGGATAAGCAGTTACCAGAGACAGAGAAGGAAGGATGGATTACATTACGTCTCTTTTCAGCTGTAGCCGGTGGCTTTGCCAGACGAGCACCATAACACATTATCCCTTTGTCACACATACAGGCCAACAAGCAAGGACACGTGGTGGCAAGGGCAGTGCTGGTAACAAAGTTTACAAAAACATTGGTGGGGGGGGGGGGGGACCACAGATACAAGCAGCCTTGCTAACACCTGCATACCATCACTTCTGAAATGATCACACACCAGATACAGCGTTGCCAACTTTCACACATTTGGCGTGACCCTTATTCTTTCAGATGCTTTTTCTCACGCTTATGCAAGAAATCTTAAAGCAAATCTATATGTTCCAATAAAAACCTGAAATTAGCTACATCAAAAAACAATGGGGTAGTTTGGAAACCCTACGGACTATTTAGAAGGTAATAAAACTGCTACGTGTATGTAAATGCGTGTGAGGACTTGACAATCTCACTCTAGCCAGCTGACCAAAGTTGGCAACACTGCTAGACATATAGGGATCAGACACCACCAGCCATGGGAATTGCACACTGCCTAAATTTAATCCCACAGATTTGCCTACGTGCAAGGAAACATGAGGTACGGGGACACAAACACGCTATGGAAAACTGCAGAAGCTTCTAAATCGCTCTAAGTGTCGCCTCGGTTAAACACTGTTAGTGAATTGAAATGATTTACAAACACTGAGGGCGCCTGCCGAACAAAACGGCTGAGGTTACCACAGCACGCTACACAAACACACAGGCTAACACCACTAATGTAGCTCCTTGTTGGAAGGAAAACGGCAAAAAGTACACTTCGGATTTTTGAGATCCTTGACATATTTAGCTTAGACAAGCCATTCTCTAGTTTTTGAATAAGACGCAGAAAATGCTGATAGTGATTCACAATTCAAATAGCGGCGCGTCTGGAATTCCATTGTGTTTCCAGGGTTTCGCATCACTACCACGCGGGTAAAATTAGATCCCGCATGACAAATATAACAGAGCCCAATGAAGTTACCCAGCCGGCAGACATCTCTCAATATCGATATCATTAGCATGACCGCAAAGGCATCACTGTCACTGCACGGCGAAACAGGGGGCTGAGCTCAGGCTGTTCTCAGGCTAAAGACGGCATTTGCTGTTCCAGTGCATGTGAAATAATCTAACATGCAAACTACAAACCAGGCATGTAAAACGTGGATTGAGTTACCACCTAAACACAATAATTAACAACTGTTGTATGTCCAAAGTCCTGCAGAGAAATCATATCAAACTGATACTAAATGTAAAATTGTGGCTAAAAAGATGTTTGCCCATAATTTCAGATTCTATGCAGTACAGATTCAAATCGTTTGAGGATTACTAAAGACAAAACCCGCTATCAGGGCGTTTACTGTGGCAGTTGGAGTTTAAAAACAAAAGTGGTGAAACTGGTCAGAAACCACTACCAACTTCACAGTTCGTAAACCACAAGGTCACTGACGCAAGGGTAGGCCTGGCCCCTTCCTGTTTTCAACATGGGAAATGCTAAAAATCATAGCCGGACGTCATTTATCATTTTAGGTTGTGTAAAAATGTAAAGGCTTCGATCATTTCATTTCATTCATGTGTTACAGCGGAGGTCTCAAATCATTACTAGTCTGGCTCCTAGTCAGTACCAACAGTGAATTTTCATGCAAATATATTCATTTTATTTAAATATACTATATTACTTCTCCATATGTCAGGACTGGAAATAGTACTGTCACAGCCATTTACCGAATCCATGGAAAATCAGGTCGCTAACAGTGCTTTGGCTCAAATGTGTGCCACATAGACAAAAGCGGAAAAGGGGCATTTCCATACATTCCTGAATACGTCTTAGTTCCATTTGTCTTAAAGGAATACGGAATTTCTGGTGTTAAAGATTTTGAAATGTTTGAATGAATCCTTATGACAAAATAATGACGAAAAGTGGCCTCCATTAACCTGGCTTGTGTGTTTCACTGTTTACCTAGAGTACTCTTGATTATTAACAAAAAGCTATTTTTTGGACTATAGGCCTATCCAATGAGCAAGTTAAATTTTATTAACAGAGAGAGTCAATCACTACACAACATGGTGTGATGAACAAGTGGATAAGTGGATAAAGTCAAGGACGGGAAACTAACAAACTCTGTCCTGCTGAATGCCATGGAAACTTTAAGATGCAGCCATACGCGACTCCTACGTGCTGAAATTCCCAGGACATAAAATACATGCAAATATGTTTTTCTGTTGTTTTTCAGAAGAAAACTAGAGACTAATCCACAAGTAAATGACAAAACACTCCCTCTATTTAAGACCACAAAGGGGGTGTCTCCCAAAGAAGGATTTCTCAGTGTTCGTCATGATTGTCCAATAGGAATGCTCCTTACCTAAACGCTTATTGGACAATCATGGCTTCTATCTTAAGTAGATCCAGCTAACTGAGAAATTCTGTTTCGTAGCGTAGCATATCCCCCCCCCCCCTTTAGTTAAGGATTAACTAAACCAAAACACACATCGCAGAATGAACTAAGAAAGTGATCTGGCAACGTGCAAAACATAAATCTGTGTAATGGTTTGAGTTACACTGGCGCCAGAGTTCCTCTATTCTGCGGCATCTTACTCCTTTAGGTTTTGTTTACTGCATTCCTTACGGGTCACGCCGTCCACCTGCAGTCCTCCGCTTTCCACACTGCTTCCCACAGACCACAACCAAGTATCAAGTAATACATCAGCTTAGTATCAGACGCAACAGACCACCTTCGAGCTCTCCGGGAAATCCCATACAAAGATATCCCTAAATTTAAACAGAAGTGCAAAATACACCCATTTTTGGCAGCAACCGGTCAACCTTCCGATTCTGCTTGTTTACAATCCGGGACTCAACACTGACCGGCTGCACTCAGTGCTGTACCAATACATCATCCTACAACGCCAGTGTCACCGAAATGCAGCGATATTTCAGGTGTTTCGGGGGCCGGGAAAACGGCATCAAAGGACAGGATCTTCGCTCCCACACGCAGGATTACAGGATCTCCACCCTGGACCTTCCACACTCAGGCTCCGTAACTCGAGCGCGACCATTGAGCATTTTCAATCAGAGTCGTGAAACGTGTTTCAGCGCAGCGTGACCAACAGCTGAACCAAAATACAGCAGATGATAACATTTTTATTTCACATACGTTCCACTCACACCGAAACGGACAAGTCATTGTTAATATGAAAGTTGGGAATAAAGCAAGAAGTATAAATAGCAGCAGACGTAGACTGGCATAAACATCCAACATATGGAAGCATGCGTGCCTCACACGCTGAAGAAAAGGCGCTTTCTATTTAGGGAACTTGCTTGTTCAACCCACCACGTTTCTACACATAAACAGCTGAATATCAGTCTGCTTTCGTGTAGGTTACCGTATTTGCTGTTGTCCTAACGGAAAACGTGCTATTTTCGATTTGTTGAAATATTTTAAATGAACTCAACTATTCTACAGTTCCATATGGCGAGACCCCCCCCCCCAGACAGCTATAAGGTTAATCATATGTTCGGCAAACCTGGTTTTCCCACCGATCGGCCCATATTATTTTAAACTCTAAATTTCTAACCAAGGGTAAAACTACTCAGCTGGTATGCAAATACGCAAAGCCTGGCCGAACGATGGACTAAACCCTGTGTCATGCATTACAATAAGCCAAATGATACAGTAAAAGATGTTATTGCTGGGGGCTGTTGATGTCTGCAAGAGATAGTGGATCCAGAACATAGACAAATTAACGAATAATAAGGCTATGAATAATAGGTCAAATAGTAATAATAACAGCAGTAAGCCACAGAGGGACAGATATGCAAACTTACTTTCTCCATTTGCGGGCCACATACAGGTCGTGTAGATAGAGAATAACAGACCCCATAACAAGGTCAAATTATTTCTTTCTGTCCCAGACCACATTCCTGTTAAATGCATCGACTTAAAATGCAAGAGGTCTTTTCTTAAAAAAAAAAAAAAAGAATACACTGAACTTCGGAGTCTTCTTCACAGTTTTTCCTTTTAAGAGATGTAAATGGGAGCAGGATGAACGCCTAGTTAAAATAATTGATTTGTTCGTAACGAGATCGAGATCTTATTTCTGTCCGTAGCGTGGATTCAGTCGTCTCGAAATGGGTGGTCTCTGATCGGCGTTTATTTATTGTTTCCTTTAGAAGAAAAAGATGGTCATTTGCAGTCGACTCAAAAAGTGTTGTTATTCTTGCCAAAAATACAAGAACGTATGTGAGGTTAACAAAAAACACGAGTTGGGGAATCCAGTCGTCTGATAGTAATCCGCATCTTCAGCCTCCATTTCTTGTTTCAAAAAGGATGTACACGTAGCTAAGCCAGCTAATCTTACTAAAACAGAGACCAAAAACAGAACACCTAGTATATCTTCCTATCGTTTTATTGAATCATCCTATTAATAAACGTGGAAATCAATCCCACGCCGAATTCACAGCCTGCAGCGTTTCGGCGAAGGAAAACGCAGAGCCCCAATTCAGCGGGCCCTCCCCAAGCGGTTCGGATACAAATATCCACCAGAGCAAAAATGGTCACACCGACTGCACCCCCTTTTTATCCCTCCGTCGTCGGCGGTCCGCTCTGCAGTTAAAATTTGCAGCTAGTTGGCCATCCCTTCCCTGCCACGCAAGACCGAGCGCCTTTAGTTTCGCTGTTCCCGTTATACCTTACGCGCACGATTCACATATTACTCGCTATAAGCAGGGCGAAAGCCCCCCCTGTTCATTAAGCCCGATGGCCTTTCTCGGAATTATAAGCGCAAACTGGCAGCTGTGCGGTAAGCAAGGCTCCGACCGTCGGCGTCCGCTCCGTAAAAATCAGCGCTGTAAACAAGGGGCAGCTTCGTTCACACATACATGTAGGGCAGCCGCAGCCAGGGAGGAAAAGCTGGAGTGGAGCGGAGTGGGGCATGGCCGGCAGAGGTAAACATCTCCATCCATCGCTTCCCGTCTTTCCCTTCCCATCGTGTGCGCCAAATCTTACAAATGCAAGAAATGATCATAAAAATATGCACTGGTTAATTTGGTGGTGATGGAGAAGAAAACATTCGGCCTAGTATGGCCATGATAGTAATAAATATATTACAAATTTACGCTTCTTTGCCCTTCGCAGGCGGTTCTAATGTAGACCTACAACCGTAACTTCCAAGTTAATAAAAAAAAAATCACAAAAATTCCAAAATGTCAAATGTGCGATACGCAACCTTATTATTATAAGCGTAACTTCATAATAATAATAATAATAATAATAATAATAATACTGATAATAATAATAATAAGTATTATTATTATTGTTGTTTGTTTCAGAAATACGTGTACATTGGAAAAAATGAGCATGTGAATACGCATAAATAAGCAGGCCTACATGATATATGAAAGATGAATGAACAATATGAATGAATTGGGGGTGGTTCTGAACTAAGCAGAAGTAGGCTGTTTCCCTGTCTATTGCTGCAATTATTCCATGGTGAATTTTTCCATGATTTTTTTCCCTCTAGTTCGGTTTTGTTGACCCATACATTTCCTCTTCTGTGGCCTAATCTTTTTATAAATTTGACAGCGGTCGTTCAGATTAATTACTAACTGCTGTTCCTTCGAGCTGTTTGTATTGAATGACCGATCTAACCAGAACCCAAATCCAAGGCCATGAAAATAGCTTCACTAGATGGATTTATTTGTTTGTTTATATATTTATCTGTTTATTTCTTTGTACGTTGTATACCAGTGAAGCTGGTACTTCAGAATATCTCCAGGGACAAGGTATGGCGCTGAACTGCAGCTATAAGCAAAGTCCTTGGTAAACAGCAGAAAGGGGGCCGGGCTGCCGATTCCACTATCCAGGTCTGAACTTCATCGCCCCAGCTCCGTATTTTCGTTGTGAGCATATTTTGCCTATGACTCACTGCCGACTTCAGTAAACGCGAATACCTGGCATGGAGTTTCATTCAAATAAATGGATCGAACCAAGGATCCCCATTCATGCTCGACGCTCACACGACAGGCAACCAAGAAGCGTTCCCCGTGCGGGCGAGAGAACTATATTTAGACTTGTTTATGTTGTGCTTTTGTTACAACACTAATAATTTCCTTGGCCACAAGGCTTAATTTTCTGCATAAACCTGTTACATTTTGTCTGCACATATTTTTATTTCTAGAATAAAAAATTCACCACCCCCATGTGCCGGTTTGTCACGACTTGTTGAGTTGCGTATTTTTTCTGCCCCCCCCCCCGATAAATTATTTCTGTCAAAGTATGTAGGTAATTAAAGGAATAAGATGGTAACGGATGACTGTGGTATGTTTTGGCGGCAAAACAATTAAATATACGGTGAAAACAACTGAATCTAGTCTGGGTTTATTTAAGACGCCACTGTTACAAATATCCTGGCCTTAGAAAAGTTTTTCTTCGTAAAACGTGGAATTCCTACATATTCCTGACTAAAGCAATCGCATTGTGTGTGTACACATAAATAGGCTTTTGCCAATAAATTATTTTTGTTATATGAGGGAAATAAATTATTCAATATATCATTGTGCATGCACAGAGTTGGTTATACTGGCGTATGTGATCCCACGCACAACTCGTTAATCCTATACAACTGGTTTAAAAAATTAATACGAGTAAACAGCTAAATTAATTACCAACAGTGTTCCGTTGTTTTAAGAAATAAATATTTCAATGGCACTGAGTGCTTTATAATCACACCCACACATGCATATTTAAACACATATACACCTACACGTAATTGTTTATTAGATATTTGTTTATTTGTTTAATGTGTAATATTTAAGTTAATTTTCGCAGGGTTCTGTAGTAAAGATGGTCTCACACGATTTCACTCATTATGCTGACTTTCGTCAAAGTTGATGCAACTTAGTTACAGCACCGATCTTTGTCGATGTTAAATTAAGACGAATATATATGTTGAGTGTTGTCACTTGTACTCTACTTCTTGATTTTCAAATTATGCCTGTTTATTTAATACAATGTAATCACAAGTTGAAAACGTGACATTATTTTGACGTATTCCTAGGTGACATGCTTCCTGTATGTTTTAATTTATGTTTTATTGTAATATGACTTTTGTGAAATAAAGAACGTAAAATGACCGTGAAGGGGTGGTTTTATGAAGGCTTCCTTCCTTCTTCCCATTAAGCGATCTGTTCTGCGGTGCGTAGCCGCTGAGTCCGCTTGCTTCCACCTGTGTTCGTACCGCCACCTAGTGTGGAAATAAATCAGGATGCAAGACGTCGTGTTTGCTGTTGAGGTACTAAAGAGAACATCCCAGTTAGACCACAATATTTTCGTGGGTTACTTATTCAAAACGAATATTTCACGTATCATCATCAATAATTATCTTGGAATACAGGTGAAACACTTGCGTAATGCAAGGATGATGTTCGAGCCCACAACACTTACGTCGTGAACCAATGAGCCTATGTTTCCCGTCGATCAGCTGAGGTGCTTTGGTGCTTAAAAAGCTAGTGCTGAAATCGATCTGCGGGGCTCCAAACACGCTGAGACACACACGACTTGCGGGAGCATGAAATAAACCACAGCACTGCAAGTTCGTTAATGCCACATCATTTATTTTCTTTTAGGCCACAAAGAGAAATTGACAGAATACAATACACACTGGGACACAGTGAAAAGGCGCACTGAAAATAAAAATCTGGACAAAGGACAGTTCTCATACTTCTTGGTGGTCTGAGCTCATCCTAAAATGAGAGTGCCAACCCCCCCAAAAAAAACCAGTGTGGGGAAATAATAGTACTCAATGAACCTGACACATTTAATTATGCTTTTAATTATAGGAGAAGTTCATAAGCTAAACCACGAAACAAAGGCTGTAATAGAAAAGAAACCACTGAACAGAGATAGGCCTAGGCCAGAAAATGATCCCTCTCTCCAACTTCATCAAAAAATGAACGGAGACCCAATGGCTGCACGGCGATCGTTCTTCCGGCGCTCTCATGCCACGGTGACGTGACCCTCCGTCTCCCACTGAACCGCACGCTTGTCCGCCTGCATTTGCCAAGTCTTCATAAACAACCATCCCAAATGAGAGGCGGACAGGCCACCTACCTTGACGCCTCCTAGTCCACATTTGGAAATAAACGCTCATCAGCAGTGGGTCTCTCCTGCTAATGGGTGCGTTTCTCTCTGCGCCAGGGCCAAGGAGAACAGAACAAGGACACATGACGAGTGGAAACCCAAATTGACCAGATGGTGCGTCCAGGATACTTAAATTTATAACGGTGGTAAAAAAGTTTATTTTTTCCCATGGTCCAATCATTTATTCTGGTTAGGGTCACGATCATCTTATTCCAAGAGGACTTCTGGACCGAATACCAGTCTCTAACATGGTACATGCTCTCTCTCACACACAGACACAGACATGTTTGTATTCATGTCTTTGTGGGGACCATCCATTCATCTTTTTGGGAAATACCCTAATCCCACCTATGACAACCTTAACTCCTGCCTAGTCCTAACCTTAACCATAAGTAACCAAACAAAACACAAACCATTTGGCATTCTTACGTTTTTGATTGCCGGCACAGCTAGATATTTATAAAATCGAGTTTTCCCTTACAGGGACCCACAACATAAAAAAAACACATTTTTATCACATTACGGGGACATTTGGTCCCTACAATGTACATATTTCACACACCCCCCCACACACACATAGACTCAAGTTCATTTAAACCACAGTCATTTTTGGTTTTCCTAACGTTTTATTGTGAAAACTAAAGCAAAAACAAGAATAAGCATTTGTGATTTATAGGGCAGGCTGCCACTGTAATATGACCTGGGATTTAAAAATGTGTAACTACGTCTGTAGTAATTTGTGCTTGTTCATTAATCTGGGGCAATATTAAACAAGTCACATAAAGGGGTCAGGATATTAAAGGGGCCTCAAGGCATTGAAAATAGGGAATTAATATGTACATCTCTGCATAAGGTCTGTAGTGTTTGAATTACTTTGTGATATGAAGAGAATCTTTGCCCTAACCAGCTCTAACCTTAACCCTAGCGGAGATGACAGTAGACTTCAGAAGGATGATTACCTGATGGATTTCTTTTTACTTCTGATGCTCTTTTATTTGAAACTGGAAGTTGTAGGGATTAAAATACGAGCAGCATAAATATTCCTGTTGTTACTGTAACCTGAGAACATGTGGCTATGGGGACGGTGTAAATCCATCCTCAGTTTGGAAGCACCGACAGTGTATCTGATCACAGCTGTGTCACCCAGCTGTCAGGCACGCTGAGAATCGTCCCCAAACCTGCTTCCGTAACACTAGCAAAGACAGGAAATGCCCCTCTGAATGGACCGCTGACATCTCACGATTGCAGTGCGCTGGTACTGCCCAAAGCCTCCTCTGTCGTCAGGGAATTCAAAACAAATCCCCTATGTACCGGGAGAGTGATGGTTTTAAGACACCAGCACAATTTCCAGAAATTCTTAACTAGATGACTAGAACATAAAATATAACTCAATTTATGCTGGTAACTCAAATATAATTCAAATCGCGCTGACCATAAAAAGTAAAAAAATAAAAAGTTTACTTAGAATTTGTATACCCAGCTAAAATTTCCATAAAAGAAGTGACTATATTTATCCACAAAGTGTAAATGATTTTAGGCTGGCGCCCCACCCTGGGTTATTTGCTGCATTGCGCCCATAGCCTCTGGGATGGGCTCCGGTCCCCCCACCACCCTGGATAGAACAAGCAGGCACATGTTCCTTGTTCCGTTAACTCTGATCACGACACGACGAAACAAAGTATCAAATTGAGGCAGAGCAAGACTCTGTTGAATATTTTATTACAAATCCATATTTTCAATATTGCAATATTAATAATAAAGCAAAAGAATAGGGATATTCGGGTTGTGTGTTTTTCTAATTACAGCATATGGGATAGTACCAGATAGATATTTCATTCATTCAGCTCTTTCACTGTAGCTCTGCATGAGCAACACAAACTATGGCAGCATACAATGCAAGTTTCTTGACGGATACATTTTTACTGTTCTACACTCTGCATTATCTGACCAACAAGGATTACATTCATGTTTTACGGAATACAACTAAGTTAAAAAGTGTTAAACAGAATGTTAAAAATTACATAATATTGCTCCCTGAGCTAATGCGGATTGTTCTTTCCTACATCATTATGGGGTGTAATAATAATAGTAATAATAATAATAATAATTCACCTTCTATCCTTTCAACTTTTTATAAATATATCAACGATATATCAACACTACCAGTTTGGGCTTCATTTTCTTTGGGAACTTCTGAAACGTTTAATGTTTCTTCAACTGATTTTAAAAATCGCCTTTAAGAGATTACGACAAGCTTTTTTAACATATGAATTTAATGGTGGGACTAGTACATTCCTATTGCGCAAACATCCCAGTAAAGTAATTCCACACTGCCATCTTGTGGCCATAACTTACACTGCACCTATTTCTGAGGCTGCTCTGCTCGACTTATCAAACAACAAAGAGAATGGGTAGGGCTGCATAATGATCATACTCTGGCTACAGGTAAGGTGACCGAACAGAGAATATTTGACATTGAGATTAGGGGGAAACTCATTTGTACAAACACACACTCCTTTGGCATCCCTGCATAACGTCCAAAGCCAAGATTCAGGAACACAGTGACTCAATTTGGATCAGAGTCAGTGGACTGCCCTGGCCGCTCCAGTTTCCAGTTCTGTTTACACAATCAGGTCCCAGCTTAAAACATCTGAAATGTAACATGTAACTCACATTAAGTACTTTGTATATTCTCAGTAATTTTGTTTATATAGGTCTAAATGTGGCTGTAATAAAAATAATAAATCTTCATTATTTTTCTGTTACTTAATCAAATTTAAAAAGTTTAAATTATTCATATACCTGAGTACGTGCCGACCTAAAGGTGTATTATAGTCCTTGGGGTCTGAAACAGTAATAAAATACTATGTGTAATGAAATTATTTTTACACTGATTCTTGCATAAGTGTTCTAAAAAAGTGACTTGTTACATAGTGCTTCAGTTGATGAAAGTGATACACTCTTTTGCTATCTTTCCATTAACGTTACACATGCCAGGCCGTTCCTGAGGAGGCCCGCCATCAGAGAAGCCGCCCGGCTAGCAGGCCTGCACGGAATGCTGTAATCCCAGCAGTGCACATTGTTTCGGCGTTCTGCTTCCTCCCTCCATCTGGTTCTCATCTGGAGAATTCTTTCCGCACTTTCCTGGGAAAAGCTATGAATCTTAATAAGCCACAGATTCTCCACGAAACCACTCCAGAATGATCTGCTTGTTCTCCTTCACCCACTTAATGTTAGCTTCTGCCCTTTCAATGGCGTGCTGAAGAGCCCACATCTCGGAACCAAAGTCTTCCACTCGGTGGTTGGCCAGGAACTGTGTTAACTACAGCAGGACAGAGGATCGGAGAGAGAGAGTGGCTGAACAGCATCCTACACAAACACACTAAGCACATTAGCTCATAGCATCAGGATGTTCTGAATCTTGATGGTAAAAATGTCTTTTTTTCAGGTGCTGAAGACAAAGAGAGTGTTAAAGGTTTCAGATTAAGTGAGAGGGCCGTGGGATTTAATGTCAGTTTTACCTCCTGGAGTTCAGTTTCTGAGGAGAATCGTTCTGTCACTGCTTCGATTACGCCGCCTAACAGTAGCTCCTCACCTCCATATCTGAAAGTAGTTTTGAAAATTTGCTCAGAAAAGCAATTACAGCACAACAATAACAATGCAGTTAACATGCAAAATCATAACATAATAAATAGTAATCATAGAACAACTCAGGTGTGATTTTGGTTAAGTATGCTTCTTCAATGGTCCTTTGGTAAAGCAGTCATCATAATGCATTATAGATACCTTCATAATGCATTATAGATACCTTCATAATGCATTAAAATGCATTCAAAAAGTATCCTAAGCACAGCTATAACTATTTATAAAAAGGCTAAACATATTATACCCATGTTTTTTTATGCATTACTAATGCCCATGAAGCTCTCATCTATAATGCACTAAAGTTACCTTCATAGCACATTATAATGGTCAGTATAAGCCATTATAATGCATCATGAAGGTATTTATAGACATTTATATATTATTAAAGATGAGAGCATCATAAAGCATTCATAATGCATAATAAACATGGCTATAATGTGTTATGCACTTTATGAATGCATTATAATGCATTGTGAAGGTTTGTATAATGCATTGTACATGAGTGCTTTAAGTAAAGTGTTAACAGTCCTTCTTTCTAGCCTGAAGTGAGGTATACCATTACAGCCTCTGAGTAGCAATCATTGCAAATTAATGACAGCCTTGTATCAGCTCTATATGCTTTCTGTGCTGTAAAGGCAACAGAAAAAACAGATAAAACAAAACTAACTCGTGTTTTAGGTATGTCCACTTCTTCCGGACAAAGTCCCAGACTAAAGAATGACCTGCCACATTCATGGCCATGGATTTCATAACGGAATAAAATTCAGTCTTTTTTATCTTATCCGGGTCCAGAGTGTATTCCAGGAGTCTAAAAAACAAGAATGAATTTTTTTCTCATATCCTTGCAACGTCTATGACACATGGTGCAGAATACCTCGATTCTTAAGAGCTAACCTTTTCAGGATCTCGGTATCCTTGGTGCAGGACAGAGCATCTCTCAGAATGTCTTTCTCTGTCTCCTCAGTGGTGTTCTGAAACAACTGCCACAAAAACTCCCACTCTTGCTGACCTCCGACAGCTATGGCAGTGCAGTAGATGAGTGATCGCAAGTTTGGGTGAACCCTACAATAGATAAGACTTCACTAAAAGCTCGGTCGAATCTTACAATAGATATGATGTTCAGTACAACTATGATCGCTGAAAAAAAGACAATGTTCTGCACCATTTTGAGGTGGAGTTCTGTTTCCATTGATTGAATGTGTCACTGGCCATCTTCTGGCATTTAATTAGACCACTGCCACATGCTATTTCGATGGCTATATTCTGATGGTACCTGTCACAGAACAGGAAGACAATTAGCATTTTTAAAACATTAAATTTGGCCGAGCAGCTCCGTGTTAAGGTGCAAACAGACGCAGGGCTTACTGCGCAGGGAGTTGCTCAGGGATGGATGATTTCATGGTGAAAGCTTCAAAATGGTCATAAAGCGGGGTGACTTGCTTTCTCAGGTATGCCTAAAATATGATGGAGTGTAATAAGAACTTCTCCTGATTTTTTGTAACGCACTACAGCTTATTTTGACCACAAAGAAGATTCCCTATCGAGAACTGACCTCAATGAAGCTATAGTCTTCTGAACGATCTAACATCAGAGTGATGTCATGAAGATTATGCCAGGCAGTCGCCCAGGGAATGAATTCCATATCCTTGTGTAGGAACTTGGTAAAGCTGAGAGCCAAAGTGATATTGACATGCCTGGCTCTAGATCAAACAAACAGAAAATCATTATAATATGAATTAAGTCAAGCAGAGAAATGTACACAACATATCACAGCATAGGAAACGTCCCATTTTTAAAGTGAACTATAGGTGCTTAACAGGGATGAAATGTTACGCTGCAAAAACACAACCACATACTAAATAACAATTTATAAATCACACATTCATGTTGACAGATAATTAAGGCCTTTGTTATATCTATGTTTTCTATGGAAACCCTGTACTGCGGTCAAAAAAGCATGTGTGATATTTAATAGCATACGCATAAATAAACACTGGCACTGGAAAAAGCACTGGAAAGATATATTATAAATATGCATCTTTTACACAAAAATATATTAGAGTTTAAGAGAAGTGGGTGATCCCAACATAATAATTAAGGGGAAGGGGCTGTAATTGGTAGGTTAGTGATTTCGGGATGTATCAAATCTCCAGTCCTGCCCTCCGGTACCTGCAGTAGCTGGATAATGGTTAAGATGTTAAGACGTAGATGTTTAAATGAGATACGTTGCTTTGAATGAACACATCCACGAACCAATATAATAATAGTAATTTACAAAGAATGGTATGTGAACATGGGTTACACATAAATTACGGAACATGCGACACGATAAAAAACAGCATTTTCCCTGAAGGTCAGGTACATCTGACGACATGAACTTACATTGCTAGTTCAAATGCGTCGTCGATAAGTTGTGCTCTGCTGACAACGGGAATCATCTGGAGAATTGTAAATAATGTTTTTAATGCATTATAAGGATTTCAGCAACAGATATCAAGTACCTTCTCTTGGGGGACAATTTTAGTGTCTCTGTAATCGAATGTGCGTTGCCCTGGAGAGTTTCATTTTTCCACGATTACATAAGAAGAACCGCGATTTAATCCATGTTTGTGAAAGATTAAACATATTTCTATTTGCATTTCTCTGTTTTCATTTCCTTTTAAGAATTTGCTGCTGACCTTTTATGAAAGGATACATTTATTCATCTGTAAGGCTTCTACTCACAAAAAAAATGCCTAGATGGTGATCGTTATGATCGTTGTCCAAAGGGAACAACACAAATCGTGAAGCATGAAATTAATGAATGGAATTTACGTGGTGGTCTGTGCCAAGCTGCTGCAGAAGCCTCTCCCAGTTCTCCGGGTCGTAGTTCACTCTGTAGTATCCAGTGCAGTTGACGTTGGCTAGGATCCATTCATTGTTATTTGACTGATATATTGGTTTCGAAACTGCAAGGAACAACATTATATATAAAGGCTGCTTCTCCGTTTGAGTTCACGCTTTCATTTTCTGTCGTTATTCTTATTTATTTTATTTCTCTACATGCGTGAGAAGATCCAAAACAAATATTTAAGGAATGTAGTAGATTAAACCTGCGCTATAAATATTATACATAATGTATTATGAAGAATTATTAAAAGAAAAAAAAGAAAGACATTTATTACCGGGGCCATTTACAGTCAGAAGGTCCTGCGTTATCTCCTGCGAACCAGACTTGAGCATTTTAATTGGAACTTGCCATGTTATGCTGTGCCAGAGAAACGGATGAAAACGACACAATGTTATACGTATTACGATATCTGACATCACAGAGAAGCTACTGAACAAACTTGAAAACGTTCTCACATTCTCAAAAAAATATATTAAATTGCTGTCCACAATTTGTTGACACAAGGCTTGGATTCAGGTTCACAGCGCAAAGCAAAGCACCTAACTAGGTGGGCACCAAAGCGTCCCTGCATGCAGCCACTTAAAACTGTCATGAAGTGACTCACTTGTATTGCGCGCTTTCGTTGAACATGAAGTGTTCCTGGGATATGTCTCCAGACGAGGTGTTGATGGTAATAAGAGGATAGCCTGGTTCTTTGGTCCAGGACTCCATCAAGTCGGCAACTTGAGTGGTGTCGTTGTTGCTTTTTACCGCCTGCACATGATTTTAGCGATTTCAATTCTTTTTATACTCCATTGATGAAACCGTTAGGACAAGCTCAAGTAATCCCCATGTAATCGACGCCAGGAATTTGCCCAAACATACTCTTTAATATAATTTTATTTATAACAAGGCATATGAGGGTCACTACACATTTCTTAATATATCGGCTATCATGACGTACAAGATTTCATGGTGGAAATGTGTGTAATAAAACTTACTTCCTGTATGTGTCTCCAGAGATCCTGGCATTCTGCGTTGTTATATTGGAATGCCTTCAGATAGGACTAAAATGAGACATTTGTGCGAATTAGAGAAATAACGAATCAGTATTTTAAAATCAAGTTGCTATATTGCAGTAATGACATTTAGAGTTTGTTCAATACTTTCGTTCACCTGGCATGTGAAAAATGCTAGAGGGATTTTCAGTATTTTCTCATTACCAGTTACTTTAACAGAGTAAGAAAAATATTTATTTAGTAGACAATTCTACTGCTAGACTTGGCTGGGCAAGATTACATCTGTGTTTAATTTGACACGCACTTCAGTACATAATTTTCATATGATGGCCAGAGTAGAGTGAAAAAGCGCCCCCTACCTTCACACCGCTGACAAAGACCGCCTCTGACACGTAACTAGACAGCATTCTCAACACTATTGCCCCCTGTAGCACAAAGATACAGGTATTTGTCCTGTCTATCCACGTACTTTATGTGTATATTGTTGCTACAATAATGTGCTACTTCACTTGACTTGATTTGACTTGAGTAAAAGTAAGTGACTAAAATCTATTTATATAGCACTTTTCGCAGCCGCAAATCACAAAATGCTTTACACGACCATTACGAGAGAAATTTAAAAGTATGCAACTCGTGACACAATGCATTACAAAAACAGAGAATATACATTAACAAATCCTAATAAAATGCAGAACGTATGCAAACAGATTACGCCAAAACCCATCTAGATAGATAAGTCTTGAGCTGTCTTTTAAAAGCCATGAGTAAAACGCTGCAGCCATCAGACTGTCGGCCAAGCACCTTGCTGTAGCTGATGGGGTCAAACAGGTCCTCGATGTCATCGTATGTAATGACCTCTTCCACTTCGGGAATGAGCTGCCGGTGGTTTTCCTTGGATTCCATTTTAAGCATGCCCTGAACCTCTTTGAGGAAGAACAGTTCTTTCTGAAAAACAAAATATTACTATTGCAATGTAAAAGCACCTGAAAATGAAGCAGAGCAATGAAAATGTTTAAATAAACACAAATGGGAGACGTACAAAATTCCAGGTTGGCTCGACTCTATCCACACCAAAGTATGACAGGTATGTGGAAAAGCCTTCATTGAGCCACACGTTATTCCACCATTCCATTGTGACCAGGTTTCCAAACCACTGGAACATTTAAAGAGAAATCAAACATTGGGTTAAGAGACAACTGCTTTTGGTTCTATAATACATTGTCATGAGATGCGAGACGAAGGACTCGAAGGCAGGTGTGTGGTGAACAAAAATGGGTTTATCGAACTGAATGGGAAACTAAACAAGAAGGCAAGTACAGGGAAGGACACAGGCAGACAGGAGGAGCGACATTAATGACTGGATTGCGGCTGACGAGACAAACAGGTACTTAAATACAAAGACTGACAAGAGGTAACAAGCAACAGGCGTGGCTCATCAGGGCCATGTGAGGGAGGAGACAGGAGGGTCAGGGGGTCATGACTTGCCGGATGTAGCACACCCAACATTTTTAAACAAATCTGTGCCATTTATAGAATATTTTATTTAAAACAATATGTTCAAGAAGTCAATTTCTGAAAATCAAAATTCCCTGTTTTATGAAATACAGATGACCCTTCCACATGGCGGGGGTTAAAGGAACAGGCCCCCACGATCTGGGAAAACCATGAAAGATATGAAATGTGAGATATAAAAATCACTGTGAGATCACTGTGAGTTAATATGCGAGAGGCGCTGTAAACACGCTTGGCGACCAGCACTACATATATTTTATGTGTTTATGAATTGCTAAGCTTGTCTGAGGCTTTTGCAAAACTCTTCCAAAAAGAATCCAATATACCTGATGCTGGAAATCGAAAGACATGCATATACTTGTGTTTTCAGCCAAAGATCATTATCAATTTCACTAACATGTTTCTCTGGCTGCCAATACAACAACAACATCAGTATATTGTCTGTGTTTTGGATGTTTTTTGCTGCTGTGTGATAGGAAACTCACACCCGACCACTAAAATAACTTGGTTACATGGTTACATTTGAAAAATCCAAGCCTGCATTACAAACAGCATGCTTTCCTTCCAAACAATGCTTAATGGAAGATATTTTAATTCTTCTGTTGATGTTTCAGAACTTGCTGCCATGTCTACTGATAAGAGATGTATGATGGACCTCACAGAGAGCACTGGGTCGAAAGCTCAGCTAATCCAGGAGCAAAATCAGTTCTACCTGATGAGCTATTTCATGGGCAACGATTTCAGCGATCATGGCCTTGTGGGCTGTCAGGGAGAAGTTATTGTCATAAAGTAATGATGCCTCCTGGTAGATTATCAGGCCCCAGTTTTCCATACCGCTTGCAATGGAATTCTGCACAGCAATCTGGTCTTATAAAGCAAACAGAAACATCATTTCACAAAATAAAACGTAAAAAATGTAAGCATATTACAGCTCCTGCAATACCTCTCTGGAGTTCTACCACATATTTTAATCCAAAGTATTAACGTTTACTAAGCTCCTCAGATGGGTTATTAAGTAAGTCATGATTATATACATATTCATATATTTAGTAAAAACACTAAGACTTACCCAGCTTATTCAAAGGATACTTTATTTCATAGAGATCTTCAAAGAACTCAAGGATGTTCCCAGCTATGCTGTGGGCGTAATCCACATGGCCAACGGCAACGGCGTCTGGTCGTGCCCATGTCTGTCATAAAGACAATCGCTACCATCAAAGGGTGCGTACAGGGTATCATGCCCTCTGCAAATAGACTTTTGTGTGAGAATTCTGGTTGCTAGGTTCCTCGCCGTTGATAACGTGTCTGTGGTCTCCAGGTTGTCCACTATTTGCCTGAGATTGTGCAGTGTTGGGCATTTTAGGTGCAGAAACTACAAATCCAGACCAAGATTTTGTTTCTACCAACACAGTTCAGCATAAAGAGTCGCAGTCACAGACTACTCAGCTGGTTGGTAGAAACAAAATCTTGGTCTGGATTTGTAGTTTCTGGACCTGAAATGCCCAATACTGATTGTGTCCAGGTAGATGGTGCAGAATTTGGGTGAAAGAAGAATTACATGGCGCCTGTTTTACAAACACAGATAGAAACCAGCGAGGCTGACTATCTTCTGATCAACAGATAATGCAAAAAAATACATGTGTGGTTACATTCCCAGGACTGCAGATGTGTGGACAGCTATTTTACTTGAACAGGAGGGTAGGCTGTGATGCTTTTGGTACCTGTGTTCCTTTGATTTTAATGCATTTGTAGATGCATTTAATTATTCTTTGGCTGAAGTAACGGCAATCAACACTAAAAAGTATGACTACGCCAGGAAAGATTCCGAATCATTTTGACAGCGGCTTCTGTTTAGCTGTGGAGCTCACAGAGGCTGACACGTTGACGTCAAACGGCCTCATCCACATGTCATTAGTAAGCACATTGTATAAACTCATCATGGCTTGAATAAGCATGTGTCCCACTAAAATGAATTTGTGAACCACGTGTAATATGATGGTGGTAAGAAAGGACGACCTACCTTAAGAACATACCTTCCATAGTCTGTCGTTTTACAAGTAAATTCAGAAACTGTGAAGGCCAGGACGTAGGTGGACATTTTGACAGTTGGATGAAACTCCGTAATAAGCCATTCCTCTCCGTCAATGCTCATTTTCTTTTGATCTGCATGAATTGTAGTAAAAGGGTAAGTTTGGTATCTCCTTCAGGATCTACCCAGCCCTGTGCCCTATGCGACCAGAAACAGGCTCCTGTCCCAACAACCCTGACCAAGATAAGTGATTAGAAGATGGGTGGGTGGATGGATGGATGGATGGATGGAAGTTTGGCTAGGTGATATGGCCATTGTAAAGGCTTCTTCTTTATCCTGCAACATTAGTGTTGTTCAGCTGTGGACTTTCTGCAATTGAAAAACAGGTCTGATGTTATTCTGCTGAATTCAGTCTATAAAACATGTCTCCAGCGCGTTAATGGGTCATCTATACATGGTTTTCTCCTTAATGTGAAACAGGCGTAGATGTTCTTCTTAATGCCACTTTGCTCCATGTCCCATTCATGTTATTATTGTATCCAACCAGCTGCCCCCCATTATCTCTGTATCTGAGCTGAGTTAATTAAGGGACGGCTCACTTTTTCCACACCTGAAGGTTACATGACGCCTAACAAAGAAAATTGTTGGGGACCCTTTGTGTAAGTGCTGAAACTCAAGCTTAGGTACCTGTTTTCACAACATTTTGCATACAAGCATTAGGTGTCTCAAACCCTACACATTCTTTTCTATATTTCTCGTAAGAGTGGGATGTCTTTTTAAAGACAAATATTTGTTACAACGATTAAATAAAAAACAGTACTAAAAAGAGTAGCACGTGGCGTAATGTAAACTTACCCTAAGGGCTCAGATAGCGTTTCTGCTACTCAGATAAACCCAGTTTCCTGTTTCTGTTAATCATGCACGTTCGCTGCATTTTCCAGACCCCTCTGTAACGCGGGGAAAATACACGAGCAGCTGCTGCTTCCTCTGTCCCACTTGATGTCCCTCATGGGAGACCAGCGGCATTTAGGCATGCATCAAGAAAGTGATTTACGTACCATACTGAGTCTTTAACATTTTAACATTTCCATATCTTCTCTGAAACATACCAAAAAGTACATAGGTGGATATTTCAGCGCTCTGAGTTAAGTATCGCTGAACACCATAATAAACAAGCAAGTTAAATAACATTTTATTGGGAAAGCATGTTTTCGGTGGACGCTGCTGACGCGAACTTTATCTGGGCTGGTGGTTAAGGCACCGAGGCAACATTTATTTACTTGTAAATGCACTGTACCGACAGATGGCTTTCACAACCATCCGATAATGTGTATCACGTATTTTTATTAACACGTGGTGTGTTTTACATTTAAAACTGCGTTACGATCCCTACCTTTTTGAGCAGCGTTGCTGAGCGCTACAGTACCCACCCGGTGTATTACGGTAATGTTAAATACAGCTTTCATCGCCGGTTCATCAAAACAGGGAAACACTCTTCTAGCTGCCGTAGGCTCCATGTGGCTAGTTGCAAGAAATCTGGACAAACTGTAGATAAAGTTTTAAGTATAATTAAACGAAAGGAAATATGTTCTGAAATACTTTGAAACAAGGACAAACTGACAAATCTTCGCATTGTATTTTAGTTTTAATAAGAACACTCATTTTCCTTTTCGAGTATCGTTACATTTTTAATGTGTTTAATCTGTTTAACAGGAGTTCAGGTTTTAAATCTAACTACATGATTTGAAAGACAAACAAAACCAAAACATATAACACCTATACAAGTGGGTCTCACACGGAGCGCTCTTCTATATGTCACTTTTAGCGTACATAGTACATATACAGTGATGTAAATAACAAAATTTACTTTCATGGTGGGACAGAAAAGCAAAATTCTAAGAAGTTCAAGCTGACTTGACGCCTGAATGTTCGATGCTGCGAATGCAAGAAAAGCGGTAAGAGATTAAAAGATCAGAAAGAAAGAATTCTTACCTCTGATTGCCCGTATTTTCGTTGTACCGGCTAATGTACAAGCCTTCTAAGTTATAGCCCAACAATCCTTCAAAGGCGGTAAAGAGGTAGTATGTTGTGTTAACTCTTAGCGTATCTGTAAGTTCGATTTCTAAGAAATTACTGAGATCCTTCTTCAGCGAGGTATATTTCACAGCTACGGCAGAACCGTGCTCGTCAGTGAGATGGATAGATGTCACATTCAGCTCATTGCAGTGGATGACGATCCAGTGAGTAGCTTCCACACACCTGAACTTCACAGTGGAGTTCCCACTGAAGGTAGACGTGTGGTTTGTAACATTCATCTTGGTGTGCAGGTGAAACTGGATGTAAATCCTGTAGCTATCCGGCATTAGGTCCTTAGGCAGCCTGGTGTCTGGGTGCCCAGTGCCTGTGAGTTTATTCTTTTGGCAGGTGATGATCACAGTGATAACAGTGATTATAGCCAGGAATGCCACCAAGACTGTGGCAAATGCCAGACGCTTCGACACATACAATCTCCTGGACATGTCTGATCCCTCAGAAGACTTTCTGGAATGAAGAGAACACCGTTTGAGCCACAGGCTTTAATTGACTTTTTTTTCCCTTTAACCGGCCTCCAATAGTCACAGATGTTGCATAAATGCACCCACAGCACACTGGCTGTTAATAAATGTAGTATGAGCTGTTGGACAATGAAGATGAAGAGGGGAAAAGCGTCAATGCACATTAGAATAAAAACAGTCCATCTGAAAGTACTTTCCGTCTCTCACAGGTCCAGAGTAAGGAAGGTCTTTTAAAATTGTTTAGCTTTGGAGAGATGCAAGGAACTTTATTTCCAAGAATCATTCACTCTTAGGGGTGTGTCTCATTCCAGAAGAACAATGTTCTCATGTTCCCTGCCTTCTTCACTGTCCAGTCATCTTCTTTTCACTGGTTGTGACAGAACGATAAGTTTAAAGTAGTGGTTGTAAAGCAAGCAAGCTCCCAGACTATCCTAGCGCACACTGACAGGTCACAGTGAGACTGGAGTCTTTTACATTTAGCAAATTAAGAGCATGTGTTGGCATGACGATTGTGCAACGTGTGCAACAGGAAAATCCATCATTACAAGATTACTCGAGGGCGTCCCTTTCTGCACAGATTCTTAACTTCACAAAAAAAATGAATTCTGGAATGCCTGCGGAGATTTAAAAAATATGTACAAATTAGAACCTCACTTTTTTATTTTTCTCTTTGGATGCATTCTTTGGTTATGCTCACATTTTATTACAGGGAAAAAGATTTCAAGAAAAATGTGGCCAGGGATCTACAGAGCAGGAAACAGAGCCAGTGACTTGCTTGTTTTTGCAGTTGTTTATTCTTTCTTTAAATCTTTAGGTTTCAATTTCTTATTTATTTAGCACAAAAGTGGAAACTGAAGTTTGAACACAATGGGAAAATGTAACTGTATATATCTTGAGTTTAGCTTGTTTGAGAGTGAAGCTTGTTTTTGACCACCTGGAGCATTTAGTAACATTTTATTCATTAAATGGCATTAATTGTTGAGAAACCGTGGGCAGTCCCTGGAGCACTTGGGGGTTAAGGGCCTTTCTCAAGGGCCCAATGGTAAAATCACTTTGCTGACTCTGAGACTTAAAGTGGCGACCATTGAGTAGCAAGCCTAGCCTAACTCACACGATGAGTGAGCCCAGCCACAGCGAACATGCACATAGATACAAGTGAGTCTAGAACCTGCAGTCTCTTCCTGTTTTCACGTGTAAGAAATTCAGCTTGTACATACGGCCCCGCTATTCAAATCTGGCCCTCGATTCCAAATCCAGGCCGTGTTTTCAGTTCTCCCAGTAGTTAGTTTAATAATTACGGATTCTGATTGGCCAGAGGGGCTTCACACCTGGCTCACAGGTAAAAGAAGGCTGGAAAATCAGCAGGGCTCGGCCCTTGAGGACCGTGTTGAATAACCCTGACATACGACATAAACATTAAAAGTTACTGTTTTGTTTGAATTAGGAGCCAACTTGAGGTGAAAAGTGGTACTACACACAACAATTTTTTTTTTTCGTGATTTGGTATTATGGTATGCAGATTAATATTAAAATAAAATACAAAAACCCAGTAAGTAGCATTTTTAAATGCATCTATCCACTTTCCTTACAGCATCATCCACTTAGCTGTGAATTATTCAATGGGAAAACACTGGAGCTTCTGAGATCACAGGAACTCAGAAACCGAAACATATGAACGGTAGTGAAAATGTTTTGGATCATGTAAAATCATGTAGGCCTAATGTATAAATAGTAATGTTATGTAGTATTTGTTAGTGCAAGTGCATATTTTAAATACTGAAAGTTATTATTGATAAAAAAAATAACTTTAGGGTCTACACACCATGGCTTGGGTACTGGCGCAGACTGGTACGAGGGAAGTGTGGGAATTGTCCCACCGGGGAGGTCCGAGAGCAGATTGAGTGCAGGATTTATGGATAATGCTTTATTTCATTGATGGGAAACCTGTGTCGATCTCAATGAGCAAAACATAACAAAGGGACGCCCCTAGCCAATGGCCAAATATACCAAAGGGGGGGTCCTCCCCTCCCCCTTGGCTTTGCTTTTTGTTCCCAGTCTGCTACTGCTTGGGTAGACTGTGCATCTTTGTCTCAGCAAGCAGCCTCACTCATGTGTTTTCTATCTTTGTGACTGCAGAATCTCACATTTCTCACAGTAATTTTTAAACTTCTCAGTTCTGTTAATTTAGCATTTTAAACAATGGGTATTTTTTGAAAATCTTCACATTCATGCGTATCTTCTACCCCTAACACTCATCATTATGAAGGGGTGACTGTACAGTAGACTGACCGTTTAGATCGGGGGGGCCAATCTTATCCGCAAAGGGCCGATTTGTATGCAGGTGTTCGCTGCAACTCTCTGATTAGGTCACTAATTAGAGGACTGATTGGCTGAAAGAGTCCTCTCACCTGAGTTTCAACAGCTGACCTAACGGTTATCCCAAAAACCTGCATACACACCGGCCCTTTGCAGATAAGATTGGCCACCCCTGGTTTAGATATTCAAGGATTTATTTTGCTTCTTTACCGCATTTGCTAGAATTAAATTTTGAATGTAAAATCTACTCTCCTTCAAGCCAAGACAGAATCAGTGACCTATTGATGTGATATATATCTATATAAAAAAATCTTGTACTGTCAAGGCACAGCATGGTGAGGAAAAGGAAATGAGGGTGATGATCTACTTATGGCTCCAAGACAAAGGGGTTTATTAAATAAATACAGAACACGAGGGGCTAATCCACAAAATAAAGGGACGGGATGGAGATAAAACCAAATGGGAGAAACAAGAACTAACTACAAAAAAATCAAAAGGTAACAACTAAGGGAAAGAGCAACACGGGGAGCAGAAATATTGAAACCAAACAGAGCAACAGCACACAGTAGATGAACAATGACTGACTGGAGAACAGAGCAGGAGCAGACATTTAAATACACACAAGGCTAACAAGACACGGCACAGGATAGGTGAGAACAATATCCAAATTAACCAATCAATGAAAGCACAGGACAATGAGCAACTGGTGGAATTCACAGCTAATAAGCAAAGAAACTAGGAAACAGTAAATACTAAAGGTTAACAACACTGGAACAACTAGGACCATAACAATACGCAAAACATAATTAATCACAGCAGAAGGAGGGAAAACCTAAAACAAAATGCCAAATAATGCACACCAGGGAAACGGTAAATCAAAAAAACAATGAATACAGGTGATGCTTGTTTCCAACCAGCCTCAAACCCATGACCAAGGGGTTCACAATCACGCGCTCAACCTACCAAGCTAGGCAGCAGTGTGGGAGCAGGGGAAACATACAAGGGTTATCAGACAGGGAGTGAAAAGGCGGGATGGCCAGCAACACCTGCTGGCCAAACGGGGAAGAGACATGAAGGACAGGGGTGGACGGGCACTAACCCTGATGTTGTACTCCCTGGATTGGTCCCCCATCACAGCACTTTCTCGTTAGTAGGGTCAATCAAAAAGTCAGAACTGATTCAAACTTTGCAGACATATTTTATCAGTGAACATCTGAAACTGACACCAAAATTTTATCACACTAAAACTAAAGCAGCATGACATAGTGATACTAAAAGAACAGCAACCTCAGACACTTATTCCCTTAGCACAATAAAACACAAATTGTATGCATGAAGATCTGGAAATATTCACATTTTGAGACAAATTGCACCAAAACTGAAGTGATGCTG
>JAODKC010000009.1:4901648-4948197 GCA_026777985.1 Mormyrops attenuatus
CACTAAAAATTGTAATATGTGCTTATTTCTATAGTTTAAACCCTAAATATGACCCCAGTCATGCTCCCAAAACACTTTAATTTCATTCTAAAGTTAGCTTAATACATAAAAAAACAAATGTTTGATGTAAAAATAGAGTACTGTATGGCCTAACGGATATTTGTCACACTGGCACATTTACAGTACAGTATACTAATGTTACCCCTGCTAATTCATAGAACACGGCATTGGCTGCCATTTTCTTTTGCGTTCACAGTACGGTAAAATGAGTAAGCGAAGCCTTTCAGTGTTTATAGCAAATGCGTCTCGTGAGGGAAACCCGTGACGCATTTGTATACGTACGTAAACATTCACACTTTTCAAGAAATTTATAATTTTTGTGTGTTGAATTTACGTTAACTTGTACTTACTATTACGAAATAGTAAATTAACTATTTTCTAATATTTATGTAACCATTAGCGTTCCAAAGGGAATAAACCTTGCGAATGGGATTCGCATCTTGTAAAGGTACAGTACAGTATGTACATAAAAAGGAACGTTTCCATAAGAAAGCCAGGTTTTTAGAAGGGATTTTTTAAATAGATTTATATTGTATGTTTTGAACTTCCCCAAAAACACAGTAGAATCTTCATGAACTATTTTTTTCTTACCAGTTTTACACTTATAAGCATGAAAACGTATAAATTACTACGAAAATGAAACATAAACACTTCTGTAGGGTTTTAGAGGATTTCGCAGATGTGCAAAAAATCACGGATGCATGTAAGTTCGGTTCCAATGAAATTTTCGCGGATCTGTGAAAGCGCGAATGCACGAGAGCTGACTGTACTAGAAAATCTGGAAAGAATAACCATTAAAAAATGAAAAGCTTGTTTTTTTTCATATTACAGTGTAACAATGTTTTAGCAAAACTGAAACCCCCTGTGATATAATGTCTGGACAAAAAGCCTGATCTCAGCCCAACTGACTGTCGTGGCCCTTGTGATGTAACGTTAATATTAATATCGCACATCATCCAGCCATTTTTTGAATTCCGAACCCTGACTCGCGTTGTGATGTCTTTCGGTGTCGATACCAGTTTTTTGGGAGTCTAACCCACAAACCTTTAGGTGTGGGGCTACCTGTCGCCATGGAAACTCTCGTGTTAGTATATATATTTGCTGATGGGTATCACACCACTGTTTATTAATAAATTATTGTTTTTATAGTTCCAAAGCACTTTAATCACTTAATTCTCACAATCGGCATGCACATTACATCAGTGACTTTTAAGTGTATCGCTGTGTTTGTTACTCAACACTAGGTGGTGCCAGAGATCTGGAAAGAGTTTCACACTTAACTGCAGTAACCTTGATCCCTATAGTCTCAACAGGGGAGTAGCTATATTATATTAATTATGGGGATAATGAATATTCAATCAGGAGTAAAGCTTTCTGTATGTCAGTGTGTTGTTGATACTCTTCATGTTTTTTGCAGGTTTTTGTGGAAACCCTCGATAAATGCTTTGAAAATGTGTGTGAACTAGACCTTATTTTCCACGTGGATAAGGTAAGTTCTGTTTGAACAGCTATGCGCCTAGTGGTAAGCAGTGTAAATGATCTCAACTTTTAGCGTTCGGATTGATGTACTTGTGAACTGAAGAAAAAGACACGATGGGTATTGTGAGCATGTGGAACTGACTAGGGATGGCATCAACGGGAAAAAAAGGACATTTCAGTGGGAAAGAGATGAAACTTCACACCTGTGTCAGCTTTAACTGGTGCCCTGGTCTGGTTTGTTGGGGGTGAATGAACATACCTCCCCCTTGTAAGTTGAATCATAAAAAGAGCTTCGTCCTGATTTTGCCAAGTCCAACATGTCCACATGTCCCTGGGTCTACAAGGGAGGGGCTTGTGTTTCACTTCTTTAACCAATCACAGTCTTTATCATATGCCATCACCACATTAATTAAATCGTAATTCAAAACGTAGAAACGTGTTTAATTGCAAAGGCTGTTGGTTAAAGAACGCAAGCCCCTGCCTTGTTGATCCAGGGACGCGTCGAACTCTGCAAAATCAGAATGTCCATAAAAAAGGACAGGTGGAATCAACTGACAAAACTGACCTTTATCCCTGGACTGTCTGTGAGGTAGTGAAGCGCTGTGCCTCCAACACACGCACACACAGGTGCCATTTTATTCAGTTTCTCAGTTTTTGTGCCAGATGCGTTAAAATTGAGTGCATTTTGTCGGAGTGTTCGCTGAAAAGAGTGAAAAGGAAAAAACAAAACAGATCCTACAGCCACAGGATGCTTATTTTGTTATTTCTTTGGAACTCTATTACAAAGCTCATTACCTGTATTTTGAAAATAAACATGCAAGTTTTGTTCCATTGCAAAGCACTTTGCTTTTGCATCCTTAGGCTTGTGCTTGGTCATGTCTGCCCCTTGCAGAATTTGGCAGATTTGAATTTCAACCCCTTTTGTATTTGCTCTGGAATACGGAGGTTAAGCTTATGCACATGCATGAACGTATTTGTTTCATTCCTGTCTTGTACCCAGGTTCATTACATCCTGCAGGAAGTGGTGATGGGTGGGATGGTTCTGGAGACCAACATGAATGAAATAGTTGCACAAGTGGAGGTGCAGAGCCGCATGGAGAAGTCTGAGGTGAGCGTGACGCCTGCCCCAGAGGGCTGCATCTCACCGCTGAATCAGTTCCGATTCGCAAGGTCCGAATTGATTTGATTTATGTTTCGATTGGATTCAATATCAGTTCATTTAGGGATATTTCTGTTACAATACCAGTTTGTTCTGTTTCGGGTTTGTCTCGGATCGGCCGTTTTTGCAGATTGCACATCTGGGTGATGTCTTGTTAAATGGTTTCATACATTTGTGGTATTTCCTCATTATTTCTCCTCCATTTTGCACATTTTACATACGACTTCACTTTTGTCCAGCTCTTTGGTATCTTCATATTTCTGAAATTTGAAATATATCCAGACATCCACTTTGAGGCTTGACGGTACCTTCAGTTCAGCAGCTCCCACCACATTTTTGTCTGATCGATCTCTGTGCGCTAGGCTGGCCGCACAAGACTAACGGGGTTAACGATCTTGGGATTTTATGAATCGTATCGGATTATGCAATTAATGGTTGATTCAAATCAGAAAATCATTTTTTTTTTTTAACCCAGTCCTACTTCCCCAGTCTCCTCTACCACTCACATACTCTAGCGTGTTTTTGACTCAAGGAACTTGTCAGGAAACTGATGTACTGGTGTTTCCCAGGGTGGCTTGTCAGCAGCACCTGCACGTGCCGTGTCTGCAGTGAAGAACATGAATCTTCCCGAGATCCCACGAAACATCAACATCGGGGACATCAACATCAAAGTGCCGAGCCTATCTCCTTTCTGAACAGGGGTTGACCTTGGTAGGAGCCGTGCTGATTTATTGATGGGCAAATGAAGCTTCATGAACCATTTCATGTATTTTCAGACCCCACTAGATGGTGCTTTCTGTTCATAAAAGGGCTCAGAACACGCCCCAAAGCAAACCAAGAGCACCATCTAGTGAGGTAAAAAAAATACAGCAAATGGTTCACGAAGCTTCATTTGCTCATTGCTACTGAATATTAGTGTTCTTTATAGATTATATCCTCCTACTGAGAGACTTTGTGCCTTTTTTGTGCATGGCCAACAGTATTGTAGAAGAAAGAAAATTATGATGCAAGAGGTGACATGTTAAATGCTTGCGTTTACCGTAAGGTCACTCCAGCTGTTTCCCACAATGTTCATTCTTCAGCATATTTCTTTGGTATACTGTTGATTTAGCTGATTTTCCCTACATTATAATTTTGCAATTTTGCAGTTGCTATACGGTGTATAGTATTCAGCATAGCCTTTATAGTAATGTGTTTTGTTTGTTTTTTATGTTGTTTGTTCTCTCTTTTGGGTTTCGAGGACAAGGGCACATCATCGAAGTGAGTCTCGCTAGGCTGTAGAACAAAGGCCCCCATAACCTCGGTTTTTGTGGGTGTTGTAATTTTTTGAAGTGAGGCATGATGATGATGATGCAGCTGTTTCTGAGGAATTGTGCAATTCAGTGTTCAAACGTTTCCCCCCCTCCCCCCCATCATATTCTGTCCCTACAGAGAGATGGCAGTTAAAATCCACTCCTTATATAAAGGACTGATGGTAGAAACTTGCTCTCCATGCTGCTTTTTCCTCCAAAACTTCCTCTGAAGCTGTTCTCGATGAAATGGAGGAAGTCCAGAACCATGGAAATTGCCCCTGTGATGTCACATGTACAGTGCCTTCCCAAAGAGTGTCACTGGGAAAAGAGCATGTATATATATGACACATATGTAATGTGATGTGACACTTCGGTAAACCCTGTAATTCTGCATTACCTGTGCTGGCGATGTCTTACTTCCATGGAGTCAGGCAGAAAATTCTGCACACCCTCTGATACGGACCTAGAAACAGCTCTTAAAAAAATGTCATGTGAGCGCCAAGATGGAGATCTCACATCAGAGACATTTTATCGCAGGTCTGTAGATGTTTACTTGAGCAGAAATAATGGAAGGCCTTCCTTATGACCCTGTGAAATGAGTTGTACAGAACAGTTTGTGTTTCAAAAGTAATTGCTGTGCTTTTCAAAATAGAAAATAAACAATGGTCACCAAAAACACAATGTTATGTAATATCTTGGGTTAAAAACAAGACTGTGGTGACGTGGGAGCGCTGAGGATTCCTGAAATGGTTATATATGTACATTGCATTCTCTTCATTTCTGTCCTTCAGATGTCCTTGCAGCTTCTACTGCAAGAAGTGAATCATTAGTTGGCATGTACAATGTGTGCATTATTCGGCCGGGGTGGGGGGGTAGGACAGCGTTCAGTTTTTGTGTTTTTTTTTTTTTGTGCATAATAGAACACTTTTAATAAATCTTTCCTTATAATGGCACTGAAGTTTACTGTGATGGTATATTAAATAGGCAAGTGCCTATAAAATCATTCAGTGGATCTTGACAATGGATCTCCCTCAGTGATTACAGTAAATTCACTTGAATTTGCTGCAAACATTTGAGTTACCTTCAAATCCAAAACCAATCTTATTTAAGGTTTTACAGACCACCCCAACCCGCCCACATTCAGGTCCCGGCTGCAGTGCTGCCTCTCTGTGTTTTCATGTCAGTCTGGATCTGTTCACGTCGCTCTGCACGTCTCTGTTGGCCAGGAAGCCGCATTTCCCCCGCGACTCAATTACATTCTGCTAGAAATTTTCCTTACTCATCCTCCCTTACCCACTGGGTAAGTCTGTTTTTATGTGTTTGTTTAAAACTAAATTGTTAGTCCTACATAAATAGATTTGTTTTGCGGGGGGGGGGGTGTGCTTTTCTGTTTTCTAGGTGTTATGAATACTTTTTGGGTATTGTCCTCCTGAAGACACTCCCCACAGCAGAAACTTGCTTTAACCGAATGAGTAGAATGAATATTTTTTTTCATGTCATAGCTCTCAAATGAAGTAGGTATAAGACGTCTGCATAGCTCTCAAATTGCAGGTTATTGTTTAGTAATAACATTTAACAGAGAATTCGTGTCAGATCTATTCCCGGAATAAGGAAATCATCCCCCTTAAAAACACCATCTACATTGTCCAGTGTGATTTCACTCACGTAAAGGTAAATCTATCAACTTTATCAGGGGTACTCAACTGGCGGACCCCAGTCATAAACAACTTATTGTGGGGAAGTTACGATTTGACCCACCATCCCCCTTGAAATATCTTTACAAATTGATCACTGATTTATGGGGTCTCATTGTGGAACAGTACCGATCAGGAGAGGGTGTTATGTCATGTCCTTCAGAGATATTACAAAGCAGGCTGTATTATCGATATGAGTGATATGGGTCTTAAAATCTTAAGGTTCTCATCTGGGTTTAGCTCAGTGGTCACAAGAAGTCAATGAGTAGCTCGCATAAACAGAAACTGGATCAATTATGTTGAATCCTTTGTTATTTTGTATATACAATCTTGTATAGGGTGACCATGCAATCCATGTCAGGGAGGAGAATTTGAGGCTTGGACATTATATGTAAATTACTATTTCAATTAAAAGGACCTGTTGCACTTAAGCACTGAGTTGTCGCTGTGTGCTGATTGGTCAGTCTTCTCTAATCATGCATGTGTTACTAATGTTAATGTAAAACAGCTGGATGAGTCTTTCAATCAAGGAAACAAACCAGTCAAAGCACAAGAAGAACTGAACTATTTAGCCGAGCATGGGAGCCTTTCAGTTTGTAAAACCTGAAGTAGCGTAAAGTGTCCTCCCTGACATGGATTACCTGGTCACCCAAATATCAAACACGTAGCTCCCCAGAATATTTCCTTTGTAGAAGTAGCTGAAGAGTTAATGCCCTGGTTCTTATGAGAGATATACAGGCCTATTTTATCTATATACATCCATGTCTTGCATCTGAACAACCTGCACTGCATGTTGTTAAGTTTTGTCTAGTACGTTCGTTGCCCTCATGGTAACACTTTACTTGAGGGGGCACAAATAATATAGTATTATGCTCCTATATATTAATTACCTGTAAATTAAGTCTTATTTACATACCGATCTCATGTTTGTTCATCATTAATGAATAATGATGCATCTTGTATCTCAAGCAATTACTATATTTGTTACTGTATCTGTTAATTATGGAAACCTTTGTGAACCACTGAAGGAACGACTGAAAGGAACATGTAATGAATAACACAAGTGACAAGCCTTATTGATGTTAGCTTCTAACAATGTTCTATAATGTTCTCGCTCCAATACTAATGCACTGGTCACTAAAACGCGATTCTGATTCATTGGAAGTTAAACATAGCAGCTCTTTAATTAAATTGGCTCTTTGACAACTCCATGTTTGTGGTCTCTTATCTTCCTCACTTTTACGTCACTTTGGACAAAGTTGTCTGCGAAACAAATAAATGTAAATGGAAATCTATGCAATGAAGGAAAGAGTGAATGGAATGCTGGATGCCAGGTACCAAAGACAGATAATTATGGGTGTCATCAGAATATAGCGTATAGCGTCATCAGAAGACGAGTTGTTACTGATAATTCCGCCATGTGGGACCATATAGAGAATGAACGGTAATGGAACCCAAACAAAACATTGAGGGACACCATAAGGTTAAGGTAAAAAAACTCGTTTTAACATGCTTTTGAAAATGGGGAATTGTCAGAAGATCTCAACCAAAGTACCAGAGTGATCTTGATGCCCAGAGTCATAATTTTGTGTTATCTTTGGTGAGTACCAATGGGGCATCACTATCCATCAGCATACCATGTTAGAAGGCCAGGCTTCCAGACACTGCTACTTGAGCTCTCTAATGTGACCCTGTGGCCTCAACTCCAGAAGAACACCCAGCAGAGGTAGAAACTCAGTACCTTGTGATTCAGTTATATGGAAAACTGGCATTTGTAAAGTTTTACAGTCTTAAATTTCAAAGAGGAACTCACTGATAACATGGAAGGTTTCTACAGAAGTGAAGTTCTCTTTGTTTGTGAGCTACTCACTGTCTTCTCGTAATCTCCTGAAGTTGATTCGTCATCATGTTTGTGTAGATTTCTAATGCAATCCTGCATCATTTCCATATGTTTCCCTAAATCACAAATGTCACATTTCTTGCTGTTTGTATTCATGTATACCTACTGTAAATATGACAATCCATGTTTTATTTCCATAAAGTCTTCAGAAGGAATCGACCTGAATTGTTTTATAATTAAAAATAATTCAGAACATCGGTCCATCCAACCTCAAATTGATTACACCGGCCGACATTTTTAATTTTTTGTTAGGTGAATTAATAAAATCAAGGGCATGTTCTACAGTTTTTCAACATAAATTATCACTAGCCGACATCAAATTTGGTGAATAATATCAAATGACATTTTTCAAACACCCTGAGTGACAGGACCAGAAGGCGGACCACAGTTCTGCATACAAAGGTCGGCGTCAGTGGACCTGCAGCAGCATACCTGTGAGTTTACATTACTGCAAGCTGCCTGTAAACCCTGGTGACTAGTTTGTACAAAAAATTAGTCTATGACAGATTACTGCTAATTTTATATGACTGGCATCAAAATGACATTATTAGTTATACAATGCATCGTATATGAAAAAAAGTTAAGTTGAAATCACAGAAGAACCAGACGTGCTGGAGCAAAACTATATATACTAAAAATATTTGTTTATGAAGGGTGTTTGAAAAATGTCATTTGATATTATTCACCAAATTTGATGTCAGCTAGTGTGATTGTAGTTGGGTGGCCTGGAGCATATCTCCAGGGTGCAAGTCTGGAGTACACCCTGGGCAGGACGCTAGGTTTGGGCACATGGACACTCGATTATACATCATCAACAACTTAGGAATACCAAGGAGCCTAGCTGTATGAGGAAACCCATTGGACCTGGGCAGTGTAAATCTGCAGTGCTATCATTCAGCTAATAGAATATTTTTTTAGTTAATCTTTCCTTATAATGGCGCTGAATCTTTCTCTGATGTAAATACTGAATTATGAAAAATATATAAGGTGTCTAGGTTTGTGCTCGCATTTGATAGTTTGACTAATCCGTCTATGATTACAGCAAATTGTTCTGAATTTACTACACAGGTTTATGAGTCATCTAAGGCACGTTATTTATGGTTTAGAGACCGCCCCAGTCCTCCCACATTCCAGTCCCGGCTGCAGTGCCGACGCGGTGTGCTCTTAAGTCACTCCGGGACTGCAGGAGCGTCGGTTGTGCTTTGCTGCCCAGAAGGACACACATCTTCAGCAACTAGATAACGGTCTGCTTGACATCTTTCGTTCTCATCCTCATTTATCCACTAGGTAAGTCTGCTTTTACCTGTTTCTTTAAAACAAAGCTGTGACTTCAGGACAGGGGTGTGATCCCACTCCTTGTCCAGATGTGCTTTGAAAGGGGGAGGGTACGATTTTCAGTGAGGGGCTTGTCTGGGGGTCTAGGTAGCTGTCACGGATATTTTTCTGGTATTGTCCTTCTTAAGACTCCTCACACAGGAAGAAAAAAATAAACTTGCTTTAAGTGGGTGAGTAGATCAGTATTACAGACTTTTAAAGGTTTTCGTAGTAACTGCACATCTGGAATATATATATATATGTGGTTTCCTGCATGTTTTTTTATGACTGACCGTGTCCAATAATGTGGAATGCCAGTAGAGCTATGCACTATGCAGGCTTCTTGCTAATCATAGTTTCCATTCCCATGTTGTACCCAATGGCATAAAAATTAATACATTTTTCTTTCTTAAAAATAAGCATGAATACCAACTAGCAATGGAATGTGTGCCATTATTTCTGTGAAGGACTTATCAAAAGATTTGCAGAAAAATGAAAAACAGATCTGTGTGATTAAATTAGCACTCTTCTCATTTTAACCCTTTGTCCCTTGAACTGCATTTAAAATCGACACATGCCTCGTGGTGTGTGTGCCTGCATAATGGGAGATTCATGTTATGTTGCTGGTATGATGAGGTGTCAGAATAACCAGAATCTGTGAGTAGGGAAGTTAGATTAAAATAACAGTTAGCTAAAAATATTATCTTTAACGTGTTTGCCATGGGTCTGTCTCGCGGTAACCTCTCTGAACTAAATATACATCTTATCTTTTCTCTAGGAGCCTGGATAACTCTTCTATGCCTTGTTTCCATGTTTAAATGGTCACTGTTGTTAACAGGAAACTCCTTTCCTAACAATTAAAGAGTACAAATTCTCCAGCAAAAATTGCAGATACTGCATATAAAGCACTCAATGCGAATAAGTGTTTAGAGAGAACATGTCACAAAAGATGTGATTATGGATTGTGCTGCTTAAAAGAGAAGACTGTCCATTATGCAATGTAATACGGTAATGTTGAAAAATAAAAATAACTTGTGTTTTTCTTGTCATTTAGGGCCCGGATTAGAAATCGTTTCTGTCCTCTTCCAGTGCACCGCATAAATCAGTCCAGGAAAAAAGAAGAAATCTAAAGAAGTATTTTATTTTTAAAAAGTTTTTACCTGTTTCTTTAAAAGAACCACTACACGTGTTTTCAAACATGGGTGATGTTAGCAAGAAATTAGCAAAAGCTGCAGCAGTGGTCATTGTGGTCATCATTATTGTTTTGTGTATTGTCTTCGGTAAGTGGAGTTCTAGTAAAAATACATCGCAATCCAGAACCTTGGCATGGGAAAACTCCAGGCTTCCGGACTCTCTTCTACCCATGAGCTACAATGTAACCCTGTGGCCTCGGCTCCAGAAGAACAAGCAGGGCATGTATATCTTCACGGGAGCGTCTAGCGTGCTCTTCACGTGTGCCAAAGTGACTAACCTGATTCTGATCCATTGCCATAAGCTGAACCTGACTATGACCAACGGTTTCCATGCAACCCTAACCAGTCTGGATGGTGAGACAACACCCAGAATAATCACCACACGGCTGCAAGAGGAAACTCAGTACCTTGTGATTGAGCTAAACGGAAACCTAGCAGCTGGGAAATTGTACAGTCTTAAAACAGAATTCAAAGGGGAACTTGCTGATGATATGGAAGGATTCTACAGAAGTGAATATGAAGAGGATGGAGTTAAGAAGTAAGAGGCACTTAATGTTTTGTTTACATTAATTCAGAAATATTTGAATGTTATTGTTTACATTAATTCAGAAACACAGCTGTCATTTAAGCTTTCCCAAAGCTTTTCAGATGATTCTAACTACTTGAAGCCCTTGGCTGTCCTATTTAATATACTGTGTTTCAATGTGTCCAATTTATAAGATTCAGGTATTCATACCTTTAGCCTTTGGAGAGCACGAGATTCGCCTTGCATTTCTTCGAAACATGGCTTCTTTTAAATTGAAGGCACATTCATAAAATAAATAATTATATGTGGATGTAGGAGTGCTGTACTGCCAAATTCATATACTGATGAAAAGCTGGAGCACAGGATCTCACCAATTTATGTGAGCATTTGTGTGAATGGTCTGCGAGCTGCTCTGCTGAACTAGTATGATTGCGACACACTGGTCGTTCTTCAATGCTCGGGCTGCATGATACATAGCGATTCTGATATTTCAGCATGGTCATCGCGATGTACGCATGCGCAATAATAATATCGCAGGTAGTGCAACGTCAAGTAAGGCCCGTTGAATCAAACACGTCAAGCTTTTTTGATGCATGATACAAAAGAGAAGCACCATGGTTCTCGTTTTCCATGACTACAAGAGAAGCACTTCTGATATAATGTACGATTTAAGGGTTTTTGGATACACAAAGTTTGTTGCTAGTAATGGGTTCAAAGACATTGTTGTCAGCAGAAGTTGATAAACATATGGAGTAAACTGCCTACAATTAAGTTATGATTAGAATAAACAATATCACATCGAACGTCACACATAATATAGGTGAAGTCCTAGTGGCAATATTACCATTTTCTGTATTTTCCAGGCAAACATCTATAATCAGCTATTTAACTTATCTGTGAAAAATATGGAAAAGACATTCCATGATTTTGCATAAATGGTTTAACTCAATAGAATAGTCATTAAAACTACAGAGAAACCATCTAACTACCAAGTAGGTGGTGGCGTCATGATTCAAATCAGCGCGCGACAGGGGGAACATGGAGGAACTGAATTTCCTGGAACATCCGTCTTGGGGATAAGAATCGATGAGCTCCAGGGAGATGGTGGGGGGGGCTTAAGTTTTGATAAAACATTTTACTCAGTCATAAGAAACAAAGCTTAGCAAGCTTTGCAATTGTAACGACTCTTCCTTTTCGACATTATGTATCATATTGTAGCATCGGCGAGCTGCAGTGGGCAGTGGTGGCCTAATGGTTAGGGAAGGGCAATTGTAATTGAAAGATTGCTGGTTTGAATCTGAAAGGTACCACTGAGGTACCCTGAGCAAGGTACCGCCCCCAAGAGCTGCTCCCCGGGCGCTGAATTAGCTGCCCCCTGCTATGCAACGATGTCACATCTGGGTTAAATGCAGAGGACACATTTCATTGGTGTGTGTCATCTCTGATCACTAAATTCTGCCGTCTGTGTAGCGGAGCTCATTAGCATCTCCCAGCATGCTTTGCGCAATTCATGAATAATGCTTTTGTGCTGTGATTGTCATGTGTGCCTTTGCCTATGTTAGGACTTAATCCTTGGGTGTCTCTTTTTAACTTCTCACCGTGTGTGTAACCGGCTCTTTATAATGGGACCTCTCCACCTTTCCTTGCCAGTGTGGTGTTTTGGGATATTACCATGCTGTATGATGAATTTCACTGTTGTTTCTGTGTTGCTCTGTGAGTTCATATAAGGGCTGACAGTAAATAGCCTGAGGTTTGGAACAACATTGCCTCCCTTCTTGCTCACTGCTCTGGAGCCTGGGTCTGCTGGGCATTGCAATATGTTTAATAAATATCAGTTTACAGCTTTCTCCAGTTGCTTTTGCCACATGAGCTCTGCATGCAATCTTAAAGCCAGTCATAGCCATTTTCATCCTTACTGTTTAAATCACTCATAGACGGGTTTGTAAGAAATTAATTTTCATCTCCTATTTCACTAATATTGCAATATTTATCAGAAAAAAATCACATTGCGATACCTGAAAATTTCCAATATGGTGCAGCCCTATTCAACACACATCTCTGAAACCATTTGGTCATGAATGCTGTCTCACTCTCACCTAGAATTGTTGCTACCACCCAGATGCAGGCCACATATGCCAGAAAGGCTTTTCCTTGTTTCGACGAGCCCGCTATGAAAGCCATCTTCTACATCACCATCATCCATGACCGTGGGACTGTGGCCCTATCAAATGGCATGGACATTGGTTAGTGGACGCTGACCTGAGGTCTTCTGCTGGAGGGTATCTCCTGATGGCAATACGCAATGACGAGCCCATCTATGTTTCCACTAGAAGGTCAAACTGGAAATGCACAGAAGGGAGCTGTCTGTTTATGGAATTTTTCTTTCTCTCTTCCAGAATCCGTGA
Organism: Mormyrops attenuatus; assembly: GCA_026777985.1. Lineage (NCBI taxonomy): Eukaryota > Metazoa > Chordata > Actinopteri > Osteoglossiformes > Mormyridae > Mormyrops > Mormyrops attenuatus. Next base: position 4,914,671 of record JAODKC010000009.1, read on the forward strand.
ACATGACAATTAACAACGAGACTGTAACCAAGACCACATTTGAGCCCACACCAAAAATGTCCACCTACCTGTTAGCTTTTATTGTCAGTGACTTCACCTATATCTCATCTGCCGAAAAAGACAATGCCTTGGTAAACTCTTCAATGATTACATCCTACCTAAAGCAACGTTTAGTCCATTTTCTGGTCTGATTGAGCTAAAATACAGCTTCTGCTCCAATGCACCATCAAGTCAGTGAACTGATGTCACTAATTGATATGGTGTCATTTTTTTGTGTACTTGCTCGTTCAGATTCGAATTTGGGCTCGTCGGAAAGCCATTTCCAGAATGCAGGGACACTACGCTCTCAACGTGACAGGACAAATTTTGCAGTTCTTTGTGGATTACTACAAGTCTCCCTACCCCCTCTCCAAATCAGGTAGGTCTTTAAAATGTTACACTTTACAAGCATATACTTCGGTTAAAAAAATACCAGGTGTCACTGGATTATGAAACGCAGAAAAAAAATGTCACTACAACAAACTGTAAGAAGAAGTATGATACAATCATCACACTACATTCAAGCCTTAATGGAACAACTTACTTTCAAGGGCTGAGTCCTATTAAGTTCTCAAAGTGATGAAAGGGAGAATGTCTTTGTTATGAATCCTTTGATAGCGGATTCACAGTGGATGCAACATCATTAATTATGTGTTTTTGTTGCTAACAGATCAGGTGGCTTTGCCTGACTTCCAGGCTGGAGCCATGGAGAACTGGGGACTTATCACTTACAGAGAATCGTCTCTGCTCTATGACCCTGCCATATCCTCCAATGGAAACAAAGAGAGAGTAGCAACAGTGATTGCCCACGAATTAGCACACATGGTTTGTTGATGATGCAGTAATACTGACTTTGTTACTTTTTGTAACTTATTATATTCTTAGTCTAATTACCAAATTTGCCTCCTTCTTAGTGGTTTGGAAACCTGGTGACACTGAAATGGTGGAATGACCTATGGCTTAATGAAGGATTTGCAACCTATGTTTCATATCTTGGCGTTGATTATGCCGCCCCTACCTGGAACATCGTAAGAGTCCATTTAATAAGTCAGTGTCAACGATACAAACATGAACATTAACAAGAATGTTGCCAGTGATACAAAAAGACTTCTTAAATCTTAAATCAATAGATAAAGCATTTTCATGTATTAGAGTATTGCTTTACACTAAATGTGAAGAATTAAGATTTTAATATTAGCATTCCTGCTACTGAGGAAATCCTGGGGAACAGCCTTTAATTCCAGATCTTGTTCCCTAAAACCCACTGACAAAGTCTATTACAGAATGTTTGTGGTGAGAGCAGAATGATACTGGAGCTTACTGAAGGTATGCTGGTCCTCCACAGAAAGATCTGATCGTTCTATATGATGTGCACAAGGCGTTTGCTTTTGATTCCTTGGTGTCTTCTCACCCACTCTCATCCAAAGCTGAGAGCATCAATAAACCTGAGGAAATCAGCCAGATGTTTAATGCCATTTCCTACAGCAAGGTGAGCAGTTCAAGGTTTCTGCCAGTGGGTGTTTGGAGATGAGGGGGGAGCGGGTGACTTTAGATGTAACTCTCTTCACAATAACACAGATACGCAGGTTGGTTCTTTGATACAGGTATTCATAGATGGGGCATGTCTTGTTTCCCTGATGTACAAATCTTAGTAACGCCATGAGAACTATATTTGTCAATGAACATGGTACAAAAAATACATCGATAAATTATATAGTACATAACATGAAACAAACAAATGCAAACACAAATGGCACATCGCATGAACACAAAACAAAGGCATGTTATACATAAAACAATACTTCATTGGCCACTTGTCATGAAAGAAGTTCTTGAGTCCCTAAGATCCTTTTGATGATCTCTTTAACTGTTTGCTTTGCCTTCAGGCATCAATAATTATGGTTTTTAATGCAAGAGAGCGTAGCCCCATGAGAGATGTCTACTCACCTGCGGTCCACCATGAACAACTTCAGTTCTGTTAGTTCCGCTGAATGCAACAGCACGTTCTCGTAATATATATTTTAACTATAACAAATTAGTTTACTATACATCAAATCACAAACTTTAATTTTAACTTTATCCATTTATTCCATTTAATCCATTTATTTTTCTATTTATCTGTCTGTTTGTTTCATGAGATCAATTATCAGTTAGCATCACGACAATGTACATTTATGCAACAGCACTTACAGTATGTTAGTAATTAGTGGCCTTTTTATAATTAGTGTTTCTTTTTCACTAGGGTGCTGCAGTGTTGAGAATGCTCTCGACATTCCTCACCGAGTCAGTCTTTGTCAAAGGACTCCACGTAAGTCCACAAACACATAGAAAAAGTTGCCAGACGGCTGTCTAACTTGGGATGAGGCACATAAAAGCCTCAGGCAGCATATATTTTGGGACAGTTTAATTAAACCAAAATATTTGTGTATAAGCTAAAAGAAACCTAATCTCTCCCCAGACTTACCTGAGCGAATTTGCATTTAAAAATACAGTAGCTTCGGATCTCTGGAATCATCTTCAAAGAGTAAGTTACAGTATTAAAATACTCAACATCGTATTTCTTTCTCTGGTTGGTGATATAGGCTATGTGACAGCATGGTTATTAATGCGTTTTCACTTTATATCTGCCGTTATTGTCACGACAACAATAATAATAATAATAATGATAATGTTTTCTTTATATAACTCTCACACATCTGGCAAGACACTCACACTTTCAGACTGTCACGCTCACGCAAGAAATCTTACGGCGAATCTATATTATTCCATTATAAACCTAAAATTAGCTACCTCAAAAGTGTTGGGTTTGCAAACTATTTACAAGGTAATAAAATTGTTACATGTCCGGATCAGTGCTCGTTTGACCTTGTCTCATGTGTCTTGAACCCATTTGGCCAGCAGGTGTCGCTGGCCATCCTGTTCCCTCCTGTCTTGTAGCCCCTAAATCTCTTGTGCATTTCCGTACTCTTTGGGCTGCTGTGTGGTTTAATGGGCTAAGCCATCGGTCATCATCCAGACTCAAGTCTGACCTGAGGCCAGCCCCAGCTAGTTATTTTTTTGTGTGTAACATTTGTCCTTTTATGTTCTCTTGGTTTATTACGTGTTTGTGTTATAGTTAAAGTCCCTTGTGTTTGCTTCCTGCTCCCTGGTTGCATTGCGTTCTGTTTTCCTTGTTTTAGTTTCCCTTTACCTGCTGTATCTGTTAATTGATCTCACCTGCTTCTTGTTGCCCCTAGTTCATTATAGCCCACACCTGCCCCTTGTTAGGCCTTGTTAACAGTGTATTTACATGCCTGCTTTTGTTCATTTCCTCAGTCACTCATTATAGTTCTTACTGTGTGTTTGCTGCTGTGGTTGTTTCATAGACTTGTTCCCAGTTTTGCTCTGTTCCCTAGTGTGTCACTTTGTGGTTACTTTTAGTTTGTTCTTATTTTTCTTGTTTTGTCCAAGCCTGATATAACACCATTGTCAGATCCAAGGTCACGTTGCATAAACGCAAAGAATGCAAACTTTATTCCAAAGATCATAAAGCAGTCCGAACTCTTTCTGCAATGTAACGTACAAGTGAGGTGCATAGTATACATCATAAACATACGGCTTTCAAGAAGCCAACTCGGGTGCAAATGTCCACAGGCTGAGCTTCCGATGAGAGACTAGTAACAAATGAAAGCTAGCACTGGAGCCAGAGCTGTCTAATATATTGCAAGATCCAAACAGAAGAGCTATTCAAATCAAAACATCGTGAGGACTGGGTTCCAGTGAACCATAGGCATCAAATATGGACAAGAGACCATAATCAAGGGGCGGGTGAAGATAGAGGTGGTCAGTGGTTGCATGACGTTGTTGAGGTGCTCCTGGAATAGATGGATAACTATTCAAGTTTAAAAGGGTCATATAGCCTCACAGAGGTGCTGAGATTGAGTATCTCTATGTTTGAAGGCTGTGGCACTAAATGATCTGTCGCCCATAGTAATCATTTTTCTGTGGGGAAATGAAAGTAGACTGGAGACAGAGGATCTAAGTAAACAGTTTAGTATATAAAGATGAAGCTCAGAAAATTAAGAAGGGGTGAGTCGATTGAGTTCTTTCTATGGATTTGTTTGAATTCAGGCAGTAAAGGGAAGCCGGTGTAATTGCTGATGTATTTTATTACACTTGTACTTTGTGCTACAGTTTAGTATTATGCAAAGATGAATCTGCTCATCTCAGTCCGTGTTGTAAAATTTCTTTGCAGAATTGTGATTGCTTATTTGCATTTTTTTCGATGTTAGGCAGTAGATCAGAGCCCTAATATCACCATACCTGATAAAGTGACTGAGATCATGGACCGATGGGTTCTCCAGATGGGCTATCCTGTGGTCACAATCAACACTCGCACCGGAGCTGTACTCCAGCAGCATTTTCTCCTGGACCCTGATTCTAAGGTTGACCGACCATCAGAGTTCAAGTACGTCCAAGTATTGCCCAAAAAGACTGCATGAGATAGTCAGGATGAACATTAGTTTAACCCGACTGAACTGCAAGATGAAGTTTGTCCTAACTGTCCTTGTGTTTCACACCAGGTATGAGTGGTTTGTTCCTATACATTGGATGAACAGCTCACGGGTGGTGAACAGATTCTGGCTTCTAAAGGCAACTGGTACTAAACCAAACAAATGAATGTTTTTTGCTTTATGGATATATTTTCAAATGTTTGTGAAACAAATGAATTTGTTATACATAATCTTACAGATACCCACAAAGCGATGAAAATGAACACCGGTTGGCTCCTGGCCAATGTTGATATGACTGGATACTTCCGGGTTAACTATGACACTGATAACTGGGAACAACTTCTCACCCAGCTTATTAGCAACCATAAGGTGAACACTTCCTCTTTTGTGTATTAAGGAAATAGAATACATGTAAAAGTGATCGCAATGATGCATAAGAAGATTATGCCTGCTACCATTCAATCACAAATTAAGGAGAGTGTTTTCACAGGTCATTCCACCCATCAACAGGGCCCAGATTCTGGATGATGTTTTCAATCTTGCACGGTGATTTTAAAATATATACTCTTTATTGATACGTACAGTACATTTTATATATCTATCCATGTTATTTATTTTATTCTTTTCTGTCTTCAATGTGTGTTCTCATTTTTTTTGATGCATTCCAAGGGCAAAAATGCTGAGTACGACTCTGGCTTTGAGGATAACCAAGTACCTTTCAAAAGAAAGAGAGTATATCCCATGGGCATCAGCCATTAATAATCTGGATTATGTCATCCTCATGTTTGATGGCAGTAAGGAATACACACCATTAAAGGTTTGTTCATGTCAAATTTCACAAGCCATTGTTTTGTATTGTTATTCCAGTGTTGCTAGTTTTTCAGCCAGATTTCCTCTTTCTGATTCTCCGTGGAAGTCCAGTTCAGTGGGGAAAACGTGACATATAACGTTTGCTGCAATATCTGATTGATTATGAAGCATACTAGCTAGGAAGATGATTGAAAGACCAAAATAATCAATAAAATAATTCTTCCTCATAGGAATACCTGAGGAAACTGGTGAATCCTCTTTTTGCCTACCTGAAGAACATTACTAAAAATTGGACACAAGTGCCTGCTGGTCACACTGATCAGTAAGGAAATCTACATTCTGTGCTAAACCAGGGGTAAAGGTAGCCTTGATGGAGCATGCAGTGAACCTGTTGTTGATGCTTTTCGGAGTAACTACTGAGCATTGTTGCCAGCAGCAGTGGCAGGCTTCAACCTCAGCTATGTCTTTGTTCTGTCACATTTCTAGGTACCTTCAGGTCATTGCCATCAGACGAGCATGTCGATTAGGACTTCAGGACTGCCAGAAGTTGACTAAAGACTGGTTTAAGAGATGGATGCAGACCCCACAGAAAAACCAGTGAGTTCAGTGCATCCTGGGTGTCTCTGGTCTAGATCTGCAGTACTTCCTGGCTCTGTGTGTCTCCAAATATAATACCTGATTCTCTTTGATTCTCCAGAATTCATTCAAACTTAAGGGGGGCGGTATACTGTAGTGCGATTGAGGCAGGGGGGACGCAGGAGTGGGATTTTGGGTGGAAGATGTTTCAAGAGGCCTCCGTCGCTGCTGAAGCTGACAAGCTGAGATTTTCACTTTCCTGTACCAAGAATCAGACACTGTTAAAAAGGTGGGATTTCGTTCTGGTTGTACGGTCAGTGGGCACTTCGTCCTCAGGTTTAATGCATCATATTTTACTTTGTCACTCATCTGGTGAGCTTGTGAAAGTTAAAGTAGAGGACACTGTATTTGTTTTGGATTATATGATACATGATAATCTTTTTGTGATATCTAGATACTTGGACTACGCCCTGGATGCAAATAAAATCCGGAAGCAGGATACAATCTCTACGATTGTGTACATAGCCAGCAATGTTGAAGGCTCTAAATTAGCCTGGGACTTCGTGAAGGGAAATTGGGACCGTATCTTTGCAGAGTGAGTTGGGCCTGATACAACAGACTCCCAACATCCAGCAGTGAGATTATGCATTTTCATTTCATTTAAAAGCATTAAGTAGTTTCCCTTAGACTTCAATAAATCATTTTACCTATTATGTTAAAATAATGTTAAATCTGCAATATGTTCGGGCCCCGTGCTTGGTTATTCGCCACCTTGCGCCCATAGCCTCTGGGATAGGGTCCAGACCCACGTGACCCTGCATGGCAAATGTGGATATGGAAAATGGATAGATTGTGTAGATAATGTTATATTTTCTTATAGACATAATGACAAATGCTTCTCACTGGTCCTTTAGATTTGGTGGGGTGTCTTCATTTTCATATCTGATAAATGGAGTAACACAAAGGCTTTCAACTGACTCTGACCTCAAGCAGGTAAGCATCTCCCAGTTGGGTTCTGTGTCTTGAGGAGAATGTGATCAAGCATCAAAATACCAGTATTGCTGCCACTGGCTGCGCCTCATTCTACCAGCTTCGATCAGCTGGACTTTTTCCAGAGCAGTCTCTGTTGTTTACCCTCTCGACAGTCAAACTCCCATATTGGTTCATGTGGTGCTGCTCCCACGGCGATGTTTGTGCATCTGATCCACCATCAGGCAGAAACACACACAAACAAATGTAGGTCATGGAATGTTTGCTTGCCCCGTGTTTCTGCTACAGCTTCAGAAGTTCAAGGAGGAGAAGTCCAAGACCGGTTTTGGTTCAGGCAGCCTGGCTTTGGAGCAAGCCATGGAGAAGATAAAGGCCAACATCAAATGGCTGGCCAAGAATAAGGCTGAAGTCATGCAGTTTCTAAAGAAGGAAAGTTCACAGAAGGGTTAGAAAAGGAAATATGTGCTTAATGGGTGTTTACAGTACAAAAAATGTTGGGTGAAATGTTAATTTGATTACAGTATATATTGGTACAATGTGTTATTATTAATATGGATGATTTCGTTCCACATTTTTAAACTGTACTCTATAATCTCCTGGAATTGACTAATGTGTTTGTGTTGATTCTTATTATATTCATGCATTGCTTCTGTGCATTTCCCTAAATCTTGAATGACCTGTTTTTACTGTTTGTATTCACATGCCCTTATTGTAAATATGACAATGCAACATTTGCTTTTATGATATTTTTATAAAGACAGAATTTGGGTTGCTGTGTTTTGTAATGAAAAACTATTCAAAACACCAGTCTTTGCATCTGAACAAGTAGTTGTCCATTACAGGGATAAAACAGATAAAAAAAAAAGATCCATGGTTCTAGTCCAGTGCTATGGTGAGACTCATAGCCCACATGATAATAACATGATGAGAATATGCAAACCCTGGCCTTCAACCCAGGGGGGCAGGACCATGCTGCTGCCTATTGAGCCAACAAAGCACCACGATGTAATATAAATCTATTGTAATACTACAGGCAGACCCCAGGTTACGAACGGGATCTGTTTCTTAAGGCTGTCATTAAGCTGAATTTGTAGGTAAGTCGAATGTTAATGATACATGGTGATAAAAGTAACCTCATACGGAACCTCGAGCCCACGAACTGCTGAAGCCATTCTATGTTTTCACGAGCGTCACAAAGTAGTGCATGCGGTCATTATTACGAAGCATTGTATTTAACTCAATTTTTTAATGCAATAGGCTTTATGGCAGTCCGTTCGTAAGTATGAGTCTGTAATTGGACGTGCTTAATCCGTGGACTGCCTGTATCTGACGTCTACGTAAGAAAAAGTAAATGAAGACATATCAGTCATCTGAAGTAACTTTACCTGTCATAGTAATGTAAATGAAATCAGAAATATTGTCAGACTCACAGGCACATTCCATCCATCCACGTACAACCCTTTGGCTTGCGCCCAGTGATTGGCAGTTGAAGCTCTTAAAATTGGTCCCTGATTGGTTAAAAGTTACTGACAAATCATCCTTCTCACTCACGAACAGATATGGCTTATATTAGGTTTTCATATTAAATCAATGCTTATAAACCTTGAAAGGTTTCCGTTTTCACTCATGTGACTTGATTCAGTGGATACATTTTATTGTTCCATAAATGACCTAAGTCCTCTAAAATGAATGTAAGACCTGTATAACAGCACAATGCTAAAATGACGGATTAAATATTTGGAGAACATCTCAAGGCAGCCAGAAGGTGGCAGGAGATATTGGTTTGTATCACCTTGGATAAGCCCCCCCTCCCTACATTTAACAGACTCTGGGGTCTCAGAATTAGGATCCCTGGACATTCCAGGTCCCCAAACTGTGCTGATTTGGTTACAGTTTAGTGAGGTCTGAGGTGAATGCAGACGTACTAACCGGCCCCTTCTATTTACTAAAGTCAGATAAAATATGAGCTTGTAAGTTTTCAGTTCTATCTCTAAACATAGGTTTGGCAAAGTGCACAAAGCCCTCGTTCAGAGGGACAAACCATTTTGCTTAAATGATAATTCATGTTGGAATGTGTATGAAAATAAGCCCTGCATTGCATGGCCAGATTGTACCCTGCACAGCTAGAATTACTCTATGTAGTGTTTTACAACAGAGAAGAACACAAAAAAGTTTTTTTTTATTTATAAATAATGGTATATTGCTATTTACAAAGACAAATTGACTCATCAATATATGATTTACATATTCTATGTACAAAATCCTTCTGACAAGATGTGTTCCTTGTTCCTTTGCTCAGAAAAGTCCAAATGAAAAGTTGTGTTTGTCTGGGACCCGGTTCTCCTTGGATAGCGTGTGACGGGACATGCCATTGGTATTCTGTAAAACAAAAAAATAAACAAAGAAGTTAGTTGACTGGCAATTCTTCACCAGCTTTTCCATTTCTACAAGAATTTAAAGTTACTGCTGCTGGAATGTTCTTTAAGTGAATCAGTATATGAGGAGCATGTGAAATGAAAACTGCAGACAGTGGATTAAAAGAAACTTTGTGGACATAATTAATCGATTTCATTCGTCAGTAAAATGCTCCAACATACCTGGTAGGTCAGCAGACGACTGGCGAAGCGATCAGTGGAGGGAGACAGGCTGTGCTGGGGAGAAATCGCTGCCCCGTCTTGGGGAAGGTACTGGGTCTCATCCCAATGTAGGGCAAGCGAAGAAGACATATGAGAACGGCTTCCTTGGGACGGAATCTCCTCGCTGAGACCCAGCTGCTCCGTCAGGTGAGAGATGTAGTGGATGGTGAGGCGCAAGGTCTCGATTTTAGTTAGGGTCTGTCCAGCCGGGGCCACCGAAGGAGGGAGGTAGGTCCGGAGGTGGTGGAGCGCTTTGCTTAGGTTCCTCATCCGTAGCTTTTCTCTCTCACTGGCGCTCTGGCGTTTCTTCCCTGGATACCTAGACCTGGAACTCTTCTCTGAGGTTGGTGATGGCTTCTTGTCTTGGATGATGTAGCTGGTGACAGAACAGACAGAGGCCTCTGGACCAGCTCCCCACTGGAGACCTGGAGGGGAGAAGCAGCCCGAATCAGTGGAAGAGGCTGGCGAGAGGCTGCCGCTAGTGCTGTGGTACCCAACATCTGGGCTATCGCATGTCTGCCATAGGAGAGAATGGCAGTCGGAGGACAGGTCGCCCTGGGAAAGGAGATGTGGAAAGGTGACATTCATGGTGAAGAGGTTCCTCCTTGTGCCTGTCACTGCAGATGAGTCTGCGGATGACCAGGCCCTCCAGAATTTATCCTGGAAGGAGAGGTGTGATGTGACACCTCAGCAGGGCCAATTCTAGCCTTTAAAGTCCCAAAAGAGCGCTCACACCAGAGCAGGGGGTCTCTGGGAAAGAACCCACCCCCACTAGACACAGGTGTGAGGTGTTACTGGAAGCAGCAGGAGAAGAGGAAGAAGGAGCTTACAGTCCCAGTGTGAGTGGGAGAGTGTTACCTTTTATCATACCTCTATAGAAATATATGAGAATATTTCAGTGTACAGAAAAGTTGGGGAATGACATTTTGTTTCACAGTTTGTTTTCAATTATTAAAACAACAGAAGAAATTCAAGACAATATCTGGCACAAACAAAAATAGGTAAAAATGTTCCTTCCAGAACAGTTCTAGGAAGTATGTTTGTTTTCATTTTTTTTTTTTTACATTTTGAGGGTATTCCAGTCTATGACTCAGGTTTCTGGTGAAACTCATAGGTAGTGATTTGGACTTTGGTACAATTAAGTGAAATTGAGACTTTTTCATTAAGATCATGAAGGATATTAGACTTGACTGTTAGACATGTATAATTACGACTATTGTAAATGAAAACAATACTTACGCATGATAAAAATCACTACTTCGCCAAGTAAATATTTAAATCAGACCAGCAGCCATGTGGAATCAATCTGTGTTTGGAGATGCTGATTTTGTCAGCGATCTGCGTGACCCAACTGCTTTTGGGATTTCCTGCTATGCGGTTTCTGGAAGCAGACTGGCTTCCAGAAAATTATCCAAGTGATTGAAGCTTTGAAGAAACAGACCAGAGTTTACTCTAATAAACAGAGTGGGGGGTGCAACATGGGACTGGATAAGAAAAAAACTGTTTCTCAGCACAAGGTGACAGAACATAACACTGTGATCAGTTTTCCTTGCTTGCTCTCTCTCTCTCTCACACACACACATACACACACACACACACACACACAGTCATGTAATCATATCTTTTTGGGGACCGCTCATTCATTTTCTTTGGGAAAAACCCCCACCCGGCGCTAACCAGAACCATAAGTAACCAAACAAAATACAAGAGTTTTTGCATTTTTAGTTTTTTCATTGCAATCATGAATTTTTATAGAATAGTTAGAGAGTTTTCCCATTTGGGGAACAGGAAACTGGTCCCCATAAGGTAAAAAAAAAGAGACCCCCCCCACACACAGACACACACTGTTGATGTGGCATCAGCTATTAAGCCCTCTTCCCACGTAAGAAAGTGTTAATATTTGACCCGAGCTTTTAAACAGTGTGAAGTGGGGCCCGCATGGAGCGTTTTTCTGCTGCAATAAGCATGTAATTCACCATGACTGGGCATCTCTACAGAGCTCTTCATCCGTAGAACTTGTGTTTGAGTTTGGGACGTGATTTAAAGTATACATCAATTTTTGTTGCTGCTGTTATTGTTATCTAATGTCTTAACTGATGCTGTGATTCACAGGAATATGAAATGTTATCATTTTCATGGTGACCTTTGACCTGCAGCCATCAGACGGACAGGTAGACATGGAGCAACTCAATTTAAGATGGTCATGTGACTGTGAAAGCCTTTTCTACGTAATTCAGTTCAAAACAGACTGAGTGTGCTTCTGTTTTTTCCATCCATTCATCCACCCATCCATCCATCTATCCATCCATCCATCCATCTATCTATCTTCTAACCCCTTATGTTGGAAAGAGTCATTGTGGGGCTTTATTTTAAACAGCAATCATGATTATTCCCATGTGGATTTATTTTTTAAATCATATATGGGCCTAATACATTTTACCCATATTATATAAAGTCCTTAAATGACACTCAAAATAAATATACAACCCATTATTAACCAGATGTGTCATTACATTCTTTCTTTCTTTCTTTCATTTCATTTCTCTGTCTTTCGTTTTCCCTGTTTTTGTACTGTTCAGTCTTAATGATGTAGTAATGTGTTACAACACACCCATGTAAAGTGCCTGGGGTGACTGAAAAGCGATATATAAAAATAAATTGAATTGAATTGGACGTACAGTCCATATTAAATGATTGTGCCATTAGTTATATAAAGTAAATTTTATATGTTGACTCATTATTTTATGTGTTTAAGTATTTAGACGGTGTAAAAGATATTTTACTAGCTGTTAAAAACTTCATTACACTTTACTGTATATAAATTGTGTTAAATTTGTATTACTTTCTGAATGACAGCCAACCCTGATTCTTTTCCTTGTAATTTAGTTTCTTTTTTAAATCCCTCTTCTTTGCACGTAGGTGGTAAAGGATTAATTACCAGACTGACGCGAACTGTTTTACCATGCCTGCTTCCTCTAAACAAGCACTTCATTTTTGTAAATGTGCCAAAGTCAGCTTTAATTTTGCATATTGAGGTTTTCATTTACACATCAAACACACAGCAGTGGCCATAAACAAGTTCTCCTCTTAAATCCGCCGGTTCCCATCCGCCGCCGCTCCCCATCCGCCGCCGCTCCCCAACGTGAGCCTGACTTCGTTAACGGGATTTCCACGAGACAGCGAGGTGTGAAGGAGTCCCCTTCCCCGCTTAATGAAGCTGTGCTTCGTCTTTCCTGTGGGACTGAGGCCAAGATAACGCCTAACCTGGGCTCAGAGTGAACCTTGGTGTTGACAATTACTAATATCAGGCAAACTTAAACACATTATTCTATTCTGCCATGAATTTTGCAAAAACAGATGAAAATGTTTAATTTCTTGTGCTGTGTGTTTCTGATTTATGAATACTTTATTTCTCTTTATACTTGCAGCAACAACTGCTATATTCAAAAGAATATAGTTGCGTAAAATTCCATGAGGAATTTACCATGAAAATTTAGCTAGTTGGTTAGTCTGGTTTTTATTTATCTACCCGGTTTTAAGTGTTCTGTCTTTGATTTTGTATTAAAATGTTTTGTGTGAGGCTATCCTGTGTATTGATTCACCACGGGGATTCCCACTAGTGTATTAGCATACTGGTGCTAAGTTATTTAGCGTACATAAGACAACAGATAACACTGCTAAGGAAAGCAGCGTTTGGATATGTTTATATGTGTGTGACCAGGAGCTTTTTGCAGTCTACAAGCAGGCATTGTGGTCAGATTTATGTGAATTGCCAGCATCCATATTTATTTTTACATCTTAAACATGATTTTTAGTTGACTGGAAAAAGTATGGTGTTCTTAGCCAAAGTGCTTTGTAATTTTCCTATTCATAATGTCAACACAATGGAAAGGGTATATAGAAAAATGGTTTAATAATAAATACAAATAATATATATATTTAAAACATAAGCATTAGTACAAAATATATTATTTCTTATTTAAATAAATATTTTTGCAATAATACAAAACGTATGGATAAGCACTGTGTGCGAGTGTAACGATTATGGTGGATCTCATTGGGTTGGTTCGTCCCGCTTTCTTCCTGATACATGTTCTCAAATCCAGAAGTCGGCTGCAACAGCCTGACCATATATGGACTTTCTGTATACCTAAAATGCAACAAAAACAGGGACATGTTATTTTTTCTTGTAAACAGCTCCAGAAATGGAGTTGGATGCACCAGCTGACAGAAAATATCATGAAGTGATTTATTTCTAAGAAGAAATGATAGTACTAAGGAAAAGGTTTTGGCTGGTGATGTTGTGGAGCCACAGAGCTGAGAAGTGCGTGTGATTCTTATTAACAGGAACGGTGCATACCTGTGACGGCTGTGTGCTCACTGCAGGCTGAGGTGACTCAGTGCTCGAGTTGATGAGAGCATCTTGCGCAGGTGGCCTCAGTGAGGTGCTGAACAAGCTGTAGTCCAGCTGTATGTTCTGCGTGGGCTGCTTCACGGATAGTGTGCCCTCGTAATGATCGGTGCCTGGGTGCCACCCCTGCCCTTGGTCCAAGTACCCAAGCATGGAGTCATTTTGGCAGTACCTCTGGTACACCTCCAGGGAGTTCTCCTGCACTGAGCAGCTGTTCTTTTTGCCCTGTGACAGGGTCTCCTCGCTCAGGCCCAGCTGCTCCATCAGGTGAGAGATGTAGCGGATGGTGAGGCGCAAAGTCTCGATTTTAGTTAGAGTCTGTCCAGCCGGGGCCACTGAGGGAGGGAGGTAGGTCCGGAGGTGGTGGAGGGCCTTGGTCAGATCTCTCATTCTCAGCTTCTCCTTCTCGCTGGCTAGCTGCCTCTGCTTGCTGGGGTTCTTCGATCTCGTCCGTCCCACCTTCACTCCTCTGCAAGCAGATGAGGAACTGAGAACATCGTCTCCCACAAAATCCATCGGACAGGCTGCCTTGACCGAACTTGGGGTCCTGCACCATGACGAGAAGCTGAGGTCCATAGAGGAGGCTGGGGAGATGGTCTCTGGAGAGGACATGCTGTAAAACTCAGAGTCCGAGCTCCGGTGGGACCACTGGTCCGGTGCGCAGGAGTTCATCAGAGCAGCGGAGGCGTCCATGTTACCCCTGAAGTCTCACTTTCAGAAATGCGAGGGTTTGCCAGTGTTGGTCAGAGGAGCTTTTTATCTGGGCCTGGGAGGTACCGAATGTCACCTCTGCAGGACCTCACAGGGGCTGCCGAATGCCTGGGAAAGGCTAGAGCTCAGGCCAGAGGTGTGAATTTTCAACCCTGTCCAAGACAATAAACTTTTTTTTTTTTCCCCCAATTTCTGGTTTTGCTATTTTAGAATTTTGCTTCACTGACCATTGAGAATTTAATAAGTCTTGTTGTACTTTAAGTCTTTTTTCTGCATTCATATACAAACCTTGTGACCAGTATGAGAAAAAAGTATTTGAAATTTGAAACATGTTTTATAATGACAAATCAACACAGACACACACACACACACACACCATACGCATATATACATTTGAGGGCAACGCTTGGGGTCTAAGCACAGGACTCAGCCATTTATCCGGTGTCCCAGGAAGATTTTAGTTTGTGCATAATTAAGTAATTCAATTGTTTATATATGAAAACAATTTAAAACTAAGTACTTGCTTAGCAGCAATAACGTAATTGCTAATTTTCTTCCATGCAAAAAAAAAGGTGGCTGGATTTATAGAAAAGGACTATCACTTGTTTTAATCCTACAGGATACTCTTCAGGTCACCCTTTTGCAAGACTAATACATTTACTTGGTGTCTTAATCTGTAAAAAAAACTAAGACTTCTAAATAGTACTTTATAAACCAGATTATCTCTTGTAGCTGGCATTTGAATGGTATGACGCTGCTGGTAAAGTCTTGTTTTGTGTAATACTTGGGATCAACCCGATTACGCATCATGTGTGAAAGACATTATTAGTTCGCACTTATAGCTCAGCCCTATGTGTCACCATGGCCATGCCTTTAATTTGGGTCATTAGAGGTGACAAGTCACACCTCGACTATGAGAAAGTAACCCGATAGCCTCATGGCTCACAGTAGCTGACCTCCCGAAGGCCGCTTTTGACCTACGGATCAGCTACTGGTACGAATGGAGTCTTACTTTGCTGTCAGATGGTTCCATGTGATCTCTCTCTTCTCCCATTTACCTCCATGTTGTCGATGCTCATGATAACAGCATATGATAATAGCACAGTATATTACCTCAGAAATCTTCTGAAAAATGCTAGTATTAATTGTTGGATAATTTAATGTGAGCTTGTTCAAATATTTATCTTTTAATCATGGCTTGATTTATCTGTTATTGAAAGCATTGATCAATGGGTCACTTTTAAAGGGTCCATTGTCAGTTTTGTTTTGTAAAGCTATCAAGCATTTTTCGTTTTTCAGTTATCTATGACAATGTGTAATGTTTTTTTTTATGTTCACTACAAGTCAATGTTTTTTCTTGCATGATTATGGCCACATTCATACCAAAAACACACTCGGCATGTGGGAAAAATATAAAACTTTTACGTGAACTTTACATTTTACCATATGTGATAACATATGGCTGTAGTAGGAAATACACGTTTATGGTTTGTTGTTTCTTAATAAAAATGTATATCGCTTTTATATTAGTCGAATGACAGACACGTATGATCTCTCCATATTCAGATTGTTTAATTAGACATGAGAAAATTCATGTTATGCTCTCAGAACACAAAGTGAAAGCATCAACTGAAAAAGGATGTTTCAGTTCCAAAATACTCATTCTACTATCCATGATTTAAATGAGTTCATTCAAAGAATTTTACATAAAAACATTCATTTAATATGCATTGTACATCAATGTAGAACTTATATGTTTGACAAAATATTAATTTAATATATATTTTAAACGAATAAAGGACAAATATGACTAATGATTGATTCATTTAATATGGATTGTACATGAATGTAGGACATATACTGGACGGTACATTAATTTCATATATATTTTACATGAATAAAGTAATGACACATTAAGTTAATATGCATTGAATATTTATTTTAAGTGTCATATAAAGAGCTCATAAGATTTGGGTTAAATGCACAAGTCGTGTTATTTTTAAAAAGCTTTTCCATACGGGGGTTCTCAACTGTCCTGTGACCCCAACCAGAATAAACCATGGGAAGAAGAACGGGTGGGATCTTGTTCACCAATCAAGGGGCAAAGCTGAGTCGAACCTGTGTCTCTGTGGGAACCATCTTCACACGTCTTGCTTGTTTGTTTGTCTGAGAGCCTAAGCGTGTCAGCCTGTGAACTTCTTTGTGGAAGGGTCTCCCAAGGTTCAGAGCTACATTCGTAGGTCACTCTGACCTCTGCACAAACTCCTCTTCAGTCAAGGGTCTTCATTTCAAACATATTACCCTACCCTGATCTTAATAAATGCGCCAGACCATGTAATTAAGGAATAAATAATGTAGTTATATTGTTCAGCTGCTACTTATATCCCAAAAACTTACAATTTCGACCATTTCTAAGGCTGAATATTATTAGAGCAGTTCAATTTAAGCAGCCTGAACAGTGGTTTTGCAGCAGAAGCTTTCATGGGATTTGAATGGGAAACATTTAGGTTACAAGTGTCTAAGTCCACGACCTTAGCCACTATGCTAACCTCTCACGCGCATTGCTTGGTAACTAAACTACTAATGCACCAGTACTCTCTAGTAACACCTCCCTAGTAACACCTACTCGCACAGTAGAGCTTCCATATCTAATTAATTAACTAACTTGCCTTTTATTGTTTGGTTAAAAATTAAAAATTCAATATATGCTAATACTTCCAGGAGTCTTCCCCTTACCTTAAAACACGGCCCACAATGCGTTAAGTGGACGGGTGAGTTCTCGTGAGAATCTCCACGAGAAATTTTTCACCTGCAGCGTCAGTAAAAACAGCCACATCACCGGCTTGGACTGAACAGAACATTAACGCCTTCAACATATAAATTACTCTAAACTGCAGGACACCCAGAGCATATTAGTGAAAGATGCTCTCTACACAGTGCCTTGACTTTGAGTTGCTCACAATGTCCAGGAGGAAACTGAACATACTGATCCTGAGCACTGAAATTTACGGATTCTCTCTTTGAAAGTTGGGGACCCAAGAGGGCAGCTTGGTTTCAGCCTCAGCCAGAATGAGTTCTGGAAATAATTCAGCTTTATATACAGCGAAATAATTCATCGGTAAGAAGCAAGGACATGCACGCTGTAGAGAATTCGGGATTCCCTTGCAAAGTGTGGATCCTGGTAAAATGATTACAGAGGCTTTTCACACCCCGGCCAGCATAAACGCCACTCCTCACACTTCTATGTGAGGCTGTTTAGACAAGTGCCCAGGCAGCCTGCACATCACACAAGTGTAGGCCTGGGAAACAAGGGCTCACTACTACAGCTACTCCTTGGCAAACTCTTTTTTACATTCTCACATTTATCCAATGCTTTTTTGAAAAAAATATTATTATGTTCATGTTTGAACTTTTTAATCGTACATTACTCCACTAATCAATCAATCTATCTGTCTATCTATCTATCTATCTATCTACTCCTTAATATTTATGTCATTAATATTCCACGCTCTTCTCTTCCAGAATTCTGTTTGTGTACGGTATACTCTTTCATCTGTTTGCACTTTTACCCGTTTGCACTATATGTGCCGTCTTTGCGCCTTGTCATTTGTACTAAATGTATGTTCATATGTGCTTTGGGTATCCGGGATGTGGCGGGGATCAATAAACTTCGGCTAATTCTCATTCTCATTCTAACATTCAAAAAAACAAAACAGAGGGTAAAACAGCAAGAGGCCAGAGCTCCTCTCAGTTTGGGATGCAGTCTGTCCACTCTTCGCTCTTCTGTTGCTGTTATCCAGTGGAGAATAAGGGTACGTTTCATATGCATATGACATTAGGTCCATGGCTGTACTCTTACACACTAACGAACTATCAGATCTGTCAGGCATGCATCCATAAGATGGGACAGTGTCACATCCGGCACTTTCCTTCCTGTTTTCAAACCATGCTTTCAGTGCCCTGTTTATCACTCCAATCATTGATTGTGTAAATGTCTTTTACTCGGAAATGTGTGTTTTATAAGTTATTGATAAAAGAATATCGGTTCCTCAAAACAAGCCTTGCACTTCAAAAAGCATAATATTTATGCGGCTTATACTGGGGATCTGCATTCCAGTGCCAAGGACACTCATCCTGATGTTTTCAAAAGACACTTAGAGTGTGGATGGATTCATTGTATTTTTGATGCTGCATGATTTTTATGATGGAGGAATGAGATTCACTTGAACCTACGTTACCTTGAATCCATCCATCTATCCATCCACCCATCCATCTTCCAACCTTCCACACCAGTCAGGGCCACCTGGAGCATATCCCAGATACACAAACCACAGCTCCTTGTATTACAAAGACATTTCTCAACACTTTGAGAACTGAAGTATGAGAATGATGTACCTCCACAAAACAACGTCACGCTGGCGTCATGTAGTACTGATCTTTTTTATTTAATTACATATAACAGGATATACAAATATAATACAGAAATGACACACATGCTTATCAAATCAAATACTTTGTTTGATACTTTAAATATTGGTGACACTCAATTTCTAACACAATGGATAATTCAAGTTGTAGTCATATACACAACTCAGTCTTACCCTAGTTCTCTATGTTTACATCTCAATATCTAGATGCATCATTGATGTCTCTTTAGAGAATATCTAGATGAGGACCTAAGCATTCACATTTCAAAGGGAGGCTGCACACACTTCATAACCTACCAGGCTAAACCACACGCTACAAAGACCTGCGGTATCTGGACAGTATAGGATGATGAGATTCAGACATTCTCTACAGGAATTCACCAGTGATTGCCCTGAAAAATGACAATGAGTTTTGCTGATAATCCAGCTGACCCATAGATGGAGGGACAAGACGAGGGGTGAGAGAACCAGACCAAGGAAAGATTTGCAATCCCACTTATGCACCACATGAGATCATGCGATAGAAGATATTCTATATATTTTTCCAGTGTCAATTTAATGGGGAAAGTCAAGTGTACAACCTTATTCTATTATTCTATTGTGTTACTATTTCACTGTCAGTATATTAAGTACATTTGCAGAGCTAGGCTACCTCGAGCGGTCGGTTAAAAGAGTATTCTTTATCCAAAGCTGGAGGTCATAAATTGTAGAATTGAAGACGTCTTGTTTTTAAAAGAAATTGCTTCCGTTAAATGGAAGTAAGCATCGGTACCTAATTTCTATGGGCCTTTGGCTTTGAGGTGGCACCTTGGACAAGCATAAGAAGAAGTGCTGAAAATATATTGTACCTTAAGACTGAGCTTACAGAACATCTTCTCAGCTGGACCGAACACTTAATGCAACCCAATCATTAAGCACTGAATCTGTTTGTTCTGTCCTTTTATAAATTTCTGTATTTTACCAGACAATTTAACAAAGTAAAGGCTGGTGATAAAGGGCAAATGAGGAAGAATCACAAAAGGATATAGTATACATACAGATATTATGGAAGCAAGGGCCCCATAATGTGTTGGTCAACTTGTGGTCTTTGGAAACCTTTGGAAACAATACACCAGCCATTGACTTTTCACCTGCCCAGATTCTCACAAGAGGACCTTCTGTCGAGTTTCAGGCAACTTGAGGGCCAGCAAGCCTCCGCCTAGCAGAGCGCTGAAGGACAACAAGATAGGGATGACCTTAGTGATACCCACGAACGAGGCAAAGATGGAGCTGCCCAAGATGGCGGCCAACTTGCAGAGGGCGTTCAGAAGCCCAAACGCCGTGGTTCTGTGAAGGAAGATTGGAGATTTTGAAGAACAAAACTTACAGTAGCGGAGCTTCATATCTGACAGACATTCATTAACAAATAAAGCCCTCTTTTTTCTGACTGAGCCATTCTGCGTAACCTGTGCTACCTTTTTGATGCCGGGTACAGCTCCACAGTGACGACTTCGATGCCGTTCCAGGCTGCTACACTGACACCACAGAACAGACACTGCCAAGCGATGATGGCGGCTTGGCTGAAGCTCATGAACAGGAAGAAGGTGCAGCCGGCCGAGATGAGCATGGAGCCTCCTAGGGGGCCAAGAGCAAACAATTTTCCGTGCAAGAATGCCATTGATCACAAGGACTTTAGGAGGACTGCGTCTCGAAGGCACTTTCCTGCTCACCGATCATCTTGATCCTCCCAACCTTGTCCATGAAGAGGGCTGAGATAATGTTTCCAGGTAGCACAGCTAAACTGCCAAGGAAACTAACCAGGTAGATCAGGACGTCATTCTCCTCATGAAAATTCAGGTGGCAGCCCTTCTTGGAATGCACAAATGTGGTATTCTGCATCTTGCAGTCAATAAACTTCTCTGTCCACAAATCTGCAAATCAGACACACGTTTGAAACATTTCGCTGCCTCATCACTGGTTATGTAGATTGTTAAAGTGTGCGATTCCTCAAATTGATGCTTTCTAGGTTATACCTGTGTTGTAGAAGACTGTGGATTTGAAGGTGCAGTTTTCAAAGAACGTCCCAGTAGACTTGATGTCCTCAAAGTAACAGTTTTCGAAAAGTGAATCCTCAAATTTGATGGACTTCATCTCCATTTTGGTGAAGCTGCAGAGGAAACAATAAGAATGATTATCTTGCTGCTTTTCCAGCTGGCAAATTTACAAGCACAGAATATTTATAAAACGGAGCTAGAGCAATTCAAATCAAGGTAATTATGCTTGGTTTTAAGTATGAGAAAGCTCAACATTGATGGCAAATCTTTACAGGTTCAGGGTTTTGTTTGACGTACTTATCACTGATGTATTCTCCATCTTTGTGGATTTGATTCTCCAGAGAAAAGTTGAAGACAAAGTTCTTGATTCTTTCTTTATGGAAAATCCTTACTTTGGACTCATACTCCTCATTCTGCAGGTGCTTGATCATGTCTGGGAACCACACCGACAGCCCATAGTAACTGAAACAAAGCATTTGATCGAATCACTTTCGCTGTGCTTGTAAACATATCAGCATTAAAATTAGTTAGAGTGCTTTGTGCCACATACAAGCTAACTTCCTGCGGCACTATCAACCTGTATTGTTGCATTAAAATGTCTGGTTGTAAAAATGATCAGTGGCATTGAGAAACACATCAGCTCAGCAACCAGATGCGAAATTAGCGCAAAGTCCATTCTTCTGGTTCTTTAGATGTGTGGCTGTGGTGCCCATCCAGCAGACATGGCTATCTAGCTGCTTCGGTAAATCAGGTTCCCCGCTCTTAATCCCTAGTGTGATTCCCCGAATTGGTAGCAGTATTACTCGGCTGGTTCATCAGAGCAGCTGTTCTGCTCCTTTCTCAGACTGAGCTGTTCACACACTTGTATCGCCAGAGGTGACACGGTCAAACTGTATACCTGAAGGCCATGGTAAACCATATAATAGCCATGAAAAAGGTGCCGTGTCTCAGGTTAGGAGACACCAGGGACAGGATATTTTGTAGAACCTGCAGAGATACGACAGACGTTGATGTCACAGAAGCTCATCATCACTGTGTTCTGTCAAGTATGTTTTCGGTACGTTCTGCTTCTCTAGGTCTACCTCTTTGGTCAAACCCTTGGATCGAACGGCCCAGCGCTGAAAGGCAGAGCCTGTAGAGCTCTGGATCTCAATGAATTCCCCCTCCTGCCGTGCGGTCTTTATCTGGGACACCTATGTGTGAAGAAGGCGCAGACAAAAGCTCGTTGGTGAGGTCAGAGGAACCCGAATGCCTGTGGACTTGGGATGGTTCTCCAAAAATGAAGACAATGTTGATTTGGGGTTTATTTAGCAGAAGACAGCGAGAATGTCGGTACACAGCTAAGGAATCTGGTTCTTTCCTGCAGTACTCACAGTGAATACTCTCTCTGGTTCTCCCTTCGCCCGCCAGTTGGTGTCATGGACCCGCTTCAGGATCATCCAGGCTTCGTCATGCTTACCATTCTGAGAAAACGGCCAGCTCAATTCAAAACAGAGTTTGGTGTTGTTGATACTACGCGTAAACTCTCAGCAATTTAAGGAGAACACGATTTCCTGCCAATTTCACCATCTGTTTTTGGAAAGGAAATATGACATTGTGTAACGAATCTTACCTCCAGAAGAAAGCGTGGACTCTCTGGCATAAACATCAGTCCCGTGAGAGAGAGCAGGGTGGGCAGGGCGCACACCAGCACAAAGACCCGCCAGCTGTGATACTGGAACTCCATTCCCATGCTGAAGCCCCAGCCTGCAAAAAGACACGCTCAGTGTGGCCTGGGGGGAGACGGCAAGCCAAGCTGGGGGGATACGGGGCAGATCCAACGAGTTCCCTGTTTCAGGGATGGTCGCGGCTGAGGCAGCGATGAGGTCAACGTGACACAAACGTGACATGCTGGGATGGCATGCGGTCAAATGAACAAGGGTCATTTATAAGCCTTGGAGCTGGAAATGGGCACATTCACGTAAAAGTTCTGGAAGCTGGAGGCTGTCTGGACCTGGGAATTCTGTAGCTCCTGACCACTTTCGTGTGTCGCTTTTACACCGCACAACAGGAGCCTTTTACTTATTTTTTATTTATACAACCCGCAACATGTTTATGATTCTTATTAAATCTGGCCAGCAGACCGATCTTTTGTTTTCCACAGAATAAAAAAATGATGCAACGTTATCCCACTAATAAGCGCGGGCAAGTTTCACTGCTGGCATTAGACGAAAGTGTATTGGTTATCATTCACACATTCCTGTGCATAAATATGCATATGCAAGCAAAAAAATCACTGATGCACTAAATGAAATTGAGCTGCAAAAAATAATTCCGCTCAATTTTTGCTCTGCTACTTCTACAGTATCTTTTTTAATGATATCCGTGCTTGTGGATCAGCAAGTTATCGCCGTAAGTGCATCCCCAATAGTTTGAATGAAAAGTATGTAGTCTATAGTAGGTACTAAAAAAGGGTTCCGGAACTGCCTCCGAGGAACTACAATCAGGCCGAGTTGCAGTGGTTGCAGTGCAGTGGTTCTGGACAAAAGGTTCTGGTTCTTAAAAAGTGGTGTGAAAAGGTTAATGAGGCCAAGCAAACATGAAACAGAAACCACTGAGGGTTAGATGTACCGACAGTTTATGAACACCGGCACGAAATCTCTTTTGGCGTTAAAATAATACTGTCATGATTTAATAAACACGTGCAGTGAAAAGCCAGCAGTGGAGAGGCGCTGACACAATTAATTTAGCGACTGGCCATATTGCGCATGCATTTGCAGGAATTCCCTTTCAAACTGCAAAATTGGCAGGAGGAGAGTATTTAAATGAATTACGCAATGTGATTTAGTAAGGTTTGCCGCAGGCAATTTACTGCGAATTGTGTCATTATTTAACGTTGAAAAAAGTATGTCTTATTTTGTGCTGCCATTGCAGGTAGATTGGGTCAGTCATTATTTAAATGAATCTTCTGCGTCTGTGTTCATAAATTTGAGTATTTTTAGTTGATCACCCACAGAACTGGCCACTCCCATTGGTGCTTTTTTTATTGCACCCTCACGCTAATTTGTCATACATACTAAATCTGGCCCTGAGATGGGTTAATTCCTGAGAAATCTGGATGAGTGGATTTCAACAATGCAGATAATGGCGGTGAGCTGACTCTCCCCCCCGATCTGTCCAGCTGCCGCACCTCCCTGCCTTCGGCTACCCCCCACTCCCCTTACCGTAGTGAGGAATGATGCCCCAGGCCATAAACGAGGCATAAATGCCCCCCATCATCCAGAACATGCACAACCAGCCCAGGTGCTCCCCCCTCTTGTCCATGGCGAGGAACTCTGAGAAGTAGGAGAAGACAATGGGGATGGATCCTCCAATCCTGCAGCGAAGGGGGAAGCCGGTAAACATCTACATCCTTTACAGTGGAGAAGTTATTTTCATCTCTTAACGTCAGTACCCAGCTTTGACAGGAAATCATTCAAATCTACCAATGAATTTGCCCCCAATAGCAGGAGGGTGATTCCACAGGAGGCGTATAAAATGCTTTTATTTTTATTTTGTTTATGAGTAAGGACAGCTGCTGTAGATGCAGCATTAATTACTGATGGGCAACAACATAGGGGAGGGCTTGATATTCGGGGGACATGACATAAAAATTTAAATACAAAGGGCTGTTTATTTGGGCAATGAATGAAGCCAAATGAAATCTTGGGGGGGTAAACGTTCCCCCAACCCTCCCGGTTCCTACGCCCCTGCAGATGGGGGTCTCCTAACTCTCTAATGCCTACAAACAGACTGTTGATGTCTCAGGCATATGGGGATCATTCTTCTGGCTAGAATACCCTCACATTCATCCTATTGCTATCGCAGCCTTGGCATCACATACAAAGTCATTCAGATTTTTCTCAGCAGCTTCCTGCCTGCCGCAGTTAAGCACACGTGCATGGTCAATTGCACAGCTAGCCAGTCCATTATCACACCTGCCAACATGCGGCTTGGTTCCCAAGGCACGTCGCTTTTAGACACCCAAACGGCCCGTCGTCATGACGAGGGGCCGCTCCCTGCCCATTTCCTCACCCTATTCCCGAGAAGAGTCTGAAGAAGAGGAACGAGCCGTATCCCTGGGCGAAGGAGGAGAGGAAGGCAAAGGCGCAGTGCATGTTCAGTGCGCTGACCAGGCACCTGCGGCGGCCCAGTTTATCTGCCAGACCCCCCCACACGAAGGCCCCCACCATCATTCCCAGATACACGATCAGACCTGAGAAAGGGAGTGAGAGGGAGGTCACAGGGGAGCAAGCTGCACCAGTATGCATGTAACTGAGACCATCAGGAGAACATCATGCTCCAACATCCAAGAAGAGCAGCTGGGGTCATCCAGAACCATAAATGAATGAATGGTCCTGCTCCAGAGCTGCTGCAGATGGGCTACCTTCCACACTCTTACATGGTAACAATCTGCAGGGCATGCTGTGACTCCACTGAAGCAGGGTTTGGGGGCAAACATTCGATTCACAATTGACGAATCCTGTTACAATCATTCACTTATTAATGATTACAATTATAAAATGTGCTATTAATAATAGACATGAATGACAGAGGAATTTTAACCATCAGGATGGGATCTACAGCAGCTTTAGACAAGACACTTAACCTGAAACTCTTGTCTACCATAAATGGGGTAAAAAGTATCTTTGGGTAAGTCTGTCATGTAAACGATGGTGTGAGTACTATATACTTCCTAAAATTGTATTTTTAGTTTCTGTCATAATATACTGTTTGGCATCTTGGTGCCACCCTTAGGAGTTTCAGGGGGTGATGCTGTTGCCTCACACCTCCAGGGTTGTGGGTTTGGATCTCAGTGTGGGGTGGAGTTGGCATGTGGGTTTGGGGTTTAGTCCTACACTCCAAAGACATGTACTGAGGCTTATTGGAGTCTGTAATGCATGACTGTGTGGATTTGGGTGCCCTGAGATATGCTGGTCCCCAGTCCAGCCAGTACCCCAGGCTGTGAAAGGCTTTAGGTCCCTCCCCTCTATGGTCCTGACCTAGAGATGCAGTCGCAAGATGAACTGATGTGACCATTTTTGTATCATACCATTTGTCATATTGTACTTCAAAGCTAAAGTGCAGATTTTCCTATGAATCCCCATGCTGGGATAATGAACTGACGTCCATTGTGCACCTGGAGTCATTCGTAAAAATGTATTTCCGGATTCACACTGCGAGACTCTGAAGCAAAACTCCATTTTCTTCTTTTGACAGACACTGCGGATATTTAAAAATAGCGCAGGGGCCAGGTGAGTAAGAAAAGGCACAGCAGGCACGCCCCCCCTTCCTGCTAGACGCGCTCTGATTTACCAGCTGTGTGGCTCTGTGCTAAGCTGTCTACAGAGATACCACCTTTATGAGAGCAGAGAGAACAGATAGCTTATGAGATGATGTTCCGAATGCCTGTGTTCGTTTACCAGAGTTTTAAAGGTTCTAATGTGAGCGGTGTAACCCTGAGCACCACAGATGTGTTAATTAAAGCTGAATCGGGTTTGACCCTCGGTGTCGATGATGGCAGAGTGACGTCTGAGGTCACATGCTCTGACGTGGTGCCACCCCAGATGGCGCCGATGTTAGGACTCCTGGCACCGAAACACAGAGTCGGCGGGGGGGTGACATACGGAGATGGGCACAGGACCCTCCTCGGGGTCGCGAACTCTGTCAGCTCACCGTGTTTTTTTTTTATGATAAAGCGAGATCACATTTCTGAATAAGAGGAAACAGCCTATTTAAAGCACCACATGGCCATGAGTCATAAATATTGAAAAGGAACCTTTTTGTAACCAGTGTTTAAACATTTCTGCCGGGGTATGGATGCGAAACGGCCAATTAAAAGACAGCCGTGAATCTCCTTCAAGGGCAAAACGCACAACATAACTCATAGAAATGTTTTCTTTTTCAGTTAATCCGTTTTCTGAACTCATATGCATTTGATGGAAGTCTTGTCATGTTTCCAAGCTTGTTCCATAGATGCCTGTGTGCTTTGGTTAGCGATGGGGGCTGACCAAGGTCAGGCTGAAACAAAAGTCACTCGACTGAAAGGGAAGTGATGGGTTCATATATCTTACAGTCAAAGTCATGGGGGCAACTATGGATCTGAGTGGGGCCTGCTGACTCAGGTGTCCATGCAGAACGCCCACGTGACGCACGCTTGGGCAAGGGAAGATCAGGCCAATTATTTCCCCCTCAGACGTGGCAGGTTTGCCTGAAACGCCAGGCGTAAGACTCCTAGACTCTTTTGAATTATCCATCCGTCTTGCATAACGGCATATCCAGTGTCGTGTGGTGGTGTGAGGCAAAAGGCACAAGGAGGGGGTCAGTCTGGACAGGATGCCAGTCCATCATGGGGCACGCAGTCACACGCGATCGGCCATTCAGGTGCATAGGCGTACCCACAAGGACGTTAAGCAGCTTTGCTATGCCCTGTTTACTGTGTTCTGCCGATTCCTCGTTTTGGATGAATAACTCATTGTAAAAAGGAAGTGACAGATACAGCCACCAAAAATGAGCCCCCCGTCTGCTGTAAAACATGAACAAGTCTTTTTGTGAAATTCGTCACTGCTGCTAAACAGCTTGGAGCAGTGGCCAGTGAGCTCTGTTGACTGAGCTTGCCAAGAAGGGGCTTGGATCCCACTACCCACTCTGTCTGTGAAGTCTGCAGGTTCTCCCCTCGACGTGCAGGTCCGCTTTGGGTGCTCTGACATTTTCTCGCAGTACGACGATGTGCAGATGATCTGTGCTCTCTAACCTGTCATTAAGTGTGTGTGTGCCTTGGAACGGCCCGCTAATGGATCTCCTTGCTCGCAAACACTGGGGCCGCGTGTGGTTTACATCTGTGGACCAGAAGGAGCTGATTTTCAGAGTTAAGTGCACAGCTTGACAGCACTCGTTAAAATGTACAATCTGCTGAAGGACCTGCTGCGTAAGAAAGCTTTTTTAATTCAATTGCCCCACCGAGAATAAAACACTGGCTGTGATAACAAGCCCCGAACAAAAAAATATATATTCATTTTGTGCTTGATTTTGTATTGAAAGGAGTTTCTAAAGTGTCACCTTGATAGACTGTTTAGTACTTTGAGATCTACTCAATCATATTTCCTTTCAGTTCCTCAGACCAGATTAAAGATCTGTGGGAGTCGTGCATTTCAGTCTGTGGCCCCAAGGTTATGGAACAGTCTTTCAGTATCACTAAGACCTGCTCCATCAGCCGAGATATTTCAGAAGCAACTGAAAACATTTCTGTTAAGCAGGCTTTTAGATCATTTTACTGTGGCTTTATTCCTAATTTATGTTGCTTGGATTTCTGTTTTACAGTTGTGTATGCATATTGTTCAGTGCCTTTTGAACTTTGTCTGCAAAAGGTGCTTTACAAATAACTTTTACTTACTTATTATTGAGTTGATACTGAGACTCAGGTAAGTTCAGGAGTTCAATATTAGCAAACAAGACAAAAGTGAATTAGTTGCTGAAAGACTTAAAGCTCCCAATAGGACTTATGGTCACAGACAAGAGTGTTATTCAGATGAGTCATGAAGATCAGGCTTCTTGAGGGAAGACCTGTAAAGTTGCTTGTGTCTGAAGCAACTCAACTGCAGGCAGAAACCTGACCTTCATTTTACCCTCGTTGCTTAATTCATAATTTTATCCAAATCCACCTCCATAACTGGATTACCCTGTACAAAGGTACATCAGCTGAGCCCCGTTTCAGATGTGAACCATCTCAAAAGCTCTTCTGATCTGGTGGCTGTGGAAACCCGCCTCACTTACCCAGCATTCCCTTGTTGGCGTTGGAAAGGCACATGTCTTTCTCAGCACTTGGCAGCACAAAGCCCACCACGAAGCACTCGACCCCGTCGGCCATGAGGGCCAGGCCAGCCGCTACGAACAGAGTCCACTGAAATCGGCCGTGGCCGCAGTCCTCTATGATGCTCTCATACTCCTCAGGTAGGGTGTCTTGTTCGTCACTGGGCCCCTTAGCCTGCGCTACCCGCTGCGCCACCTTGGCATCGTCCGGATGCGGGATGCCCTGGTACTCGCCCTCGTACATCTGGTCGTCGTCATCACGGCCCTCTGTGGCGTCGCTGGCAGCGTCCTCGTCCTGACGTGGATAGTCCTCCTGAAACTCATAGCCAGCCTGCGTCCCACCTCCATACGTGGAATAGCTGCTGTCTTGCAGGTACGTGTTATCCTGGTACGGGTCCCCCATTCTCACACTTCAAATAAGAGCTACTCAACTCCAATGTTTTCTTCCCTGGGCTGTCGTCTGTTACATCACAGAAACATTAGCACTGCAGTCACATGCACATGATGTGGTATACCGACATTCCATACGGCTACTAGCAGATGCTAATATTAGCATGTAATGATGCTATAGAATAAACTGCTGGTCATTTGTGCATTTATTAATCATCACTCATTTGCAAATTGCTTCTGTGATGAAAGTTTCTTTGGTATTTAGAGATATCATTATCTGTGCTTCTTGCTGTTCCTCTTGTCTTTGTTGTCTAATGCTGTTACTTGCTGTTTTTCTGTGTTAATGTTACCAATAAGCAGCGGTGGAAAATTCAGGTCCGGAGAGTACAAATCCTGGCCAAGGTTTTGTTTGAACCAGCCAGCAGAGCACTGTTTTTCTGGACCTCAACTTTCCACCTTTGCCGATAACTGACATGTGACCAACCATTACATCATACTCAGTTTGCAAGACTCAGACATGAACTTTTACCATAATCACTTTCAACTGTCTTTTTAGTGTCAGCCTCTTATGTCATTCATTGCATAAGCTCTTACATTAAGGAGAAATGTGATGGTAGGATTCCTCGTTGATGGACTTCTAGAAGCTGCGACGACGTTGTGATGTCATTCTGTCATGTTTACTTTATCAAGCCGTGTATCTCTGAAACAAAGGCAAACGAGAGTTTATTATAGACAAACACGTACAAACCCCTTGTCCTCTGAAGCTGCCATATTTGTGTTTTGCGTCAGCGCTGCTGCAGGATGCGCGGTGACTGCGTAGGAATGTGAATCGGTGAAAATGTTTCTGCTCCATCCTGTCAAAGAAAACGCACTGTGTACCCAACCCAATGCAAAGACATTCATTCCAGGGTGTCGACGGCGTCTCAGATCTCAATGAGCCTCGATCCATTTACTTATTTCTGAGGTGGCCACTCACAGCACCTGTGTTTTATTTAGTGAGACCTGTATCATCCTTTGCCACAGTTGGCCAAAGGTTTCTGGCCGGCGTAGGTTTGTTCGGAGGGCTATTTTTGCAGACATTCTTTGATGCACTTTGAGTGCCTCTTGGGAGTCCTGGAAAGGTATATTTTAACTACAGAAATAGAAATGAAGAATCTGATGCCTACAGCTCTCTCCTTTAATGATACATTTAAGGAAGATGATGAAAATAGGATGCATTAGGGAAGCAGATCTCTCAGCTGGGCATGACACACTCCTCCATGAGACGTTTCTCATGTTGGAAAGTGTCCCGTGGTGTCAGCAAATTTTCCCATTTATTTTGTGGCTCTGATTCATAACCCTGGATCAGAATCCGGTTCACAAATTACCTGCCGCAAGAATATTTGTCCCCTACAGCCACACCCACCTCCAGATGGCGCCAGTCTGTAATCACCCACACCTGCGGTCAATCAATCAGTCCATTTAAGAAAACTCTGGTCAATCCTTCTTCATTTTGCTCTAGGCTCTCAGTAGCCCAGTTGGGTTTGCAGAACCTGTTCATCATATGTAGCATGGAGTGCGTCTGCCTGTCAGTGTTTCTTAAAATTAATGACCCTAATCTCGTTCATTTTCGTACTCCTGATCCTGTGTTGCCCTCAATAGCATTTTTTGTACAACAATTGCAGAACACTTTCTGCTGGAATTTAAAACACTGCATTCGGTTCGAGGTTGGACTTGATCAGACGAGAGTAGAAAGATTTTGACTCAAATCAGGTGTCTTTCCCTTGTAAAATGGCTTTCATTTGTAGATTTTAATTTACATGGCACAATAATTTAGCTAATATTATATTTTTGTTCAAATTTCCAACTGCTTAGGGGTGCAGGGGACACAAAGCCTTTCCCAGGGAACAGAGGGCTAGGGTCTGTAACATTTTTGTTTTTATATAATTATAGTAACTGTATTTTAAACAGAGGGGACTTTTAAAACATCAGAGGGTAAACTTCGGGGGAGATGTAAGGATTTATTCATAACTCTGCGGTCCTGCATTTTAGCACACAGTTATTTTGTTTGGCTCATCTCTGCAGGAATGTCACACTCCCAAAAATCGCTTCCATTTAATTACACCAAACCGCAAACGTCACTCGGACCCGAGGGCAGAGAGATGACAGACGGCCTTCTCGGATATCGTAGGTGGGGGTGCAGCCTGCCGGGCTGGGCATAGTGCGGATGCCAACAGCCACAATTATTCTGAAGAGGGTGCCGATATATTCTTGATACATGCCGGCCCCCATTACCCGATGGCGTGTTGTGGCCAGGAAATGTATCCGCCTCTGCTGGCTCCTGAGCTCTGCCTGTGAACTGCAGGCCTTTGCGTGACTTATGCTGCACTGGACGCTGAATGAAACTGAGCCGTTCCCACAGCATGCTGGCATGCGAGCAGCCTAAGGAGGCTGGAGATCACTATTGCCTAAGACCTGCTCAAGGCTGCCCCCTACAGTAGATTTATGACAAAACTGAGGGGGATCTTCTGTAAGTGCAAAACAAGCCGAGTCAAATTAGCAAAAAGATAAATTAAAACTCCACAAACCATCAGTCGTTCATAAGTCACCTTTGGTATCTCCCTCTCCCCCAATTCTCACTTTTATTTTACTATCTATTTTGGTGGTCACCTCTGAGCCCAGAGTTTGAGTCTCCGCCATGGTGTGTGGAGGTTGCATGTTCTCCCTGTGTCATCATGGGGTTTCCTCTGGGTACTCCGTTTCACCCCCCCCCACAAAACACGCCAAAGTTAACTGGAGTTGCTAAATTGCCCATAGGTGTGCATGTGTGAGTGTACCCTGCGATGGGTTGGTGTCCCATCCTGGGTAGTTCCCTGCCTTATGCCTGTAGCCTCCAGGATAGGCTCCGGACCCCCGCAACCCTGAATAGGGCAAGTGGTTATAGAAAATGGATGGATGGATGGATGGATGGAGGAGGAGGGGTGACCTTCTCCACATCTAATATCATGCATATACATTCTCCACTTTTACTCCTCCTAGCCTAGTTTTAGAAGCACATGGTGCAAAGTAGGTCACACCCTGCCCAGGATGTCAGTCCATGGATGATCAGTAATTAATTACATTACGTAGATAGTACAGTAAATGCATAGACTGTGTAATTACTGTAATGGGCTGGCATTCAGTCTCATGTGTCCAGCAGGGCTTGGAATATGCCCCATGCTTAGCGTGACCCCTGTCGGATGGCTGAACAGTTCAGTCGTCCACGATAACATGCAATCATGCATCATCTCCTTAGTTATTGTAGTGATAACACACTTTGTCCTCTGAATGTTTATTTTGTATCAGCAGACTGCTGGAATAATCAATTCTTGCCGCACAGTGAGTCTCACGCACATATGGACTACTCTGAAAACATCTGCGGCTCCCGTGTTAAATGAGCCGTCCACGGAATGGGCATTCAAAGACAACAAGGGGTCGTATGTATTTTATGTAAACAGGGTACGTTTAAGAAAGTGAGAGTGTCAAAATGGAGTGGGAGGCGTGTCTGTAATGAGCAGAGACAGCTCACTGTCCTCCTTAATCTTGCCCAGGGTGCACCACTGCAGGCTTCGGCCCCCCTGGCGTGATCCTGACCAAGATAAATAGCCAGTGAAAAACCACAAGATTTTAGGCAACACGGATTGTGCAAAGTGTCTGTTACTCTCAAAAGCAACGATGAGTTTGTAAAACTGCAAAAAAGAGATAAAAATGTACCTTTTCGGTAAATGCCTCCGGAACTGACAATGCAGTGTCAGTGTGTCCGCCATCAGCCCAAAGCCCAGACCCTGAAACTGAGCTCCCCATTTTGAGGACCCAGCCCTCTCATTTGCACCCCCCCCCCCCAAATAGTCCTGTTGTAATTCCTGTCTTTACTGGCATTTCACGGATCATGAAAGGTTTACAAAAACAAGGCTGATGAGCATTCTCCCAGGAATGCACCATCATTCTGCATGTTCCCGCTCCGTGTGGGTGGGAGTCGCGGGGGGGTTAGGGCCTTGCTGCTGGCAGCAGAGTGTCTCAGGTATCCCCATCTAAGAAAGTGCTAATTTAATCATCAGTCCCGGAGGAATCGTATCTCTCAGGGCTGTCATTGACACCCCCCCCCCCCCCATATGTGCACCGGAGCGCTACTGGGACTGTAACACAGGTGAAGAGGTGCGGACAGT
>JAODKC010000009.1:4960526-4973244 GCA_026777985.1 Mormyrops attenuatus
CCCCCCCCCCCCCCCCCCCCCCCCGCCCCCCCCCGCGCCCCCCCCCCCCCCCCCCCGAGACAGGTGGATAGATGGCCATTATTACAGTGCGGCCGGGTAGAGTACGTCTAAACTTAACTTTAATCTGTGAATTGCATATCTCGCGTAAAACGACACTCATTGTGTCCAATATATTTTCAGGAAGTATTGCATTATGCTGTGTGGCAAGGTGTTAAGTTTGTCCATTATGCAGAGGAGTGACTAACAAGCTCGGTGTTACGGCTTCGTGATCATTACATGTGTCTGTCCCTCAGATTTCAGGCTGCTTGTTTTCTAGACATACATCAGCTTGAACATTCAGTTTCAGATCACAGTCTCTTCTGGATATTTAGTGGGGAAAAAACCCCTGAAGATTATTAGTGTCAGAGCAGCTGCCGTGCCTCGGATATCTGAGATGTTTCGAATTCTCCTGGAGTGTCCTATGATTTGGGGTGCCCAGCTTTCTCCAAACAGATCTATCGTTGACCTTCTGGTGTCCTAAAGTGAATCCAATATTGTGAAACAACAGTGCATGCTCACTACCCCGACCTGATGTCGTATTTGCGTGATGGATGACGTCATTAAGATGGATAGGTCATTGATGCACAACTTACTTTCTTGCTTTTTCACACGGTATATTTGTAATGAACATTGCCTAGGCAGTATTTAATCTCCTCAAATGAACGACTGGTGTGGCTGTTCTGTTTCCATTTTATTCTGTTTTCATTTCATTTTGTTTCATTACAGGCTACTGCTAGTCTGTCATGAAAGCATCAGCTAAATCTGGCTTGTGTCTTCAGAAATATTGCTAATTAGAAGTGGCGAAACGGCTGTCGGCTCACTGTACAGTATGTATCATATCGCAATACCGTTCGTGAGGTTGATTGGCTAACCAGCATCAGAAATGAAGAAACAATATGGCATAATTCAGTGATTTCCAGCACATCCCTGACCTTAATGTACCCCGTGGACATTCTGACACGGTGAAACTCACTGGCTGTAATGCAGTAAATGAGTACTAATGAGTAAATAGTTCACAGTGAAGGATCTACTGTTGGACCTTTGTGTCCCGTCGTCCGCTAGGTGCTCCTCTAATCGTTTCACATTTAACCTTCGATGGAATTGTTTGGCACCACCTCCGACTTTATCAGGTAAATTTATTTTAATTGTGTGAATAACAAGTAAATAACAATAACATTGTATTTGTGTGTCTTTTTCTGTAGTATGTTTTTTTTTTTTTTTTTCCAATTTCCAGAAGTAATAAAAGTAATGCTTTATTGATAAGAACTACTAAATTATGGTTAATTTTCAGTGATTACTGTCTCCACTGTTAAATCTCATTGCTGGTATCTTGCTTAGTTTATACACCAATAAATTTTTCACTCGCCAAATAACTTATGGTAGCGATTGTAACAGGCAGTGTTTAATTAGTGGGAAAGTGACAAACACAGACCTCATCTGCCTTTGAGTAGTAAAAAAAAAAGTAAATGGTTGAACTCTCATCCACAGGGAAGGGAAACCCTTGTATTGTAGGTAGGCAGATTTCACACTTATATGTTGACCGAGGACAGAAATATGGTCTAATTGAAATACAGGAAAGGTGCCGGTTTCTAAATGATACGTCAGAAGTGAAGCCAGGGTGGGAAATATGTGGTGATGAGGCGGTCTCAAGGCAAAAACACGCCGGTAACCGCAACTAGGAAAGACCGTGGAATGAAAAGCACATTCCTTTTGTGGTGGCAGCTGATTAACGTAAAAATGAGTGTGCAACAGAATTTGCTCAAACATTTTTCTTAAAAATCCATTAGTAAAGTAAAAAATGACTTGTGGAGTTACTTATTTCGTAGTTGGAGAGACTAATATGCTCTTACTGAAGGTAGCAACAACATCAGATGCCCTTGTATAGGCATTTTGTTCTGTTATTATCTGGGAGGGGGGATTGGGTTATATAAAAAGAAATGATTTCTATGACTGGTATGCAGATCTGCACATTTGCACGCTGATGGAGCCACAGGAAGTGTCCGTATCTCTGTGAATCAGGCCTTGTAGGCTGGAAGAGTTATATATTTTGCAGAAGTTATGGATTTCTTTCTTATCTTTTTTTTTTTTTTTTTTTTTGTCTGGAATACAGAGTAGTTCATGGGGCTGGCCTTTGAATCGGTGTTGACTCTTGCCCCAAGTTTGATTCATGTTGGCAACATACTGATCAACTGATCGTAATTATTGTGGGGAATGTGAGGAGGGATGATGAAAGTGAGTATGGGTCAAAAGCCCCTTGGTTTTCTGTCTCGGGTTAGTAATTTGGGGTTTTTGTCTTCTGTATTATTACTTCATAGCCTGGGGTTTCTTGTTCAGACTAGAAGCACTGTGTTGTGTGAGTCTGGCCTCTGGTGTCTCCTCCCATGATGCCCATGGTCCTTCTGACCACCCTAAATGCTTGTATCGTCTCCTGAGGTCTCTTTTTGTTTTGATGTCGTCTCTAGATTGCTTCCCGTTACCCGACTGCAAACAAATGGACACGGTGTGCTCCAAGTTTTGTGTCCTCATTAATTTGATCAGGGTATTTGAACCAGCAGCCGGTTTCCCAGAATGCACTGTGATGTTCGGACCCGCTCCCGGACATCGATGCTATGAATGCTGGGAAACTGCAGGCAAATTAGGATTTTGACAATAGAAGCTTGTATATTGTGCTGTTCATGTTATGATGCAGTCTTTATTTGTTAAATGCAGTCTCATTCCCAATTAGTGCACCATCTTAATCTTCTGGATGCTGGTTTCTCTCATACTGCGTTATTTCATACCAACATGTGCTATCTGCAGCTTCTTTGAGAAACCTGCACTTTTAGCAACTTGCACTTTTCATCAATTTGCTGGTTTGAAATAGGGGCCGACTGAGCTGGTAGTTCATCCTATTTCCTCCAGACTGGAAATACTGGTGTAATTTAGTCTTCAAACATTGGCGTTACCTTAGGTAAACAAAACGGGAGCCGCACATGATGTACCACAATTTTGTTTTAGGTGCTGTGGATTTGGCATGGTGTTACAGTCAATGTTGTCCAGGTAGCGTCAAATGTTAAAGGCTCCCTGAACGACTTGGATGCCCTACTGACATAAGGAACAAGTCTCTCAAAATATTTGCTCCAGATTTCCAGTTGTACCTGAATCGTAGGTAGATCAGAGTATGGCAGCTTAGAGATCTTATAGCTTAGAGCTAAAGGGATTCCACCCAGCATAAGCTGACCCACGCAATGCTCTTTACAGTTGCATACTCATGAATGTCTGCTTTCACGTTGAATAGACAGCTGCTTTGGCTTTTATAAAGTTCTTCCTTCTTTGAGTTGTTAGTCAGTGGGGAGCTACAACAATACTCGTTTAGGACTTTCAATATCTGACTAATAACATGCTCTGCCAGTATTTTTGGCTGCCTGTCAATGCACTATAAAACTCTGAAACGTGCTGACGTTCACGTGTTGAGGCAGCCACATTAGGAGAGTTTTCCCAATGGGCGTGAAAGTACATATTCTTGTTGTTTATTCCTCCCAGCTGTGTGCAGCCTCACCTTGGGTCCATTGTTTTACAACACATTTTACGTTGAGTGCGTCACCTTTGCTCCCTGAGTAATAGTATATGCTTCATTTCAAGATCTGAGGATGGACCAGAATGCAATGCAGTCCACGTACTGTTACAGTCACGGTGACTTAAGTGATTCAATGCGTGCCACCCAACAAACTTATCGTCAAAGCTTAGTGTGTGCTACCTTTTTGCGTCACGCAAAACCTAAGGTAGAATTTCTAATGGTTATGCTCACCACATTATGCAAATGATCTGCACTTGAGCAACAAGGCTTCGAAAACCCAAGCTGGGATGGGTCAATGTGTGCTGTCAATCACTTGCCATCCTGTCTTGCTTTCCATTGGTTACTTAATCCGTTCGCATTGGCTATATCAGGCAGTGATTGACGGCTCACGGTAATCCTACTATCTACAGCATGTTTCAAAGCCTCATTCTCTTCCAGGAAATTAGCATGCCTCTTTCATTGTCAAGCTGATTTACATTGCATGCTGCAGGTGTCCTGGGATGTGTTGCATCTTGCGGTCACATTTAACCTCTTATAATACGTAGAAAGCGAATTTTTGATACTTCATTTGCAAAGCTGGTGAAAGGTGGAGAGCATTGCACTGATAGGTTACCAGCTTTTGTGTATCTCCAGCGTAGACCTAAATCTAGCCTCTGAACAGGAGAAGTGCTCATTGGTGCGACTAGGTAAACATGTTGGGAGTGTCCCTCTCTGGCCATGGCTTAACGCAGTTGGCCAAAATATTTCTCAACGCAGTGGTAGCGTGGAGTTGATTTCCGGAGCTGGGTGGAGGGTGAAGTTGCATTTCTGCATGAGATGGTGAAAGTCTCACCAGGGACGAGCCGGATTCTAATGGCCAAAATAAAACCTCCGGTACGACCCAGTATTCGCCAGACCCTGGCTCAGGCCCTCTTTTTGTTTCTGCTCTTGGCTGTACAAACCCTGTATTTCATGGGGATGCATGTCCAGGAAGCTCATGAAAATGTATGAGCTAATGATATCACTGTCTGTACTTTTACTGTCTTCTGGCCTGTGGTTTGTCTTCTCGTGTAAGCCTGAGCTCCTAATTCCACACATTCCTGGTATTCCAGTTGGAAACTGCTCTCTGACTATAAGCAGACCATTTTTGACTCTGGTACAAATAGTCTGTTTGCTAAATAATTATATTGGAATCATCCTGAAAGGGAGTTTGCATCCTGTGTTTGTGATCACATAGATTAATCTTAGGTTAATGGTGGTAATGTATGAAATCGCTTATACAGCAGGCAGAATGACCATGTGTCTTGTATGTTTTGGTACGACAAAGCGATTCCTGCACAATGTCTAATGCGGTCTGCTTACTCCAAAAATCCTGTCCTCTGCCCTTGATAGACCGGCCTCAAGGCCTGTTCTCGGCCTGCTGTGTTTTCTTCCCTTTTTTCTGCTTACGATGTGACATAATCGTTTCCATGTGACCGATACCTTGGGCACTGTGTCCGTGTTTAGCTCAGCCTATCGCTACGAAGCTTCTGCCCGCCTGGACTCTATCTGAAGGATGGGCCCTCCAAGCGGATATAAAGCTGTCTCACACATCACATCTGCTTTGTTTTAAGCATAAATGTATAAATAAGACAGTGATTTATGCCGATTTGAATGGCTCCCCATTGATGGTGAAGGCCTGTCTGATTGCTGGAGCTTTGAATATCGGGGTTATATGACGTCGTGAAGTTGGCAGGTGACTAATTAGGTGGGAGTTGAAAAGGCTAACCCCCTTTCCTCCTCCCCCACTGAGAATCCTTCATACTCACCCCAAATCATTCCTGTTCTGGTCAAATGAGAAACAGTAGATTTAAAAGGCCTGAATGGTTTCTTTCCAGTGATGGTATCTGAAGTGATTCATTTGCTAGTAATACCTGTAATTTGCTGTCATGGTGGTCGTGTTCAGAGATTGGAGCAGGCCGTGTGTTTTAGGTTACTTAATGTTGCACGATTTCAGCTACTGTTGGAGTAATCTTCACTTGCAATTTGTTACTTGTGAGTTTCAGTGCAGGTTACACTGGCTACAGTGTGGATTAAAAACAGACTCTTGTGCGCAGTTTATCTTCTTTGGAGGCATTTTTTTTTTTTTAATGTCAGAATGCTGAAAGCCGTTTCTGAAATGAGAGTAATGGTGATTCACATCTGGAGTGACTCTGTCGGTTAGGCTTAAGTGAGCATAGTTCCGAAGTTTGGGTGCTTCATTTGGTAGTCTGCCTCTGTCGGGTCAGGGATTTTGGCGAGCTGCAAGCGAGAGCTTTCCGGATGACTGTGCCTTCTAGCATGGGCACTGGGCTTGCTGCCGACATCGATGCTTCTCCTTCATCTGACCTCGTGCATGAAACACTGTAGCCTCATATCTGAGTCAGTCTCCTTGCCTGAACTGGCTCTGGTAGTAGGCCTGCCGTGGTAGTAGGCCTGCCGTGGTGAGTTTAGCATCCACACTGGCCATAAGGACTCTGCGCATCCAGTGAAGCTAGCTGTGATCGACTGGAGTTTCTCTTGCCTTACAGTGTACATAAGCAAAGTTAGAGCTCAACAAGGGCTGGGCGATATCATATCAATATTATATCGCCCATCAGCAATAATCACCAGGGCTTCAGATCAAAGGCAAAGCATTTGGCCGGCTGCCAGCTATATGGACATTTATTTACGCCCAATATTTGGTAAGCAGATTAGTAGTACAGCTAAAATATTAATGAGATGCGTTTTGTGACACCCAAACTTAGTAATCGTTATTAAATTTGGTTAGCGGAGCGCACCACAACATGCTGTTGGTATACTATGTGTGGTATACTATGTTTGGTATACTTTAGTGCGATTTGCACTGAAGTGTCAATGAAGAAAGGAACAGCTCAGCAGCCACGATATCTTTTAAAAAATGAGATCCGGATAAACAACGTAAAAAGACGTCGGTGGTGTGACGGCACTTTTTGCAGTTTAAAGTGTGACACGTTTATTAAACATAAGGTATCTTAGAATGCCTCATTAATATTTTAGTCATACTATTAATCTGCTTAACAAGTTGTGGGTGTAAATAAACGTCTGTATAGTACCGAAAGGCTGGGGTCGGGCCAAATGCTTCACCCACCATCTGAAGCCCTGGTGATCACTGCGCATGCGGCATATAATATCAATATGATATCGCCCAGTCCTACAGTCGGAGCAAGGCTTTTTTTCTGTGGACTTAAGGGGTGGCTACAAATTTTCTGGAGGTGAAATTGAGGCAATTCTTGTGTGTTACTTTCCCTTGGATGCCTTTACTACTGGAGATTTGCGATTTTTCTTGGCTGATTCCGATTTATTTGCAAGTGTAACCTGCCAATACTGATTTCCGATTTCTAAGAACTATAATTGACATCGTATACAAACAAAAATCAACTTTTCAATGCAAAATTTTATTTTCATGATAAAAGACTTAAACTTTACCAAGTTACAGGATCTTCTCTCACTTAAACAATCTCAAAATAAAGTGCTCTGTGATTGGAAAGAGGCACAAATAACCATTAACTGAAAATGAGTTGCTGTAGACCCAACTTTGACACATTTTACTTTACCAAACATGAGCAGGTGCAGCAGATTTAAATAACAAAATAAATGTCAGTTACTTTTATCATTTTCCAGTATGTTTTAAATTCACCAGATAGCATTGACCTACTCTTTTTTTTTTTTTTTTTCCCCCACTTGTCTTTAAATAAAAAAACTCCATAGATTACATACATGAAGTGTACCATTCTCTTCCAAGCAATAATAGGTTCAGTGTAATATGATTAATAATGTTATGCACATACAATTCTTACATCGCTAGTAAGCTAGATTAAGATCAGGCTGTACGTCGTACTGCACATACATTATATTGCAGGGGGTTGAAGTTTCGCTAAAACATTTTTACTGTGTCAT
Organism: Mormyrops attenuatus; assembly: GCA_026777985.1. Taxonomy (NCBI): domain Eukaryota; kingdom Metazoa; phylum Chordata; class Actinopteri; order Osteoglossiformes; family Mormyridae; genus Mormyrops; species Mormyrops attenuatus. The sequence continues at coordinate 4,968,037 of JAODKC010000009.1, forward strand.
AGGGAAAAAACCTTAGCTAGCTCTGCAATTTTAATGATTATTCCTTTTCAAGATCATCTAGTATATGTTGAATAATTGGTTTAAAGTTTACCTCTGTTTCACCACGTTTTCGTGGTGGTTCCCCCATGGTTTATTTTGGCTTTACATGTATTACCATGTTAGCACTTGGCTGTGAGTGTGTTCAGGACTGTGAAGCTGTGCACATGACGTGTGGCGCATGCATAAAATGGACCGGTTCAGTATTGGAAAAACACGAGGCTCACCGGCCGGTCTCAGGTTCACTGAAAATCGGCCGATTCCGGTCCCTGGCCAGTTGATTGGTGCATCTCTACTTGGGACACACTCAAGTCACGTTAGCTAGTTATTCACTATAAAAACAGCCTTTTTGAAGTCTATCGGAGCAAACCTCTTCTGTTCTAACCCATTTACAGCCTGGACAAGGACCCTGGAGAAGCTTAATGTAGCATTGCTAAGATGATGATAAGGAGGTGATGTTTGCAGACCTTCTCTCCCATTTGTCAGTTGCTGTGTGGGAGGGGCCTCACATCCCAGTCTGGGGACATCGTAGGGGGGTCATCAGAGAATGACTGTAGCTTGCCCATCAGCACACCTTATAATTTGGTTTCTGTAGGTGGTTAGCTTCGCTGTTGAGGTAAGAACTGTCATCATTACCATACCTACTTGACGATACAAGCGGTGACCTTCTGCCTCCGCTGCGTACGAGCCAGGTCTGCCCACCCGCCGGCACGTCTGTCAGTGGTTGATGAATGGGACTGGGTTCTGGGGGGTGGGACAGGTCAGCCAGCAGGAAGAACCTTGGTGTTGCACGGTGACCTTCGACCAGATACTTCCGTGTATGGGGAAATTATCGAGGTCATGGATACACAGAACGTTTACGATGTCTCTGTGCGCTTGCAGATACATTTTATGTTTGTGCTTGTTCTGTTTACGTATGCTCTCTCTGCTGTCAGGTGATGTGTGGTGTAATGGATAACTGTGGTTGTGTGGCATCAGAGACTTAGGATTAGGGTTATTAGAAGATCATGTACTTTTGATTACCTGTCTGTGAAGCGCTCCGGGCCATAAACACGATATTTTTGGTGTAGGCCCCTCTGCCTGTGCTGTCCTGTCAGTATGTCCCCGCATTTGACTGTCCCTCAAACAAAATATTGATCTGGATTTTTACTTTCCGGACCTGAACTTTCCATCTCTCCCGTCAGTTACTCCAAATGTTTGTAAATCACAGGTCTGTTGGTCAGATCGTGTGTCGGATCCTATCCCATGTGACAGCCCTTGGAGGGTCATAGGCTCCGTCCAGGTCCGTTCAGATGTGCCCAGAACCTCTGCCGCTAGATTTGAACTGCAGCATTTCAGGGCTGTATCATGTGGGCTGTTGTGTCCGGTTAAGCAGATTCTGCCGGAATAAACTTACTCAAAGTTACACCCTTGCATCCAAGTTGACGCACCTTTGTGACACAGATTTCTTAAATTACCCCACAGAAACCCTGAAACTGCTGAAGGCCTGGTTTCTCCCCCCTAAAAGGTGTGACCTCATAGGTCTGAGATAAATGCGGGCTTCTGTGGTGAGCTGGGAGTGCCATTCGTTCCCTGGTTTATTTCTTGCCTTGGGCCTGTTTCACGTGCACTGGGTGAGATCGTCTCTCTCTAGCAGATCTCAGCCTTGGCTCATGTCTCTCTTCCACAGCCCTGGAGTTTCCTAAATAGCCCAGCGGTGCCCTTTTCTCCATAGCCTGTAAACTAGAAGCTATTCCTCATGCTGTCTGCCCCCCCCCCAAGGGGTTCTGACCTCACCCAGTGACCCCGTTACAGCTAAACATACCTCTTTGCCAGATCCCTCCCTCCCTCGTCCGTGCACGTTTTGGTTCTGTTTAGCTGGGTTGCCCAGAGCATGCTGGGAATTTACCCTTTGCATTTGTGTTTCTCTTGCTTCTCTCTGACTCTGAGGATTCAGCCCCCTCCCCCCGTCACCTGACTTGCAACTTGCATCCTTATGTTTGCAGACGCACCTCCAGTGCATTTCCTGCAGCGCTGGATACCCCTTTTCCCTGCCCTTTCGGTGTTGCGATCTTTTTTGCTGTCAAACTGCCTTTGCTCGTCAGTCTGGCTCATGCAGGCTGAGACCTGCTGGAGTTTGCATAATGATTTTTTATTTTTTTTTTCTGTTTTCGCCCCTGACTTGTTTGTGAGGTGATGACTAGCCATGACTATCGGCTCCTTTGAAAAGCATGTGAAATTTAAGATAAGAGGCCCCCCCGCTCCCTACACGCGTCCCGTATGGCTTTGACGGGTGCCCCCTCGCTCCGTCCACCCGTCCCCTCCCTCTCCCGCCCTGCTGTTGTCATGCCCGTGTCCCTGTACATCCGCGAGTTCCCCGCCACTCCGTGTGTTCTCCTGTACTTCCTAGCCCAGCATTAGCTCTGTTTTTCCGCCCGTCTCGCCAGTGTCAGTCTAAATGCTCGCAATTTCAGGCATCACCCTCCCTCTCTTCCAAGGCATTTTCGACTGCCTTCAGGCCATGCTGTTTGCTTGAGGTCAATTCAGTTTTGTCAATTCAGCTGCAGGTTGTTCGATGCTCTTCAGGCAAAGAAACAGAATGTTGGGTAAAGATGTGTGCCCAGAGGGTGTTAGTGTATAGCCCTGGCTGTAAAGCTCTTTATTTCAATAAGTTACGCCTCTGTTTGGGGCTATAAGATGGACGTTAATCTCCCCCGTAGCCATAAATACGGAGGCAGCCACAGGTATGAAGCTGAGGCTTGTTCTCCTGTCTATATCTGAGAAAGCTGCTTGATCTTAGGAGAGTCAGGAGTCAAGAAGACGGATGAAAGGGTTTCTACACGGAATCGTTAATGACTAACAGTGGGTGTAATTAGCCACGTGAGACGCAGTGAGTGACACACATAAGAAGCATTGTGATTGTTTCCTCAGTTGTTTAGCATGTTTGTTTAGGGCTGGTGAGTGTATCGATGGACTGGGGTGGGGTTTGGTGTATGTGCGGTAATCATCATTATGTTTATTATCGTCCTTATTACCAACAGCAACAACACCACAACAATAAATAGTATTACTGCTGCTGAATAATAATAATAAATAATAATAATAATAATAATATATTTTTAGCAAGAGTCTGCAGTCTTTTTCTTACCATGGCTGCTAGTTGCTGTGGATACCTAAAATGAATCCCAGGTTACTCCGATTGGCTTAAGGGGTTAAACCTGGTCAGCCGGGTAGGTTTAGGAGACACACTCCCATTGTATGTGTGTCAGTGTGAGTTTTATGGGTTTCGAAGTAGCTAGAGCGAAAGTAAGCAGACAGAGTGAGGTTGATGTATCACGCCTGCGTGATGTTGCATCACTGTCCGTGACCTTGTGTGAGGATGAGGATGTGTGTTTACTGTTAGGAAGCTGACACTTTTAATCTTGTTCTTGGGCCATTTACATAAATGGGTATTTTATTGGCCTGGTTCAGGCATACTGAAGTGTACAGGAGCAACTGAACCTGCAACCTTCAGTTTGACTCTTAGCCTTGTCTTAATATGTCCTTAATAACCACACCACCTGCTGGACATTAACAGGTTTACCAGTAATCTCTGAGCTAGAATGACCACCTGGGGCTATACAGCCTTCTGCCTAATGAAATGAGTGGGATGGCCATGTGATCTGTCATCCTGTAATCCCATTTGCTGCCCTGAATTTCTCTGAGCAGTACAGTTGGCTGTGATTGGCTAGCCCTCTTCTGGGTGTTTTTAATTGAATTTGTTAGCCTGTGCTCACTGCCCCTGTGCTTTGGCCTGCTATAGGAAGCCGTAGCCGGGCGACCCACCTTATAACACTGCTGCACACTCTGCCTGCATTATTTATGGACTTAGCCAGGAAAGGAAGTAGATTTAAAATCAGTGTGTGTTTGAATAGAGGCCGGGAAGAGCAGCGGAAAGCCAGCTTGGAGTAGAGCCTTTGTTTAATAAACTGGGGAGGGTGAGAGAGAACAGCCCTCCGTTTTCCTGACCATGTATCGGAAAGTGAGCTATGCAGATTTAATTAAAAGTAGGATGTGGCCCAGGGTGGGGGTGGGGGGGTCGAGCCGGCTCTCAGGCATGACGAGACGATCCTGGAACTCCAGCATCCTGGTTGTTATCCTGCCCGAAATCGTCCCCCCAGTTTTTAAGCGTGTGGGCTGCGTTGGTGAGGGCCCGGGACCCTGTGGCAGGGTTCGAGTCCTTCCAGCTGACGCCTAAATAACAGACTCTGCGATAAGAAGGGCAGATGGCGAGAAGGACTCCTCTAGCTCGTCTCCTGGCCTCTGTGTGTGTGTGTGTCAAATCGATGTGCCGCCTACCACAAAAGCACGAATTACCCTCTGAATCGCTTAGCCCGTTCATGGTCCTACTTCGGCTTTCAGCAGCACTCTGCATGCTGGCCCCAATACGTACTTGGTGTGGATCCTCGTCCTTCACACATCTCAGCGTGCTTGTATCTGTGCTCCGGCTCCCAGCACCCTGGAAAGGACATCATTTCCAAAATTAACTGTACGCACATTCCCATTTGCTCATATGAGAGGTATGAATTTGCTTCCCCTGCTCGTCTTCTGTGTTGTGTAACAAGGTCGTATGGAAGTTGGATGTTTGCTCTTGCTTTGCTGGGCAGCTCCCTTTGTGCGGCTGTTTGCATTGGTAGCGGTCATATGTGCTACCCATGATGCATCTGGCTACACATGCTGCAGGGCTTCGAGATTTTGATTAAGTTCTTGTGCTTAATGATGCCACGACTGAGCCTCTTAGGATTTACCCTTCTGGTTACGAGTCACTGCTGGCTTGGAAATCTACCAGCCTGTTTTGTTTTTTTTTTTTTTAATCTTGAAAGTCCCTTGGCTAAAATACATGTGCTTTTGGTAAATTTTAGAGACACAAAGAATTGTTTGATATTGTAGTTTCCAGAATATAAATGTACAGTATGGAAATTCACGGGCTGCCTTGCACACGTGCTCAGTGGGCTGGAGTTCAGGGACTCATGCTCTGCTATGCAAATGGATGAGAAACTGTTAGACAAGGGTAGATTAGGTCCAGGATGAGATTATGTGGGTGTAATTATAGATGGCTGATTATCCCTTTACTTCAACTTCTCTGCTTATAACAGTAGGCTATTTACTGTGGAACGAAGACGACGTCTGTCATGGAAACGGGTGGGGGGGGGG
>JAODKC010000009.1:4977328-4991898 GCA_026777985.1 Mormyrops attenuatus
CCACGGTGGCCGCTGGTCTTGCTCCCCTTGTGAGTGCTGATCTCCACTTTCCAGTGGGCTTACGGTTGGCTCGCGGCTTTGCCTCGCAGATTGCCGCTGCATGTTTTCAGTTTTTTTTTTTTTTTTGTGTAGATTCCAGCAAAAGCCATTCTTTCTCTGGCAAAGAGTTTGGCATTTGGACAATTTTAATAACTGAACAGAGCTGTAAGTCATGCAATGCTGCTCCTTTGAGAAAAGAGGAGATGCTCTATCCCTGATGAGCCCTGACCTGATTCGGCTGCTGATACATCCAGATGAGGAAACTGCTGTTTGACCTTGGTGTATGCGACAGTCTGCTTCCTCTTCTGAAAAAACAGTGTAGAATTCACTTTGGAGGACGGTGTGCCGTGGAGAAAAATAAATAAATTTTTTTTTGTAGAGTTACTCACCACTTATAAAATGACATCTCTGCTGCTTCTGCCCAGAATTTCCTTACTGGTCCTCAGACAAGTGCTTTAAAACTGTAGATAATGCTACTACCATACAGGGTGACCTTGTCTGGTCAAAGGGGTGTCTCCTGGGCTGTTTGGGAGGGGTCTACCCCCCCCCCCCAAGTAAATGTACACTAGGTAGTGTGTATTCTCGTTCATTTTCATTCAAATCAGACCTCTCTAGTAAAGGTTTGGCCCCCCTTTTTAAATCTCTAGCGCCACTTCTGCTCAGTCGTATTTCTTCCTGTTTCTTGCCCTGGCATTTGCCCGCTTGTGTCGGGATCCTGCTTCTGGCCGTGAAATCGTAGGATGTGCTGCCTGGCCAGCCCCTTCCCTCCCTCCGGGCCCCTCTGAGAGACTCTTGTCAGGCAGCTGCTAGGGGGACTGTTTAATGGCCTCATATGGAGGCTGTGTTGAGAAGTTGAAAAGGTCGAAGAGATTAGGGTGGAGGTGGGAGGGGGAGGGGAGAACGGAAGGAAGATACAACCACTATGAACCACAGAACATCGGCGGACTTTGGAAAGAGCTGAGGGAGGTGGGGGCCTACTGTTTGGGCCGTCACTTTACAGACTTTTCTCAATGTGAAGAAATGTAATCCCAAGAGAGTATGTGGAGTGGGGTGGGGTGCAGCAGTTTTTAATGAAGTTGAATCTGTTTTACTGTCATCGTCAAGATTCTTGCTCCATTTCTGTTTATGTGCATCACCCATCAGTTTCCATAAACGGACTCCCAGCATATTCTTAGCTCTGTTCTTCGGTTGTCTAAGTGTAGATACTTGGGTGGGAGATTGAGGTCTTTGTAGGAAATCTATTTCCGTGGCCTTTGGCTCTGAATGGGAAGGTCTGGAGCTGGACGTCATGTCGGGATGCGGTGTGGGACCTGGCGAACAGCCACTGAATACTTGTGGGAATCACCCGATCTCTTACTGGTGGGAGGGGCCTTTGGGGGCCGGGATCTGACACCATCTTCAGCCTGATGGCCTCCAGCTCAGGAGGCCATTCAGCATGGCGGAGCTGGGACTCGTGCAGCTGAGGCTGATTTCAGCAGCTTTGCCTTACAAGGATAGGATACTGGCAATAAATCTGTTTGGTTTCCAAAGAAGGAAGATGAGGGGGTGGGCTGTGATACAAGTACACAAACTCTTGGGGGAGGGGGGTCTGCTAAAACTGGCCTACAGGGGTGTCCGAAGCAAGTGCCCGTTCAAAAAACACAAGGCCGGTAGTAGGAGGTTAAGGGACTGGTTTTAGACTAACACAGCGAATATGGATGTTTCCCAATATGTGTGCTAGACCGTACTTGTAAAATGGGAAAAAGAACACGTCATCTTCCATTTCTGAAGGAGCAGTTCCAATACCAAGAACAGACGTACAGAGGACGGTAATAATCCCCGGATGTCGTACTTGCCCTGGCCCAAAAATCAAAGATGCATCGGTTGCATCCTTTAGATGCTACCAGCTATTGTTTTTGTCTGTCATCCACATCTCTCTTCCAATAAAGCATTGATTCCTCCCAATCTCCTCTTTGTGGCAGGGTGAGTGTCTCCTGACGGTGCAGCTGTGCGACGAGGACCGTTTCTGCGATGGTGACGACGTGGAGTTCTATCTGCTGTTTGCTGGCAGCACGCAGAGGCACGTGACCAGCACGCTGAGGGTTAGCCATGTCACCCTGCAGGCCATCTGCCCCGGTAGGTCCCAGGACGAGGTGCCCCCACATGCTTGCGTGAAAGATGGTTCCGGATTCCTGGCGGGTCAGTGTCAGCCCGGACACGGCGTTCATTCTGGTTGACTAATTCTGTCGGCCATCGTATGTTAGGTGTCCAGTTAAGCAGGATTTGTGTTTGATGCTGCTTCCGTTGGAAGGGAGTGTGATAAAAGCTGAGAAACATGAAATGTGTGAAGGTTTAGATCTTACTTTTCCTCAAAAGCATCTGCATGTATTCAAACATATGTGGTAAAGCCTCTCGCAGCTACTTTTTATGGACGACGGTCTTCAGTGGTTATCTGGGGAATAAGCCTCGAGTTCTTGGTTTTTGGAAGAACAGGATCTTAGTCCATTCCCTGTAGGGTCGTTTATGAGACCAGACTTCTGAGAGGAAGTTTTGGTTTTGTGGGAGAGAGCGAGATTCAAACACAAATAGCATGTAATGCTTTTAACAGCAGTTTCCACCTAAAATAAGACACGGAACACAATTTAATTGTTACATTGTTTGATTTCAAAGGCAAACGTATTGCAAGCCCTGACGTGTATGTGTGTGTGTGGGGGTCACTCTGGATTAATAGATGCTTTAATATGGGCTGTCATATGTACAACCTGTCATCCTTTGGGGTGAAGCTCAGAGATAGTGTTTTGTTCAGTGAAATGAACAAAATTAGCATGAAATGTAATTTATTTTGCAGATGTTCTTGTCAAGAGTGCATTACAAGTGAGGAAATCTCTAATAAAAATAGATGGGGGAGGGTGGCACTGAAAGCGGTTTGCTGATGGTGTGCGTTTGGACAGTCGGATTGTGATTGGTGAAAGGAGGAATACGCGTGGAGGTTGGATAGATAAAGCTGCTTAAATTCCACAATAATTAAAACTTTGGATTCTTGCCATTAATAATGATACTGACTAATTGTCAGTCTGAAGCCAGACTGACTAATAGCTGTGAGGTAAGAGTCCCTGTGAATGCCCTTAATGCGCTGTGCCCTCTGGGAGCTGCCACTCGTGGTTGCAGGGACAGCCGTGTGTCGCCGTTCCCCTGGCGACCCCCCCCCCCCCCCACCTCCTTATTTAGGCTGACCGTTCTGTGGGAACGGGACTGACTCCCTCTAATGTACAACGGCCGATCCCTGAGGGCCAGCCTGACTCACTCGTGTTTTAGGTCCCATTTCGTTTCACACAATTATAAGTAGTTTAAGCTACCCTCTGTTTTTCTGCCTGTAGTAAATGAAGGCAATATTTTTGACTTTAGTGAAATCGGTCAGATTGTATGTTTGCTACTGTATAGTTGCCATAGGGTTTAATTAACATCTAAATTAGCATTTAATAAGTTTCTGTGATTCTCAGCCCTGTGCCTGTATGCATGTGGGATGGTGAAGAATGTGCGGTGTTTTCAGTTGCTAAGACGCACTAAGGGATCGTCAAGGCAACAAGTCGGGCTTGGCACACGGGGTCTCTGCATCACCCACAGTCGATTTGAGAGCAGAGGGACCCTGTCTGTCTGTGCCGTCATGTCCTCAGCGAAAGATGAAACTTCCTTGTTTCTTGTGTCTGTCTGCCTGAAGCCGCTCTTACCGTCTGCTTTTTTTTTTTTTTAAAGTCTCCTGCTCAAATGACCTCTGACATGCAGTGATGCTTCAGTGGCCGGAGGCAGACAGTGTCTTGGGTGGTCTCTGGCCAGCAGACTGTAGTTGCTCCACGTTTTTTTGTAGCCTGCCACCTGTAGGCCACCTGCTTTAGGTCATCGAGAGTTTAATTAGTTGAGCTAGTTGCTCTGGAGAGGGATGGGAACACACATTGATATTGAGGTATCACATATCTATTCTTTATCCATCTCCACACACACACACCCCCCCCCCCCCCACCAGCCCATAACTCCTGCGAGTCAGTCCGGGTGACCCTGTGCTCGGCCCGGGCGGGGGGCCCCGTGGACCCGGTAGCTGAAGACCACTTCCAGTTCGTCCAGGACCTTGCTTTGGACATGGCCAACTTCCTGGTGAAGTCGGCGGGCCGGGATGACTGGCTGGATGGCGCCATGCTGCTGGACGAGTGCAAGATCCCCCTGAAGGAGTGCGAGAAGCTGGACAGGAACCTGGCGCTGGCCCTCAAGCACCTGGCCGGGCCCGGAGGCTGGAGCGTGCTGGGTGCCGACCTGGCAAGGAGTGTCGGTGAGTAGGGCGTGTCGGGGCACGTCAGAGCGTGTCGGAGCGTGTCGGCCATTGTCTGTATGTGTCACTGCATATGACATGCCATTATGGCTCGCCTCTTATTACACTGCAATAACAGGAGATTTTTGCGTATGATATTAGTATCGCATCATTCATGTGCCATATCCCGAGTTACAGGGAATCGGGGATTTGCATACCGTCGCAGTCGAAAAAGGAATAAATAAAACGAAACAGACGCCCGCCTGTTTGGGAAGCTGGGGGATAATACTGACTCATTTGGACAAGCCCTCCTTCCTGTTCGAGGCACACTGTGGGGTCTCTACTGCTCTGGGGTCACCCATGAGGTGCTGTGCTAATTGCTTTTGAACTGCTGGGTTCAGCTGGAGCTCCTGCCCCTCCCGGAAATGGGGGGTGGTGTTCAAGGGGGCTCTGCCTGTCAGGGGAGGTGCTCAATCCCACGCTGTTGTTTCTGTGGGCTTTTTTTTTTGTTTTTTTGTTCAGACATCTGTAACTCATTTCAGTCCTGGAGAAACAATTTGGTTAATTGGTGCCGGGGGGGGGCCTGGAGGACCCCTCCCTGAAAATGCCGTGGGTTTTGGAGCGTGACTGAGTGTTTGGATGGGGTCTCCGCTGGTAGGAGAGGGTGGCAGTCAGACAGGAAGTCCGCCGGGCCCACGGTTCTGAGACCACAGCTGTTGTCTTTGGCAGCAGAAACAGGAGCTGTTGCAGCCCTGCTTTTTCACCATTACGAGTCTGGAACGCTATGCCACATATCCTGAAGTAGGCATTTCCCACCCGGTCTACAGCAAGCCTCCCTCTCTCTCCTGCTCCTCCCACCCCCGAAAGGTCCAAAGGCCCATTAAATGGACCGATAAGCTTCACAGAGAGGTTTGGCTGAGCCCACGCCGCACTATTCCTTTGTTGGTAATGGATGTAATTAATACAGCCGCCTTGCTGCCCAGTGGCTTGACCTGGTGTTACTTACCTGGTGGAATTTACTAGCAAAGGCCCTCCAACTGTACGCTCAGGGGATCTGGTGAGGCCACGAGCATGGTGGCTGGGCAGCCCACCCCCCACCCCCCCCAACACTTCCCTTTTTGTGTCTCCCGCTGTCCCCCTGCTCACACGTCACTCTTGACGTTCCTCTGTTCCTTTAGATGCCCAGACGGCAGTCATGTGCCACAGCATTATGTTAGACTTTCCTCTGCACATGGACCACTTTCTGAATTAAAGTTACTACGCAAAATGCAGTTACCGGGCTTAAGAACTCCTGAATCTAATACTTGCTCATGCATGTTTGTTGCAGTCTTTTTTTCAAGCTGTTTATATGCTATAAAAACTTCCAGGCATCTAAACAGCATGCTTGATGAGCGGTTAACCTGAAATAGGAAGTTACTGAAACCTGCTGTGGTCAGAATTCCGGATTATTTTTAACTACAGATACGGCCAAATGTGTGAGTGGTTTGTACCTTTACCAGTCCTCCCTCACTCCAGCCCAAACGCTTCCTACCCAGCGCTCAGTGTAATTTAAGGTCATTACTGCTACCATCCAATAAACTGCGTTTGCTCTAGAAACACAGTGAATGCGCTGTAGTGTAAATCCGGTTTTATCTATACCCACACATGCTGACTGCTGACGTTTTTGCGGTGGCTTCTTTTTCTTCAGTGATTGCTCACCGTGACCTACCTCGTTACTGTAAATGGTGATTTGGCTGGTTGGCAGGAAGGAAAAAAACAGCTGGAATGAAAATTGCTTGATCAAACTGACAAACGACGATCACGCTGGTTATAATGGCTTCTGGTAAACGGAGGTTAATTGATGTGGCTTGACCGAACGAGGCCCTTAGGGGTAAGTGAGGGGAGTGTTAGACGGGCAACGCCTTTGCACACTCCCACTGGGGAAGGCTTAGGCTGCTGCTGCTGGCAGGGATGGAGACACACGGTGCAGGTCCATGTATGAGAGGACAGCTTGGTCTCTAGGTTGGAGGAACTTGGAGTCGTTTAAAAACATTTTAAAAGGAGATGGAGGAAGCGAAGTCTTGTGGAAAAACTACAGCCATGTAACTCTGTCCACTGTCATTTCCTACGTCAGGATAGGGCATTTGCCAGAAAACAAGTGACTGAGCTGGGCCGGCTGGCACTGATCGGACCCACTGGTTACTAAGGAGGGGTGTGCAATCAGAGCCCACAGAGCTACTGGGGCATTCCTAACTGGCACAATGCCACCCATTTAGGCCGCGGGACCAGGATCTGCCATTTTTAAACTGACAATCCGTATATGGTGTCCAGTATTCGTGAATGTGCGTGGTTATGACTGGGCGGATTTTTTCCGTAAGGGTTTAGGGTTGAGAATTCGCGGCATTCCTTTCTCGGTGATGAATACCGTGTCTGAGAATCGGACTGCACCATGGAAGCCAAAGAGCCGCGTTCCAGCGCGCTGGAAGTCATCCCCTCAGATGATGCCTTTTATTAGCCTGCTTTGATTAGGCCAGCCCTAATTGCCGATAGCCCTGCCTAAAAGCGGATTTTCCCCGTACTTTGTAAAATTTCAGAGAGCTATTTCAGTCATGTCTCTCACACGTAAACCTTTTCATTTTTGGCTTTCCTGTAATTTTTGTCGGATTTAATGTCATTTGTATTCTTGAGAGACGGCTGACACGATCGATGGCTGGAGATGATGGAGGCATCTGGATCCTCAGAGGTCCACGGAAAGCACCGGAACGGCGTTGTTCTTGGAGAAGACAATACGGGTGAAAGCTTTTAAAGGCTTAAGCGCATAATAAATCTGTGCCGTACTCAGCCTTTTAGAGACAATTTCCAAAAACAGCCTGCACCTGCTCCACACTGTGATCCTGGTGCAAGGTGCGCCCAGGGCTCCTAGGGGGAGGTGCTCAGGTGGTGCCATCTTCAGACGCATCTGACTCGATTCATTAATCTCTGAGACTATGACCTTACTTTTACTAGCTTGAGTGTTTCACAGGTGATTCACCATTGTTTTATTGTTGAAGGCTCATCTGGTCACATGGTCTGTGTGTTTGTGTCGGTGTTCACTCACTGTCTTGCTGCTGTCTTCCTGTCCCCCACCCCCCTCCAGAGCCCGCTCCCCAGGAAACCCTCCTGCACTTTGCAGCTCGCCGAGGTCTTCGGCACGTGGCGGTCTTCCTGCTCCAGCAGCCAGGGGGCAGGGAGGCCCTGAGGCTGCCCAATCGGCAGGGGGTCACCCCGCTGGGCCTGGCTGAGAAGAGGGGCCACCGACAACTCCAGCATATATTCGCCCGGTCAGTCGCCCTGAAGTGATTGGCCCTTTCTAACATGGTGTCCTTGGCACAAATGGTGCGATGTAGTGAACTGGCACTTGAAGAATTCGTAAAATTTATTTCTGCCCGTGTTAGAAAAATAATGAAGATTTAGAAAAAAAAAAAATACAATTGACATCTAACTCGATAAGCTGGCGTTTTTTTTTCCCCAGAGCCTTGTCATTACGACTTTCAGTCTCAAGGGTAACATCAAGGCCAAGAATGTAATCTTGTGTTGATGTGAAATTGACCGAGGCATGAGATTAGCCAGGCAAAAGGAAAGCTGCCCTTCAGCTTGCTGGCTTTGAACTTCAGCAAGACTGAGCCCAGCATCACTTTTGTTGCAGTTACTTTAACAGGAAGAACCATGTAAATCGCAGTAAAATAAGTTTGTTGCAAAATGTCACGTTTACAACTTGATGGGGTGCTTTGTGTAAATTTTGGTTTACAGGTTTAAGCGTTAATGAACCATTAAATTAAATGCTAGTTGTCAGGTGAACCAGACTGTAATGAAAATGAATGTTTAAGAATTTTGGCTATTGACCAGCATATACAAGAGTATTAAAAGGATGGTTGATGTTGCCTTAAGTTAGTTAAGTTAGATAAGCAGATGAAGATTATTTTCAAGTCATGCTGGGAAAGCGGCTGTGTGTGGGTGTCATGCGACAAGGCTAAACAGGCTGGCTGTGTTGGGCAGGGAGGAGACAGCCCTGGGGACACGGTCTCAGACGTCCCAACGAATCTGCCTAGGAGATGCCATGGTCTGGCATCACCCACGGCTGAACACATACACTCTGACAGTGGCCACACCTCCTGGGAGCCAGCCAGACCTGCAGAGAGATGTGGATGAGTTGCGACACCTGATTGGCTGCCACAGAGATGGAAAGGTTAGCCACACCCCTTTTATAGGCTCTGTTGCTCTCCTGCAACTGTACGTTTGCTGTAAAAGTTTCTCTGTAAACTTACTTTCTACTGAATAGTATCTTTGCAACCATCGAGTTGTTGACTGAATAAGTGACTGTGAAGCAAGAAATGTTAAAATCCTTAGCCTTTCACTTATTCCAAGTGATGTTTGTTTCATTCTAGCTGCAGACTGAACTACTGAATTCTGGGCTTGATCACAGTGACAGCACAAACAAGACAAAAGAACTCCATCTGGTTCCTTTGCACCAAGACTTGTTTGATAAGATAGAGCAGACCATTATTCTGGATGCCCCTGAGCAACATCAGAAAGAGATCTCTGTTGAGGTCACTCATTTTGAGAAGAGGGAGAGGGAGGAAGATTCCAGTAACAGTTCTGAGGGCTCAAAGCATCCGTTGAGCAATGGTGGTATGGAGAATGGTGTGTCTGATGATCCGATGGAAGGAGAAGTGGAGCCACATGCCACAGGCTTAGAGATTTCTGAGGAGGCATCAGAGGAAAATGACTTTGCGGTACAGGGTGAAGTGTCCGATTTTAGCCCCCTGTCCTGTGGGACACAGCTTGGGGAAAGTGATTTAGCAGTGAGCGTGACTGACGCGTGTCAGGGTGACTCGGCTGAAACTGGGATGGAGAGCCTGGAGGAGGCCGCTGTGTCACAAACGGAGAATATGAGTGAGATATCCATGGACCCAGTGCAGTCCCAGGAGCCCCTTGGCGCGGCAGATGGAGAAAGGGAGGAGCACTCCCATGAGACAGAACTTTGTGAAGTGAAAGAACATGAATGGTCTAGTGACTTTCTTCAAGGTACGAAAGAAGAAACTGGCTGTGATGATGCAACCATGCTGAAAGACCAAGATTCAGTTAGCCTGGTGGATAGGGCAATGGAGACACCTGCAGACACGTCTGTTCTGCCACTGTCCAGTTGCCTGGATTTGTTGACTGAAAGTCAAAGCCTGTGTGAGCTAGATGCTCAGTCAGAGATCCATGTCAGTAAACAAAGCCAGGAAACCAGTGAACTGCATTGTCATAACACACAGGTGTGTGCTGACAGTCAACCTCAAGAGTCTGACCAAAAACTGAGTGATTGTGGAGAGTCTTTTTCCAGGTTGGGGGTAGAGACAGACCCTGATGAACTAAGCAGTAGGAGCGTTGAATCAGGTTTCTGTGCAAGTGATCAACTTCCAAAGGCAGAGCCTACACAACACCCTCTGGGTCTGATGGCAGAACTTGGCCACTGTGCAAATCAGGACTTTGAGGTGCCCGACCTCACTGCTTCAGGCGCACCTGACTCATTGTTCTTACCAGAACCCATGGAGTGCATGTTGCAGGATGAACCACAGATGATTCACATGGAGCTCCAAGACAGTACTCCTTATGCAGAACCCCAACTAAACAAAGAGGTTCCCACTGGAAAAAATGTTGTCTGTATCTCCTCATTGGAAGGAAATGGGGACAACAGTAGCATCTGCATGGGAGACCAAGCTGGTGATAAGGATTTGCAGAGGGTAGACATGTCCTCCACCAATGAGTATCCCTTTCTACCTGTCAGTAGCCCTGTGGCCGAGTTCCTCTACCTGCATGAGGTAGAAATAACAACAGAACCAATTAACCAAATTCCAGCTAATCATGGGGTCAAGCTCCAGGGTGAAGATGTGCAGGATAAGGCTGTCTTGGAGGAGAACCCAATGTTTTCCAGTTCTGACATGCCTGCAGAATGTTCCATCGAATTACAGAGTGAGCAGTCACTGACGTTGGAAAGGACAGAGCTCAGCTCACTGTCTCCATCCTGTGAGGACACCATGAGCACATTATGTCAGAGTCCTTCTCCAGACACATCAGGCATAGCATCAAGCATCAGTAACCAAATCCAAAAAGGGAACAAGAACAACTGTGGGTTGACAGGGGACAGCAAGGAGTCTGAGTTGAAACAGGAGAGTCGGGAGGGTCAAGAGTCAACTCTGAGGTCAAGGATCACAGGAACACAATCTCCCACAAACACACATGGCATTGACGTTCATGTAGAGGGCCAGACTGCTACAGCGATCGATACTGAGGTGCTTATGAAGGCAGACAGTGAACCAAATGAAAGGGGTGAACTTGTGATTATTGAAATGAATATTTCACACTTCTCTGAGATGGCACTTATCAGCCACCCCAGTGCTGTGCCTGTAAGCTGTCAGCAACCGGAACCCGAGATTCCACAGATGGGGTCTGAGGAATCCAAAGAGGAAACTTCGGCCCAGGAATTGTGCTGTAATACAGAGGAGTCATCCCCGCAGACGAGTGCAGAGGACTTTGTAAAGGAGGTGATTGCTTGCTCTGTTCATAATTCAGATGGCATTGATGGTGGCCTTGTTGTACCAGTAAGAACTTTGGAGACGATCGGTGAGACTGTTCTAGAGTCTTCAAGCACCCCTGGAGAGTATGACTCCATGTACCTCAGCATGGGGGAGGACCTCCTCTCCCTCATCGAACCAGCCAGTGACTCTGCTCTTGGCCCCGAGCTTTCTGAGGCGCCCAAGAGAGTGGATGAAGGTTCTGAAAGTGCCGAGCATCAAACCGAAAGGAAGGATTCTGATTGCGCCTGGTATGGGGATGAAGGCCCACAACCTATTCTTGAGAAAGGTAAGTTCTGACCTAGCACTGATTGAGGTGGTTTTATCAGGCTTCTAATCAGAAGGTTCATAAGGTCCTTCTTTGTATTATGTCTTTGTTGATGATTAGGTAAGCACAGCCTGTTCACAGGTAGCTAATGATTACTTATGGGAGATTTTGTGCTACCAAACATTAAACAACCTCTTCTGTTGCGTTAGTGTTGCTTTTCACCACTTAGCATAGTGTTGAATCGATATGTAATATGCAGTGCCACCGTTGTTTACCACAATGGCTTTTGTCTAAGTAATAATGCTTATAAATAATTTGTTCTGACTGAGCACATTCTCACGCAACTGTAATAATGCACCGATTAGCCAGAGAAAGTAGAGGTTGCAGAACTAGCATGACAAGTAAACAATTTGTGTGCTACCATTTATGGAGGATGATGGAAATCTGAACGATATCAATAGGTGGGGGATAGTACCTGTGAACTTGGGTGTGGGAGGGGGCAGCTTGCGGTGGGTTTGTCCAGCTTCCCTGGTCTCACCAACACCACCCATCTCTTGCTGCAGATGGAGGAGAGCTGGACAGCCCTGCTTCACTGCCTCCTTTCAGTGCCCCACCGGCCCTGGAACCCAACACAAGAGGCTTTGAAGGGGTGAGTCTCAGCCTGAGCGTTTTGATATCCAAGTGGGTGGGAGGACTGCTGCCTTTTTTGCCTTGGTAATAGATTACCCTAGCTATAAAATGTATTTTTTCTGTGTTAAAAAAAAAAAAAAAAAAAAAAAAAAAGTTTGTAGCTTGACCCTGGACCATCAAGCATATGATGTAGTTCAAGAACAGGCATGTGACCTGGGTCAGAGTTGTCTGGTTGTGGTGCATGTGGGATGGGCTGTTTGATACAAGTCACCCTTCCCAGGCCTTCTAGGATGATATCAGAGAGTAAAGTCCTCATTTTTGTGGGATTCTCTACCTATGACAGCTGCTGATTTAGCTCCAGGACCTCTACACCAGACGGACACCATTCTGAGGTGTTTATAGGGCCCTATGAAATCCATTCTGTGTTTTCCTAAATTTCGTTTTTTTTTTTTCTTTTCATTTTTACTCTTCTGAATTCCATGTTGTACATTATAATCAGATTTATTCACCTAAAAAGTGTCTAATTATGGAGTGGATGGGAAAAAATCTCACATTTAATGACTGTTATTCAACAGAGTGCTGCGTTCAGCAGAACATTTACTGCTTTGGTAAAACATTTGCCTGTAAACCAACAAAAAACATTCATTTTTCATGCAAAAGAAACTTATGTATTTCACCTTAGCATTGTCTGTGACCACTGCCCAGACATCATTGAGATCCAGCTTGTTGTGGAGGGAGCCTATTACGGCTTGGGCAAAGGTTGAGTAGTTGCATCGCTCCATGAAAATTACATCCACCAGAAATTACTGGCCTTCAAAACCTGTACAAATAAGAGAAATAAGAAGAAACTTTTAGTTAAATTATTTTAGTTAGTATCAGAATAACAATGGATAATCACCAGTAATCACCTAATAATTTAGTCATTCAGATACAGTTCATTTTTACAAAAAATAGTTCACAAGAAATATGCACATTTTTACTTATTGCCATACAGTATCTAACAAACGCATTGCAGTATTGTAATACATGTAATTCGCATTACATTCTTATAAGTATAATGATTTTAATTTAGTGGTGTGAATGCGGTCTACTTAATTCACTCACCAATGACTTTGTTCAGAACGCTGCAGTCTCTTGCATCGGTAGTTTCGTCGACAACGACTGATATTTTTTTCCATTGAAGCTTCTGTCGCACAGCCTCCATATGCTGCTCGAACACACCGGGGTAAGTGGATTTGACGGAGGCTGCTGTCGTGTTCGGGTAGCGCTCCTCCTTTACAGTGCTTGACCAAAAACGGACGTAGCCTTTTCATTTTTTCTAAAGGAATGTCTGACTCGGCACACAGAGCAACAAAATATTCAGTAAACTCACGTCTTGTTTTAGCTGATTTGTTTGCATGACCAAGACTTTGCTGGAGTTCGCGGCTCGCGCTAGTTTGCTTTCTGTCTCTGTCTCTGATGCGAGTCTTTGACTGTAAGTCATCGTCACATTCGTTTTCGCTGGTCCAGTCTATCGTGTGCTGGCAAAACTTACAAAAGAGTTGTCCCCCCGATTCATAAAAATCGTTTGGGTATTGTTCTGCTCTAAACTTAGAGTGGAATTCCGTAATTTTTTGGAGGATTTCAGTGTTTCAGCGAGCCGCTTCGCCATAGCTGACCGTTGATTTTTTTTTTTCCTCTGTCTCTGTGCGCTTGCGTGTGGAAACCGGAGTCCCGCCTCAACAGGTAACACGTACAGGGGGCTGCAGCAGCCAACATTTATTAGAAACCATTGCTTTGCTTTGCCTACACACCGATATCAGCGAATTATACGACATTCCGCGTTTTACAACGAATTCCATTTTATTTATTGAATTCCGCGATTCCTGTCTGCTTCTGGCTACCTGTATGTTTCCGTGAATAGTGCTCTCTAACCTTAATTTTAACATGATTGCTTAGTTTTCTCATATTCCTTTTTAACTCCCATTATGCTTGGTGTCCTCTGTGAATTCCTCTACAATTCCACAAATTTGTCTCCTGAAGTTGTCACACTTCCAGGCATAGAAATACAGACTGATTCTTTGCATTTTGAAGTTCTGCTTTATGAGTAGATTTCAGGACATCCACGATTTTAGTTTTGAAAACCAAGTTGGGTTACTCTAGTGAAGCTGCAAGCGGTGTTTGATTGGATGGGACCGATGGTTTTCTGGTGAATAAACTGTAGACGTCAGCTTCAAACTCCGCCCCCTTCTCTTTCTCCCAGTTTCTCTCCCGTGCCACATTTTTTGAAATCGAGGTCCGTTTTTAAGATACAATTATCTGAAGCCCTCCACAGCCAGACAGCTTGCAGCCAGAGGAGGACCTGCCGGAGGATTTGATTGCTTTGTTTGGAAGGTTCTTAATGTAAAACAGCCAAGTATAACATGGAAAGAAAATGCAAAAGGTACTGTATGATCAGGATGCTTGACTCGATGTTGTGGAGTAGGGGTTCTTAAACTTTTTGATCAAAGGTCCTCATCAGATTTTTTTTATCAAGTCAGAGCTCCGGAACGGTTTTCAATAGCAAAACAGCATTTCATGAACAACAATGAATTAACAATAACTTCCTATATAGATATGAATATATAACAATAATGTAAACTTAAGGTAAAGACTGGCTTAACACTCGCTGATTGTTGCAAGGCTTTGTCATTGTGTGTGTGTGTGTGTGTGTGTGTGTGTGTGTGTGTGTGTGGGGGGGGGGGGGGGGGGGGTTTGTGTTGAGTTACCTGTCTGGGAAATTTGGTGGTTCTAGATTTTA
>JAODKC010000009.1:4991998-5004940 GCA_026777985.1 Mormyrops attenuatus
TTTTTTTTTGTTGTTTTTTTTTTTTTTTAAAAAACAGATATCATTTTTTTTTTTTTTTTTTTTGATTTTTTTTTTTTTTTTTTTTCTTTTTTTTTTTTTTTTTCTCCTCTTCGTGTTGGGGGGGGGGGGGGGGGGGGGCGCCCCCTGAGGATGAGTTACCTGTATGTGAAATTTGGTGGTTCTACATTTTATTTTTGTACTTTTAAACCACACTAACTGTTTTTATGTTAGCCATAATAAGGTGCATCATTGACTGTTTCCGGTTAACTTGCGGTTCCCTCTACATCCGGACCGTGATCCGGACTTTGAGAACCCCTGCTGTAGAGTGTCCGAAGAAGTAAGATCCCCACACGAAGCTGATTTAAACCTGCCTGTTGCTTGTTCCCCCCCCCTCCGGAACACTTCCTTAATGGTTACTTTTGTAAATCAGGTGTGCCTTTTACTCATCGAACATCTATGGAATGGCTGGTGGTCCCTTGCTGTAATAAAAGTTATTTGAAACTTGATGACTTCTATACTCAACCATGCAGTCAAGCACACTGTCCCCTGCCTGGATAACTGAAGGGTCGTAAGAGAAGACGACCAATAAAATCTGCCACAAACCACATTGTCACCCCTGGAGTTAACAGGCGAGAACATTCTGCTCATCTTGATGGTGATGTGTTATAGGGCATGATCTGTGTGAGGGGTCTGGCCATGGTGCCTGCATATCTCATTCTGATGTTGGAGGCAAGTAATGGTAGAAAGCATTTTTCTGCATGCATCAACTACAATGGAGCACAAGGCAACAAAGGGAACCGAGAGGCATGAGCTCCATTTAAAAACCACATAGTCTGGAAGCCGCTTGGGCCTGAGGCCTGGAAAATATGCCTTCAAAGGCACGCTTTATTACCGCCTTGCCAAAAGCAGTCTGCAGGAATGTTCTCAAGCGCCCCCTTGTGTTCCACTGCGATATAACACTTTCCAGATGTGTGTGTGTGTGTGTGTGTGTTTTTTTTTTTTTTTTTTTTTCATTGGCTGCAGTTTCATTGCACAAGTAACTATATGTGATTCAGAGAAGAGATCATTATTGGTGTGTTTCTTTCTTTTTTTTTTTTCTTTCTTTGTTACCCCCACCCTCCCACAATCAAACACATGTTGCCTGGTACAGGTTACTTGATGGTGCCAATCAGGTGAATGGTGCCCTTCCTCATCCAGCAGGCAGCAGTGCTCGCCGAATGCTGCCGCATTTCAGTGGAAGGGGCCTTTTTCCCTTCATGTATCTTCCCCTGAAGCTGTCGCGAGCACCTGGCCTGTTCACTTACGCATGGTGCTTCAGTCGTCCCTGTTGTGGGGTGAGTAAGACATGCTTTGAGTCCGATCCTCCCTTCCACGGTGTGGGATATCCACGTTTGGGAAGCTGCTTTCATGCTGTTTCGTTTAGGAGGGTGTGCCTTTTTAATGTTAGGAAAGGGGAGATCGGGCCCTCTGTGCCTGAACCTGTCTGTATACTCTGGAGTCAACAGCCGCAAGGATTTTTGTTTTTTCGTCAGAGAAGAATCTTATGACCTGACTTCACCAACCCCAAATGACCCATGAAGTTGTCACTGAGACCCCTGAAGGACCCAAAGCCGCCCCGTCACCGTCTGGTTGATGATGATGATGATGTTGATGTGAATCGCTCTTTAATGAACTCTGTCTTTGAGTATCGTCCTGTGATTCAGACAGTATTGTGCTGATTTTGTGTTAGACATTTTCAGATGTCAGCATGCCTCATTCTGGGAGGAGATTGTTTAGATGCGGCATCTTCAGAGTTTTTCTGCATGCCTTTTGTTTGACAGTAGAAGTGAGGCCCTTGGGTGCAGCTCCTTGAATCTGGTGGAGTGGGGGGGGGGGATGTGGACATGTTTACACTAGAAGAGGTCAGCTGAAAAGAGGAAGCCAGGGGAGAGTTGAGATGCAGTGATTTTGTCGAAGATCCACACTTTCTAACCTTAGGGTTTAATTGAAATGGAAGGAGGCTGTAATTCTGTAGCATTTAGGATGCTAATGTGCTTCGTCCCTAAGAAGTGTGATCCTTAATGGGGTAAAAATGGTACTTTACGACCCCCGCCCCCGCCCCATGTCGTGCTTCGTTTAGTATAGAGTTACACATAGAAGATTTCGGCCCCTCTGGATGGTGGTTACCATAAAAAGTATTGGCGATCCATTTTTCACAAAGGATTCTTTCATTGGCTACAAAAAACAAGATTTTCTTTGTTCCCTGGGGAAAAATGAGCCCAATAAATCTGGCTGGGACCTGGGTTTTCGGAACTGGGCTTGTTCATTGGGAGGTCCTAGCAAAGTGACTCCGGGCTGCGGACTCCGGCCGCTTGCGAGTGGTCAGCTGTTAGCCGGCTGACAGATGTGCAGCTTTCTGCTGCTGCTTTCATCACACGTACGGTTTCACACTTAAGCTGGTGTCTCATCAATTTATACATGGTCTGATGGCCCAGAATGCACAGGGTTGTGTGTGTCCCTCCTCCCCTTTTCAAATCAAACACGTGTCAGCCTGTCTGGGGGGGAGAAAAGGCTTCTCAAATAATGAGAAACAGAGCAAAGCGAAGTCCAGATCAGCGTCCCCACCCATCTCTTTGCCGTTGAAGGGCGCTGTACACTTTTGTTCCCCATGGTTTTCCTCGTCTTCTCGTCTGACAGTCGCCACAGAGACCTGTCACTTTCAAGGACCTTTTAGTGTGTGTCACTGCGTGGGTCTTCCTCTCAGGAACTGAGCTTGCCGCTGTGATTCTCCGTGAGACGACAGTCCAGGGAGAGAGAGAGAGAGGGAGGGAGGGAGGGAACAGGAGGGGAGGGGAGGGAAGAGGAGGCCCGGAGCGCGAGCCAGCTGAGAGGGGCCGGCTCTCGGCGCAGATGTGAGGGGCTGGGAGCTGGCCCTGCCTTCCCATCAGCTCTGCTCACGGCAAGGCTCCATGGTACAGTCTGCTGCCTTCCTGCTCTCCTCCATTGTGGCTTTTTGTTTGGGGTCAGCATGTATGAACGTCACCGCAAGAGGTATAGCCTGTGTGCTAAAGGCAAGAGGACTTTGGATGTAGTTCTGATCAAGGTATGACTCTTCGTCTCCTGGAATCCGTGCAGGGGACTTTTTCTCTAGGTCCTCGAATGCTCCAGGTCTCATTTTCTGCGAAGGGAAGTGCATGATAGGGCATGGTGTTGCATGGATTAAATAATATACCGTCGTGCAGAGCTGTTCTTTTACCAAAGTTGTGTAAGACGCGTTTCAAGACTGATGTGCCTTTGGAAAACGACGGCCTTTGTTTTGGCTGAAACATCATGTGAGCTGGGGGGGTACCCCAGCCGTTCCAGGCAGCTATGATGTCAAAGTGGGTGTTGTTCAGTGGGGGTGGGGGCTGTTATTGAGTGCATTCAGCTTTTAGGGGCTGACGTTTAAATACATTTTGGAAGGCAGTGCAGTGATTATTAAAATCATTCATGCATCCCATGTGCTATATATGTATTGCATGATTTTCATTATTCAGAACCATTTCCAACAGTGATAGTAGCTCACAGTAATAATGCCTTGCTGTCTTGGAATTAAACATTTTGAGGTGATTCTATGGGGCTTTTGTAACACTTTGCTCCCAGGTACGCTTTGAGGATCTCACAAACTATAATAGTTTTACTGTAGAAGCAGCAGTAATTGACAGTACTTGATGTTTTGGTTCTGGACTTGGTGACTTTGTTAGGTGAGGCCCTGTCAACAGCTGATGAACAGGGATCGTTGCCGTCGTCTGGCAGGTTCCGGTGCTGCGAGTCAATCTTGGCTTTAACTCCCTGCCGTGCGGGAACGGCAGTGACATTCCAGGGACTGCAGTGTTGAATGTGCTCTCGGTGGTCTGGGTCCCATATCTGTCTGCAAAGCCAGACAGACTTTCAGTATCTGACAGAATAGTTTCTCCATTAAAAGGGCCTGATATCACCCCACGTCGCTGACACGCTGCCTCGGATCTGCGCCCTCTAGCCAGCTGGTGAATTGCGCGTGTTAATGCAGCCCCTCGGCCTGCAGTCGATCACTTGTCAGTAGGTGCAGTGAGCTCGGCCTGCTCTCGAGGTGTATTTTTGGGTGGATGCTGCTGTGGCACGGCTGCTGTACCTTCAAGGAAAACGTGTGTTTTTTTATTTATTTATTTCTGTGAAATGAGCCGTGCAGAAAACTGAGCCACGGGAAAAGAGACTGAGGGGCTAAAAACAGTGTGGCCAAAAGTCAGAAGCTGCTCAAATCTCTCCGTCTGTGTGTCTGTGCTTCCTGTAACCCGGTAGAGGGTGTCTCTTAACTGCCCCCCTCCCCCCAAGTGGGGTCCCACAGAGGCCTGGGACAGTGCGGTAGAGACGGAGGGGCCGCGTTCAGCAGCGGTCTGGGAAAGGCACTCTGCCCTTAACCGTTTCCTTTGGCTCCTGTCCTGGTCTGCTCTGGTGGAAATTGGCGCTTCGCCAGATGACTTCATAACGCAGCCAGTCGCTGGAATACTGATTCTCACACTCGTACCCAAGATGGGAGCCCCATTTCCCTCTCTAGCCATGAAAACAAACACGGCTCATGGTTGCTATGGCCATAGCAACCGCTCTGTTGTCCCAGGCAGCCGAGTTTGTTTGTAGACCTATATTAATTCCTCGGCCTTCATTTTTGGCTGTTTTTGCATATTACCCCATGTGTGCCGGACCGTTAAAATCTGGGCAGAATTCTCTTCCTGTGCCCCTTTTAATGCACCAGGTTTATTTTTAAATCACGTGGGCTTTTTTGGGTTAGACCCCTGGGTCTTCAGATATTAACATCTTTAGGAACTGGGCTCTGGTGTCACTGTGAATTGGGTGGTTTCAGTTTATATGGTTTGAGCTGCATTGTCTAACCCTTCAACTGTGAGACCCTGAAAAGCGGGTTGGGATCAACGTCCTTGTCGGCCTCCCTTTTTCGGAAACTGGACACCCTTAGATTCTGGATGCCTTCCTGTCATTTTTATTTCCCAGAGTTCTCTGACAAGTTAATAGAAGGTTTAGCACTGAGATGTATCTGTTCTGGACCTAAATGCGCTTGCTTGCATTTGTGTTTTATGCAGGAGTGATTAGCAAATGCATTTTCCGAAGCGGCTTCCAGCTCAGTGTTTTCCTTTGGCAGTTCGCATTAGTGTCCTGCTCGAGCCTTCGACATCAAAGCCCTTCCTGGGAATCTTCCTTCCTTCCTTCCTGGGAATGTGCTTAAACACTAAGGCACCTACTGCTCTTGGAAAATATTCCTACAATGAGAACTGATGGCTTACCGATTCCTTATCAGTATAGCATTTTTCAGTATAAGCATCATGTTTCTCCCTATTATAGGTAGGTGTATAGCTACAGTTTGGCAGAATTATATATTATTTTAGTCATCCCCCATATAATTTTTCCATATTAGTAATTTAAATGTAGACGTCACTGTGACTTGTGGGACATCTACTGGTCATGTGTTTTTCCCATGACACGCATACTTCCCCGACGCTATTGACTAATGGCTTGTGTGTGTCCCCGTGCCTCCTGGGATAGACTCCGGACTCACCATTATCCTGCATTGCATAAATGGTTATGGAAAATGCATGGTTGACTAGCTGAAATGTTGTATCTAGCTTATATGCTTATTCAATATGCTGTTTGATATCTCCACTGGAATCCAGATGTGAGGTTTTGGGTTTTGGATTGAGACGTCACTCCTTTTTTGGTTTTTTTGGTTTTGTCATCAAGGCTTTTCTTAGGAAGCAGTGGTCTATGGGAATTTATGGGAGTGCATTATGGGAATTTAGCTGTGCATTGGGGAATCTAGGTCTTTGCCCACTCTGTTGGTGACAGAAGGCCCCTCTTCTGATGAACGACACAGTGTTCCCTGTTTGGCCTGCACTTGGCGGGGTGGGGGGAGGGCACTGTTATTCAGCTGTAGTGGGTGGAGCCATCAATGATGCTTTGTGTGTGGTCATTGACCTCAGAAGTGCGAGAAGCCCACGGCCTCTGTGCTCCAGGACAGTAAGGACAATTCTGGAGAGGGCAGGAGATGCATTGGGAATGATATCACCAGAAGAACAAGACATGATGTTCACATGTATGTCAAGGGTGCTTCCCTTCCACCTGATCTTGGAACACTTTCACTGCTCCCGAAGCTGTCCTGATTTACGGTGTCATGGTGACAGTCCCATGATGTAACCACAGTTAACATCTGCTGGTTGGCCATTTAATTTGTGAATTCTGTTTGACCAAATATGACTATGGAAAGCTGTTCATCGTTGAGACCCTTTGGTTGATGGCTCTTGGAGAATTTAGCAACACATCTGAGAAGATGCGTGTCTAGGTGGTAGATTATCAAACACTGGTTTTCTAACAGGACTTTTTCGGTCAGTTTCTTTGTTGGTTGGTTTATTTCACCCATTTTTTTTTTTTTTTTTTTTACTTTTTACAGACGTGTCTTCAGATATGATAATTGGTGATGCCTGGTCTTGAACAGGCAAAGTGCATTTTGGACAACATTTGTTTTGGAACTTTTGAACCATTTGAAGAAACTTGCTGTACTTGTGATCTCTTTGGTGTGACGTGTTGCTGAGTAATGGGGCTCTATGGCAGCACACAGTCCCAGAGAGATGATGGGTGCCTTGGCCATTGTTGACTTCTGGTGCTGTGAAGGAGAGCATGGTGGATAAACATCTGTGGTGGCATCTAACAGTGCTTCAGATTCATTTTGCAAGGAAATGGCTTGGATGTGGTGGGTTTCATAAAGGGTGCTGGTTGGGAATGCCTTGTTAAGAGGGGCATTGGAGGGTGCTTGAATGCGCGTGCACACACAGACACACACACACACACACACACACACAAAGGCCTGTACTCATCTTTGTGGGGACTGTCCATTCATATCTATGAGCCTAATCCCAACGTGACACCCTTAACCCCTACGCAGCCCTAACCTTAACCATAAGTAACCAAACAAAATAAGAGACTTTTGGCATTTTTAGTATTTTGCATTCACAGATTTTTATAAAATTGGGATTGTCCTTGTGCGCACCGAAAAAATCTGGTCCCCACTCTGTAATAATTACAAACACAGGCACGCACACACACACACACACACACAGAGCCTCGTGTAGCAGCCCCTTAATGCATGCTTGCAGGTGCAGCACACTGAGCTCCCAGCCTCTGCTTCCCCTGATGCGGCACAGGAATCATTGACACGTGTGTTTTCCTGACCATAATCATTCTGCTTCCTTTCCCCAAATGTGCCTCTCTGTGATCTGAGTTTTCCTGTTACCCCACCCCCCCTTAAAATGTAAGGAGTCTCTGATCAGCAGGACCTACCGCGGTCATGTCATCACAGCCTGTGCCCCAAAAGGCAAAAGAAACATGATATGTAGCACCGAGTGTCTTTTAAAACCCATTAAGGCACATGTATGTGTTTCTTCTCAAAGTAAACCAATATAGAGAGCCTTTTTGGTGATTGGCTAGAGACGGGGCAACCCTGGGTTGGCGGGAGGGGTGCACAGTTGCTGCGTAATTGGGGTGTGCGGCTACGGAGGCCGCTGGGTGACCCGTGCCCACGCCAGTCTTGCGTCCATCTGCACTGGGGTGGAGGGGGCCATAATGGAAGCCTGTGTCCCAGAGAATCCGGGCTCTGTTCGGCTCCACCGTGCTACTATCCCCGCACCCCAGTGAACGCCACCATGTAGGTGGCTGGGTTTCTGCTTTCAAACTACGAGGCTTGTCCTCCTCCACCTCTAGACAAGTGTCCTCCGCTCCATCTGCCCGCCTCCTCACACATTACTCGGCTCCATAGCGCCTCCTGCTTGTAGCTGGATTAGAGAAATTGTTTATCCCGGTGCCCTGATGGGGTTGGATTGCCCGTTGGATCGCAGTCGTTCCCCTCAAACATTAAGTACCTCCCCCTCGCTGTATAGTAAGATTACCGTAACATGCAGTATTAATGATCCTTTTAAGAATCCAGTATCCTTGGGCTACACGGGCGATTCCCCTGGTGTATGACAGTGATCTTACAAAAGCTGCCAGGTGTGACACCATGTGCTCTAGGGGGCATGAGTGTGCTAGTTGCCCCAAACTGGCACAGGAAGAGAGAGAGACCATTGCAAATAACTAGCACTTCCACTTTCATTGAACGTGGCTTGTTTTAGCAACACTGACAGCAGTGGATGAAGGCCGCGTTTTCGGGTGATTTCTCTACATCCCATAATGACCTCTCGTCAGTGACGCCTCCAGCATGGCGCCACGGACCGTCTTCGCTGATTCCTTATTCTGCATGTCAGATGACTCTGGTTTCACACACACTGTTCCTCTTCTCATCTGTAGATTCACACAGAGAAGGACTTGTTCTACACCTTCGATGAGTGTTCTGCCGCGGTTCCCCTCGGGGACGGACAAAACTCTGCGCCCCCAGGTAAGACCCAGCCCTTGACCGTCCCGGGATTGTGGTGGCCTTATCCAAGTGAGAGTTGCCCGAAATCGTGCCTTGAGAAAGACGCGGTGGGTTTATTTAACAGAAGTGGGGTGTGCCTGTGTCGTCTTGTGGTGTGTTAGAAAGTTCCCTAAAAACCAAGCGAAGTGCCGCGGAAAATCGATTTTGCTTTTCTTTCTGGGTACAGTTAGGGTGATTCTTTATAAAGACGACTGAACAGAGGTGGTGTTCGCCCACATAAAGTGTGTCCAGCTTCTCCTCTCGGGCCACCAAGCCAGCCTGCGTGAAACCTCCGTGAGAAAGACGTTAATTGGACGTCTGAGTTCCGATCCCCGGCGGGGGGGGGGCAGAGCCTAACCGTACACAAAGGAGACTTTTGTGGGATGGGAAGCACGCCGGGACTTCTCCCCAGGACTGACGGGGGTGGGGTGTGCTTGTCAATGCTCAGCTTGATTACGGAGGGCTTTGAAATGGAGAAATGGGGGTGGGGGGGCGGCACGTGACTGCAATTTCCTGTGTGGGGTGAATGGCACCGCTGTGCTCTTTTTCCATCGATGGCTCTTCTCCTGTGGATGAGAGGACCTTACTCCCTCTATGGGGTGCAAGATTCGGGGGGGGGGGCATCTGCCGCCCATCAGC
Source organism: Mormyrops attenuatus (assembly GCA_026777985.1). Taxonomy (NCBI): domain Eukaryota; kingdom Metazoa; phylum Chordata; class Actinopteri; order Osteoglossiformes; family Mormyridae; genus Mormyrops; species Mormyrops attenuatus. Next base: position 5,001,084 of record JAODKC010000009.1, read on the forward strand.
CCCATCTTTTCAAAGCCCCGCGGACGTCTGTCCTGTGTACGGCCTGAGCGTACACTCGCTCTTTCCATTCACGCCCCGAAATCCCCATTTACTTTCAGCAGGTACACGTCACCATCTGGTACCCCCTGCAGCTGGCCTGCCTGGTGGGGGAGGGGTCTTGCTGGGCTCGTTAAGTATGTTAACGTTCAGCTGATTGCCTCTGTAGTCCCACCCTTCGTTAGCGTTAGCCGTGAAGGAGCAGGTGCAGGCAGCCGTGAAGGAGCAGGGGCAGGCAGCCCTGCTGCTCCGGGGGCATGTTTGCTCAGCACGGCGTGAGTTTATCTTAGTGTCTAAGTGCTCCTTAATGGAGCCAGCACTCACAATTCACTAATTAAGAATTACAGTGACAAAAATGAGCCTTCACAGGCGTTTTGGTTCTGAAAAAGGGAAGGGAGGGGAGTTGTAGTCTCAGCAGGTAGTGGGTTTCTCGCCCCTTCAGGGTTCGGGTTCCCCCACTCCCGTGTCACATGGAGTTCCTCTGTTTCCTCCCACAGCCCAGTACCATGTGCTTGGGTGGGTAGGCCGTAGTGATGGATGGATTGATGGATGAACGAACAGTCGATTAAATGTATGAAATGATTTTTCTGTCAGGCTAACTTGCTGCCTTGTTAATCTTGCTTTATAATGCTGTATAGTTGATCGAATTTTGCATTTTCACAACTGGTTGACTACATTCAGGCATTTGGGTGCCTTTAATAAATATCCCATTCTCGCCCCCCCTGCCTCCCTGCCCCACTGAAGAGAAGTTCTGCGTTAATCGTGGTGCGGAAACTCACCGGCTGGTAACATCCCCCTCTGGCCCAATGCGGCCCAAGTTCTGGAGGCTCCTTGTCCTCCTGTGGCAGCACATGACACTTAGTGAGGCCCGTAGGATCTCCCTGTGGCCATGGCTGCCCCTGATGTCACCCTCTAATGAAATCTGTGGCTGTCCCGCTGTGAGTCTTGGGGGGGGGGGGGGAGCAGTCATTTTCGTAACACCCCCGTGAGGTCGCTCAGGTGGTGAGACTTTGTGAAAGAGTGGGTGTGAGGGGGTAAAAACCACTACGAAATGGCTGTAAATAGAAATGAGCTCATTGCACATGATGGCCAGCGTCACTTGTTCTGGAAGAGTGTTTCCCGTTTTCACTGGTCTCTATTGTCGCGTGCGCTCACCTGGCAGCACTGAGCCCAGCAATAAAAGGAAAAGAAACACCTCTCAAACCCAAGTCAGCAGTTGGTACTAGTGTCAGGAATAGCTGTTTGTGTTCGGCAGTTTTTTTTTTCCTTTATACACAATTTTCACAATTTTTTTTGCTGAAGCCCAGATTTTTTTTATTTTTTTATTATTTTTTTTTCCTTTTATGTATTTTAAGGTGTGTTTGCTGTATTATGGGATGCCCCCTCATTCCCCATAGCAGCCTTTGCTGGGCTTCATCCAAAGCCTTCCTTCTCTTTTACCCAGAATCCCCGGCATCTGTGACTTGTCCGAGGGCAGGCAGCTCTGCGTCGACCGCGCCGCGGGACTCCTACAGCGATGCTGTCTTCAGCCCCGACGCATATTACGATGATGTCATCAAGAAGGTGATTTTCGGCAAGCATTCTGCGGGAAAAGCTCGTTTTCTGTCCTCCTGTTGGTAGCTGGGGCCCATGGTTGGAAATGAGCCCTTCTGATAGACGGCAGAGGTAGAGATGGACTTTCTTACTCCTCAGCCAGGACTCCTCTGTTCTCCGGCAGGCTAATTAGCTTCCTCTTGTCCCGTCACTAATGCCATGTGACGTCTGTGCTTTCCGGGCTGCTCCCCACCTCCTCACACGCTTAGTAGGTCATTATTGGACCACATGAATAGGAACCTGTCATCTCCACGGCCCAACAAAACTGGCTGTGTTTCCAAAGACCTCTCCAGTGTCCTGCGGAAACACCCGGCCGCGTGGAACAGGAAAGCCCTGGGGGGGGGGGGGGGGGGGGGGGGCGGGCAGGCGGCCCCGGGGGGGGGGGGGTGTGTGGGGGGGGGCGCGCCCCCCCGCCCGCGGCCAGCCCCCCCCCCCCGGGGGGGGGGGGGGGGCGCGCGCGCGCTATCCGGCTGCCCGTGGCTGTGTGTTTGTGTATCCCCCCCCCCCCCCCTTGAAACATACTAATGAGACAATAAGCACACAATAGTAGCTAACTGCCAGTGAGAAACACCCTCAGTTTTATGTAACCCATTGTTTTATAACCCCTTGCAGGGCCCGAATGATTTTAGGATATTTCTATGAATTTGCCAGATAATTATCACCAAAATGCATTTCCCTTCTCTCCGTCGGCAGCTGTATGATGCAAAGCGCTTGCTTGTGTGTGTGTCTGAGGTCACGCTGTGAGTCATATTTTTCAGGAAGTGGGTTCAACCCCCTAGGCCTCATAAAGGAAAATTCCCCCCCCCCCTTCTCATCTCAGCTCCTCTGTCCAAGGCTGTCTAACTAGGATTTGCACTAACCCAAACTTCTCACATTACAGTTATAGTGCAGCAATCATCCAGTCCTCCATGAATATGTAACGAGACTAGAGGGATTATGTTAATATGTAGCAAACACAGATGGAAGCCCCCTAGTGGTCAGATGAGGCTACACTCATCCCACATGGTAACTTTAAGGGTCTGCTTCCTCTTTGAAGAAGCAGAGCTTTGGGGAAAAATGTCAGTGGAGCCTCCTGCTCTTCTCAGAGTCTGGTGACGCCATCCCTTCTGTCTGCAGGTCACGGGCGCAGTGAGTGGAGACAGCGTTGTGTTCGATACCGGCCCCCCCGGCTCCACCCCTGAGGCCGAGGAGGAGAAGGACTGCCTGACGGAGGTGCCCCCGCGCTCTGCCATTGTCCTGCGCTCATCCGCCCGCTCGCTGTCGCCTGTTCGCCGCCACAGCTGGGACCCCAGCAGGAACGGCCGCGGAGAGGCCGAGATGAGTCAGCGCAGGTGAGTCTGAGTCTCCGCAGCCCGGATGTAGCTGTGCTTCCTCTGCAGCGCTGAGATCATTGCGAACACTGAGGCCACACTTCCCCATGAGCCCTACGTGTCGGGAGCTCGCCTCGTCTCCGCAGCACTTTCATTTTTGCTTTGGTGTCTGGCAGCCTGCCCCCTTGGCCATGTTTTCGTGTCTGCCCTCAGCATTTCCCCCCCCTCCAAGTTGACAGTCCTGCCTCCTCTGTGGGATTGACCTCCTCAGGGCCGCATTCGGGGCGACTCCATGACCATCCTTGCCTGAATGTATCCCCATCAGGACTCTGGGCTGTCTGATGCGTCCTGCTCTGACTCTACCCCCCTCATCCGAACATTAATGATTACCACGATGCGGGCAGCATGTTCATCCTTCTGTCCTTCATCTGATCTGCCATTATTCATCCTTTCCAGTTCACTGAGGAGTCTGGGGGAGCGAAAGCATACGTTTCACAAGCGAAGGTACCAACCCCGGCCTGCTGTGTCACGCTGTGCCGCTTCCGTACAGTCTGCCGTGTTATACGTGACCATCCTCCCCAGAGTTGGGTGGTCCAGGTCCAGAAAGTAAAAATCCAGACCAAGGTTTTGTTTCAACCAACCAGTTGCGTGTAAAGACTCAGTCATAGGGTAATCAACTGGCCGCTTGAAACAAAATCTTGGTTTGGATTTTTGCTCTCTGGACCTGGACTACCCACCTCTTTCCTCTTTAAATCCCGTCTCTGGCCTCCATGTCTCTCTGTCAGCCACTGTGTTGTCTGTTTAACTCCATCCTTCTCTCCTCTCTGTCACCTCTGTCACCCCATCACCTCTTTCCACTGTCTGGGGGGGGGGGCCCCGGGGGGGGGGGGGGGGGGGGGGGGGGGGGGGGGGGGGGGG
>JAODKC010000009.1:5022451-5036847 GCA_026777985.1 Mormyrops attenuatus
GGGGGCGGGCGGGGGGGGGGGGGGGGGGGGGCGGGGGGGGGGGGGGGGGGGGGGGGGGGCCGCCCCCCGCGGTTAGACAGGCTTCGTCAGACACTTTAGGGAAGGACTTCTCTGTGTGTATGTGTGTGTGTGTATGTGTTTGTGTGAATCAGCAGCGATGTCATGCGTTGTTGAATAAAAACATTGCAAATCACCACATGAGCACGAGTGGGTGTTCTGCACATTGTGAAGAGCGGGATATGTCCTTTGCACGGTACAAACGGGCCATGCGGTTAATGAAGATAAACTGTGTGTCTGTGTAAGCTGATTATTCGTGGTACTGGGACTGTGCATCGCTCGAATATGCCTCATTTCACACGTGTCCTTTCACAAAACTGTATGTACTAACTGTACGTAAAATATAAAGACGTGTAGATCATTAATAACCTGACTGAGAAGGTCTTTGAGGAAAAGCTACCCCTATCTTCATACACCCCGCCCACCCATTGGAAATTGCGCCTTTTCATCCTTTCTCAAGCTGAGTTCGAAATCTGGATTCTAATCGTCTGGCTTTGCTTGGTCAGGTGGATGGAGAGGTGGTGCAGGTGTCAGAATGTGCGGAGGGGTCAGACAGGTTTGGGGGGGGAGGCGGGGGGAGCTGGTGTTCGGAGGCCCTCTCCCCACATGTTCAGGGAAAGGCAATTCGGTTCTGATCTGCTCTTTTGCCCTTTTTTCCCTTTATAAATTTGTGATAAGACATTTGACAGTGGGAACATTTGAGACGTTGAGACGATGCTTTGTATGGTACGTTTGTATTCACATTCATTGTCAAATCGGTTGCATTATAAATTTATTTCAATTGGCTATTAATATTATTCAGTCAATTGATCAAACCTTACATTTTAAAAGCTGTATCATAATACTTCTGTCCTGAACGTTGCAGTGTTGGATCTCTAAGCCAGGCTTATTGCGTAGGTCAGTGGAAAATAGCTTGCAATGCTGCAAGTCACCAGAAGGGGGAACCAGACTACATAACGAATTAGAATGTAAATATTAAAGCTTTCCCGTTTAAAGGGGAAACTCTTAACCTGTATATAAGTTCATTAATACAATTACTGGTTGCGTTTTTAATTGTGATTTAATTTATGTTTTAAAATAAGTAGACATCACTTTTAAGGTCACATTCCACATTCTATCGGTCAAATTTATCGATGGCATTTGAGTTTTAAAGGGATACTTTTATACTCCTGCAGGACAGGTCTGCATGAAACATAAGTCTAATCCTCTAACCGTCCAAGGCACATCATGGGGGGGGGGGGGCTTGAACAAGCTACTTTTTAACATATATTTTTTGCTGGGTGACTCTGATTTTGGCCCTCAACCTTATGTTTTATTTTTTCAGACCCACGTGAAGTCTGTCAGGTCTCCCCCCCCACTGTTGGTCTCCCCTCGGAATCATGGATCTGGTACAGTCCCATGTTGTCTCTCTGGTCCATATTCTCCTCTGTTCCCATCCTTCCCTATTAGATGGTACCTACAAAGCCTGCTTTTCAGAAATCGCTTTCAGTATCTGTTGTCAGTGCGGTGAAAATTCTCACCCCGGAATGTCTGTGGGATTCTGTAAATTACGGCGTTTATATAAACATTTACGGGAAAGGGTTTGTCAGTTGTAAGTAAAGCCTTGCATCTGCATCGGAGTCCGCTGTCTTCATTAAACCTTTATTACTGTATCTTAACCAAGAAAAAAAAAAAGTCCCCCAGGGGAAATTTTGATAAAATCAGCTTTGTCCTTCCTTTTTTCTCTTTAGTTCTTGACACTTTAACAGTGTTTCATATCTATATCTAAAACATGTTGGTTTGCCCATATACTGTTGAATGAACGCACTAGAATACAGCCCAGAATCTTGTCGGGGGAAACTAATAGGTGTTCGGTTGTGTTAAAGGTGCAGTTTTACTGGCTACGTTCTGTGTTTGGGGGTGGGGGGATAGGCAAGAAAACATGTAAATATCATTTGTGTAAAAAATAAAAGTGTTTGGTTTTTTGTGGCTCTTTTTAAGCTTTTTTGTAAGCTTTTATTTATCTCTTGCCCGTTCTGAAGGTATAAAATGTAAATTCACTGCCCCCCCCCCCCCTAATAAATAACTGTTGTTTTACGTTTTCCTAGTGCGATGCCCTTTTTCTTCCAACAGCTCACACAGTGTCGGAGTGATTATGTTCTAAAAGTGAAACAGGCAGCTGGTTTTTCTACCCGCCGGGCTTAAAGTTAACAGCTGAATTTGGTTTTTAATGAAAGATTAACTGATTAGTCAACTACAAGTTGTCTGATTTCTGTCCTTGTCTGTTGCCTCCGGCTAATAAGCTACCTGAATTCTCTCTCGTGCTGTGTGAGAGTGTGTACCCTTATCTGATGCCCTGTGCCTCCTGGGACAGGCTCTAAGCCCCCGCCACGTGCCCGGAACTGGATGCATAGATGGAAGGAGCCCCCAGATTTCGCCCATTGACTGACACCCAGCTTACTTCATCCAGTGGTGTTTCTCTGTCCAAAGGGCCTGTGTTCCAGTTAAATCATCCTTTCTCTCACCTCAGTGGAATGAAGACGTGAACCTCCCTTCTCACCATAGCATAAAAGTGTCTGTAAAGATCTGCTCTCTGCAGCATGGCTCCCCTGCCATTGTAAAAATAAATCAGTTCTGTGGAAACTTCAAGCAGAAAAGCGATATGAATAAAATGTCTGATCTTCCCGGATCAGCAATTATTTTATTATTTTTTCTCCTTGCTCCTGGGTCTGATCCGGCACCTTCTTGTTGTGGTAAGTGGTATATTATTATAAAAGGCTACGTTACTCTCGAACCCGGCACTCATCGGCTATCTCGCCCAGCAGCTGGAGACCAGAATCGATCTGTTCTGTAGAATTCATTCTGGGGCTGAGGTAAATCTATGCTTGTGTCTGTGTTTGTTTTCCTGTTCTTGTCATCACTGAGGGGGCCGCAGCCCTCTGCGTGCATGTTACTGGGCTGCCACAGGAGAGATGGCAAGTGGGTGTCCTTAGTTTCATTTTCAAGTCTTTGAGGTAAGGTGAGGTACTGTCAGCAAGGCTTTATACCGTCCTTATGTTTTAGTGGATTTTCTGGGGGTGGGGGTGAGTATACAGGTGTGATAGGCTCATGGAAGTTTCAGTCACAAACATACGTTCTGAGGGCAGAATGAAAAATGATTGGTCTAAGACATCTGACTGGTTGGTATCACCTCCTCTACAATGTGATTGGTTATCTCTCTGAACCAATCACTTTACGTTCTGCCCTCAGAACATTTTCGCGTAAGTTTAACTCCCATGGGCAGGTGATGGTGCCATTTTACCTTTGATTTTCCTTCCTACCCCACTGCCCGTGTCTTCGCCGCCGTCCTTCGTCACAATAGCACAGCCATGTCTGCCAGTCAGAGTAGGGCTTCTGCTTGAAAACCACTCACATTTAATTAGGCAGCCATTTAAATCGATGTTTCTCAGTCTCCTGCTTAATGTGTTCAGCCTGTTTCTGTCCATATATCCATAAAGTACTTGAGGGAAAGCAATTGCTTCATTGAAATGGAATTGTAGATCTTGTTACATGTAGATTTTTTTCCCCAAAAAGAGATGCATGTACATACTCTGAGTAACATGGACTTGCTATAAAAGGGCCCCCCCACACATACACTCCAAAAGAGTCCCAGAAATAGAGGCAGCCCCCTGACAATAGTGTGTTTGTGAAGCCGTACCCGTTGAAGCCCCTTAAATCCTCTTCCCTAGTTCCAAACCCAAAGACCTTCTTTTCAGATGCTAATGCCTTCAAGAGCTCAGTCGATGTGCCGATTCAGAGTGTCGCCCCGGGCACACTTCCTGCCTGGGACAGCCGTGGCTTTTGAGCCCCCCTATATCTCAATCCAGGGCTGATTCAAACGCTAGCAGCTAATGGGAATGAGAACTTTATGAAGGTCCACCAATGAACATCATCTCTGGTTTACCATCTCGTTTATCTCTGGTCCGCTGCTCTATGTTATTTCACTATCTGTACTCATGTGTAACCATGCTCCGCCCACAAGTGTGTCAAAGTCTCAGCATTTTACACCGTTTTACACTCCCAGTCAATTCTGTTCTAGTGAGCCAGTTGTGAATGCTATCTCTGTAACCCCCAGCCCCCAGCAGGAAACTGGCCATCCAGCTGCACCTGCTTGTGACATGTCATTTTATGTGGGTGACCCCCCTCCCCCCCTCATTTGTTTCCAGCTTGAATGATAATGATCCCTTTGCTTAAATTGCACTGTGTCTGCATTGAGACCAGGCAAGTAAGTGCTTTGAAAATCTGTTATGCAGCAGTGCATTCTGGGTGTTTCAAATGTCCAGAACAGAATAGGTAAGACTTTTTACGAAACATTCAGAATTTATGGGAGAATCCCATGGAAGGTGTCTCTTGCTTATGTTCCCAGTCCACTTTTTCTAATTTTTATTTTTACTCCCACAAAATAACTGGAAGAACCAAAATGGCCAATCAACTAGTGAACTAGGAGGAATACTTCCCAAATGTCCAATTGTGCATCCCGTTTCTCTGGACGTGTTATCAACCTCACAATACACATAATGATGATGCTTTTCACTTGTCCCGGTTATCAGTTGACTCATCCGTTGTCTCACACATGCACTCGCCCCAAAACGCTGGCTTAATTAAACTGCTTATTATTGCACGTAAAATGCAATTTACTGGCGTGGTGCCATCACTCATTGCGTAAACATTAGTACAGTGCACACAAGACCTATTTTTCAAGCGGGATTTACATATAAAATGATATGCAGGCAGTTTAAAAATAGAAAATAACAGCTCTTTATTTGCAAGGCTTTAAATTTCTGATGATTTACTGCATACTTCCCAGATGTCAGACATCGATAAAGATTCCCAGTCCATCTTGCAGTCTAGCTGACTGATGGTTGGTCTCCGTAGCGACAGAAAAAGTCCTCCTTGGAACCCGAGACCCAGTCCAGGTTGATGCTGTGAAGCAGGTGGCCGTGTGAAGGGCACTGTTTGTGGCGATCCTGCCCCCTGCTGGCCCCAGGATGTAGGCTGAAATCCTGAGCAGTGTGCCTTCTCTGTGTGACCCCTGCATAGCCTGCGTGCAGGAGGCTGATTCCTGCCATTTCCTGGGAAGTTTACCCACGAATACAGGGCAGCACGGTGAGGATGGAAGGAACCCTTTTCGGAAGCAGGTCCCTGGGAAGACGTGCTTGGCTGCAGCTGTTCCGAAAGTTCCACCATAAAGGCGAACAAAGACGTCATATATATATATATATATATACACACACACACACAATTGGCCCAATTTATTTACCAAAATGAATGCCTTTGTCCTCTATATATTGCATTTTTTTCCTCACTAAATAATTTATCCATCTAAGACGAGGGTAAAATAATCTGCTTAACGGCACTGTTGACCTTTAGATGACCCCTGCTGAAGCGGCGAGGAGCAGAGTCGCCCCTCTGTCTGCTGTCGGCAGGGTTGTAGGGGCGATACCGTCACTGGAGAAGCGACTGCCCTGGACGCCCATAACACACTGGGGCTGGCGGGGAAGGGGGGTTGAAGGAGAGCAATCGGATCACCTTTGCACGGCAAGGTGCGGTCAGGCAGACTGGGGGCCATGGGTCCCTGCAGAAAGAGAGACGTGCAGAGCAGAGCCCTGTCTGAATGCAGGGACTGCAGATTTTGGCTGGACAATTGCCCCCATGTGAGGGTAAACTCTGTTACAGCTGCACTACTCCCCAATGGTCATTTAGCAGGATGTTTATAAGCCTATTCTGTAACCCAAGACTGCAAGGTCGACCCTCTTTTCAGAGCGGTATTTTCTGTACACCATCAGCATGTCTACAAACCGTTTCATTATAGAAGCTCCGGGGTGGGTGTGGGGGGGGGATGTCAGGGCTGAAGGTCGTTGTTTTGAAATCCAAAAGTTATGTTACAAAGTATTTTTCATGAACTGCTTAAGTATGCTATTCACTTGCATAAATTCGAATAAACGGCAGCAGATTTAAGCAGCTATACCTATTTTGGGAACGTGAGTGGTGACCTTTTGGGAGCTCGTCTTATCATTCAGGGTACTACGCTTCCCCTGTGCTTCTCTGTGCCCCTCCCCCCCCGCTCGCTGTGGAGATGTTTTGGAAACATGCATGTGCCTGGCCTCAGCCCCCCCGGCACCTACGGGAACTCCTCCTTAGAGCCCATTCCAGTGCCCTGCGACCCTCGTCTTTTCAATGAAAAAAGTGTACTAATTAAGGAAATCACAGTGATTTTTTTTTGACACTTTACTGAACCCCGTAGGGAAATTCTCTTTTATCAACCACATTTTTTTTTCCCTCATGACACACATGTATGCAATAGCAAGTTCAGCAGGGAAGGTTATCATGGAGCTGGGGGTTTAAGGGCTTTGTTCAAGAGCCTGCAGGCATGTGACTATTCTGTCAAATCCAGACTTGAACCAGCAACCTTCCAATCACAGGTACAGAGGTTTAGCCCACTGAGCCAAGCTCCACATCATTGCATTGTGTTATTGTGGTCAAAATTTGAATGCAGAGCGTTTTCGCTAACCTAGTTTTATGGTAGATTTATTAGCATTTTAGAATCTAATTTCAGTGTTTAATGGACATGTTTGTAATGACGTGTGTGTGGAGCTGTGATTGGCCCACCTGGGCCTCTGTCATATAAATCATACAGCTGAAATTGCTGGTTTATTCCAGTGGTGATATGGTCCATAAAGGAGGGCAGGCTGGTCATAACAGCTGACAGTTACTGTGATGATAAACGTATAGAAAGTAATGAGTCTGTACATTTCAAGGCTGTATATTGTAACGTTAAAAACATCCATGGTGTTGAACGAGGCAGTGCTGCACCTTGTCGGTTACTGTTAGAGGGGAAATGGCCGTCCCGAATCGCTTTCACTCCCGTTCCACACTCTGACAAGCAAAACAAGCTGAAACTTGCTTTGAGTTTGTGACAAATTGGGCCAAGCCATTGTCTATTGGCGTGACAGAGTCTAGGTTTAAAGCTGTGCTGTGGCATAAGAATGGGAGTTTCCTAACGGAAATCTTCTTAGGAAAAAAAAACTTGATTCACATTATTCCAGGAAATGAGGAGGCGTTCTGTGTAATTTTCCACTGAAGTTCAATTTACTGCCAGTTTAGTCATAGCAGAATAAGATGGATCTCCAGCGAGGACAGAAAGTTGGAGGGAATCTGTGAGTCCCCATACCTCCTTGACCGTCCCCCAGATGGCTAGGCACGTAGCCTCCGAGGGCGGCGGTACTGCGCAATCTGATTAGCTGGATTGCCGGTGGCAGATCGGCGCAGAGGCGATATGAGAATCCAGTGAGCGGGATCAGTGAAGCGTGAAGCTAAGATTTGCATTGCAGAGGAAGCAGGGAGAAGCAGCTCAGACTCAGCCAAGAGGCACGGATGATGAGGACGGGCGAGGAATGAAATGCTAATTACCACAAGCAAAAGTGCAAAAAGAAAATGGAAAACAGTTCTGGCTGGGAGCGTCAAAGAGATGTGCACTGAAATGTAACTTTCAGCAGTGCCATCCCCCTGAGATGTTTTGATTCAAAAATCGTGGAGACGTGCAGAAAGAAAGCCTGTGTGTTGTTTTACTGTGACTGGCCAGGAAGCTCCTCTATAGGGCCACACCCATACACATGTTTGATTTAATGGCACGCAGACACCCCTTCAAAAACAACACCCCAGGGAGAGTAATTGTAAATACACATGATGCAAGAGATTGCACGCACGAGAGCAATTAAGAATAATTGTAAATGAAAGCAATTAGACATAAATTGCTGCACTATTTACCATGATATTTATGATAATGTGACGTCTGTAAATATAAGCACTTTCACGTGGCTTTCTGCTACATTAGCGTGCGTTTCAGTGCATCTCACAGTGCCCATTGACTTTATATGTCCTGATTATCCTCTCCTCCCTCTGAAGGGAGCTCTTATTTTCATACAGTGCTGGTTCTGCTGAAAAATGCACTCCCTTGCTGAATCGATGCAGAGCAAACCATGTGCTCTCTATGCGGTCTGAAACTCCCGTTACAGTCTGAAATGTCTGCTCGCAGTCTGAAGCTCTCAGCACAGTCTGAAACGCATGCACACAGTCTGAAACTCTCAACACGGTCTGAAATGCCTGCATGTAGTCTGAAGCTCTCTGTGTGGTCTGAGAGACCTGTATGCTGTCTGAAGCTCTCATTGCAGTCTAAAACGAATGCACGTGGCCTAAAGCTCTCAATGAGGTCTAAAATGTCTGCATGTTGTCTGTAGCTCTCTATGCAGTCTGAAGCTCTTGATACAGTATGAAATGCCTGCATGCAGTCTGAAGCTCTCTACATGGTCTGAAACATCAGCATGTGGTCTGAAGCTCTTGATGCAGTCTGATGCTCTCGATGTGGTCTGAAACACCTGTACGCAGTCTGAAGCTCTCAATGTGGTCTGAAACGCCTGCATGCAGTCTGAAGCTCTCGATGCGGTCTGAAATGCCTGCAAGTGGTCTGAAGCTCTCGACGCATTCTGAAATGTCTGCACACGGTCTGAAGCTCTTGATACAGTCTGAAACGCCTGCATGCAGATTGAAGCTCTTGACACAGTCTGAAACATCAGCATGTGGTCTGAAACTCTCTGGATGGTGCTGCAGTGCAGGCAGCTGGTGTGGGATGGTCACCATGAGGCCCACCTGTCTGCACAGAGCACAGGCTGCCAGAATCCTACTAAAATCCCTCGTGAACCTTGGCAGGATGCCCCCTGCCAGACCTGGCACTGAACATACCCCCTGAACCTGCACCCACAGAGCACCCATAAGGCAGGGCTAGGTGGTCTGTCGGCAAAACCATCTTAACCAAACACTGGGTGATTTTGCACACACGTGCAGAATACAGTGCGGCACAAAAACTGCCTCTATACTTAAAACACTGCAAAATTCATAAACAAGTCATTTCCCTCTCAGGAACTATGAAGGAGCATAAGCTGATTCCACAAAGCCCATCAAGCCAGAGAGACAACCTTCACACAGCGCGTCCAGCGTTTTATCAGAGTAACGTTTGCAAAGTGGATGACACTGAGTGATACATGGTATATAGGCTATATATACTGGTATATAGGTTATATATACCGGTATATAGGTCATATATGTTGGTATATAGACTATATATACTGGTATATAGGTTACAGATACTGGTATATATACTGTTATATATACGGTTATATACTGTGATGGGCTGGCCTCCCATCCTGGGTTGTTCCCCGCCTCGTGCCCGTGGCTTCTGGGATAGGTTCCGGACCCCCCACAACCCAGACGGATAAGCAGTTTGGAAAATGGATGCATGGATGGGTTATATAATGCCGAGTTGGGAAATAAAGGCTGGCCCACCTGGAAAATTCCCAAACATCCCAAAGGCCAGTCCCTGCCTGCTTAATGGTCTGAAAACATCTTCAGACCTGCACCATACCATGAAGGGATGCATTCATTTGCACCTGTAACCCTTTAACAAATCTTAAAACACACTGATAAATCATACAGATAGACAAGCATCCCGTTTACCTTAGATGCCCTTTAAATGCTTTCTGCTTAGATCTGAAGTCTTCTTCTGAGGTGTTTATATAACCTCCTATCATGAAGCATTTCTCTTAGACTTACTCATTTTACTCTTAATGGCCAAAATCGTACGCTCTACGGTACCTTATCCGTGGAAAACAGCAGTAGATGCGTGTCTGTCTGTGTGTGTGAATAATTGAAGCTTTAGGGCAGCTCTGCTGGGAAGTTAAAAATACATTGGATTGGACTTAATATGCAGTGAGTGACAACATGAACATCTCTCACATGAGAGCAGAGGATTCTGGGAAAAGTCATTTTCTTTAAAAATTTATTGCTGGAAAGTGGGTGTGCAGTCACAAGCTTCTAAGCCTGACATTTGTTCAGATTTTGTTTGTGATGACGGTACTGGCTGTCCCATGGTCGACCCGAAGAATGGGGGATGCAGGTCCAGCGATTCACCATTAAACAGTCACAGTCATATATTCAGCTCGTACATCATGAGGAAATGAGTGTGGTGTGTTTGATTTCGCAAGGATTTTGCAGGGTTAGATCTACTGACAGCCGCTTTCCCCCAAACAATAAAGCACTCATTGGATAGCGTTCCTCAGCATGGATCAGAGAACTGTCTGGGATGGATGACGGTTCTCACACAGGCTTTTGGCCGTTCTCTCTGGATAAGTCTGGAAACGTACGCTTCTCCTCAAGAGGTACTGACCACCTCCAGACACCTTCATTACACTCAGGTAGCCAAAGCACAGGGTGCAGTAAGGGGTCATGGCAAAACAGTAACTCCTACTCCTGCATGCAGAATGATGCACAGAAAACAGTACAAGCTTAAACGGTACCCAAAATCGGTTATGTAACTGAAAGGTGACTAATTCTCCAACAAAACTGTTACCGTGGGCAATCTGAGAAACCCAGGAACACATACACTAGATATCCAGCAGCACTGGGACCCCCTGCTAAAGGCTGGATTTCACTTTTTACTCTCCACTAATGGTCTGAAAAGCAGCGTGTGGATATGTGTGTGCTCACAAAACCAGCCGTTTTTTAACCTTTTGATTCTGAAGCATTAAAACTGACACATACTGTATGATTATGTAACTTCATCGGACAGACAGGCAGCTGTCAATGTCTCCGTGCGTGCTGATGTTCGGAGACACGTTTTACTCGCGAACTCTTTCAGGGTATAACGGCGCACGTCACCAACAGCCGCGAGGGGTGAGTGAAGTTTCAGGGGTGCTGTGAGCCTGTTGACATCATGCAATTGCTTGAAACTGATAATAAGCTCTTGGCGTTAGAGGTTGTTTTTTTTTCACCAGCCTCCAGAGAATTTTTCTGGTTTTATTTAACTGCCAGTGCTTTTAGCCAGTTTTTTCTTTCCTGTGCATAACACTCATGCGTAAATCCTCAACGAACCTACACATTTCATTAACAGCTTCGTTTTAGCATGCCAGGGAGAGGGGGGGGGGGTGGATTTCATTATTTCAGAGGGATTTTCTTTCATTAACTCACCAAGCCCATGAGCAGCAGTCTGAAAATGTGGTGGAAGCTTTGAAATGTTAAAATAAATAAATGCATAAATCATAAGCGATGGCGTAATATGCTTTTCAAAGCCAACAGATCTATTTTTAACCCTTAGGAGAGGCCTAACAGAAATGAGAAGCCTAACTATTGGATCAATTCACCTGCGAGCGCTTATTCTGTCTGCATAAGATATTGGATAGCACACTTATGTTTTATTTTAATTATTTATTTTGCAGCAACGTCAATCCATACTTTTGAGCTACAGAGTTAATAAATGGAAATTCACTCGAGGTTTAAATTGGGTTCTGCGTTTTACCCCTTTATAGATTCCATCTGCGCAGAACGAATTAGGCCGATTTCTCAAAAGAAACTGTTTCTTCTGAAACGAAAGCGCATAAATCAATAGTACAGAAGGCCTTTGTTGTGAGTAATGCTTTCTTTTATGTAAATGAATAACTCGTTGCCTGTGAGCCTTTAACCCCAGATGCACCCTCGCTTAGTAGAGGTCAGGTCCCTCATAAGCGATAAGCGGAGAACCTTCTTCCGGAAGGACGTCCTGTTGTGTATCTTTAATGGGTAAATCTCCTTTTCTATGCCAAAGCATTACAATAGAGTTGAGGAATTGTGCTTCTGGGGGTCGATTCCTCCCTTTGTGGCTGTGAACTTGACAGGCAGATATTGATCCGCCGTCACTGTGTCAGCAGAGATGAGAGGTCCCTCTGGTCTATATAAAAGGGTGTGACACCACCCACGTCAGATCTGTTTCCGGCTCTGGCTGAGACAGATCTGCAGAGGACTTTCCCAGCTGGAATGTGACTCTCTTTGAGGTAAACAGGTAATCACACGTAGCGGATGGAGATCTTTCTCTGGATTATATAAATCCTTGTCAGAGACTCCAGCATCCGCCTCTGCAAGGTGCACTGTCAGTCTTCCGCATTGGTGCAATAACTAGCAAAAGGCCAACAGATTTCAAGTAAACATTTGTCCTCTCCATCACACTGTTTTCTAACTGGATATTTAAGGTTACCTTCCATCCATCCATCCATCCAGACATACATCCATTTTTTATCCACTGGAGGCACAGACCTGGAACACCCTGCACAATACACTGTACGTCATTTTAATGGGCATTTTGGTAACCCTGATATGCAGTCTGTTAAGCAGCATAACATGTGGGCCATTTACAGAGGTGGACGGTTCAGATCCAGAAAGTGAAAATCCAGGCCAATATTTTGTTTCAACCAACCAATTGATTTAAAAAAGTCACAGTCTCACAGTCACAAAGTACTCAACTGGTTGGTTGAAACAAAATCTTAAACTTTTAATTTCTGGACTGGAACTATCCACCTTTGGTCATTTAATGTATCTGTATGTTGTCACACCAGGGAATCGCCTCACTGGCATTCAACATGCACAGGAAAAGCCACCAATGTGTATAAATAAGAAGGTTATGTACAGAGTTCGGTGGGTGCCGTCCTCTCCATGTTAGGATGGCAAATGCTTCCAGGTGCTGACAAACGCGGTGGGTATCAGCGAGTACGGTACTGTGCTAATGCTGTTCCAGCTGTCCGATGTGGGATCATAGCAGTCCAGCGTCTTGCAGCGCTGAGTCCCGAAGTAGCCGCCCACCACATACAGCTTGTTGCCGGATGCCACAGCATGGCAGCTCATCCGCTTGGAGGTCATGTCTCCAACGCGCGTCCACTGCTTGCTGTCGCAGTCAAAACGGTAGGCGCATGCGGCTGTGAACTCAGTGTCCCCGCCCATGATGAAAATCTGGCTGCCCAGGACGGCGGCTGCCGTGTATCGCCATGGCTGTGGGCACTCGGCTGCCACTGCCCAGCGATTCTCAGTGGGATGGTAGCACTGCACCTTGGGGGCACCATCCCTGTGGAGGGACGAGCCACCAAAGACAAAGAGCTTGAGTTTGGCACTGACCACTGCGGCGTTACTGACGCCGTCCATCAGTGGGGCCGTCATCACCCACTTGTTGGACATGGGGTCGTATCGCTCCACCTGCTTCAGTGACACCGACGGCGATGCGGGAAATACTCCCACTGTAGCCGTGTGCCCCCCCACCACGTACAGTGAGTTCTCCAGCTCTGCCGAGCCATGGCCAAAGCGAGCTATCAACATGGGGGCTCCTTTGGACCACTCTTCGTGTACTGTGTCGTAGATCCAGACGTCCTTGGAGACCCCATTCTCAGACCCCCTCCCCCCCGTCACGTAGACCTTGCAGCCAATGGCGCAGGCGCTAAACTCCTTCCGGGGACTCGGAAAGTCCGACTTGGGGATGATTTGCTTGGCCTTGTGGTCCACCTGGTAGATCTTGTCGCACATGAAGGTCTGGCCACCCAGGATTAGTAGCGTGTGGCCGGCCTTGCGGGGACGGGCGTATGGGCTCATAACTACACCATCATTCTGTAGGATCCTCCTCTTGCACCGCATGGCTTCCTCAACAATCTGCCGGCTCCGCTTGTCCGCCATGACCAACTCCTCACAAGCCACCGCCTCCATGAGGCACTCAGAGGGCAGCAGTGCCAGACGGATGCCACCCAGCAGCTCCGGGACGTCTCCCCTGCGGTTGTCCAGGTCGTGACGCACCCATCGCAAGACGGCGCCCACCACGACCTGCTCATCCTCGATCTCCAGCTCATCGCTGAGGATCAGGTCAAGGAGCTTGTCTTTGGAGAGGCTGTAGAAGTCCTCAGTGTCTCGCACGGCTTCGAAGTGCAGCAGGCACATCCTCCAGGAGAGCTCGTATAGCCGCCTGCACTGGTGGGCATCCGAAAGCAACATCATGCCCAGGCAGTTGGACACATGCAGGTTCTTCTCAAGGAATTCGGCGGCAGCATCTCGGACATCGTGGAACTGTAGCATGTCTGCGACCTCCAGCAGTGACTCGGCGTTCTCCTCGTCAATGATGACCCTTGACGAGTAGGCAAAGTCCAGCAGCACCTCCAGCACCTCGGGATGGACACTGTCACGGAAGTCCACTTCGCCGTCCAGGCTCTCCCGGAGGCCCGCACCAAACATGGCCTCAAAGTAGCGGCTGCAGGCGGCCAGCACGGCGCGGTGGCAAGGGAAGGAGCGCCCCCCTGCCCGTAGGGTCATGTCTGTGAACGTGCTCTCCTTGCGGAACGCATTGAGGTGCGCGAGCATGTCGTCAGCATGGGATAGCTTGTGGAAGAGTGAGATGTTGATGGAGCCCATACTGCTGCGGGATTTGCGGTTTTCATGGTCGCTGACAGACATTTCGCCAATCTCTGGAGGTCCCACGGTCTCTAGTT
>JAODKC010000009.1:5036947-5048052 GCA_026777985.1 Mormyrops attenuatus
CCCCCCCCCCCGCCCGCCCCCGCCCCCCCCCCCCCCCCCCCCCCCCCCCCCCCCCCCCCCCCCCCCCCCCCCCCCCCGGCTCCATTAGATTCTTATATTGTATTAACTATATTAGCTAACAGAATTATTAACATTCTTAATCAGAAAGGACTACGAACCACTAAATCTTTGGTTGTGTTCCAACTGTAACATTTGTAAAATTTTAAATAAAGGCTTAACTGAAACGTTTTTTTTTACATTCAACACCACCAGTGCTTATAGCTTGGAGATTCACCCTCTCAGTCCTATGTAGTGTCTAAAGCCAGTAGTAGAACGACTGACAACTCGGGATCCGCATTAGCCCATATCACAACAGCAACAATATCTAGATAACACAAAACAGCTACAGCTCATGATAGGACAGAGGTTCCAGTTTATTTGGATGGTGCCATGGAACAAGCAGGGCTGTTTCCTCCCAAGTCTGAGAGTGAGTGCATCACAGACCACAGCCTCTGAGGAACATCTCAGGAGGAGAGGAAGGAGGGCAGCCATTTAATTTACTGTGCAGTCATCTGTTACGGCCGGAGTCAGTGAGAGACAGAGGTAACTCTGAGTCTTTAAATGTCTAGGGGAAAAGTCCGTAATCTCGTAGCAGTCCCCCCCCCCCCCAAAATCATAGCTTAGCCATTCAAAACGTCTTTCCCACCTCAGGACCAGGGTCTGTTCTTTCAATAACAGTCAGTAATCCAGAATTTATTCTTCGTGATGCTAATGGGACACCATCTGGCTCCCAGTCTGCCTGTGTACTCCAGGAAGAGGGAGTCCCAAAGTCAGAAGATATCTCGATCCCAAATATTATTTCTGGGGGAAAAGTTTTTTCCCCTAAGGCTCTATGAACTACGATGAAAATAAAGTTAATTCAAATGCAAAAGTACACTGGAAAGACATCTTGCGCTAACCACAACCCTAAGATGGAAAACGAGCCCCCACCCCCCTACAAAAAGTACACCACCGAAATCATTTCATTAATGTTCTTGTTTCTTGCACCATATATTGAGACATTGTACAAAAACGAGAAAACGCTGCTGAGATTTCTGCAGGCATACGCAAAGTAATCGGCTTTAGTGTACAGTGCACTTAATATTCAGAAACCTTTGAAAATGCCAATAATTTGTAATATGTAACCGAATCGGCAACCGAGTTGCAACTGCGCATTAAACTGCTGATACTGTACAGCTAAACTTAAATCCAAAATGCTCAGTATGTACCAATTCTACATTAGTAAACGGAAACATTTATCTATGGGTAGTTGCAAAACGGCATCATCATAATCAAGGCAGCTCGAAACCAGCTCGAACATAGCGACGTTATTACGGTAATATACGGAAACGGAAAATTAACAACGTTCGTTTATAAATTTGGTCAATATCTGGGCAAAATCTTTAAGAGCTGTTCCTGGGCATTACAAGCTGCTGACATACAGAACATACACAATATTATACGTCACATGCAAAGATGATTTTAAGTTTTTCCACATACATAACATAATATTATGTCACATAAAAAGACGATTTTAACTTTTTCCTTTACGGCTTTTAAGTTCCGATAATCGACGGCTCCCGGTATCCATACCCTTCCAAAACGAGACCTTGAAACTAGTAAAGAAAACATTTTTAAAAATCACCAGACATGTAGCGACATACAGTGGGGATGCACTTACACGCATGTGTTAAAGAGGCTTCCAGACTTTCGGCACAGTAAATGTTATCATCCTTGTGTGATGCCAAATGATCTTCCCTGCGCAGCCTCCGGTCCCCCCGCAGCCTCCTGACGCACCGGGAAAGTCTGTGATGCACGACTGACGGGCGCTACTTACCCAATCCGCTCCTGGACCAACATGCCATGTGCGCTTTATTATCCAACAAATCAGATTTACCTTGGTTAAAAATGAAATTATCACCCGTTTTCATATGCAGAAAATGTGCTTTCGGGGAAAAAAATCGTATGCTGCATGGTTTAGTTTGCGGATGTATTAATATAATACATATAGCCTGTATATAAACTTGGGTATACAAATGTGCTTCCTCACTGCTGGTGAATATTGTCAATATCAGCGAATATTATTTTAAAATTTACATTAATTACGGACGCAAACTCGCGTAAAGACCACGTCACACGTATGCCTGTTATTAATTAAATATCAGTCTTGAATAATGGGCGCTTTAAACGTAATAAGTATTTTATTGGTGTTCAGTACCCTCTAGCGGAGAAATACCGCTGTTGCAGAGTTTAACATTCCGTATGCTGAATAGTAAAACCGTTGGAGTGGCTTGTGTTACTCGGACTCCCTTTACCGATTTTGGCGTGATCACTTTTTATCTTCGTCTTATTATATATAAACATAATTGCATTAATTATTAGCGTCTTGAGGTGCGCAGTATACTAAAATGCTGCTTATCCGTTTATACGCAAGTTTTCCACTTCAAAAAACTCTAGTAGGCCTATATCTATATAGTTAGGAATATGAATGCAGCTTTTCAAGAAAATCAACGATTCAACTATATATTTTTAAACAGTTAAGAACAAGGTTATAAAGGCTTCTCTTCTTTCAATGTGCCACCAGCTGCCCACTTAAGACAAAGAGATACAGTAACTGAAGTAGAAAACCTCAGTGGTGCCAGAAGAAAAAGATTGAAAATATTTTTTGTGTCGGTTATAGGATTGCTGAACTCCCTTTCCTATGTATTTGACGGTTTTATAAATAAATCTCATATCCTTCGATTCATCTGCAGTTACATAAACACGTTTTTTCTTTGCATCACCCGGATTACTTGGGAATATTTGCACATTTCTCAGGAATTGGCAGGCAGTACCGATAGTGCTCCTCGTCACTGGTCCCATTAATGACTACCCTAAAAATCCTGTTAGAAAGACACTGCAATATTATTGTAGTGTAGTAGGGTGGCCTACTGCACAAATGGAGTCAGCATACAGTAAAACCTTTGCATATATTCTACAGTGTGTGTGTCTGGGTCATGTATATATTACATAGTGGGGACCAAATGAAAAACAGTTATTTTGATGTTGTGGGGACCATTTTTTTCAATCCTCACAAGGGGAAACCCATTTCGATAAAAATTTGTGACTGCAAATCAAAAAACTAAAAAAATTTGTTTGGTTACTTATGGTTAAGGTTAGGGTTGGGTAGGGGTTAAGGGTGTCATTGTTGGGATTAGAGTTTTGCCCCCAGAAATGAATGGAGACTCCCCAAAACCATATGACTACAGGTCTGTGTGTGTGTGTGTGTGTGTGTGTGTGTGCGTGTGTGTGTGTGTGTATGTATGTGGTCCAGGTATACCTTACTTTGTGGGAACCAAATGTCCCCACAACGTGATGAATATGTTTATGTGGATTTTCCTTTGGTTTAGGGTATTGGCCTGGGCCACTCCTGAAGTTCACGTTGGTGTTTCTGTATGTGATGTTTCTGGCGACAAAAGAGCGTGACAGATCAGTTGTTGTTCTGACTTTGGTAGATTACTGTTGGTGTGTCTTTCATGTGAGTCCCGAAACAGCTGTTTGTCCAGCTTGTTGTTTCCTGAGGGTGTTGATATACCCCTATTTTCAGTCCCTGTGGGGTGGAGATTTGTTCGCTGTCTCATCCGGTGCAAAAAAAAATGTACATTATTATTATCATTTCTTCGAACAGTGAAATCCTACTGCAGAAAATAAATGAAATTGCAGTATCACCAGCCGCCAGGGGGCAGTAGAGTTACGAGCTGTTCTACATTAATGTTTCATGTCTAATATCGGCATATGTATAGTCGGTATATATAGAGTTGGCCAGATCAGCATGCAGTGATACAAGTAGTGGAAAGAGATACGGAAAAGTGATTATGGTGCTTTTTACTTTTGTGAAGTTGCATATTGTGGAAAATATCATTAAGAGTAACCAAGGTATTCGGAGTTAATTTGTATAGTGCTGTTTCATGTGTACGTCCATGTGAGGTTAGAGATAAATTACAAGCAAAGTAAAGATCCAAAGCAGCGGAGCTCATTAGAGCAAAACCGACCCAACAGCCATGAAAAGAGAGTAGGCCCGAAATGGACCCTGTACTTTCCTGCCCTCTAGGGCTAAGCTTCGTACTTTCAACATAGCTGCCCTCGCAGCTTACAGAAAAGCACTTAAGTCAGTCGTCCTGCGGTGGTTTAGCAGTCCCATATTTAGATGTCGAATGCCAGCCTCTGAAATTGAATAATGTGTTGAGAACAGGCGGCGATCTGGAGGACACGGCGATACGAACAGCTGCTGGGATATCACTGCTATCAGTGCAGGATTTAGGGGACCTTGCTAATTTTATCATATCACAGCCAGCACAGAAAAAATAATTACTTTGGAAAACCTTTTCACTTAGGTGTTAAACTCAAAGCTTTTTATTCAAGCCTACAAGATTACCCTTAGTGCAGATGCTGGTGTGCCAGCCCCTTGCATAGTAAAACCATTTTGGTGGAAGGTCATGTCAGAATTAAAGTTTAGGGTAATACCTGCTGAGCCATCCGTTGAGATCCCGACCTGGAGTAAACATGTGTTCTTTAAATTATTATTATTATTTGTGCTCAGGTGTCCCACAATATTAACCCCACCTCCCCACCCAGTCATTTTAAGCTGGAACCGCATTTGTTTTTCTTCGTATTTCTCCTTTATTGCTGCGTGTGCCACTTTGACTGTCAGTTCCTTTGTGTTTTTAAGGTAGGCAGAACCAAACACACAAAGGAGTGTAATTCCGTGTATGTGATAGTGTACCTGGTGCTCTGATTACTACTGTCGCTTGTGATTTTAACAAACCCTGCTGGCAGTGATTCTATATAAATATAATCTGAATTGATTTGCATTGAAATGTTGACACCTTTTCCAAAATTAGACCCAGAATGTGAATTCTGGTCTTTTATCTGCATTGCACAGATTCCGCTGTATTATAATAACAGCCCATCGACTTTGTTATCTCATATAATTTCAACGTTCTTTATGTGCACATAATGTCTTTACTGTACAATCAGAGCAGATGTCTTTGAAATCTCAGTATCATGAATTTATAAACTCTGCTGTTATAAGAATAACAACATAAATCTGCGCCTTAATGAGATTCTAAACTCCAAAACAGAAAGGCTTCAGTATATCGTAAACAAAGTAGGCACTATGCATACACAGTTTATGATGCACGGAACAAGTGGATTTTTGGACTGTAGTTTCACCTCAGCTGTAGCCTTCAGCTACTTAGTGATACAGGACTGATGTTGAAATAATAGTAGTCTTTAGTTACTTAATGGCATTGGATATACACTGGACTATAGTGTTGGACTAACATTGGACTAGCGCTGGGCTAACGTTGGGCTAGCTTTGGACTAGTGTTGGGCTCTGCCCAACTTTAGTCTTAAGCTCCTTAAATCTGTTGCCGTTGTTTGCCTCCATTGGCAGTTCCTGCCCAAACGCTGTGCTGACAGGGTCCTGGCAGAGTACAAAGTTCTTAGGGATAATTGGGCCTGTCTCCCAAGCTGTGCTCAACCTCAGTGAGCTCTGTCCCTCTCACATGCTAGGGGAAGATGGCTAGGCAAAATACTTTACATTTTAGTCTGTTCCCTTTGGCTGTGCCGTTTTATTTTCTTTGTTAGCATTTTCGGGCCTTCATCAAAGTTGTCCCTCTAAAGGTATCTATCCGCAGGGAAACTGCATAACATGGGCCCAAGATGTGTGTGTCTCCAGTCGGGATGGTGAGATGGTGTTTTGTAATGTGGCAAGTGGGACTGTGAGAGCTCTGGGTTTGACTGAAGCCTCACAAAGCAAGTGAAACTCAATCTGCAAGAAAAGTAGCCTACAGCATGTGTCGGCATGGGTAGGACATTCTAGACTGCAACGTGGCACTGATGTGTCGGGTGTGAATATGATGGCATCGATCTGCACTGATGGTGTTTAGTACCGCACAAATCTCTCCAGTATTTGTCAGTGCATTATCATGACAAAATTATAAATATATTAAAACTGCACAGCAGTGCATTGTAACAGAATCGACTATTCTTTTGCCTATGCATTTAAGAAGATTTGGCAAGTTGGAATATTGATTTGAATAAAAGTCTGTAAATAAATTTTTTTTATTAAATGCCAAGTTATTGAAAGTTAAAAATGAGCTCTTTCATGTGGGTTGAAGTTAATTTAATCTTTAATCTAGAGCACTGTAGCTGCCCCGTTCGCTTCTCCCCGGACTGACGGTGACACGAATAAGAGGAAACTCATCTGTTTTGCATACAGCCCTATTCATCTTTACCCACTTCCACCCTATGCCAGCTAGTTAATATTGTCATATTACAGAGTTTCCAGCTGCTGCTCTTCACATTACACCCTAGTTTTCTCGCATTTACTGGAATGTTTATTCCATCTTCACTTTCTAATAATATGAGATAACGGAGTGCTGATTGTGGAATGTCCAGGGCTGAAGTTCCCCGTGTTCCGCTGGGCGGAGGCAGGCCCGTCCTTTTCACGGTCCCCTTTCTGCTCTCCTCTGGCCTCGGTGTCACCCGGGGTCTCTCCGTGCTCGAGCCATGGAGACAGGGAGTTACATAACAGCAGGATGTCTCTGTGCATCAGATGCATGAGCACAGGGCCAGGGCAGCGTGTCGGGGGAGGGGAAGGATCCACAGCCAGAGAGCGATTGGATTTCAGGCCCCCTTATCAGCCCTGGAAAAGCGCTATTTCAGCCATCTGTGGCACGCCGACTCCTGTGCCCTGCCGATCGCTTGCGTTACCAAGTGGAAAATACAAGGCAAAGCAATTTCCCATCCAAACCAGCTTGGGGGTGGGGGTTGAGGGGAGGGGCGGAGGAACTCACCCTTCAGTTCGGGGTGAGAGGAGTAGCAGGGTCTGAGCAGTTATGTGCAAATGATAATTTAAATGAGCGATTAATATGTGAAGCCGATCCCTGTTTATTTACACAGATGGAAAAGGGGAGAAAAGATTCAAATTCACTAAAATACTGAGGAGGCCCAGCAATTGGATAATCCCGGTCACGTGACCATGACCCCCAGTTCTGGGTGATGGCTAAAATGGTCTTATCAGGGCTAATTGTCCACTGGAGGTGAAGTGCATACATCAACCTTGTGTTTAAACTTTGTTGTAAACAACCAGTAGTTACTTTTACTGTTGGAAGCCACTTACCTGTGAGTCATGAGGACAGATGACCTGGTCACACTGGGATACCTGTCAAGGAGTTCAGTCAGTTTTTTGTAAACTTTCATAGTAATCTATAAAATTGATGTTATAGAATAGAAATTGGTGGTTTATAAACTTGTCAAGTGGATAATTTAATGCTCACCGTATATCTAACTGCATTTATATTATATGGGGTTAACCTCATTGTTTTTATGGCGATACGTTTAATGAAAAGCTCACGCCTGAAGATTAAAGAACGTCATATCGCAGTGAGGAATGACTCCATTGTGTCCTTACTGGCTCACGCATGGAAATGACTTACATTTTAATATTTAAAATGTGCCCATTTTTTTCTCGTTTTCCTAACAGAAAACAATAGATTTCTGCCTTAGTCCCAAAAACACCGTTGAAGGTGTAGAGCGTTGTGGTCTATGGCCACTCAGCTTTACAGATCAATCCGTACTCTGCTCTCAGCTGGAGCCCCTCTGGTCAGGTGACCTCGTTACCCATCCTGCAGAAGGAGAACCAGCATCTGCTCCTTCACTGATGCTCTTTCATGTACGGAGATGCACAACAGCCTGATGTTTGTGGAATGAGAGCTCCATCTGTGTTCCTCTGTGTCTGTGGTTGCGAGAGAACATTCGTTCTAAATATTCCCCTGACCTCATAATGTTTAAATGAATAATTGAACACAATGAACATTAATAATCTAGATCATTAAAAAATGCTGTGGGGATGATTTTGGTGCCGAGGGCTCCGCCTTCTGTGTGGAACTGTTATCTCTTCAGCCCAGTTGGTTCTGTCACACATCCCTGAGGGGACACCGTTGGTGATGCACTGATGACCTTAGGATCCTAGCGCATAGGGTGACGGAGCAGTCACATGTCTCCAGGTGTTCGTCGGAAGCTATAAGACAGCAGGGCAGAGCAAACTGGACGCTTTGAGTATCAATACTGAGCTTCTGCATAACTGATCAATCTCGGTTTAATCACAGCCTCGATCCATCCATCTCCTGCTTACCCAGCATAGGGCCATGAGGAACCTGGACAGCCCAAATGGGATACATGAGGACCTGGTTTAATGATTAGCCAGTCAAGCTCCCTAGCTGAGCTAGGCTCTATGAAAGTGAAATGTGGGGTGGATGTAGTCGCAGTTGCCATGGTGAAACTAGGGAAAAGGCCTTGCACTTCATAATCATATATGGGAGCGTGTGATTCTATAGTGAGCGTGCACACATCCTTGTGACTGATTTGTTTGAGGCTGAAAAGAGGAGGTTTTACATTATTCAGACTGCGGCTGGAATATGAAGTGTCTCAGTCGAAGTTTATTAATGGCTTTTCGAGAGCATCGAAGGGGAAATACATCCCGTTTCTGAGGAACGCCCTGTCCAGCCAGCAGGTCCCATGCTCTGGGCTTCTGCCGCCGCCAACGGCCCCCCAACTAGCTGCCAGGATCATGAGAGCTGGCAAGGTGATCGGCGTCGCCAAGGACGACAGGGTCACTTAGCACTGTCACTGTCTGGCACCCGGCCCCTCATTGGGCTGGGGGAAAAAGGCCGTTTATAAACAGCAAGGTGGGCCCCATCTCCAGAACTCCCAGAGTGGTTGTAAGATACGGTGGGGCGTTATTGTGTGCTGACACGACCGGGTGGGACAGCAGCCATGTTCAGCTATAGGAAGTACACCCACTTTACCTGGGGGAGCAGCTTGAAGAACTGGGATGTGCTCATCAGGACTGGTAAGCAGGATGCGATGTCACGCAGATCGGCCCACGGTCATGCTTAGCTTTCGCGTTTGCGTGCCTCTCAGTGCGGCGAATGTTGCTCTGTACACAGGTCTAATTAAATCCTGCATCTGCAGACCTTAACTTCTCTGACTTTTGACTCTTTCTCGATACTCACATTACGCTGCAATCCTCCTCCCTGTGAGAAGTTTCCTATCTCATTCCCTCCCCGAATGGCACCTTTTTGCCTCGATTGGTGTTTTTGCTACCTGCTCGGATGCCATTTTGAATGTACCACTTAAATCATCAAGCCTGCCCACCCCAGAACCATGAATCTGAGTCAGCTAAAGGTTCGATTCTGTGTTGCTTCATAATTTTGAGCTGGGAACCCAGAGGGTTGTTTGATCTCACCCTATCAACAGTTCCTGTATCTGGTATCCCCCTCAAAAACTCATAGATTCGTGCATAGCTGTGCACTTCACATGGAACTAAATAGCAGTGTTTGCCCAGAAAGCACTGCACGAGGGTGCTGTATGGGAATTTAAACTCACAGTGGTGCTGAAGAGATCCCCGACCCACCAGCAGAGGGCAGTCTGTGCAGAGACAGGTGGCCTAATACAGGAGGCAGCCCTCTGTCTGGGTGGATATGTAGTTGCGGGGGGGGGCAGAGGTGGAATTAGCATGGCTGTGACAGGTGGAGTGACCTTGCCGACGAGGGTGTGAGCTCTGGGAGATGCCAGTCGGCTGAATAGATAGACTGCATGTCCTCGAACCCACGGCCCTCTGTGAGGTTGTATAGTGATGGGTTTTAACCATCCGGGAAGAATCCCCTTACATATGGCATGATCAGATGGAATCAAAACAAATTGCCCCACTTCTCAGCCCGGCGTCTCAGGCACACGCGTCACTCGGCTATGTCGGTGCAAAAGAACCGTGTAAGACTACGCCGCTGTTTTTATCCACCAGAGAGCTTCAGCTGAAACGCTGACTGTTAATTTTAGCCCCGCAGGACTCCCGTAGGACGTATAAATATTTGAATGTTCTGCCAACCTCACTAGAGGGATTGGATGAGCTTAACTTTTAAAGCTGAAAGGCGTAACCTCGAAGCTGGCAAAGCCAGAGCCTTGAGCTGAGTAATCTGGCTCCAGGGTCAAATTGTTTCTTATTAATAGTAAATTATTTACTCCACTGCAGGACTTACGGCGCTGTATGTGTGTCCTTCAGGAACAGACAGGGCCTAACCCTGAGCTGCTGAAGCAGGGCACCTCGTCTGGACCTCATCCAGAAGGTTATCCTCTGTGCTCTCGTTTCAGGTTACCACGGTGACAGGAGGACATTTCGTTTGCTATGTTTGTTTGTTTATTCGTTTGTTTGGCTTATTGTGTGGAGACAGTATTGGTTTTTAGCAAGAGGTTAAAGGTCATCTCCCGAATGTTTACTCACTTTATTTGGGTGCTATTTTGCTGGAATTGCATGTGTGCATTTAACTAGAGGTGATATTTTCTTCACTCCTTCAGATTTTTTCTGATTTTATTAGGTGAACTTGATGGACTAAAAATCAGAATTGATTCAATCTTGACGAAATTTGACAAAATACACCCAGTGGTCAGTTTCTGAGGAGCCCCTGATTGGCGAGCATGCTCCTGCAAACGGTCATCATGTGGCTGCAACTCTAAATACAGTGTCAAGAGGTTCACTTGCTGTCCGGCTGAACATTAGCTCTATGTAGTTTTGAACGTGTTATGATTGTTGTTATACAAGGTGCTTCCAGCATCTCAGAAACAGCCACCTTCCTATGTTTTTGTGCACGACAAAAACTACAGAAAATGGTGCAATGAACCATTCTGCGGCTGACAACACCTTGTTAATGAGAACGGCCAGACTCATTAAAGCTAACAGAACAGCCACAAAAATGGCAGTTCAGTATAACAGAAAGGTTTCTTTGAATGCGTCCTACTCCTGAAGTGGTTATGACAACAAAAGTGGGGTTAGGGATACCTAATAAAGTGGGTTCTACCTTGTACTGGCTAGGGATACCTAATAAAGTGGGTCCTACTTGGTACTGGCTAGGGATACCTAATAAAGTGGGTCTTATCTGGTACTGGCTAGGGATACCTAATAAAGTGGGTCCTACTTGGTACTGGCTAGGGATACCTAATAAAGTGGGTCCTATCTGGTACTGGCTAGGGATACCTAATAAAGTGGG
>JAODKC010000009.1:5048152-5064993 GCA_026777985.1 Mormyrops attenuatus
CTAGGGATACCTAATAAAGTGGGTCCTATCTGGTACTGGCTAGGGATACCTAATAAAGTGGGTTCTACCTGGTACTGGCTAGGGATACCTAATAAAGTGGGTTCTACCTGGTACTGGCTTGGGATACCTAATAAAGTGGGTCCTAGCTGGTACTAGCTAAGAGTACATAATAAAGTGCCAACTGAGTAGATATATGTAATTTTAAGTTATAAATATAGCTTTATGTTTTAGGTTATAATACAGTCCAAAGCAGCCTCCCTTTCACTGCAGTTATACAATGGATTTCTGTATCACATATTCAGTATGGATCCACCTACACAGCACTTTGGGGGATTGTGTAGAGGGACTAGTTCAGATCTTCAGAGGCGTGTGGGGTATCTGAGGGAGGTAGTGGCAGAGAATGCGTGCTGGAACCTCACTCCTCTCAAAATACTGTATGGCTACATTTATACCAATATTCACTTACATTGGATTTGAAGGGACAGTTCCATGGCCTTAAACCAGGGAAAGAGTTCTCCAGACTATATTATTTCATGGAAGACCATCAGTGACAAGTTAATACATGAAATACGAGCCTCTTTTTCTGTTGACATGCCAGCCCATAATATTACTGCACCGACCCAGCTCAATCTGATACCTTCAGTCTGAAATATAATTGGCTGAACCCTGCTCCAGGATATTTCCATAGTGACCCAAAACACACTGTGGAAGGTGTCAAACAAATGCACAAGTCCTGACGCACACAAGTAGCCCAACACCCCTAACCTGTACTTATCCTTGAATCATTATCTGCACCCTAATCAGGCAGACAGGATCTTAATCCCCGAAACATCAGCTGTTGTATGATGGTTACAGTCACCTAAATAAAGTATTTAACTTAGCATTTAGCTCAGCTTCCTCACATGTATGAAATATTGGTGGTTGTCATTCCACTTTGCTTTAGCATTCAGCTTAATGGTTCTTGTAAAAACTGCATTCCATTTAAGGTTTTCTGATAAGTATTAACATTCCTAGACTCCATGGCTTCCTGTGAGGATGTCTCTCGAGAGAATGACATATTTATATGTTGGCCGTGTTTGGAAATGTAAATCATATGATAAGTGAAACTCCATGTCATGAGGGTGCGATGTGCCATAGCGGCCTCTGTAGCAGTATGAGGTACAGGTTAATGGCTTTCATTAAAGGAGGGACATCCCAGGCATCCAGTCTAGTCTTCTCCAGTGTCACCTTCTTGCCGCCCTAGGGTTTAATGAGTTACGTTTGTCAGTAAATTACTGGGGGGCGCCGTGCTGTGGAAGTCCCTTGGTCATTCGCTAAGCTAGTGTTTGTGGGAGAACGCTCGCCTTTCATAAATCTATGCTCTGTCCTGCCGAGTCGTGTTTTCTTCCGCGTCACGGAGTGGAACATGGTTGGCCCCTTTCCTAAGGACCACACTGTAATAAAGTTATACGCGGTATGAGCAGATGGCGGTCTTTGCATTCCTTCGCCCGGTTTCCTCTGTCCGCCAGCGGGCTCACGGCCTGCTCCGTGTCAACAGCGGCTCCTCGGGTGAAACATGGAGGCTTACTGAGGAGCCCCTGCCCCAAAAGACCTTCTTCTTTTCCGCGTCGGTGGCCAGACTCGGTCCACCTGTCCACATTCGTGGTTCCCGGTGAATTATGGCAGGGCCAGCGGGCTCATAGCCAGGTCCTCACACGGGGTATTGGATCTGATTCTTATTTTCAGGAATACAGAAAAAACAATATATTTGTGTAAATTCTATGTGAACAGGAAATGCGTGTAAAGCGAGATTGAAGTATGTGGTACATTACAAGTTAATGTATTTATGTCATGTAGCAATATTTGTAATGACCTGCTCTCATATCATAAAAAGGTTACTGAATTGCAGCATACCATTATTTCACCATTTCATCTGGAGAGTAAATAAAAACAGAAAGCTTCCTCTATAAAGTACTTGTGGATATCTCCTCCTCTAGACTAAGCTGTTTTCGATAGCTAATCTTTCAATAGGCTTTCCTGCATTGCATTTGGGAACATTGCTCACTTTCTAAAGTGTGCTTAACAAGAATTCCGATTTGCAGAAGTCTTGCAAAATAAGGGCAGCCGATCGCAGAGACATTATGGACCTCGTTTGCAGGTGTATCTCTGGTTGTACCTCATACTGTTTATCTGCGTCCCAGTGCAAAGTGAAAACAGCCGGCTTTGGCCCTCTATTTTAAGCGAACCTCTGTTTTGGATGCTCAGCCTCGCTTTGGCTAATCCGTGCACAGAGACCATTGGAAGGGAATCCTGGGATGGGATGTGGAATAGAGATACATGACACATGGGCTTGAGCTGTGGGCTACAGATCTATTAAAGGTGACAGGAACCGCCTACGGACAGGATAAAGTCAGCACAACAGCAGAACCACAAAACTTAAAGTGCCAGTTCAGCAAAAAAGGGCTCGAAAGAAATCAAAGGTAGCGTTACGGGGCCAAACAAAGCGAAGGGATTCTGGAACTTTGCTGATGCAGTTAAATTAATAAATAAAACGTGTGTTTGTGTGTGTGACGGGGGGGGGAGCATATACACAGGAAAGAGTGAGTACAAGTCAACTGAATCGTCACCTACAATCTTGGTCATCTGTTTCTCCATCCCATGGCAGATGATGGTCGCGCCCCCATCTGCTCACAGCCATACGTCAGTGTGTATAAATATACAAGTCCCTTTCTCTAATTCTATTACTTTACAAATGTTACCCATTAATGCTGTGGAGGAGAGGGTATGGGCAAAAAAAACCTAGAATTTCCAAAGCCCACTCTTATAGCAGAGCTCCCCAAATTAATTTTTGTAATAAAACTGAACAGAAGAGAATGGAAACACTTCACCTACAAGTGAGGAAGAATGTTTGTAAACTGTAACCTAATACCATGAAACGCTTTAGCCTGAAATATAATTTGTTTTCAAAGTATTCCAGTGTCCAAGAAAATTCTATTCATGTTGACACAGCATATTATACCAACATAAATGTTGTCACTTACATGAGTAAACAGGGAAATAAGAGACTGAAACATTAGCTGAATAATAAACAGCAAAAATGCTTATGAAGTGAAAGCCTGACTTTTTCCCTGTCGTAAATAAATGTACCGCCCTCTAGTGGCCGAGTAGGTACTGAACACATTTACGGTGGATATTGGAGGGGGTTCTCAATTATCAGGAACGGATGCAGCTCTGAGATCGTATTGAAAAGTGCCAGTTACATCTTTGAAATACCTTAAAGTGGCTTCCAATTTGCCTTTTCAGGGCTCTGTGCCATGCCTTAGGCTTTCATTCATGAAGAGGAATATGCAGATTTCAATATTTCTTTAGGCAATAATTGGACATTTTTCATTCATATTCATATCACTTACATTACATTTACATTTTGACATGTAACTTGTATGAAACACATACTATTTCATGCAAATTCAAATGTGGTTAGAAATTAAAGCTTTGTAATGTATTTGTAATGTAATTAATTGAATAAAGGGTGTCTTGAATGCAGGTGGCAGTACCATGGGGGGAAACAAGAAAAAAATGAATATTTCATACAGATAGGATCCTCAATAGAGATGACGAGATGAGACTGGTATGGAACTTTTTTTTTTAACCTAAATTCACCTTCTGCAGGATTTTCACGCGTGATTTATCACAAAAACAAAAGAGATATGTGAGTGAGCACGGTAAGTCTTTTGTTGTGGTGACCTCTTTTTTGTTTGAGAAATGGGATAGAGGACCTGAGATCACATTTCAATTTTTCATTTTCTGCAAGTATTACTCAGGGGTTTTTCCGGCATGGTCCAAAAGAGATGCTCTTTGGGGTAATTCTAAAACCTCTTCTGAAGGAAATTTCTATCTTGGCCTCTCATTTTCTGAGTTTTCTTTATCTCTGGAAGCTGTAGCTTCCAGTAATGTGGTGTTCAGTGCTCCTAGTTCATTTGAGGTCACCCCTTGTAGTGTACGGTGGTATGTTAAGAGAGGTGTGATACCTTCAAATGCACAGAAATCATCAGTCAGACATTACATGTGGTGCAAACCACTTATATCATCAGCATTTATCTTGCTAAACATGATTTAATTATCAGTGCCCATGAGAGACTGGCTTCCTGTCCAGGGTGTCCCCTGCCTCATGCCCTTTGCTTCTTGAATATTTTCCAGGCACACTGTAACCATGCACTGGATAAGCAGTCATTAAAAGACGGACTCATGGATCGACTCATCTTTCATCGTATGAGTAGCTGCACACCTCCAAACATTCTGTTGCCCTTAGAACCCTCACATCATGTTATCTTGGCTCCTACCAGAACGCATATTGAAGCTGAATAATTCTATATCACACACACACACACACACACACACAAACACACAGTCAGTCTGTCACTCACAAACGCACACACGTGCACACGCACGCACACTCGCGCACACACACGCCAGTCACTCGCTCACTCGGTGTAGCGCTATGGACGTTGTCTTCCGTTATTTTATGACCAGAGTTCTTGCTGAAATGGCCTGCTGTCACCAGCCGTTATTTAGTGCTACCCTTTCTCTGATCTCGGGGATAAAAATAGCTGAGCTCTTTCTCACTCAAATTTCACGTTTACCTTTAATTCGGTTTTGACAAGAAACGCCCCAAATCCGTAAATCCATACGGCACCACAGACGCATAAATCAAAGTGCTGGGCTTCAGCGCGATGGGTCCTGACTGCGGTCCAGCTGGCCCGGCCCGGTATATCTCCGCTTCTGGAGCGATGAGCTGCGCCCTCACCGCCCCCGAAGCGCGCGACCCCGCCCCCGTTTCTCGGCAACGTGTTTACGCTCCCGTTCAGCCTCGTGCACGCTCCGGGTGCGAGCGCGTCACGCGCTAACAGCCCACGTCTGACGGTAAGGAAACACCGCCTTCTCCTGACATTTTACACCTGTTTACTTAACATTTAACTCTTTTAAATGTCCCCCTGGCGTTGTTCCCCGTGAGGTGTTCAGGATACTCAAAACGTCACCATTCCATTTTCCACAAGGTGGTTTTAGCACCGCTTCTCGGAGAGCTGTACGGGTCGTGTGGCTTTAGGGCACCGGCCTCGGGCCGCCTCTCTTTTCCTTCTCTGGTCCTGTGTAAGGGCAAACCACACTGTGCCTGGGCTGTTATAGGAATCCTCTCCATTCTGACTGTTCTGCTGCATAATGTCATTGTCACGGTTAGGGGTCACAATTATGGTTAAGTAACTGGAGATTGCCCCAACTTCCACTGTTCTTTCACTGTTAAGTAACTCCCCCAATCCCACTAGGCCCTTTTTATAGGAAACACCGCTCCACTCAATGTCCTGCCGCAGACGGTTTAGGGTGTATGTGGGGGGATTATCTCTGAAGCTCGGGTTTCAGTCTGTAAGCAACACCCCCCCCCCCACGCGGTGCTCCCTTTTTAAATTAGCCGGTTGTGGTGAAGCCATCCGGCTCTTGGGACAGTGCTGTCTGAGGCTGGGAGGGTAACAGGCTTTTCTGCTGGTTTCAGACAGAAGGAAGTCCAACGGCATGGCGACGCCAGGCGCTGGTGGCCTCGAGGTTCTTCTCTCCGCCTTGAAGGTAGGTGGGCCTCATGTGCGCAAAGCGGGTGCGTGACACAGCGTGTTATATTCTCTTGTGTTCCATGTGTGCATTCCCTTTGGGAGAACCCCATTCCCTTTTCCAGAAGAACTCCAAGAACTCCAGTACACTTTTCACCTGGTTTCAAATGGTTTTGCTGGACACCTAAGCTGGTGTGCAATGTGTACCGTTCCATCAGCAGGTTCAGAAGTGTGTTGTATTTCTTGAGACCTGGATTGGTAGACCCATCGGTGAATAATGCAGTCCAGCTGTTCAGCTGTCCAGAGAAACCATTAGGAAATATAAGGTCCACTGGCTTCATCTGGAATTTCCCCTCATTTCAATAAATCCAGCTTGATGAATCTGGCAGGCTTGATTGCCTCATCTCCTGCCTCTTTTAGATAAGCCAAGATTGGGTGAGACTCCCCGGGCAGCATTCAGTGAGTGTCCGTGATTATGGCATGCCGTTGACCTTTTCAATTTCACTATTCATTAGACTAAACAAAATTAAACAAGTTTTATAATTAAGAAGTATGAAATATTTGAGCCCCGAACACTTAGCGATGAAGTGAAGGTGCTAAAGTCGATTTATTAGATTCATTAGCATGCTAACAATCATCTAGCTGTGTATTTCTACATTGCTTCCTGGTGCCTTTGAGTCATGGATCTGTTGATGAGAGCTATTGATTTTAGGATATTGATTAAATTCCTCCTTTATGCTGCCCCGGTAGAGCTTACTGTGCTTGCAGTTATGCCCCTGTATCTTTGGCTTTGTACAGTGAGCAACTATCCCTTTCAAATTTCGAAGAAGGAACTTCTAGTAAAAGTGCTAGTCATTCACTGCGTGGTTTTGGGAGTTCAGTCTACTTGCATGCATTGTTGTCTGCTTTCATATAACAATGTGAGTGATATTTCCAAGATGTGATGACTTTCAATACAAAATAGTGTCAGTATTATATTTGGTGTACTGTAGTCATTAAAAAATGTAAAATGGATCTTTATAAGAATACATATGCTATGTAATACAGTCAGTAACATTTAAATGCACTTTTTAATGTACAACGCTGACATTCTCTTTGGCATTCCTCTGCCTGCCATTTCCACCTATATTTCTTCAGATTAAACTTTTAAGATTCATCTTTTAACCTGCTTACATAGCAGGATAAAGAACAGACGACAATTTGTGGAGTTGAAAATCAGGAGAAAGTGTTTTTAGTGGTGTCAGTCCAGGTAGGAGCCTATGGGAATAAAAGAATAATTCAGTATATCAGATAGACGGAGCCAGAGGATAGAGAAGGATTGTACAGCCTAAGGTTGTTCTTGTTATTTCTCAGGAGATACATTTGGTAATATTGTGCATATAGGTGGATTCAATTGTGTTTTATGCAGTTCTCTTTGTTTACATTAAGGGATGTACCTCGTGTGTGTTTAGGAAAGCATTAAAATGCTCAGCCTTGGAAAAAAAAACAGTTTAATTTTGTCGATTGTTCCTATCCCAGGTGAGACATATCTCTGATTATTATTTTTTTATTTCCTGATTATCATTATGTTAAAAGAATGAGTTTCCTGTTGCGTAAATGTTCTGTGTCTAGCAGGGGGTAGTGGTGGTGTACTTTTGAGGAGGTAGGAGCATTCCTGCCCGAGTTAGCATTTTTTTTTTGTCTTTCAGAATAGCTTCTTGATTTTTCATGTTAGAGTTGGTATTCACCCATGCCCTGCCCAGACCCCATTATTCCTGAAAATGAAATCCCAATAAACCTATCCTTTCCTCCCCTTATTACATGCTGAAATGGATCATTAAACGTCTTAACAGAGAGGTTAATTTTTCAGGCTTTCTATTAATATATAATAAGTTGTCAACACTCCGTGCCAGTAATGTGTACTGTCCTTATCATGCTTCCAAATTGAGGAGCCAGTTTAACCCTATGTCAGCTGCAAAAATGTGAACCAATATTAGCACACGAAGAAGAACATACAAGATTCCCTTTGCTTTCATCTAGCAACACAAAACTGAATATCGTGCACATTGCGTTTAATGTCATTTCCTGCCTGTGTTGCTGATTTCTGTCATTTTTTATGTGTGATCTGCTGTCTGTGTTCCTGTTCAAGGTCCGCTTTCACATGTGATCATTTCTGCTTGGTGTTTGTCCTCTCTCAGTTTAAAGAAACGCTCTGCTCACATACTGTACTATATGTGAAATTCAGGTCAGGATCCAAACTGCAGTCCTCTTTAGCGTAATTAGTTGTGAGTTTGGCTTGGCTTGGAGTGACTGCTCTAAGCTATTAACAGAACAGGAATTGTGGCACAAATTTTCCAGCTTGATGCCTGGGTAATGAGCACGACACGCCTGCTATCCTGTTTGTGTCTGTGTTCGCATCACTTGCAGTCGCTGGGACCCCAGCAGCAGCCCTGGTCTGTGTCGTGTTCATCGTTTGTGTCACGACTGCGAGTCGACAGAGGAGATGCCTTCCCCGCCTTTGTGCTTTTTGTTGTCACCGCGTCATACGCCGCACGTCAAGGCAGTAAATGCAGATCTGCTTTGCGTGAACGTTAACGATGTGTGTTTGCCATCGCCATCAGGCGCCTCTTTGTCATCCCTCCGCCTGCGAAGGTATGTGCGTGCCTTCCCAGCTGTACCAATGATTCCATGCAGATTACGCTCAAACTGACGGCCTGTCATTTTGAAGCTGCCTTCAGGCTCCGAGCCTCGCGTTCTTTCTATGCTTCTCTTTCAGGTGCTCCGATGCTGCTTGGCACGCCCTGTCTCACCCGGCACGAGTTCAATACCGAGTCGTCAAAAAGATTTCCATGCAAAATTTTCATAATTTTCATTTCATAATCCCGTTGCCTAATTAATGGTGCAGAGTCTATGGCCAATGCCAAAGGTGCTTCTTTAGAGGCTGTGAGATTTAGGGTTCAAGTTCTGACAGAAGTGGTTTGCTGAGGCCCGTTTGACTTTAATTTAATTTTCTCTGGCCGTGATTCAGCACTGCATATTCAGCCCTTAGAGCTCTAAGAGAAAACAGGGAGAAGTGACATAAAGAGTGATCACATGGTCTTTTAGGGGTAAAATATGCTTTATTTTTTAATACAGGATTCTGAAAACACTGAAAGCTTGCTGAATATTCTCAATGTGCTGGATGAGCTTCTGTCAGCCGGTAGGTAACTTTAATATGATGAATATCATGCCTCTATATTTGGACTGCATATATATTGCTTGTGTATTTTGTTGTCAAATATTACAGTATATGTATGTATATGTGAATTATGCATAAAATTCCCTTTTATAATTTGTTTTCCATATGCAGTATCTTTTATAAACCATGTTCCCTGTAACTTCTGATGGAAGAAGTGAGGCTGCAGCCCCACGGTGGGTGTGATTAGTGTGACAGGATGCAGTGTGGCGGTCTGCTAGGGGGTAGGGCTTTGGTTCGGGACAGTAGGGTTCAATCAAATAATCCAAACACAATATGGGGTCAGTGACCCTTTAAAGAAAATTAAAGGGAACTATTTCTGAAGAAAATACGTTATTAACTCAAGCACAAATTGCAAATGAAACTATGTCTTAAAACCTGGGACTACACAAACAACAGCAGCCTTCCAAATCCGCCCAGCTAACCCAATTTAAACCGTAACAAGGTGCTCAGGCGTTTGTAGGCACAGGCTTGAGGTTCTGTCACTTCAGAGGCGCCAAAGTTCAGTGGGATCCAACCCATTGGCGTTGGCTAGTCGCCCACCGTGTCATGGCTTTCGGTCGCTAAGAGGCCTAAGCCAACAGCGATCAATAAAGTCACTAATGGGCAGTATGGTTAAGCCTGTTGTTGATGGACAGGTCTGAATAATCTCACCCACACTGGGTTAACGCCTTGTTTCCCACCTGATCAGCCATAACCTGTGTTTGAAGAAGGTGTTTGGTGTCCTCTGCAGTCTTCTTCTCACACTCCATCGCACTGCTCCTAGGCACAGACAGAAGGATCCACTACATGATATCCAAAGGCGGCAGCGAGGCTCTCCTTATGGCCCTGTTGAGCATCGCCAGGTCCTCTTCTCCCAATGACAGTGTCCTCCTGCCCCTGCTCCATCTTTTGGCCAAAGTAGGGCACAGAGGTGAGTGACAGATGGAGATGGGGAGGATTCATCAGACATACCGGCACAAGTGGCAGCCCTCTCGTATGGAGTGACAGTCTGCCAGGGAGTTTTTGGGTTTCCACTGGGTGAGCCTGTGTACACATCTCCCATTTCCTCCAAGACACTCAAGGTCACATATGAAGTCAACACAACCACGATAGACAGTAGTAACTAATGAAAAGGAACGTGCTTGTAGTATATATTTTTTCTTATATTCCCTTTTTTGCTTTTGTAGTATGTGTTGATTACCTAGTGCTATTGTGAATTGTTTCAGGTTCTCTTGCTGTTTGACAGTTAGTTCAGTTGAAGTGCAATCAGAAACCCACTTTCAGAAAGACAGCTGGACAGGACTCCTAACATCGATCCATCATGTTAACATCACTGTGATTGGATTCGGGTCGGTGGCCACTGGCGAAGTGGTCAGCACAGTTCAAATATGTTTGGGAGATTTGGATCTTCAGCTGCCCATTTAGGACTGTCAGCAGCAGCTTTTCATCCAAGGAATGATCAAATTGGTTAGTGGCTTTCAGAATGTGCGTGAGTCACCAGGTGTCATCTGTCAGTCTGTCTTAGATGTTTGCTACAAGGAACGGCTTATATTTCTACCTCTTCACTTTGAGGCAATGCCAAATCCCAGTTCTTTAATCTCCCCAGACCAGGTGCTGTCAATCATTCAGAAGCCTAACATATAACTGGAAAGAGAAGTGCTATCTGCCTAACTTTTACATATTATGGTTTAAGTAGAATTTCTTTTCAGGATCTGTTTAATCATTGGCCTTGTTCATGGATAGTCCAGGGCCAGACCTGTATTTTTGGGCTTTTCCGTTTATCGCTTCAGAAAGTCACCCTCCAGGGTTTGCAGTATGTGCTGCGACTTCTGGCTCTCACTGCTGAACTGTCCGGGCTATTTAAAACCCTTGTTCTGCCCACATGGTATAGAGTCTCCACCTGTTTTTAGAGGGTTTCCAGGCCAGCGTGGGCCCCGGGGAACTTCTGTGTAGTAACAGAGGTGTGTAACACCAATATGTTGCAGCCACTGTCACCGATGTAGGCAGAGAGCCAGCTGTGTTGACTGCTTATGTTACTGTGTTGGTTTATTTTAATACGGAATAGCATCCCTCAAGCAATATCAAGCAAAACGCGCCAGTGTAATTACCACCTAGCGGTAGTCTGGGGTTCGGAGAGTTGAGCCTTTTGAGGTCTGACATGGGCTGTGCACTGCAGACAGGAAGATCGGTCTGAAGGCAGAGAAGATGGAGGCCGCGCTCCCAATGCTGGACCTGCTCCGACAGAACGTGAAGCATGCCAGGAGAGCGGCGGCCTGCCTGTGGGTGCTGCAGGTCTTCTGCTGCTCTGGTGAGGACTCTGTCGGCCCTGCCCTGCCCTGCCCTGCGGAAAAATACAGGCCGCCGAAAGCGCGCAGAGTACACTGCGCTGGAATGTGAATGTCCTGCGTGCGCAATCTGCGCATGCAGCAGCCTTCATATTTACGCATCATCATCACCATCATCATCGTCGTGTCTGATGGCTATCAACGTGCTGAATAATTCCGTTTTTCTCCTTTTAGTTTCCACGGCAACCTTACTTGGCAAGAACAGGGGGCTGGACATCGTTTTTAAATTAATATCGCCACACACAACAAAACACACTCGCACAGTGAAGTGAGTACCGCGTCGCATGTCAGGCTGCCCCGGTAAGCGCGGGCGGGCTGCACAGGCTCCTATCAGCTGCTGCATTCCGGAAATCCTTGGCATAACGTGGAAGCTGCCATGCTTTTTATTAAACAGAGACTAACAAGCTCCATGGGGACTCTTGGGAGTGTTTGTTCAGTCTCCTATTGATAGCAGCAGTAACCCTTTTCCCTAATATCCCAGATGTGCCTGATTTGTTTTTCTCCATGGACTCAATGTGGTAGTTCTCCTCTTAGACAGAACAGAAATACTCTTCCCATACAGGAGTAGGAGTACTTGACTTGCACTTGCATGGGAGTTCTCCTGTTTTTAACATGGTGTATATCAAGTAGTATCCACCCTCTGTATATGGGAGGTGTCACATTACACAGGACAACCAATAGGAGTACTTTTTATTTTATAAAAGTGTAGCTATATTAGAGATCTCACATTCTCATAGGCTGGAGCACTTGTCTTTGTTTTGATCATCAATCTGCATCAGTGCTCCTCAGTTCCTGCTCTAAGTGGCCATTACTCCTGAAGGTCCCAATAAGCAGTAGCACGTGACCCCATGTCCTCATTCCCCGTCCTGCTGTGTTAGGGTTCCTAACATGCCAGCTTGTTGTGCCGCCCTGCTGTTTTCTGCTGTTCTTCATTACACGAGTCATAAATCCAGCCATCTCCATGGTCCTGCTTCTCTAGCTAGTTTGCTACCAGTGTTACTATAATTTAGATTGTTTTAAATAGTTTTTTTAAAATATTATTTTCAATTTTCGTTTGAAATCCAGCTTTTAGTTTTAAATGTTTTTTTTATTTGTTCTTGTTGATATATTTCTGTTTAGTTTTTATATATAGTTTATTTTCAGTATAAGTTTTTAGTAACTTTATTTCTTGGACTAGATTGAAAGTTGGTGAACTGAAAACACAGTAATGTCCTCAAAATGGGCAAAGCATCTTTTAGGTATTATTAATGGTAATTAAAGAGATACTAATCGTTACTTTAGCCTAGTGTTTTCCAATCCCGTCCTCGGGTACCCACAGACAGTCCATGCTCCCTTCCAGCAAGCAAAAATGTGGACTGTCTGACAGAGAGCTCGGAGGGAGCAAAAACATGGACTAGTTGTGGGTCCCTGAGGACTGGATTGCAAAACACTGATTTAGCCAAATAATATTAAAAACAGTATTGGAAAGTATTTGTTGTTTGTTTATATCTTATTTCAGCTAGTTTTTGTTTAGTTGTTTTCTTGTTCTATTTTTGTATCGTAATTCAGTTTATGAAAATATTTTCTCAGTTTTAGTTTTTGTTTTTTTTAAAAATAGTAACCCTGTTTGCTACCCAGTTAGCCTTACTTGCGTCTCTATACTCACTGTCATATATGTTCCTAGGTCTTTTTTTGCCTCTTTACTTTTAAACTAAGAACCCCTTTAATAACTGTTTAATCCCATATGGACAGTCAGTTACTGACTGCTACAGCAGCTCCTTCTCCTTTTGGAGGACTGAGTCACTAGGTTTGTGCAAACTTTGTGAATGATTCCATAACACACACATTATCTCCATGTGCTCTAACCCATGCGATGCTTTCTGTTTGGCAGTAAATCTTAATATAGAAATAGGATCATATGGGAGCAATTCTAATGGACAGGGCACACGGTAATTTTTTAATGTGGCATGATGCAACATGCCTTACACCATCACCCCACTGTAAACGCCATAAACCCTGTCACTCACTAATCACACAACCTGTAAATTGCAAACTGAGACTATCGGGAGCATAAATATCACATAAAACGTAAAAAAATGTATGCTTAAAAAAATGTCATATATACGTAACACACACAGACCAGTAAACATATCTTTGTGGGGACCGCTCATTCATTTCTGTGGGAAAAATGGCAATGGTAACTATAACGATCTTAACCCCTTTCCACTCCCTAACCATATCCATAAGTAGCCAAACCTAAATACAAATGTTTTTGCATCTTTAGTTTTTAGTTTAGTTTTTTTTATTGCAGTCACAAATATTTTCAAAATTGAGTTCTGGTCCCCATGAGGTAAAAAAAAAAAATT
The DNA here is from genome assembly GCA_026777985.1 of Mormyrops attenuatus. Lineage (NCBI taxonomy): Eukaryota > Metazoa > Chordata > Actinopteri > Osteoglossiformes > Mormyridae > Mormyrops > Mormyrops attenuatus. The sequence goes on from JAODKC010000009.1 coordinate 5,061,615, forward strand.
CAGGTATTCATTACTTTGTGTGGACATTGGTCCCTACAAGGTAAGGTATACCTGGACCACACAAACACAGACACACACATACAATCCATGTATTCATATCTTTGTGGGGACCGTCCGGTAATTTCTATAGGAAAAACCCTAATCCCAACAATGACAACCTTAACCCCTACCCAGCCCTAACTTTAACCATAAGTAACCAAATAAAACGACCAAAGACTTCTGGAATTTTGAGCTTTTTGGTTGCAGTCTTTATAAAAGGTTATGTTTGTGGGAAATGAAAAAATTAGAGATGTACTGATCCGAATATTGGTGTCAATCCAGGCCTATTTGACGGATTGTGTATCGGCCATACGTGACCGATCCACGTCCAATACTCACTTTTTTAGGTTTTGGCAGTCTCAAAAAAGAGCTCCGATTCACTGTCTGTTTGTAGAATCAATCTATTTGTACAATCAGTCGCACGACAGCTCTTTCCCATGCAAGATGTGTTTTTGCGGCATTGTAGCTCAACACTAATGATGCCTCTCAGTTTTTTTTGCTACTCAGTGGGTGTGAGCACAGTAACGTCTGCCTGCTGTGATGTCATGCACGTACTCTCCTGGAAGATATTGAAAGTTACCACAAAATGTACAAACAAGGTGGAACAGTACATTATTTCTGTTTCTACTTGCCGAGTTTATATCTGTATTAACTAGTTGAAAAATATCAATATATATATATATATATATATAAAATATATTTATGGTGTTAAAATATTAAAGTAAAAAGAGCTCTTCTATCAGAAACTGTATCGGTATCGGCAGAATTTGATCAGAACCGAAAAAATGTGGATCGACCCATCCCTAGAAAAAATGGTTCCCACAAGATAAAAAGTTACAGGTTTATGACATTGTGGGGAAATCTGGTCCCCATAGTATAATAACAATTAGTTAACAGTGTAATTACAAAAACGCACACAGAGAAAATGAGGTGCAACTGAGCCCAGATGTGCCAAGCCGTGCTTTCCAGCTGCTGCACTGTTCAGTTGTCTGTTTAACCACCTAATGGTCTCAGAAATGTGGGCAGAGTAGCATGTAATTCTGTAGTTAATTAATAACCCAGGCAGAGCCAAAGCCAGAGCCAGCTACGTGTAATTTATTAATGAATGACCTGCTACGTGCCTGCTACGTGCCTAAAGTCTAATTTGTACCTCCACCAACATATCCTGAACCGACAGAGGGCCTGTAGTATGAGACATTAAGTACACATTTATAAAAGCTGTAAGGATTCGCCATGAAAAGGGCAGGATCGTTGATGGATTACTGCTCTCCTCACTGATATCACAAGCACATACGTGCAAGGCAGGATACTTAATTACCCCCTGCCTCCCAAAGCTGACTTCCTTCTGGTTTACACCAGCATCCCACAATAAAAGGCATTTAAAAACCAATGGAGCAGTTTTAAAATGTACAAGAGAACTTATCTGGACCTATTCTACGACATTCAGGTTCGAGCACTAAAATACAAAGCTGCGAGCTTCGCAACCGTCATAGAATTTTGGTTTCATGTCCCCAGCCATTGGTCTGACAAGTTGCATAGCTAGTGATGAAAGCTGTAGGCTGATTTTAGACATTTAAACTTGATATGAGCCATATGTATGCGGATCCTTTCCTGGAAGATGCGCCTAATGCATTTTCCGAGGTAGCCCTGGGCCGCATATGTAATGAAATGCGTAAGCCTATGAAGTAATGGAATTAGGAGTATCAATCAGCACCACTAAATAATGTTTAATGGGAATTTGCATAAACGTTTAGTGTGGGTGTGCATTAGGATGTTTGGATGTCAGATAATAAATGAGAGGTTTTGGAGGGGAATTGAATTAAGCACTGTACATGAATAATCTTAAGGTTTCCAATGCTGAGAGAGCTCTTTGCGTTGCTGATCAATAAAATACTGTGATATTTCACTTTTTTTAATATGGCAATTGCAGTTCTGTTACACTTTATTTGCTTTACTTATGGAAGAAGGGGCTCTATTTTTCTCTGAGACAAACAAAGCAACTGTGGTTTGGTTATTATAGTTTTTTAAAAGAGACCGAAAGCCTCCCTAATTTGGCAATCACTTCACGTGTGGATTTTCGGGTTCCTGCCATTGTCCTCAGTTAGCAGGAGGAAAACTGTTCCGTGATTCATTTTTATTGTTTATAAAAAGTGGCAAAGGTCCCAGGTTTTCTGAGAGAGCTACTCTTTGCATGAGGAAGTACACTGATTCTGTGTGATGAATGAATTTGCATGACTGGAACTGAGTCTGAGATGTTGATGGTAATGTGGAATATTATAGATAGGCAGAGAGCTCACTCATTTTCTCATCTCATCTAACAAACCTTCCACTGGCATCTGCAAAATCAGCCAAACAGCACCCTTTAATACACACTACAGTTTTGGGCTGTACTATGTTTCATCGTTACAAGAACCGATAGAAAATTGTGGTTGTTAAGTGCCAAGCCATTTATTATTTTGTAATTTAGTTAATGACAAATTAAATGATGATAGTGTTGTTGCAATCTGAAATCACCATGCACGCATTAAAATGCTTGTGCTGACTTTCCTAGGGTTTTATGTATAGCTAAATTATTACTTTAAATATTAATCCCAAATATGTCTTCTGAGGAACGCCTCTCCTCCTGTGCCATTTGTCTTTATTAAAGGTGTTATTGCTCCATATCTCTGAGCTTTGAAGTTTGTTCTGAGGCCTGAGAAGATTTTTTTTGTTCCCTTTTTTCAGAGCTGCCACAGACACGCTCGCAGCACTGTTGCAGGCAGGTAAGTTGCTGTCCCGCTCAGGGGATTCCATCACATGCGCTCCGCAGTTCCTGTGACTTGGCCCTGCACTGCATGATAGCGAAGCCTCTCTAACCTGTTCTGCCTGCCCTGCCATGCCTTGGCCTTTGTCCTGTTTGTACGTGTGATCCTGAAAGACAGTAGAGTACTGTATGCTAGTTAAGGGCTGTGAGCCGACATAACATCATGGTTGTCATTTTTAATTAGTGTAGACCACTCTTTCATATGTGGTGTGTAGTAGTATTGATAGTTTTTTTTTTTTAAATAAACAGATAGATTGTTGTTCTGGTATAGTGTACCCTGCAGAGAGGTATTTTCAAATGCACACCTGTAGGTGGCAGTGTGACTCCTCCGGTCCTGGTTGAGTACACATCCCGCACCTAGTGGTGCAGTGCGGTCTCTGACTTCTTTAGCTGGTGAGTGTTATGATGTCGCTGTTCTTTAAGCTGCCTTCTCAAAGACATGCGTCTGGCCAGCGACAGCCTGCCACACCGCCCCCCGCGGCGGGGGGGGGGGGGGGGGGGGGGGGGGGGGGGGGGGGGGGGGGGGGGGGGGGGGGG
>JAODKC010000009.1:5065093-5081569 GCA_026777985.1 Mormyrops attenuatus
CGCCCCCCCCCCGCTCAGTAGGCCCTGGCACGGCCAATTTTCCGTGGCAGATGTGTGCATTGAGCAGTGCTCTCAGTTTTATTCTTCAGCCGCCATGCATTTGAAGGTCAGAAACAAAAGTCTTCGAACATTTACTGTCGTCTCAACATGCTGTGCATTATAACAAGCTCAATTTCAATATTCAATTTCAATTGCAATTACATTCAGTTACTGAATCAGAAGGAGTGGTATGATGCGTTGGATTTGTGTCTCACATGCTTATTTACATAGTCATTTAGGCTTCTGTGCCCTTTGAATAATTGTATATCAAGCAGTCCATTTTTGGCTGTAGCAGATCATAGCAGACGGCGGCCAGTGAAACGCACCAAGTACAACCAGTAACACCCATTTCTACCGGCTACGAACCAGAAAATCTTTTACCATTGATAAAGCAAGACATAAATTAAAATACCATGAAACGCTGAAAAATCCTAAGATAAATTTCCCGTTATGTGACAGTGACCCCATTGTATATTGTGAGGCTGACTCTGTAAGGTGCGTTATGCATTGCCAGATTACACCAGTTGCATTGCAGGTTTGAGTCGGTGCCCTGTGCACCTGGGCAAGCAGCCCTGGGGGGTCAGAGAGCCCTGAGCCGAGCTGCTGCACCCTGCGACCCAGAGTCCAGCTTGTGTATTTGGTTACTCTTGCTTCTTATCTTCCCCATTCCTTGGAGGTAAAGCCGGGAATCACAGTAGCAGTCTGATCTAACCTGTGCAGCCTCACATCACTGAATGAATGATTTTTCACAGTCTCCCCCACCCTGGCTGTGGTTCTTAGAGTGCCTTGCTGGGTGTTGGGTCGATCCTCAGAGGGGGTCGCAGCCTAGCTAATTCGTGAGTGATGGTGGCGGTCAGGAAGCGTTCCTCGGTTTTCTGCTGGATCGACGTTTATGGTCTTAAAGAGGTGGGTTTTGTCTCTGGTTTCCAAATGCCCACAATCCCTCGGGAGGTGTCCCCTCGTAGAAACCCTGTCCGTATGGCACAGTCTCCCATGTAAAACGGAATTGTGACAATGACACCGTAAATTAGGGATCGGCTCTCGATGCAGTGCCAAGTTATCAATTAGAGGCTGGAGAAAGATGCTGGCAAATTTATGTACAGTTAATTATAGCCACATTTCTCCAAACAGTTTGCAGAAACACAATAATAAAAGATTGAAAGGCTAGATGTAAAACGGCAGGCTTCCTGAATCAGCTTATGACTAACGATGCATGCAGAGCAGTGTTTAAAAAAACTTGTTTTATTACTTCAAGTACCAATAATAAGAATGCTCACTTAGAGATATTAACTTTGGACATTTGAACTCCATCTCCTTTCATGTTCATTTGCAGTCTTATTGTTTTCTTGCATTACACAGTGGTCATAGTATCTGAGGCAAGGATTAATAACTGGCTTTTAACTGCCTTCATTAATAATCTTGCTCGCCTTCTCTCTCTCAGTTTTCGTAACTGTATTGATAACAGCATAAGACAATTTTTTGCCTGCCCATTCCATCCCATTTTTCATGCCTTTCCTTCCACATGCTGGACTCATGCTGCTCAGGTGAATTGCAGGCTAAATAGCTCGCAGCACATTCCCGCACGTGCCTGCGTCCAGTCGTAAGTGCGTAACTGTGCATGCTGGCATGCCCTTCGATAGCCTGCCGCCTTCGCCCAGGTTGCCCGTCAGTGTGCTCCAATGGATGATTTGTTCTCAGGTCTCAACAGCCGGCTGGCTGCCTCCAGGGGCTACGTCTCCGGCCTGCTGAAGCTCTATGAGGACTGGCACCAGAAGGACACGGAAAACACCGCTGTACCCATCCGCAGGGCCCTACTCCACTGCCTACATCATGTAACAGGCAATAGAGGGGGCAGAGCCGCCCTGGTGGCCGACAGGGGGATGGAGCTGCTTTACCACACCACACGGGTGAGAGCCGTCTAGCCCAGGTCTGTTGCCACCTTCTGCCACAGAGACACTCTGAGGTCCTGTTCATTTACTTTTAAAAATGAGCCTTTTACCAGTCATCATTGTTTTATTAATATTCTGTAGGTGCTTGATAAATAATTTGCATGCAAATACTGCCAGTCCTTTGAGTACTATTGGAGTTTAGTGATATGTATTTAGTGCCTTTTATTTAAAACGAGCATCTAAGGTCTGTAAATCATGTTTTGCTGAGTTCTCTCCTGTGTGCAGTCTTGCTTGGCCAATCAGAGCCTGGCTTCTCTGGTGGAGCCCACCATCCAGCTGATGAGGAAATGCCACCCCAAGTGCCCCGTGCCCCTCAGCTCTGGGCACAGTGTCTACAGCTACCCCCTTTCTGGGTGGCCAGTTTCCGCCGGGGACGTGCTGGCAGGGCCCCAGGGTAAAGACCACCGCTGGAGAAAAAAGTTTTATCATACTGGCCTCAGGAGCACACTTTGCATTTATTATGTCTGTTTTCTGTTGTTTTATTATATTTAACTTCTTAATCCAACTCAGATTGTGCACCTTTATTGACAGCTACACACTGTGGTCACAGCTATATATCGAGAAACTTCTAACCTTTTGGCTGTTTTCTTCAAATGATCTCTGATCAATATTTTTCTGAATTCATGGGGACTACTTCACAGTTTTTTATTTATTATTTTGACTTTCATCTAAAATAATGGGCAGTGTTCAGTTTTTATTTGGTTAGATGCCTTTGCTGCCTTTGGTTTGGTTATAAACCATCAAGGAAATGCGACAGAGGTCACTACCAGCTCTGTAAAGACTGTGCTACCCACTCCCAAAAGGTAAAGCAATGTAAGAGCAACAGCATCAGTCATCAGTTAAATGTAGGTTGAACATAAAATATGACTGAATTATTGATTGATTAGAAAATCAAGCTTTTTGGTTTTTTTCAGTCCGACATAAGTCGAGTCAAGCATGAATTATACAAAACATTTGGGGACGATGCATTCTGTCGTAATGTCTTCCTGGTAATTCAGTCTGGGAAGTCGATCCCTGTTACCCAGGCAACCTAGGCCGATAACATGGGAAGCGTGAGGCCCACCATCAGGTGTCTTCCTCATTTATCTATGGCGTGAGGTGAAGCCCTCTGTGCACGGTGGGAGCTCTGGTGGGGAGGACGTGCAGAAACCACCATCGTGTTGGGTTAAACCACCGTGTGGGTTGTTTAGGGGCTTGTCCATGTGATTACGGCAATGGGAATACAGATGCTGTTCGTGTTCCGTTCTGTAAAGCTGTTATCGGACCAGATTCTGAAATGGCAGGGCGTTATGGTGATGTAGTGGTCGGTGCTGTGGCCTCATTTCTGGGGGTTTGGTTCGCATCCCTATGTTGCACAGATCTCCTCAGATTCCATTAGCTTCCCCCACAGTCTAGAATATACCACATGGTTAGATAAATTGGTCTCTCCGAAATTGCCCTAAATGCCTGATTGTTTGCCCTGTGATGGACTGGCATCCTGTCAAGGGTGTCCCCCACCTCTTGCCCTGTGTTTCCTGGCATAGGCTCCAGGCCTACTGTGACCCTGTCCTCCATGAGTAATTATGGGATATGAATGGATGGAAGGGTGAACTTTCCAATCAAATGCCAGGATGAAAAAGAATATCTTCATAGATGAACCTACGAATTCTTTTGTTTGTACTTTCATGTGCTACAATTCCTGAGTTAAAAAGGCAGTTCTCTCTACGGATAGAAGCTTGCATGAGAGGCAGTTGTTTAAGGTCATTCAACATTAAAAATTGGCACTGTCAGCAGGATACTTAACACCTTGACTAGGAATGACCTATTTGCTGATTAGCACACAGTATTTGTCCTTAAACCTGAGCTCCCATCGCGTTCAGCGTTGCCAGGAGCTGGTCAAGGGCTGAGCTGTTCAATACCACCCTGCCCTGCACTGTAATCAGCCAGGGTGCCCTGGACTTCTTTTTACAAACTTTGTCTTACCCATTCTGCTTTGCCATTGGCTTCATCAGTGTGCTCTTGAAACAGGTACGATTGCAGACAGTAAGAGTAGAGTCATCAAGTAGCAAGCAGAAGCTTTCTTTTTTTAAATGATCCATTTGGCAAAACTCTTGACCCTTTTCCAAGCCCTGCGAATGCACTGGCACAGTGCTCAGAAGAATTCCTTGTCTATTTAGTGCCCACTGATGTATAGCCAAGGTTTAAATTGCTGATTAAACTGTATTTTCATTTACAAATGGACTGCCAATTTGACCTCTTTTTGGCTCAATATTGCCTTAGAAGTTTACAAAGTCACACAATTCAGTGACTATAGACTATGAAGTATTGCTTGTTTTGTGTGTTTTATAAAAGTACCTAGTGATTTCTTTGTCCTACCTTTAGATGACATTGTGTAGAAACGAACAAAGCGCACACACATACACACACACACACAATGATTCTTGCTCTGTTAAGCTGAAGTGACTCAGGACGTTGATTTAACAGAAATGGACCTAAGACAATCTGGGGGAATGATCTGAACAGCAGGTGAAAGGCACTATACATCACCTCTCTCCCTACCAGACTGCAGCTCAGAAGATGACAGTGATGATGACCCCAGAAGCGATGAACCCACCTGCAAGGAACTTGTAAGTCTTCAGTTTGTTCACTTGATGAGGGTATAGCAGTCACAGAGAGACACAGGTGGTTTGCCAGCCGCATTTGTTTGGCCTGTTACCTTGGGCCAGTACCCTCAGAGAACCTACATTACTCCAATAAGTGGCCTGTGATGTACCTATACATCAATGCCACCACAGTGCATTTCTGCCAGACAGAAATTGTGGAGCCATCTTATTAAACTTGTTTTCTGTATGATGTGTGTGTGTGGGGGGGGAATATAAACGTGTTTAATCCTGCTTAAGGTCGTTCATAACTGTCCATTGAGACTATGTGATTAGCTGTAAAGGCGAGACAAACTGATCCACAGGTAATATTACAGCAGGAATCACAGAGAACCTTGTTTCTGTTGAGTCTGCTGGAACAGTAGCACTTTTGTTTATATGCAGGATGAGGACCTGGAGACAGACCTCAACAAGCTGTGTGTGAAACCCCAGCCTGACAGAGGAATGGAACAGCTGGACCAGTATGTCAGTCTGTGTCCAGAGCTGCACCATGACTTCCAGGTAAGACTCATTTTTATAAACTCAGGCGAATTAAGATGTTTGTTTGATTCCAAATGGAAAAGTCAGGAAACAAATACCGAAAAACAGATACCTTTGTGGAAGACTGGTACCGGGACCTGCACCAGAACTCTGGGGACATGGAGAATCAGAGTAACACTTTGCTGGGTTAGATTCTGAAAAAGGTCAAGCATTCCCACTATGAGGACATGCCTATTTGTTGGAAACGGCCGGTCCAACATTACATTTCTGTCAGCAGTTTGAGAGATTTACTCCTAAACGCTTACGTGAGTACTGTGTTTTTTTTCTAAGGATCTTCTGTTGTTAGGTGTTTTTACACTTTTGCCCAAGTGCCTCTATGACACTTTGAGTTCACATGGAATTCGTGGCGATACCCACACTGGGTTAGCACAGGCGGTTGGTTTCCCATAAAGGTGTAGAGTCACCTTGCAGCTACTTCTGCAGCGGAACACTGAGGCAGTGCTGCTGCTGGAGCTCTGTGTCAGTATCTGAAATGCCAGGGGAAGACATCTTTAAGAGCGAGGGTTCAGCCATAGTGCTTGCTGAGTGTGAATGCTGCATGAACATTGGTGTGGGTGTGGAGGGGGGGAGTGACAGGCAACAGCTAGCTGAGGTGGGATGGAAAAGGCTCCCAGGACTCTTACAATGACCTGTTTTGACTTGGAAAAACTTTCCTCCCAGAAGTAGGCAGGGAAGATCACTAAAGACAAATTGTTCCCAGCAGTATGTGTCCATGTCTTTGGTATGACTAATGTGCTTACACTAATCCTTAGTGTGTCCCCGTCCACACCTCTAGGGGTCAGTCGACTGTGCTGGCCTTCCGTGTGCTGATGAGTATAAATCAGCTGAAATTTCATCATGCTTCCAGTTCTTTCTGTGTAGCCTGCCACCAGCAATTCCATTCCTGTAATATCTCTCATAACAATAAGCAGTGACATTGAAAAATTTTGCTTTTCAGTTAATTTCTGCATGTTTTCTCCTATGTAACAATTCAAAATGCAGAAAGACAGCAAGTACATTAAATTATTAAGATTCAGGATGTTACAAAATAAATATTGACTTCTTACAAGAAGGTCAAATTTTAAGGATTCTTAAAGCATTTGCTCATATACATGTATTCCACATAACATCAACCGATCTTGGAAATAGGTTTGAATGAAATCATTTGTTGCAATAACCTAAGTGTTAAAATGGGCTGTAGGAGCCTATGAGAGCCATATATTTTAGTTTTGTTATATTGATTTTGATCTATCTGCAGTGTAATTAATCTTAGTTGTTTTACTAGGACAACCAACCAATCTCTTTGTTCATTCACTGTTATTCTGCATGTTATTGGTAGAGATTGTTGAGAGTTATGCAGTGCTTGTTCATATTGATGTGCTCAGCTATAATATGCCATCTCAAGTATATGAAACAATTACCATTTTATTATGTTTTTGTTGTTAACACACTGCATAAAGTTTCTCTCTCCATTTTTATCCATATTAAACAAAGTTATTGCTTATTCCATTAATAAACCACAGTTCAGGTTAGTATGAGCAAAGCCAATGTATCGATTATTTGGAGTACGGACATCTTTGTACATCCAGCCCCCTTGAGGTCATATTTAGTAATGGGAAACATATCCCTTTTTGGCCAGTATTATTTTATAAATTACCTGTAAACATAGTTTTATTATCCACGTATGTAGTATATATACTACACTCTCTGGACAAAAGTATTGGGACACACCTCTTAATCACTGAATTCAGGCGTTTCATTCAGACCCCTTGCCAAACGTGTATAAAATCAAGCACCCAGAGACGAAGTCAGGTTTACAAACATTTATTAAAATGTTTGTAAATGTTTGTATTAAAAGTTGCCAATGCTCTATTGACTGAATAACTTCATAGTTCCTCTGGCATTAACCCCAGCATGAAAACTGTGCACCAGGAGCTGCATGCAAGCCTCACATAACAAGCGCAATGCCAAGTGGCCACCAAGTCTGAATTTGGTGAATGCCAGGAGAACGCTACCTGCCCGACTGCATTGTGCCAGCTGTAAAGGTTAGTGGAGCAGTGATAATGGATTGGGTTGTTTTTCAGGGGTTAGGCTAGGTAGCTTAGTTCCAGTGAAGGGAACACTTAATGCTTCAACATATCAAGACATTTTGGATGATGCTATGCTTGCAACTTTGTGGAAACAGTTTGGGGGAGGCCTTTTCTGTTCCAGCATGACTCTGACCCAGTACACAAAGCAATATACCATAAATACATGGTTGGGTGAGTTTGGTGTGGAACTTGACTGGCCTGCAATCCCGAATTTAACCCCATCAAACACTTCTGGGATGAACTAGAACGGAGATTGAGCCAGGCATTCACATCCAAAATCAGTAGCTGACCTCACAATTGCTCTTTTGGATGAATTGGCAAAAATTCCCCAGACACACTGCAGAATATTGTGGATAGCCTTCCCAAAAGAGTGGCAGCTATTGTGGATGCAGACGGGGAACCAAGTCCATACTGATACTGTGACGTCTCTCCTTCTTTCCTTGCTGCTGTACCCCTGTTCTTTCTGCCATCAGAAGTAGCACCTATGTGCCATCACCTGCCAGCCCCCCCGACCCCCACATTGAGACTCACATCTTAATATATGAACAGTTGTAGATTAGGATTTTGCCATCTTGTTAATGTGATTTCCTCCTCTGCCGCCCCCTAGAGGATGGGCTTCCCCTTTCAGTCTGGCTCCTCCCAAGGTTTCTACCTTCTATGTTTTTCCTTGCCAGTGTCACATCTGGCTTGCTGACTGGGGGCTTTGGGCAGTGATAATGTGAAGTGCTTTGAGACAATGTAAGGTTGTGAAAATGTGCTATACAGATTGAAATGAAGTCAATTGAAGCCTATGGATTTAGAATGGGATGTCAAAAGTTCCTGCAGGTGTAGTGGCCTGGTGTCCCAATATTTTTGTCCATATAGTGTATGTGTATGTATATAATGTAATGTAATGTGCATATTGTTTTCACATTTGTGAGTCCATGTTAATGTTTAATTTGACTTGTGCACGAGTTGAGATTAGGGATGACCCTGGCTGACAGAAGCTGTATGGATTGAAGCTGTAGGAGAAGAAGGGTGAGGGGGAGCTTGAGGAAGGTGGTGTCAGAGGTTTTAAAGGAGATGTTTGTAACAAACAAAGATTGTCTGATGTGAGGCAGTGAGTTTCACACACTTCAGGGTCTTACGTACCAGACCCACACATGGGTCATTATTCAAACTTATCAAAGGGTTTGAAAACTATTAAATTCAAGGTGACTCCCCAGTCTTTCCCGTTGATTCATTGCACAGTAAGATTGTCTGCAGAAAATGACAAATTTAATTGTTTTATGACATTTAATTTTTTTAATCTGTTTTTCTTACAAAATGATTTAACTGTTGACCATCAGAAGAGATCATTCAAAAGTGTGTGCAAAGAAGAGTCTGATTTCATGAGGTAAACTTTCTGGCATTCACCCACTAACAAGAGTGTCAGCTGTTGTGGGAGGCGTGGTACCTGCAATGGGAAGGGTTTCCCTGTATTCACCGCAAGCCATGGACAGCAAGAAACTTATTCTTCTAAGCAGATCATGATGATTACCTGAAGTGTCATCCTTGACTCTGTGTTTGACTTGGAAAGTAGTACCAGTTATGAAATAGACCTAAATTTATACTTTTAAATACTTTTTTCCCCTCTTCCAGCTTGGAATACTTAGTCCTTGCGATTTTGTTAATGTTCTCTGGGGCTTGTACAGTAATTGGGCGACCTTATCTGCTTTAAATATCAAAGGCATGCTCACCTTTTGATGTCACCATGAAAGAAAATCACATGCTTTTGGGTGAGAGCATCTTGAAACCGTTCTCTAAACGCTAAACCGGATTCCTGCATTAGAAAGCACTTGTTGTCTGAATGGAGATGTATATAGGTTCACGTATTGTTGTATATAGAGGGGAAAAAAATGCTAAAAACATACAGCGGATTTTCCTTCAGGCTACTGAGATGCGTATGTGTGAATGCGTAGTGTCATATGGCCCTGTGAAAATCTCACTCTCCAGGGTTTAATTAGACCGGAGATGCTCAGTCGTGATATCCTCTGTCGATACTGTACATATGCTAACGCTGCATCACACAGGCACAGCAGGAAGGGAAGGTGAAACTGGCTGGAAACTCGCTGACGGCTGAAATGCCTGCTTTTCAGGATCTGGATTCAGGCACTGACGAGGATAGCTCAGATGAAGAGGCTCTGCTGAACAGGTACCTCGGCCTGGGGGACCGGGGCCCCCGTTGCCGTGGGAGACCCACCGGTGATGGCCACCAGGGGAACTTAAAGCCCCAGGATCAGCCCAGTGAGGTGCTCGAGAAGGGAGTGCTTCCTGAGCATCTGAGAGGTGGGGGCCTCCACAGCTCCTACCTGAGTGGCTCCGGGGCCAAGAAGGACGTGTGTGGGATGGTGGACAGATTGCTGGAAAAGCACGGGGCCTCTGTCCCCAACCATGACCCTCACGTGTACACGGCTGCGGCCTCCTGCACGAAGTCTGTCCCTGGCTTCTCCGTCCTGGCCTTCCCCGACTTCTGGGGCCACCGGGCACCCAGCCGCCGGGAGCGAATGGCTGAGCGCAAGCCGAACGTGCAGAGGTATCCCCTCCCTTCCTTTGTGTGCTCTCCTCTTCTCCATCACAGCCTTAGAACTATTTAAAAATCCAGGGGCATTTCTTCTTTCAAACGCATCATTCTTCTGAGCGCTTGGCAGTAAGACAGAGAGATACGCCTCAAAGTCAGAGCCAGTCCTGAATCTCAAAGCTATGATCTGAACGATGGACTTCCACTTTGAACAACTTGTCTTCAGGGCCCATTTATTACATCTTCCATGGGTTTATAATGAGCTACTAGATATTTAACTGCTGGTCTTTTGTGGTTTTCAAATAATAGCTCTTTAATTGATTTATGGATTTGTATGATATCTGCACTCCTGGGAAGCGTAGGAAAAGCATTGTTATGTAATCTGCAGATATGTCCCTGACAGTGTCACTGGACATGAACTTCATGACTGTATGGTCATGCTGGATTTCCGGTGCCTTCTCTGGATGGCCTGCGAGCCAGCCTGTTTCTGTCCTGCATGTCTGTTGAGGTCTATAAATATGGAACGCTGAGAGTATCATGGCTTTCTGTTTGTTGAGTTTACCTCATATCTCAGCCAGGGAACTCTTCTATGCTTAAGTCCTAATTACTGTTGATTTGTCTGTCAAACTGTCCCCACCCCATATCTGCTGGGCATAGGCATGAACTAAGAAATGAGCAAGGATCCTTTGAAGTTCAGCTCCACTAGCTATTTATGCATTTCCTTCTATGCAACCATGTTTTATGTGTGTAAATAGCATGCATTTGGCATAATTTAGTCAGTTTTCACAATGGAGCCACGACCAGCAATCTTAAAAAACTGATTCAGATTAAGGGTAAGTTCCCACAGAGGTAAACATAGAGTGAATGTTTTGATGTTGGGTTATTTGGACAGATAGCTTTACGAGCCCGTCGTGCTGACAGTGAGATGGTCAGCTTGTGAGTCTGTAGGGGAGCAGTGATGTTTCTGAACAATTAGGCAATTGGCTGAGCAGCGCTGGAAAAGATCCAGGCTGGGATGGCTGAAGCTGCCTAGGTCACAGTATTCAGAAAATGTGCAAAAGAATGGCTGACAGAAGCTGTACTGGCATGTGACAGTCAGGCAGTGCGTTCTGAAGCTTGCGATTGAGCCTTTCATGTAAAGCACTTGAGAGCAAACGGAGGAGCTTCCTGGTTGTGCCCTGGACAGAGGTGTGGTTTAGCTGTGTTTAAATGGGTCAGGGATTGCCTGTCTTTATTCATCGCTCTCAGAAAATGTCCCCGCAGGCTTATATTTATTGAAATGGTTTCCTGTGACATTAACTGCACGGTCTTCATTAGAATAATGATGCTTGTATGTTCTCTTAATGGCGATCAGACTTTGCTACTTTGACTAAGTAATTATAATTATTTTACCAAGGTTAAAAGGAGTTAAAAGGAGACCTGGCTTCAAAGACAGCAGCAGCGGCTGGAGGTGGTACCAAGTCTCTCGGGAATGTGTTAAATTGAATTTTTTTAGGGGGCTTTCCAGTTTGACTGTGGGGTGGAATGTTCTTACTGACGTCTGAGCCTGGGGAAAGGGGAAGCGGGGAAATCAATGGAGTCGAAGCCCTGTATAATTCATCCTTGCCCAGTGTGACTGCAGGTCTCCGTTTTTATCATGAACCTCTCCTGCCCCCGCCCCCGCCCCCCCCAAACCTTTTTTATCAGGCTGTTTACACAGGCCCACTTCCCGGGCCGATTAGGAGGCCCGTCAGGAATGCAAGACATCCACTGCACCGTGCTGTCTTCTGCCTTCCCTCGTCCCCTTATGTTATCGTCTCCCACGTTGCCTGGTTAGCCGTTCTCCTTATCGGGAAGTTAATAATAAAGTCTCATTAACTTGTAGTTAATTGTGATGTTTGCCCATGTGGACGCCCGATATGAAAAGGGAACGCACGACCACGTCGGTAAACACCAAGACGACTGGACGCGAGAACATAATAAAGATGGCTGTTGCCTCATCTGTCCCGCCATGCTGAATCTGAGGCTTGAAGTGACTTTAGACTCGGTCCTGATGTCTGTGATCCTTCTCTGCTTCTGTATTTAGCATCCTGTCTGCTTTCGCTGGGTTTGAGGTGCCTTGCAGGATATTTCCAGGTGTCAGGGTTAGAGCTGCATGCTTAAACAGAACTTAGACTGGTAACATGTAGGACCAGCATGCTTTTCAAAGTCATCAATATCATGGATCTAGCTCTAGTTTAGCCAAAATTGCGCAGTAAGGAGGTCCCTTTGGAACATTTGTAAACATTTGCCTCTTAATCACGTTATCGCACTTAAGTGGTTTCTGAAACTAGTAAACTATCTAATTGTTTAGGGGAAACAGATTTTAATATGGTAGATGATTCTTCTGTGTTTCCATAGTTTGCCACTGAAGGACATTGAGGATATATTTTTTATTTCTTATGTTGAAATATGTTGCACATACAGTGTAATGCAAAACGGACGCCACCTCAGTCAAATGCTCGCTCAGCTGCCGAATTTTTCCATTTTCACTGGTCTCACTGAAGTGGGACCATCATTTTTTCTTGCCGTTCGTGTTCTGACGTTTGAGACGGGACTCTGACTCAGTGCTCTTCGCGTTCCTCTCCATCAGTCCTGTGGGGGGCACTGAACTTTGGCAAATGAAACAAATCATAAAGTAAGGGCACAGTTACAAACTGCTTAGAGAGGAGCAGAAAGAAATATGGATGCTGTTGATACTTATGATTTTATATACCTCCGGCAGATTCCTGGTCTTTGTCAGGGTGTTTTGTGGTTCATTGAATTCTGGGATTTGTCTGTAAGAAACTGCCATTAAAAAAAAACAATACTGGCCCATTGGGGCATAATGCAAGTTAATTCTATTTGGCTGTAATTAAGACCAAAGAACAATTCAGGGCTGTAATATGTAATAATGGGTTGGTCCCCAGCTGTCTCTTGTTGTTATGTATGTGAGGTGAGTTTTATAGCTTGTTCTCTTCCCCAGAGAGAAAGTTCTTGAAGACATCCGACGTTACCTCCACCCAGAGGATCTTATTAACAAAGTTGTGTTTGACTTGGAGGACCCCAGGTAAAGTACTAATTCTGTTTAAAAATGAATGTTTGATGTTTGGCTAATGCATGATGTCCTAAGATAAACTTTCAGCTTTCAGTGAGGAACATAATGCTGCTAATCGACATACCAGCCCAGCTCTAATAACCTTAACTGAAGGACATTTATGCTGACCTGGTTATGGTTGGTCAAAATCTCAAATTTTTCTCTGAAGCGTTTCTTAGTTGTGTTTATGTCTTCCAAAAATAAGTTGCGAGCGTTGATCCGCAGGGGGGCCATCCATGTTTTCCGTGTGCAGGAGTCCTTCAGTGTTGCTTTGAAATCTCGGTGCCCGTGGCTGTCATCTTTTCTCCCACAGAGCTGGGGAAGCACAGGGCGTCAGAAATAGCATTCTGCCACGTAGCTTAAGGCTCCTCCGTGCTTCTCCGACGTGGGGGTGCGCCAAGTTAGAGGTTTTCGTTTGGTTTCAGGTGATGTCAACGTTTGCATAACAACACAGGGGATCGGGATGTGCCTAGATAGTGTTTCTATCCTGATACCAGTGGAAGAACATTGGTTTTGACGTGATGATATCCAGTGTAGCCGAACACAGTGTGTGTTTTTCACATGTACAAGCACAAATGTTGAGCTGCGGCAGTGTTTGGATTATGAAGTGAGAGGATTACTCTAAGCTCAGAAGAGACAAATCAGCCTTTTCCAGCTTTATAATGCGCTCCATCATCCTTCTTTGTGCCCCATTCGTAATGAATAGCATGTTCCTTCACTTTGTGTTTGTTCCACGTGGCTGTTTGTAGGTGTTTCTATTGCAGCATTTGTTTCCCTAGAGAATGAGTGGCATGGCTGTGTAATTCATCCTTAAAACCACCCTTTGATATGAGTCTTTATATTGTGGTTAACAGTATCAGCTATACACATAATAAAGAGCAGAGTCCCCTGGGTTGCTGAGATTTGATGATTAGGGGTTCTGGTCTCAGTGGATCCAGCAATTGGACACATTAGCATCACGTTACACACATTGAACTGGGGTTGATTTTTAAATTTTTTTTTCAGAGGTTTTTTAGAGGTTTTTTTAGAGGTTACAGGTTTTTTAGAGGTTTTTTTAGAGGTTGTAGAGCTACAGGAGGTATAGCTCTAAAATCCATCAATTTTTCAGAACACTTTATTCACGGCAGGGTCATTGTAAGCCTCACCCTATCCCAATCAGTACAACGCAAAAGGCAGGGGACACCCTGGACAAGATGCCCAGGTATCACATACTCACTCACGCTGTTAGGGAGATTTTGAGATACCAGTTGACCTCATGTTATACTGTAGAACTATGGCAGTATGCCACAGTACCCAGAGTAAACGTGGGGAGACAGTATACATCCCACACACACAGCAGGATGGGGATCAGACCCCCGGCCCTGGAGGGATGAGGCCACAGTTCTGCCCAGTGAGTCACCCAGGAGTGCTAAAATGGGGAATATAAATGGAAAAAATGCCAATGGGTCTTTAAATCTGTCTTCTCTCAGGTTGATTTTTGCTAGGGACCAGATCCGGTTCACTCTTCTGGGGTGCAGCATTACACTTTATTTTTTTGGATCCATTGCCTTTTTTCAGTCCCTTTCCGCAACCTTGCCATTTATTTTCTGGCCTCATCTTCCATCATCTGCTTTTCTGAGTTCACTTCCTGTTTTTTTTCCACACCCACGTCACAAACATGATGGCTTACATTAATCTTCCAAACTATGGTGATGGGGGTGGTGGTGGTGTATAGCTAGTGGCTTTAAAGCTTTATAGAAAAAGGAAAAGGTAACAGGAAGACATGTGTAACCTAATTGCCCCGCCGTGTGGTGCGTGTGTCTCGTCTTCTCGAAATGGCCACCCTCTCAAAGTGCTTCCTCCCCCCTGTGTCACCCAGCCCCCGGTCCTGTTCGGAACGATCTGATTCGCTTTGCTTCTTCTCCAAGTTTGAGAGTGGGAATCTACGCAAGGCCATTCAGGTCCGCAGGTAATGCTCACGCCCACGTTCATGCCCACGGAGCCACTAAGTACTTGTCACATGATCACAGTTACCATTGCTCTGTTTTATACAAGAGAGGCCCTCAAATCGCTCATTGCTAGACCTGACAGCAGCCTCCTCTTTTATAGAATTAGCTCACCAAGCTCATTTATAAGATCATGGAAGGTGGCATTAGTGAAAATCCCCAACTCAGCAGAATCACACGCATGTTCCCCTGGCAAAGTGACTCCTCGCTGTGGTACATAATGGTAAAGATCGAAATAGATGCACAGGCACGCGTCAGGGATAATGCATCGTGTATTACAATCCCCCCACCCTCTCCCATACAGCCACGAATATGACCTCATTCTGAATGCAGACGCCAATAGCTCTCAGCACCACCAGTGGTTCTACTTTGAGGTCAGTGGGATGGAGGCTGACGTTCCATATCGCTTCAACATCATCAACTGTGAGAAAGCCAACAGCCAATTCAACTACGGTAAGCCGACCCATAAACACATGAGTATGGAGTCTTTGCCCGTAGGAGAGCAAACAGCTGTGGGAGGTGATGGACACGGGTCACCAGGAAAGGCACATTACATGGTCAGGGAGTGCAGTAATGCCAAAGGGAAGTACGCTATACTGGTGCTGCTGAGTTCTCTTCCACAGAGAGCCATGTCTGCAGCTTTTTGGCATACCTTTGCGCCAGCAGCTGATTTCCACCTGGAGCACCTGGTGAACTTCAGGCCTCGCCCTAATAATATCCGGAGTGATGGAGGCAGTTACGGACTGAGGCGTGCTGCGGAGCAGCAAAGCCCGTGGGCCTTGGTGGGCCACCATCCCGCAGTGTGCATCCCGGTGCAGGGTATTACTTAAAAAACCTCCTGACACCATCAGTGAAACCGGGTAAAGGTGCACTTAGGACAGAAATACATGGGACAGAAATACCCAGTTTGGATATAAAATGAAATGCAGATTTGTGTCAATAACCACTCTAGGGGAGGGGGGGCAGTGTGACGAGGGGTTGGTAACAGATGCTCTTTGCTCTCAGGCATGCAGCCTGTTCTCTTTTCTGTGCGCGAGGCGCTGGAGGGGCGGCCACACTGGGTGCGTGTCGGGAGCAACATCTGCTACTACAGGTGAGAAGGCAGCGCCTGCATGTCCTGACAGCCTGCCAGCAGGTGGCGCTGCGAACTAACCTCGTGACCTTGCCCATTTTCCTGTTTTCAGGAACCATTTCTGCCCAGTTAGACCCCAGAAGTGCAACAGATACTACACCTTGACCTTTACCGTGACTTTCCAGCATGGTGAAGACGTCTGCTACTTGGCTTATCATTATCCCTACACCTACTCTGCACTTCAGGTGACCTACTGCTCGTTATGTTCTCTTGTGTTCTTCTGCCTTGTTTTGCATGTGTAGGCAAAGCCCTGCTTGTTTTGCGTGGGTGTGTAAATCGAAGGATGAACCTTTCTGAATGTGATCATTTGATATTTTTGTTCCTGATAGCAGGAATATTTGTGAGGAAAACGTGTATATTTATAATTATGTATACTAACTACCTATATTTATATATTAAATATGAAAAAAATGTTTATATGTGTGTGTGTATATATATGTATATATGCGCGTGTGTGTGTGTATGTGTGTATATGTATGCGTGTGTGTAT
>JAODKC010000009.1:5081669-5110337 GCA_026777985.1 Mormyrops attenuatus
TATAAAATATGGAAAAAAGTATTGGGACACACCTCAGAATTATTAAATTTGGGTGTTTCATTCAGACCCATTGCCATAGGTATATTAAATCATACACCCAGCCATGAAGTCAGATTTACAAATTTGTGAAAGAATGGATCGTTCTGAAGAGCTGAGTGAATTCAAGCGTGGTACTGTCATAGGATGCCACCATTGCAATAAGTCAGTTTGTAAAATTTATTGCCTGTTTGATATTTCATGGTTACCTGTAAATTGTATTATTGCAAAGTGGAAGTGTTTAGGGACAACTAAAACTGAGCCATGAATTGGTAGACCACCTAAAGTAACAGAGTGGGGTCGGCAAGTGCTGAGGCACACAGTGCGTAAAAGTCGCCAATGTTCTGTTGACTGAACTGCAGAGTTCCAAACTTCCTCTGGCACTAACACCAACATGAAAACTGTGTGCCAGGAGCTTCATGGAATGGGCTTCCTTGGCCGAGCAGCTGCATGCAAGCTTCACATCAGCAAGTGCAATGCCAAGCGTCAGTTGGAGTGACGTAAAGCAGGCTCCCATTGGACTCTGGAGCAGTGGAAACACGTTCTGTGGAGCAATGAATCACTCCTCTCTGCCTGGCAATGTGATGGACGAGTCTGCATTTGGTGGATTCCAGGAGAACGTTACCTTCCTGACTGCATTGTGCCAATTGTAATATTTGTTGGAGGAGAATAATGGTATGGGGTTGTTTTTCAGGGGTTGGACTAGAATCCATAGTTCCAGTGAAGAGAACTCTTAATGCTTCAGCATACCAAGACATTTGGACAATTTTATGCATACATCTCTGTAGGAATAGTTTGCTGTTCCAACATGACTGCACCCCAGTGCACAGAGCAAAGTCCATAAAGACATGGTTTGGTGACTTTGGTGTGGAAGAACTTGACTGGCCCACACAGCCCTGACCTCAACTTCATCAAACACCTTTGGGATTAACTACAACGGAGACTACAAATCAGGCCTTCACATCCAACAGCAGTGCCTGACCTCACCAAGTACTCTTCTGGAAGAATGGGCAAAAAATCCAACAGATGTCCTCCAAAATCTTGTGGTTAGCCTTCCAAGAAGAGCGGCAGCTGTTATAGCTGTAAAGGGGGGGGCAACTCTATATTGATGCCTATGGATTTAGAATGGGATGTCATAAAAGTTCCTGTAGGTATAATTGCCTGCTGTCCCAATACTTTTGTCCAACTAGTGTATATACAAACATACACGACAATATATGGCCATTCCACCCAGAAAACAACTGTTATACCATTTGTAAATATTAAACTGCTTATTATTAATACGTGTGATGCGTGGATGAGGAATGCCTACTTCCACATTTCGTTGTGCACATGCACAATGACAATAAAGTTGACTTTGACTTGACTTTGACATGACTCATTGCTGTTCACCACAAGACCAAAGGGCATTTTCCCATCATTTATACTGCTTTTTAACTGTTCATTTTACTGAGTCTGTGAGGATTAGCAAGCCAAAAAGATGATGGTATCTTTCAATGTAAATATCATAGTGTAGAAAAGGAGCATTACTTATATGGCTAATGACTGGGCAGAGGTCCTCTTAGAGGTTACAGGTGATGTGGGAGCCATGAGAGTCTTGCTCTTTTAGACACACCTTCAGATGCTCCAGCGGTCCCTGGATCCCCGCAAGGTCTTCTTCCAGCAACAGAATCTGTGCAACACACTGGCAGGAAACCCCTGTCCCCTGGTTACTATCACGGCCTGCCCCCCGTCCCGCCGCTGGAATGACCTGCAGCAGCTCCGTAAGTAGGCCAGCACGCTCCTGTCCTCTGCTTCTGCTGAAGGTAGCAAAGTAGCACAGCCTCCTTGATGGAGGAAGGGCTGCCAGCCCTGGGAGAGGCTCTGCTGAGCAAGGTGCTTAAACAACACCTGGTAAACATAAATGGACCTGCAAGATCTCCTGGGAGGAGTCTTGAGAGATCGATGAGGATGGTGCTGGAGGTGGGAGAGCATCCACACAACAATATGTACAGTAGCGCGAAAATCTGGAAAGTCGTTTCACTTCCTCCACTGGCAGGTATGTTAAACTGAGCAGCTTCAGAATGTCTGGGTACATTCAGCGCCTGGCAGCAGCCTTGGGCAAAGGCATCTGGGAAGTAACTAGAAGACGAGTTTACTGCGAAGCAGCCGAGAGATGGAGGCAGACACACGGTGGCCACTGCCCCCAGCTGGCTCGCTGCCTGACATGCTCGTACCCAGAAGCACCTTTCTGCATATCTTTGAATGCAATCCGCTACATCTCCGCAAAACCTTTGATGTCAAACGCGGGAGGTCGCCAAGCTGTACGAGCTCTCCGTGTCCGATGCTGAGGAGAGCGGGCGTGGTTGGCCTGGTGGAGCTCACGGCCGGCGGTGATGGATGTGTGGTACGGGGATGAGAGCTGAGAGATGCTGGGTCCTGGCCCTTCCTGTGTGTGTATGGGGACAGGCTCTGGTGCCAGGAAGCCCTCCTCAGTCCTGCTCCTCCCCCTGATTAATATGAAGGTGAGACAGCTGTGCCAGGCTCCCCCAGGAGATCCGGAGCATATGGTGCTCAGAACAGCGGAGGAATGTATTATCATACCAGACTGCTGTGTTAACACACTGTTTAGATTCCTGTAGGGAATAAGGTGGCTTCGTGGTGTGTAAGAACTCTGTACTTACCATATGCTGTAGGTGAATCAGATGCGCAGTATGATTTCATATTCTCTTCAGTACAACCGTCGTTGAAAAAGCATTGTGAAGTAGAATGACAGACGCTTCTGTGTGATATGATTACTGCTTATTGTAGGTAAGTGCGGCTGCCAGACGCGGGGATCCATAGAGGTCTGGGATGCCGCGATGCCAGGCTGCCTCACCTGTCGCGCCATGGCACGCTTTGCACTCCTCACATGTTTGCTGCAGGATCCCTGCTTTGAGGTCACCTGATGTTGGCTTTCTTCTCGCTCTAGACTGAGCCAACACAAATCAACTAAATCTGACAGCGACGTCGGGAACAGAGCGCTCCCGTGTTTACCTCCCAGACGATGTTTGGACAGCAGGATGTGTTTTTTGTGACATCGGATGAACGATTATGAAGGCCGATATGTAGAGGGAGCGTGCGCTATCGGAGGGGACTTTCAGACATCACAAACAGTGAGGCAGCGAGCGATATGGAGTAGTGCAGGGATGCAGGACCCAGAATGGTCCTTAGGGTGTTTAATGCATGAATGTTTTATTAGTTGGGGGGATCACAAAGGACACAGAAGCAGGTTGTTAGTCTCGCTCCAGGCAGGACAGCAGAAAGGAAACATGTGACACGGGGATGGGAGTAGGGATTGGGGACTTTATTTAGGGATGGAAGGGGACATGGTTAAAGAGCAGCAGGGAACAGTGAAAACAGTAATTTCAGCTTGGCCAAAGGCATGCAATCCAATCACAGGAAGAGTTATAACTGGTCAAAAAAAACCAGTAAGGACTGATAATAAGGCACAAACAACGTGAACGAATGCGCTCGTCACCCGGCTGCGCCTCACCCCATCTCCCGTACACCGAAGTACAAACATAACATAATACGACATAACACAACATAACACTGGCACTAAGAAAAGCCCTATTCCAATTCTGTTGTGCCAGGAGTTGTCAGGATGCGGGTGAAAATGATTTTTAAAAATTGGTCACAGCACAGAATAGTGGGCATGAAATATTAAAATGCATCTTTCTCCCCACACAGGGCTCCACAATATGCAGTGGAGGCTGTTCTTGACACACGGCCGAAGCTGTGAAATATTTAAATATCAAAATATAACTTTCTGCTCGTGTGGGGCACCAGAATATGTGCTGGAGCTTGGTCATGACACACAGTAATGACTGTGAAATATTGTAAATAAATGTCATATCATTCTATAATTCAAGATGCTAGCCAAGGCATTTCATGCGACAGTGTTTAATATTTATTAATATTAAAACAGAACATTTTCTCTTTGTCGATGATGTGTAGAAATTGCTGTCAGAGTTATAAAGCCACTGTTTGTTCACCTAGGAAGTGAGATACTAGCTAAGAATTTTGGAAGTTTGCGGAACACAATATTAAAATGACAAAGGGAGCTGAATTATCCTTTGGTTTTCCCAGAACCAGATAATCAGTACATATTGAGCCTGGTGCCCTTCCCAGGAAGCAGAGAGGCCATACTACATGGGATGCCAGTTCATCACAGTGCACACACTAACACAACTGGCAATTTAGGAACATCAATCCACATCTGAAAGAGCATTTTATATCTAAATTTTAGTGGATGGAGGTTTGGTCTGTGCTGACCACCTGGACTCCTTGATTTATGGTGGTGCTTTGGTCGGAGGGACAGAGATACCCTTGTGAGGTAGAGCAGGTGGGGCACAGTGGAGAGAAAGCTCAGTAACGCACTGCACTTTCCAGAAACTTTGTGAGAGGTGTGACGGCATTGAACTTGTGAACTTGTGAACTCGTTCTCTCATTCGTACGCATGGTTAATGTCCTCGCACAGCCGGTCATAGTGCCATAGACCACATGGCATTATAACCCAGATACTCTGAGCCGTGCTGGGAAGACAGTCCAGCGGCTGCAGCAAACTTGGTGCCTCGGCCTTTATCAGGTATCTTTGGAGGGATTCTCGTGTTCAAGACATGGTTCTGCTCGTTCATGGTCTGCCGATCTCTGGTTTACCCTTGATTAAACCATCATGGCCCGGCTTATGTGGCTAACATGGTGACATCGTGGAGTTCTGATCCTGTTCCGTAGTGCGGTCTGAAATTTTCTCCTGGCTTGGTTAAGGTGGGCTTCCCAAGCCAGACAGAGCTGGGCCTTGGGACTGGAGTCATGCTGTAGTTAGCATCGCACCTAAGTTTCCGAACCTGGTACTCTCATGTGTGGCATCATTTCCTCCTGTTAAGTTGTATTGGGCTGTAAACTGTGCTTCACATAAGTCCCTTGAGCTAATGCTTGTAGTTGCTACCTCTGTGTACTGGCAACATAAAGTGGTAGCTGGGTGATTTCCGGATAGATCTCCAGACAATGTGATGTATAGAGCACTGTACCAGCAGAAGTTCCTGGTAGCCTTCTTCATTACCCTCTGAGTCATCGATGTTCTCACAGTGAATATTACAAGCTTAGGGGGGGAAATCCATTTTGAAGCTGAATGCTTTTAGCTAAACTGTCAAACTAAATAGAATTAGGTTTAATAATTAGATGAGGCAACATAATTGCAGTGTGACATCTCTAATAATTAAACTGGAAATTAAAACCACATTTTCATAAGCTTCACAGGGCATATTCATTCCACAACTCAAAATGGACATCACCCTATCTGTAGCAATTAAGCAGTATTTGCATGTAGATGGTGGGCATAGAGGAGAATGAGTTGACTTTCCCATTGCCAGGGGTTACTTCCTAACGAGGTCGTTTCTATATTAGGATCTATTGTTCCGGAGTCTTTTACATAATGGGCTACGCCCCCAAAGATTTAGACAGAAATCATTGATTTTATGTATTTGTTTACGCTTGTGTAGTTTGTGGAGAGGTGGAAGCCTTGGCTCATCATCATGGACTAGGTGTTTGTGTCCGGGATCCCAAGCCGAGCTGCGATGCTCTGATCTCAGCAGTGAGTGCATTTATGGATAAGGGGTGATTCGACGTGACAGCCATGTTTCCGTCGAGCATTTGGGAGCTGCAATCCCATCTCCCTACTGCTTCTCTTCACCTCCAGAATTAGAGCTACTGTTCAGGCAGACCTAGTGGGATGAAGCTGTGGGTGAGGGGACAGCTGTTTTACCATCACAGACTACCAGAAATCACTAGAGAATCAAATGGATACCAGCCGATAATGCTAGAGTTTATTATTTATTAAAAACCTCAGCATTTTATCATCAGTGTAAGCTTTTAATTATCCATAACCTTGAAATTGCAACATAATTATATTACATCTGTTTTTCAAAATTATTTGAATATTTTGGAGAATTCAAGAGCTAATGAACTAAATCCAAACTTGAAAAATAAGTGTTGTAGGTTAGGTAAAAAAATATAAACTGTATTTGATATAGTGCAAAGTTTCGTTTGAATGTGTTAGAAGTATGACTCCAAAGTCATGTGACCTGCCCCATGAGACTGCATGTGAAATAATGTTTGCACAAGCCAGGCACGTGTGCCTATTTCATGCCTATGGCCGCCTATGGGGTCTCGTATGATGCTGATTACTATCGCTTTCCCGGAGCAGTTTCACGCTATGTTGCTGGGTCGCTGTACGGCTCTTATGCTCAGTCCTCTTCTCAAAGCCAGAGGGCACCGCTTGGATCTCGGATCACGGGCTGCCTTGTAAGGCGGGTCACGATTAAGATACGCCACTTTGCTTCTTTAATGCCTCGCAGCAAACAGCATGTGAAGGTTTCCTTGCCTGTGACCTGTACACAGAGCCTCCTGATACAGGTCGGCGTTACTGAAGCATTCTATTTTATTAGTGGTTATGCTCCCTCAGGATCAGCTGGAGAGGGAGAGGGGACAAGAAAACCTTTTTTATTTGATTAGATAAAAAGTGTGCCAGACATCTACTCTCTATCTTTGTCTGGGTTTGACTGTATAGTGTGAATTTATCTGTAGCCAAGCAGGATGCAGATCTTCCAAGGTCCCTCAGTACCTCGTGACTGACATCACTGTGTGGATGGGTCTCATCGCTGGAGGGGCCAAAGAGGACTGTATGTAGGAGGTCAGAGTGGAACTGCTCTTGACACGTTTGGCTTCTAAATAACACCTGTGTCCAGATGGGAAAGCAGTAACTCTGCACTCTTTGGGTGTAAACTGGCACATGCATAATTGTGTCACATTGCCCCTCCCCATGCTGTACATATAACCGTATGAGTCCATTAACATAGCTGTACATGATTATCAGTGGTCTTCATCTCTTGCCAATGGGTCTGTTTCAAACAAAAGAAGACTTTGTTTTACTCCTCTTAATTTGTCGTTTGTTCTGTTAGAATAATATGTCGAGCCTGTGAATTTATGGTTTAATGGAGAAAACATGCAGAACAACACTTTCTTTTTAGTCTTGGGCTGGAATATAAATGATCGAGTTTCCAAGCTCACGTCAGCTACTCCTGAAGGAAAATGAAATCCTGTGCTCCGGGCTGATGTGATATTTATCACTCTCATTTCATACTCAGGACACTTTCTTCAGACACGCCTGTGTGTTCTTAATCTTCTTTTTTTCTTCAGTTAATTTCAGTATGGGAAGGCCTTCGCTGAATTTTTTCACTTAATATTTCATATATTTTTGCGGCTCCGTTATTCGGACGCAGAAAAAGGGCTGCGTGTATGTGTCCTTAATCAGATTCTCTGGGGAGGACGAGCTTTGGACTGCATGTGGCTCACATGTCAATTGTATGATAAGTTTATTACATTCCACTCTAACGCTGTCAAGTGCAGCCAGATAAACATTTCGACGTGTCCCAGATATAACGCATTAGAAAGCTTGGGCTCTACCTAATATTGTTTTACAGGAAAATTGTGTGATGAATGTGGAATCTTGCGTTTGTTTGTTTCTTCACATCCTTGCGGCCTCCGCCACCCCCAGGACGGCATTGCGTACGGAACCTGAACAAACAGGGAGGAGAGTGCACCTCTAAAAGGTCAGCGAAAACCCATTACCGAGGGATCAATGCAAACGCCCGCTGAATTTCCACCCCTCGTACTGTCCTCAAAGGCAGCAAGGAGCACAATTGCCAGATTAAATTAAATTCTTAATGTGCTTCTGATATAAAATCCATCTTGCTATCCTCTCTAAACATCAGCTTTTTGGAGAAAAAATTGTAAAATTCTACCTGCAATAGAAATGCGTACATGTCTAAAAGTTTGATCCTCTATCCGAAAAAGTCTCTTAAGTCAAACTCTTAACTATATATATACATTTTTTCCCCAGTGACTTTGAGAATCTTTTCTAATTCAGCAGTTCAGTATTATATCATTTAAGGACAAATAAGTACCATTGTTCATGTGTGAGGCTCCTCCTCAAAGCTGGCATTAGATTCTTGTTGACTTGTTGTTACACACTTAAACCATCTTAATGTGTGTTGCTTTGAGTTTGTTTCCTGAACAAATGGACATATGGTCTGAGGCAAAATGGCACCCAGGTTAATAACACCATGCAGCATAATGTAAAAGTGGGATGGAAGCACATTGAGGAGCTTTCATGCTCTTTGAGGACGATGGAACGTTGGCTTACACCCAGGGGCGCCATAAAGGGAAGGAGGTTAGGGTGATTCCAAGGGCTTCTGAGTGACAAGGGGTCTAAGAAATTTGAAACATAATTGGATTGGTCTGGGTTGGGGACCTTATATGATATGATTTCATGGGGACCAAAACCTCAAGTGGTAACCCTGCTTACACAGGTTCTTTTGGTGCATGATGGATCACAGATTTTGGACTGAAAAAGCTTTTTCGCCGAATGGCGCATTAGTGTAAACTGCAAGCTAAATCAGACATGCGGTGGCAAGCAGTCTGTCTATACATGGATTGTTAACGTCTTGTGGGGGAGGAGCTACTGTATGATAGGTAGGACATAGGTACCCCAAGTGCACAGCTGAAATACTAATTATTAAGAAAACGTATACCTTAAAGAAAAATCTTCCAGAAGTCTTTGAGGCTCCATTTTTCTTTGTTCTCTTCCAGCTCCATTCTCACTAGCCTAGCTGGGTTTTCTAATGTCACGGTCTCTGGCTGTACCCATCAGAGCCAGCTGGGCATCGTTATCTTTTGTGAACATCTGTGGGAAGCTCGAATTTTGTCTTGTCCCTCCAGTCCCATGTCTGGAAACCACTTCTCCTTGATTTAGATGTATGATTCAGACAGGAAGTTCACAGCTGTAGCTTGTTGTGTTAAGGTCCATATTTTGTTCTAGTGATGCAAAGAACCTAGACACTGGTCTACAGAATGGGGAATAACTGATTTTCTAACCATGACGGAGTGCAATATGGTCCTTCACATGAGTGGAAGACTCCTTCATACACCCCGTTGAAGTTGCTGGCTCCATTTTCTTTTGTTTCAATTATTAATGCTTTCCATTAACACAAGTATGACATTATTTAATTCCCTCAAAGATTCTTTTATTTGAAATGATTCACTAATTGAGTCTGTACAGCAAATTGTCCTTCTTGAATGTTCGAAGGTACAAGAGCTATGCTTCTCCTGATCTATTAAAACCTACCTCAAGTTAGCTTAGAGGACTCTGCCTCTGTGGAGGAGCCTGAGTGGTGTAGAAGGCGGTAGGAGATCTGTGTCCTAAGTGAGGTGCCCTTCCAGGTAACCGGCCCTACGTGGTGCTGACGGCGCGTGTGCACCCCGGGGAGAGCAACGCCAGCTGGGTGATGAAGGGCTCCCTGGAGTTCCTGTGCAGCGACGAGCCTGGAGCCCAGGCTCTGCGTGAGGTCTACATCTTCAAGATCATCCCCATGCTCAATCCCGACGGGGTCATCAACGGATCGTGAGTCCACAGTGCTCTTCTTTGCATTCCTCTGTCCACTCTCGTGTTATGTGCTCACCCGCAGGGGGCATGAACTCCTGAAACCCGAAGTTCATGCTGTAACCGTAAATCACCTGCCTGCTCTACCTGGGTCTCATATCTCCCTGCTCTTCTTAATTTACATACACTCCATTGTTTCCCAGAATTAAATAAAGGTGATCCGCATTTGACAAGGTGATCTGTGAGGCCTGTTTCATGGCCTCCAGCATTTTGGCCATTAAGATGCAGCTTTTCCTGAGCTGTCATTACGCTCTTCTGAAGGCGCGGTGGTAGGTCAGCAGTGTCCTGCACGCCTCGCTCCTCCCATGTCCCATTTAAGTCCGAATTAGCATCCTCTTGAGAAGGGAATTTGGCTCTTCTTCCGCGTTGCTTTGTCCTGCCAGTACTGCTTCCTGACGAAGAATGACCCGCTGGGCCCCTGGTTTCTCCGAGGGAAGGTTCCGCTTCGACTCAGAGAGCCATCCTGTTTTTAAGATGGCCTGTATCCTCAAGCGTTACCTGTATCATACACACAGATTTCGATTAAATTCAATTTATTTTTATATAGCGCCTTACACAACAGAGTAGCCCCAAGGCACTTTACATGGGTATGTTGGGATACATTACAACATCATTAAGATTGAACAGTACAAAAACAGGGAAAAGGAAAGACAGAGAAATGAAATGAAAAGAAAGAAAGAAAGAAAAGCCAGATGACAATGGAGGAGAGGAACCAAAAACTCCCAAGTAGGGAGAAAAAAAGCCTCTGGGGGTCTGAGGTTAGTAGGCTGCCCAACCCCCCTGGGGATACTTACTTTATAGGAAAAAGAAAGGAGTGGGCTTGCTTGCTAAAGGCAAGGTGTAGTCTGTGATCAGGTCAAGCCTAAGTCCATCAATGAGTCGGTTCTCCACCCCAGTCTGTGTAGGGTGGCAGATTGAAGTGTGCACCCCTGATGTCACTGTTCGTAGGTCACATCCGCAATGTCACCCTTCCATAGGACTGAACCAGGATTTGATGGCACACTTAAGAACATGGCTGTTTTTCAGTTCTAGACTTTATGAGTAAATGTTTCTTACCTTAAACCATAAGAATGACTTTACACATTGAAAGGGCACAGTCACAAAGCAGTTTTATCTCGGAGTGAATAGATATCTGCTGTATGATGAGCAATCATAGCATGTTAGAAGATCGCAGAAGCTGCGTGGTCTCGTTCTAATGGAAATGACATGACTGCAAAGTTTAATGTACTGTGGCTTACATTAAAACGAGATAAAAATAGGAGATGTGTTGTGTTGTTAGCATATGGCACATATTGTCTATTGAACTGTTGTTTAATTAAGGAGCAAGGCCTTGTGAGTATTCGTTACTGCTCCCTTTATTGGACCCATCCATTTCTAGCTTTGGCAATTAGACACACTGCTCCACCAGACAGAAGCAGCCTGCCACGATGAAAACCAGAGAGTTAAA
This sequence comes from Mormyrops attenuatus, assembly GCA_026777985.1. Classification (NCBI taxonomy): domain Eukaryota; kingdom Metazoa; phylum Chordata; class Actinopteri; order Osteoglossiformes; family Mormyridae; genus Mormyrops; species Mormyrops attenuatus. The sequence goes on from JAODKC010000009.1 coordinate 5,092,673, forward strand.
AATGTGTGCAAACGTGTAGGGTTTGCACTTTCTATTAGTTATAGATAAGGAGCCACACATTCAGGGTAGGGCTATGACGCACGCGCAGGCCGAAACCGACATCCTAGTTTTGTCACATGATCTCCTGACTCTCCTGCTTTTACTGCATGTAGGCAAGGATTTGAGGTTTTGTAGCAGACTGACATCGGCAGCTGTCAAATGGCAGGGGGTGAGCTGTGGGGTGGCTTTGTCCCCCTCCGGGGCCACGCTGCATATGAACCGCTGGGGAAGCAGATGCTCAGAAGTATGCTGTTGGTTCACTTTCTGTTTACAGGTGTTTAATATGTGCTGCATATCGAGTCATCTCTGCTTGTCTAGGACCTCATGTATATTAAAATTCACCCCTTTAACATTTCCCAGCAGTCAGTGCCAGTCGACCCATTGGGCGACATGAGGTTTTTCGGGAGTGTGGTACTGAGTCCTGCCATCACACACACAGCTCAGATCTTGTACTGTCCCACTTGAGAATGCATGCGGGCAGCAATCTTCAAGCAGATCTTGAGAGCCAAAAAGAAGTAGGTTGTGAAGGGAGTTTGGGGTTTAGCTGGGTGAGGGAGATGTTGAGCTGTGGTCAAGTTTCAAACAGGACGGTGTTTTCTTATTTCTCTGCACTTAACCAGAGCTGTAACATGGCAGTGAATCATGTCATTGATATTTTATGAGTGTTCTCCAGGTTTCTTCAGGCAAGGATAGGTCATATTCCCTTATCTGCCTCTGGTTTTGTTGGTCATTAATTCAGACTTTTTCTTTAAGGAATCAGGGGTAGCAGTAGGGTGACCACCTAATCCATATCAGCGGGGACAATATGAGCTAGGACAGGGTTTGCAAACTACCATTTCAACCATTTCAGTTAAAAGGGCTCTATCCCATTGCCTCATAACTCTCAGTGGTCAGGACAAGAAATGTGTTTGTCTCTGGGGGATGCTGATTTCATTTGTACCAGGGAGCCTGAAGACTATGGCTTCCCTGCCTAGAGTTTGCACTCCTATCATTTTGTCCCACACACCCAATCAGCCCTGGCCTCTTACCGAAAGATCCTGTCCTCATTCAGAAGTTGTTCTCCCTGTGTTATGTGGACTTCTTCCAGGTCATCTGATTCCCTCATACTGTCCAAAGGCATGCAGTTAGGCTAATTGGTGTTTCTAATTCATCCATAGTGTGTAGGTATATGTGCCCTGCAGTGAACATCCCCTGCTTGCGCCCCCTGCTGCCTGGAATGGGCTCCAGGTCCACGTCGTCTCCAAGATAAGTGATCAGAAGATGGATGGATTCATTTTGTTAGTTTGTTTAATATATTAATTATTTTAATTATAATGCAGTGTGCTTTTATTTCCAAGCAGAATAGAGCATAGGAATGATACCTTTATTCAGGGATATACACACACAGACACTGAAAGATGGGAATCGAACAATGTAAAAGGGTTTAAACTTTGCAATTCAGGAGTTACAGGGGCAATAACCAGTGACACTTTTACTTAGAAAACATTCAGTTTTTTTTTTTAAATAAAAAAAAACAATTTAATTCACAGAAAATTAATGGGAAAAAACACAAATTGCAGAGGTCATGCAGTTTCAGATCATGTTGCCGCTGTGATGTACAGCTCTGGCATAAATATCTGTGGTCTGTTGTGACGTGTGAGATTTGTAAGGTGAATGTGATCTCAGGGTCTACCTATGTTAAAATATCACGGTTCCTTGTTCACCCACCAACGTTATGCAGTTTGTAAAGTCCTATGTAAGCTAGAGTAATAAAATCACACGCAAAAGCACAGATGGTACGTAAATGTGTCTGGTTATACTGTAACGGATCTGGGAAGAAGGGCTCAGTGTGTTGCTGAGCAATTGGGATACAGGTGAGAAATATAATTGGCTGTGTATGATTGGACGCTGTGCAGCGTATGGCTCCCAGAGGGGAACAGGCCATGGCATTCTGAGACAGAGCCACGCCCAAGCCATAAGACATGAGGGCAACACGACCACCGGTGATGGCGCCTGCGTTTCATTAAGAGCACCATGCATCATTCTGAAGGAGCGTGCTACAGTCACCGAAGCTAAACTGAAAATGCCACACAGTTTAATTAAATCGTGTTCAGTCAGAGTTATCAGATTCATGCAGGCCAATAAGGATTCCAGCTCACCCAGAACAGAGACCATTTTCACTAGGCTGAAACATCTTAATTTGAATTTATACTTCAAAGTTTTCGTCAAAGAGAGAAGCAAAAGAAACTGTGAGGTGCCGGCTGTGTCTAGCTAGCTGGTTCTTATGGATGTCTTACTGTTGCCATACTGGCTATTACGTCATGATCAAAAGAGGGAAATAAGCACATGCCTGACTATAGATGCAGTCAATGGTGTAAAAAATTGAGCCAAAGCACTCCACCTGCTGAGAACTGTGGGTAGGTTTCAGAATGATGGTCCATGACATTAGAATCAATATACATAGTGATTTAATTAGTGTCTCACAGTGCTACTAACCACACAAATGTAATCATTCATGAACATGCAAACAAGAGAAATAAATTAGGGATAAGTGAGCCTGGGCAGATAAGAGGAGGTAATCCCACTGTGAACGAGTTCTGTCTGCCAGCTCTATGGATCGGCCAGTCTGCTCCCATGGCATCTGTCACACTCTTGTTCTGTTGCGTGTAGTTCGTCTCTGTGTTGGCCCGACAACAGTACTGTCATGGAGGTAAAAAAAACACAGACCGGTGTGCACATTGCCAGTGAATTTATGAAACGAGGATATATAGAGATACAGCTTTGCTTCTCTGCTTTGCTGGTTACTGGAGTGACGTTAATTCATGTGCTTAACCTTGTTTGGAGTCCATGTGAATCCATTTCTTCTGCTGTTTTCATTTTTCCATCGGTATTGCAAACGCATCGCAAGCTGTGGATTTGTACTAACTTAAGTTTATTAAAGCTGTAAGACTAATAAGAATGTATCTATTAATCCCTGGCAGTCTCACACGAGAACAGTCTCTTATCCTTTCTCTACCACACCTTAGAAACCCTGTGACTGTCAAGCGTGTCTCAGTGCCCAAGAAAAACAGTGCAGGTAGACACCACTGTACTGCCCCCGGCTGATCCCTGGTGCACCTGTTGAGCAGTTTTCATGAAGCTCCTTTGGACTGTCAAGATGTGTTTAGGAGGTCAGGGATCTGGAAATGGTGTGCAGGCAGCATGGTATGGCCACACAAAGGGGCCATTTCCATTTTCTAAGTTTGAGGGAGCTGTCTAAGTCAATCTAGAAATGTTGTTAAAAGGATGAGGGTCAGTAATGGTCCAAGGTCACCAGCAGGGCTGAACATCCAAGGCATCATAGGTCAGAAATGTTAATTCATTCAGGTTTTTATACAGCCAGACAAAACGACCCAGAGATGGAAAATTACAACTAATTATGCGATTATGTCTCTCAAGTAATGGCTGTGAGGATGAGAGCAGCGGAGAAGATGGTGTCAGAGGTCAGGAGGAGGGGAGGATACCACAGCTCATGGGGAGGAGTGGTGGTGACATGGCTTGTGAGCATGAGAGCCTTAGAGTGGATGGTTCCCTGCTGTATGAGGTCAATGGTCGCCCAAGAGTAAACGATTCATCTCCCCTCAGCCTTGATGCAAGGCGGCAACATAAGCGATTCTTGCCATGGCATGAAACAATGAGGGATGTGTGCAGTGAGAACATCTACACAAGAAGCCAAAACAGCCAGGATGACTGTGCACTGACTTTTGTGTTCATGTGAAGGGCAGTACATTTTTCTGTTTAGCTGTACTCTGTGTGACAATGCAGTTGGCCTCGGTGTGCTCATCCAGCACCAGTTCGCTGATGCTTACTGACACCTGCACCAGCTATCCTGCCCTGTAAACCTGCCTAGGGCACCCAACATTGGCAAAGCCTTTGAATTCCATGCAAGATATTCTTCAAGGGGTAGCAGACCTGTTGAGAATTGCCCCCTCAGGTTGAGTCAGCTTTCAGTTGTCTTTCTAGGTCTAGATTCCCTCTAAGCAAAACATGCATGCTGCATAAATATCAGTTTGATGTAATAAGCCATAACTTCTTTCTGACTTGCAGGAAATTGCATATTCAAACCAACACGTTTGTAGTCAGGAAGAGCAACATTTCTTATTTCAAAATCAGAAATAAATTGTCAGCAGACGTCTGTGCTGGAAGCTGGTGGTTTGAGATTACAGTTGTTCCGGAAGGATCTGCTGCAAGCTCAGTCGATGCTGGCTTACGGCTCTATCAGTCAGAGGCTTTTAAAAATTGAAAATATATATGGGAAAAGATATGTGGCAAAGCAAAGGGGACTGTGCCAGAATTACTCAGTTGGAGTTTTGCAACAGTAAACACTTTAAGGTATTTAATGAAATGGAAATAAACGACATTTCGACACAGATCAGTTCATCTGTGTCTGCATGTTTGGGTAAACTGGCTTGGTTAGATAGGTGTCGCATATTCAATTAAAATGCAAGCAGCAGTGGTGGAAGCATTTGGTGACAAAGCGTTGCTTTTTACTGTGTAACGCCTGACATCTGGACAGGGTTTAAATGACTTTTTTTTTCTTTTTTTTTTTTTATCTTCCATGGGTCCCTCCATTGTCACAGCGCTGGCCAGTCTGAGCAATATCCAAATGTGCATTTTATTCTGCTGAGCAGGTGTTATATTTTAAAAAACGAAACAAAAAATGCCTTTTTGGTTTTGCTTTAGTGCTTCTGTTGATTGCCTTTGAATGAACAGGCTTTTCCATGCAACTTTAAAAACCGGAAGGCGAGTCAGGAATCAATACTGGTGCTTTCAGATTCAGGGTGCAAATGATGAATAATGTTGTTTCTGAGAACGCGGTGTAACTATTTCTCACTAAATATTGTTATGAAAAACGCATGTTAGCAAGTTTGAAATAAAGCACCTCTGAGTTTCTGTAACATAGCATAATTACTTAACAACACTCCTGGAAGAGGCGAGAGGGGACGGACTTACTTACGTTCAGTTCATCAATATACGACAGTGGCCCTGAATGCTGAATCTCGCTACATTTAATGTCAGTTCTCTGAAATTGAGACGTACGTTTACTGAGCTGTGTTTTGCTCGGCCAAACAAATATATGGGCTGTACTGGCACTGAATTATGTAATGCTGTATGGCGATATTGGCGAGATCGCTCAGCTGGAGCATTGAAGGGAAGCATGCTTTCCAATCCATTACTCTATAGTCTCTGATTGTATCTGGGGTGTGTGGTGGCCAAGAGCCCATATTTCAGGAAGGTGTTGGGCAGGGCTAGTCCTGCACAGATATCTAGCCCGTCAACTGGGAGAACCTCTATGCTCCAAGAAAAGCGAGTGCACCCACAACCTTGTGAGGCAGCAATGTAGCCCGAGTCAACATAACAGCACCTCCCAGGTTATTCTGTTTTAAATTCCACTACGTTCTAGTGTGGGTGCACAGCTCTTAAAGAGCAGCCATGCATATAGCAATGCCTTATGGTCGTAGGAATTGTGAAACACGTGATGCATTTTTCATATGGATTGTGGCAAAGGGATTTCAGGCAGATATATATCTGTATATATGTGTGTGTGTGTGTGTGTGTGTGTGTGTGTGTGTATGTATACACACATACAGTATGCATACATCCGATATATATATATATGTGCACACATAATATTTTATGCCATCTCAATATGTACTGATATATTTATATATCTAGCATGTTCTTATTTTACTGTGTTTGTTGCCCATAATTTGTTTTTTTATATAAAATCCATTACACATATAAATTAGGAGCAGTTGAGACGGGGAGCTACTAATCGTGTTGCATGAAGTATTCTTTTTTTTCACGATAGTCGTCGTGGAGTGTGCTTTGCATCAGAGGCCATCTGACACACCGTAAAGCCGTGTGCTCCTGAGCCAAGGCAGGACGGAGCGTGCCGACTGGGATGGAGACAGGAGGTCCTGGAGCCTTTACTCTAAGCTCCACGCCTATTACTTAAAGGCTGTACTAAAACACACAATACTACAATGCTACTATTATGCATTATAGTAATAAAACAACTGGAGTATAATATGTACATGAATTACACAATTGTGCGCTGTGTATATGTACTGCAGTATATATGTACTGCATGAATGGAGTGGTATCTAGGTGTGTCAGGTGCAGAGCTGTACAGACTTCTGTCCCTGCGAGTCCTTTCTGAGTAAATCCTCAAGCCATGTCGATTGGTCACAGAGTTTTGCATTAAAAAGGAAACTCAGCAGAATATTAGGTCTGAGGAACTGGGTAGGACCTGAAGTGCTTAAACAAGCACAAAATCTCACGCTCATCTCAAAGGAAATCTTTACAGAAAATCTTAGGGACAACAGAACTCTAAAGCACATTGCATAATAATGGCGATGAAGATTTTAAGCAGAATGCAAAATCCAACAGTGGTAAAATATGAGTCAGTTCATATATACTGTGTAATGCTCATACAGTATCACCTTGAATGCTACGTACGTTTATTAGCTGACATGGGATGTACTATTGTCTATTGAGGTGTGGTTTACGTTGTGTTTTTTTGTTTTTTATTTAGAACTCATACAGCAAAACTTTTACATTTTTTCACAGTTAAACGGTGCTTTGAATCGTTCTGTTTTAGTGAGTTTCCGTATTTTCATTCCGTGTGGTGATGAGGTCTATTAGAGGAACATCAGGGCCTGTAAGCTCTCCCGGCATCTTATTGCTGATTATGTGCCATGACCCGTCATCCCAGTGCGGCCATTTGCTAAAAGCTATCCCATCGGGATCATTCTTGATTTTATAGCACAATTGTAATCAAAGGCATAAACATGGGATTCTTTCGGCTGGTAAATTGCCAGCGTGGATTGCTGTGCTGTGTTCCATATTGTGTTCACTTGGATATCACATTAGTTTTGGGTGAGGGGACATTAGCTGATGGTTAAAGTAATGTTTCTACAAAACACAGCAAAACAAAGAACACGTCATAGGCACAGCACAGAAACCTGTGAAGTAATTTTAATAAAATGCGACGGCTGCAGTGAATTCAAAATGATCCTACAGCAGATATATACATTTTTTATGTAGACCTGTTCGATATCGTTGAGTATATTTTCAAAGAAAGCTATTCTTCTGTGCTTACCATGTCTGTCAGAGGTAGCAAAGCCCCATCTGTAATTACGTGCACGCTCGGAGAGCCTGCTGTGCATCCGCTGTCTGTAATTACACACATTTTGTGCGTCATGCCCCCAGACTGGAGGAAAACACAGCTGTGACATTTTGGGATGGTCAGGTTGACAGGAAGAGCTGAAGATAAGATGCCATAGGCCCACAGATGCAGAGCTGGCACCTAGAGTGGAGAGAAGTGTTTCACTCTGGGCCAGACCTCAACGGAGCTCTCAGGATTGGTGTTAAACAGGTGAAAGACAGCACACAGAACTGGGCCGGATCCTTCCTGTGCAGCATGGAGGCGGGCTGATACCATCAATGAGGAACATCCATTTATACTGAAGTCTTATTGGCAGACGTCTGAAGCAGAATCCCTAATTAGATTTTAAATTTTTTTTTACACTTTTTATTAAAGCAGAAAGCTTTCATTTGGGATTTGAGGTGCAGCAAGGCTTCATGAAAATACTGAGGGAAACTACTCGTGAAATTAAGGCAAGTGACCGATTTGTGTCTGAATTACAGAAGTGAGCCTTGATTCTGTCCCAGGAAGCACGTGGCACAACACAGGGACCATCTGAGGCAGGAATCCCAATGAAGTACAATCAAATTTTGTAAATTGTTTTGTAGACATTTGTGGTCTGTTACCCACAATACTCTACTTTACAGGTATACAGTTTAAGGGATGTATAATGTAAACCTGAACATTGCCATGGTGCTACAGGCTTTGCTGTTTCGAAAAATAGCCGCCTGTGACCAACCATTGCTGTTTCTGACGCGGTGTTACTGTGGTGTGGTGTCGCCAGGGCCTGAATGCCGAAGCCATTCCGGCTCTCAGCACTGACTGAATATATTTAGTAAAATCAGGTTCTTGGGCTTTAGATTACATAACTTCCCACAACAGGAAATCGCTTTTCCAATTCACAAGTCAATCGCAGGACATGTTCTTGTTCTCATCCAGACGACTGCCTGCTGTTGCCGTAAATGATTTTTCTATTTATTCCCACGGCGACCCGTTCCGTCGCTCTTCATCAGCAGGTGTGGCCGGTTGGAGACTTTTTCTCTCTGCCTGACACTGTCCTGCAGGAGCCAGGCTGAGCCTAGCCAGCATCATTACATCCGAAATCACCTCTTACATTCAATGTGAGGCTGCTTTGTGTATCCTCCAGACCTGGAACTTTTTGTCATGTCTGCGGGGTAATGTTTTGCAGCCCTGTTGAAAGCCTTGCAGGGAAATTGATGAATTAGCTGCGTGCATCTTTCACATAAAGATCTAAAGGGTTACTTTGTCAGATATTGAAATTTTTTATTGGAAATGACAGACATTAAGTTTATTGGTTTGGGAATATTTTGAATTATGATTATGAAAACTCTAGAAAAAGCTCCTAATGAACTTTTAACTGCCTGTCTGTAGTTCATCATTCATTTTGCAATCTGTGTTGGTAGGACTTGTGAATCCATGGTCTGCTCTTGGTGTGAGTACGGTAACGCAGGACATCCTTATTGGGTCAGACGGTGAGAGACGGAGAGAGACAGGCCTTGCTATAAAAAGACATTCATAAATTATTACCGTGCTGAACAACACTCTCAAAATAAAATGTCATTCCAGGGGCCCCTGTCATTTTCAGCAAAGCTTTTCAAATGTTAAATATTTAACATAGAAGTATAAGCAATACATTGAAATTACATAACAAAGAGAAGCAGGGAAAAACACATTCTGAAGTCTGAGTCGCTATTAAAAATGATATTTATATATGGCTGTGATCTCACACCTCTGGGCTTGTGGGTTCTGTTCCTGCCTTGGCTCTCTCTCGGTCTTTCTGTTCGGTTCGTGCAGGTTTCCTCCACTAGCTATCCAAAAGCATGCAGTTAGGATGCTGTGCCTGTAATTAGAAGATTGCCGGTTTAGGTCCCACGGTTTGCAGAGTTACTTCAGCGTTGGGCCCTTGTGCAAGGCCTTTAACGCTCAGTGCTCCAGGGATTGGCTGACCCTGCTTACATCGCTTTTGATAAAGGCATATGTACTTGTGTCCTGGGTTGGCATTCTATCCAGGAAGGAGCAGCTGTGGGATAGGCCAGACGCTCATTGTGACCCCGTACTGGATACGCAGTTCTGCAGGGAATGTATTCGGCCGTCTCGGTCTGGCCCGAATCAGTGAGAAATCCACAGAGAGCCATTGCTGCTGGCGGGGATGCTTCATGTCGTTTACGGCTGCCCGGCAGTTTCCATGGTAGCCGGCCCAAACTTCACTTTACATTTATGCTGCATCGCCAAAGCAGAAGCCAAAACAGTGGCCTAGCTATGCTGCAGATAAGCAACCTCAGGACCTGACGCTGGCGAGTCAGCAGGAACGCCACTCTACACCCTGCCACCTGCTTTGCTTAAGTGGGGAGAGCACACAACTGCCATTCAGCTGGCCTAAAAAAAAGGTAAAGCGAGAGAATAAATGGGGGGTGGGGGGTTTGTGATGCTCGGGTGCGGAAGTGACACGGGAATGACTGTGAGAGCCGGCTCGTGATTCTTCTGACTTGCTGGGGCCCCTCTGAAATATGTCAGTAGGAATTAAACCTTTAGAACCTCAATCTGATATTAGGGAGGACAATGCCAGGTTGTACTTCTGTCTGAAATACCCGTCAGACTGGCAGTGAGTCAGAAGGAGGCTCGCTTTGAGCCTTAAGCGTGTCTTTGTGTGAAAACATTTTTCTCCCCGTAGATGTTTGTCTGAAGCTGCGTTTATGCGTTCCCTGACTCATGTTCCATCCTGTAAACCACTCTAATAACACTTCCTGTCTTCCAGCTTCTTTCCATAATAATAATGAAAGAATTTCTGTATGACTGCTGTGGGCTGTGTGGGGATGTCTGATTTGGCCAGAATACTGCCTGTGTTAGATACTCTGTGGAAGGGAGGTGGTGGTATTTCTTTTTTAATCGGCCATTTAATCGACTGATTCATAAATATGTTAACTAACAGGATTTTTGGGCCGGCATCTGACTATCTCCGCAATCGCGTTTCACAGAAAACCTCTAGCTGGCTTTACATTTCCAGCCAATTACATGCTAAAATATTGCCACCTGTAATATAAAAATGTATAGTCAATTAAGAAAAAACAGCTTGTTATTATTTTGAGGAGAAATATTGACTGGACCTTATTTCTAAAGGTCACCTACCTAAATAAGAATGTAGGTAGATGTACTCTGTCAGCCTGTATGCTTAATTAAATTACATGACCCTTTTTGGCTTCTAAGCAGAATTGTTGCATGCCCAGGGCCCTATTCAAGTGATGGCCAGCACCTGTGCTCTGTGAGACACCGTGGTCCCCCTTGGCAGGCACCGCTGTTCCCTGAATGGCCAGGACCTTAACAGGCAGTGGATGAAGCCTGAACCCAGCCTGAGTCCCACCATCTTCCATGCAAAGGGACTCCTGTACTATCTCAACAGCATCGGCAGGACCCCACTGGTGAGCCCCCCCAAGCCGCGTCGAGCCCTTTTAAAAGGACACTTTGTTTCTACTCCATCAATGCCCAGCAGCTCCTTTCCTTAAAGGACAGTCAGTCCCTGTTCAATATTTCATCCCCTGCACAGGAATAAATGGAGAAGGCTCTGGAAACTGGACAAGCTGTCCAGTTTTTGCTGGTTTCAGGCAAAGGCGGGCTCACCACGGCAGATTCCATAATGACTTTGGCAACTCAAAACAAAAAAGAAAAAACAAAAATGATGTTTTCATCTGCTTACACTTGTCTGGAGAATTTATTACGTGGGTTTTACATTTGCCACACTAAGAACCATGACATAAGATTAATCTTCGTTGTCCAAACATGTAGAAGTAAATATTGCCAGCAATGCCAGGCATTTGTAATGTGCTTTTTATTTATGTATTAGACATCCAGTGATCCTATTAGTCTATCAAACTGGAGGCTCAGCTTATAAAATGGATGTAAACATATATGCATGTATTTAGAGCACCTAAAAGGGACAGAGTGCCACATATTCTTCGAACTAAATAAGGGTTAACTATGGACCAGTGTACGAGACACTTGGGGAAGGAAAAGCCTTTGAACAGAGAAATAAGTCTGCCCCGATTGTGGACACGGAAGCCCATTAAACACTTCAGCTGTGAGCAATGAAATAATATCAAGGGGTAATGAAACAAACAGTCCTCATTGGCTGCTGGGTTTTCTCAGGTATCTGCAGGACCTATGAGTGCAGCAAGGGATGACACTTTACTTTGGGATAGATAACAACTTTCGGGAACAGATGCATGCACAACTGCTCCTTGCTCATTTCTCTTCGTACATGCCCTGGGTGCATTTAACGCATCTTACCCTTCCATATTAATCAGAATTTAGGTTGTTATGTTAATTAAGTAGAGCTATACATCTTTAGTTGATGTCCTCCTTTTATTTTCCCATGCCTTGACAATTTTAAGACAAGATTAGCGAACATGTTTTTACTCCAAGTTGTAATAATTTATTGAATTAATTTCCCAGGTACATTAAATAGTTCAACCATAATTTATTAGTGGTGTTAATTAGGTAAAAGACCCACACCGTTAAGCTCACAGGCTCATGTAATCACTGAACTAGAAGTCTAATTGCATAATAATTGTAATTCATTGAAAATAATTCACGTATTTAATTGCAGTAAATTGTAAATCTGCCATTCAGAGGTAGCAGTTATTCCTCTGTGCAGTTCGGGGTGGCTTCCTCCAAGGCTCGTCAGCTTCAGTAATCATTTATTTCCGGACTGTAAGATTAAGTAGTTGAGCTCGAAGCTGGTTCTGGTAAGTCAGAGAAGCTCAAATTTAGCCCCTGGGACATGCTTTTAAGGGCTTTGGAATGACAGAGCAAATGTCTGCCTTCAGAAAGCCATCGGTCTTCCAGGAATAAGGTGGGATTTGACTCGTTCTCCACACTTTGCATGAACCCTTCCGGATTATGGGAGGATGACGGAGCATGCTCAGTGTTACATTTTCTGTTGCCCCCTCCCTGACAAATTGAAGCATTGTGCTGTCAGAAGAGGGAGAGCTAACTGTGGGCTCGGTGCTGATCCAAAAGGTTTTCTGTGATTACCACGGCCACTCGAGGAAGAAGAACGTTTTCCTCTACGGGTGCAGCGTGAAGGAAACCCTGTGGCAGTCTGGCTCTGCCGTTGACACCGCCACCCTGAAGGAAGACCCCGGGTACCGGGTATGCCCCTCAATCTCTCCACTCGCCCCTCTCTCAAGATGTTCCATATTTAGTGTGAAAACATGTTCTTCCAAGAGTGACCATTTCAATGAGGCACTTCATCTCCCATGTCTGTTACTAAAGGATTTCTCACACCCATTAATTAGAATTAATTTAGAAATAATAATGATATGTTTTCTAGGTCACTGCCCTTAACCCTCTGGGAACTTGGGGTAGGGAACACACTTTCACTGATCAATAAATGATTCTTATATATTTGTTTTGCCATTACACTCATCTTTATTTTAATGTACTGTATATTGTAAATATGTCAGATTTATGTTAAGTAACATAAATGAAAACATTACGAACATAAACAGTAAACATTATAAAAGTACATAGCAAGCAATGGTGGCAATTTGTTTTGACCCCAGATATCTGATCACCAAAGTCTTGGCTACATGAAGATGACTAAATGGTGTAGTTGCAACATCCAGTTGGATAAATACATAAGAAAAACTTAACTCATGTCGCTATTTCTGGCCTCCTCCCATTTAATATGCAGGAGCTCTCATGTGTATGCATGAGCCATTCACTTTCATGATGCTGATGGGGATGTATCTGGATCACGTTTCACCGTTGCACTGTTCATCAAATTGCCATGTGAATGCGATTTGTATACGTGGTAATGCGAATAGCAAATAGAAACTTTAATACATTTATAATATAATTTATAATTTATACTAATGCGTTTTGAAAAGCAGACAGATTACAGATTTAGTTGAAATGGACAGAAGTCCTGACAATGAACCATGACCGTTATTAAGCATCATGGAGGTGAAGGCCCTCTCTGTCTTCCACAGACAATCTCGAAGACCCTGGACCGTATTGCTCCCGCTTTCTCCTTAAACAGCTGCAACTACCTGGTGGAGCGGTCACGGGAGTCCACGGCACGTGTGGTGGTGTGGCGAGAGATGGGCGTGCTGAGAAGCTACACCATGGAGAGTACCTACAACGGCTGTGACCAGGGCATCTACAAGGTGCGACGAGGTCCATCTGTCTCCGTGGCTAATCCTGCCGATTAGCTTCCTTCTACAGACATGGAATCTGCTCTATAATTCAGCACAGGCATTGCACTTAATTAACTCCTTTGACAGCCACTGAATTATGATGGTGGGGGGTGGGGCGTTCCTTCGGAGGGGTAGTTCCCATTAGCATGAAAAGCCTTCGTTTGGCTTAGTAGACAGAAACATATTTGGGGACATGGAATATATTTACTCGCATACATTCACTGAGCTTTCTAACAGAACACTCACATCATGTCATAATGTGTAATTCACAGTATTTCTCAGTGGTTTTCAGTGGTTGTCAAGGTTCGGCTTAATAGCAGGAACAGGGAATAGCAGTCCAAGACAATATGTCCATCCATCCATCCATCCATCCATCCATCCATCCATCCATCAATCAATCAGTCTGCAGTAACTGTTTATCCATCTGGAGTCATGTTGATCCAGAATCTATACCAGGAAGTGCAGCGTAGTGTAACACGGTCTCCCACATGATCTTACCCTAAGGCCAATTTGAAGTCTCTGTTTCACCTCTCTTTGGGTCTAAAATTAATTTTCAGCCTCAAATTTCCAAGTAAAGCAAATAGCAAATAGAAAATAGCTTCTGCAAAGACACGCGGTATAAAAATAATTGTCATATAGTCATATAGCCAATCATATGCAGCAAAATGGGAACTAGACAGCTTGGGGGCGGGGCACATCCTCACTGGCGAAGCCCGGTCCAGCAGTGATGCCGTCATGCACATCACTTGAAAAAGATAAACTCTAAGTTTGCTTATTTGAGGCAGCTGATACTAATTCAGCAGCATGGCCAGCAAGCCACAAAGGCAGCCCATCACCAGGGTATCAGTAGAGCCACATAAAGTAAGGGAACATTCCACAATGTCAGTAGATGGGCATATGTTTGTCACGCAGTTCATTTGGGCCAACATTAGGTCAAGTAACATCTTAGTGAAGAGATGGCTTTTTAAGATTCTTAATAAGATTAATATAATAATATAACAAGTGAGTGAGTTTAGTTGCATGTTAATCAGTTTTGTTACATCCATCCATCAATACATCTTCCAACTGCTGGTCCTAGTCAGGGTCACAGGAGGCCTAGAGTCCATCCCAAGCCGCACAGAGCATCAGGTAGGCAGGCTGCCTGTCCATCACCAGGTACACACACACCCTCACACGATACATCCATCCATTTCCTGTAATCACTCCTCATACTCAGGGTCATGGGGAGTGCGGAGCCTATGGACCCAAGGCAGGGAACAACCCAGGATGGGGCGCCAACCCATCGCAGGGTACACTTACACACCATTCACTCACACACCATTCACTCACACACGCACACCTACAGGCCTTTTGGTAACTCCAGTTAACCTCAGCATGTTTTTGGACTGTGGGGGGAAACCGGAGTTCCCAAAAGAAACCCCACGACAACACAGGAAGAGAACATGAAAACTCTACACAAATGGAACTCTGGCAGAGCCTCAAACCCTGGTCCCAGAGGTATGAGGCAGCAGTGCTAACTATTGTGCCGCCTCTCACACGGCGCCGCCTCTCACACGGTGCATATTATTTATAATAATAAACCAAGCAACCTTGTAGCAATGTCTTCCTATTTGACATTTTAACAGTGATTGTCTAGTGCCCTGCCAACTATGAAATGTGGCAGTGGTAAAGAGCTGTGTAGCAGGCCTTTAAAATCTCACTCTCGCCAGGTGTACAGACCTGTTAACAAGGCACAGGGGGAGTCGTCTACAGCAGGAGCTCAGAGTGCTGCTGGAGCAGCCTTCTTAGGGGCTGTGGGGTGTCTTTTTGGTGCAGATTAAGGCTTGATGGTTCCAGGCGCAGACACTGGCAGAGGAAGTGTAAGAGCAGTCCAGGCAGGGCCGGGTGACACACGCTCCTGTCCAGGGGACTTAGAATCGTCTAATGAATATGGCTCCATTAAGGTTCATCACAAAGCCTGTTTTACTTTCATTGTTTTATTTTTCAGTTTCAGTTTATTTCAGTTAGGGCTACTCCAATATGGTCAATTTTGAGTTCAGGATTATTAAATACAATTAATCATTGACTTTAGAAATATCATGCATCTATTGAACTTTCTTCTTGAAACTCTAAATATAATTCAACTGAGAAACAAATAAGAAGGGGCTGGAAAGGGGTGCGCTGGATTTATAACACAAGACGAAACAGGAGCATCATTGTGAAATGAACACAATTGCACGACAATCACTTTTTCTTGATTATTTTGTTTTGATAATCTTTGGAAGCCAAAATGGTAACTGAAAATGAAACCTAATTAATTGCCCAGCCCTAATTTCAGGATATAATGTGGTATTGTTTGCTGTCCCCCCCCGAAAGGATCAGAAAGGAACAAAGTAAATCCCGACTGACCTTAAGGAAGTGAGCTTTTGAAAGCAAGCTCTGCATAATCGCGCGGCCTTCTGAATCCCGCTCTACTGTCCTCCCCCTGTATGCCCGGGCCTCTCGCCTTAGCCTGATTCGATTTGGCTGTATTCCTCCCAACCCCCCGAGAAGCCCCAGCCGGCCAGAGCCAGCATGGACTGTGGCAGAGCGGGGTCTGGAAGAGGGCAGCTGGTGTGCCAGTAGGTGGCACTCTATCCATGGTGCCAGCCCTCAGGTGGTGCCGTGTTAGCTCTTTTTAAAGATGCGTCCGGCAGACCCCTCTTTTTCAGCGGCGGTGATGCGGGACACCGAGACCCAGAGCACAGTGTTCTTAGTGTCCGGCCTGAGTCTCTATAGGGTACTTAAATTCCCTCTGGTATGTGTCCAGTTCTTATATTAATCAAGAAGTGGAGTGGCTTTGGACTGGGAAATGGGGAATGTGACCGTTTTATTAGCTCTGCAGTCGGCTGTGTCGAGAGCTCTATGCTCTCTTCATTCGTCCGTCAGTGAGCTAAAAACATGCATGTATTGTGTGCAGGGGTCACTGGGTTTGACACGTGACCCATTCGCTACGTGAGCCTTTGTCAGGCAATTAATTAAATGCTCCCTAATCGAAGGTCCCTTTAATTCAAACAGTGGGCCAGTGAATGAAGTTGTTCATAGCTAATGAGTAGCTAAGGAAGAGCGCGTGAGCACTGTGTTATCAGTGAACCTTGTGAGTCCAAGCCCAGGCGCTTTGTAAGTCCTGAATGGTCCATTTTCCCTCATTATCCCGATATCCGGGGTGCCCGCTTTTCTCTGACACTCATTAAGGACGCCCAGGCTTCAGCCATTGTGTCCTACTGTCATTTCATAATCCGGTCTCACCCCTAAAATTGCATCTGAGCACGTTTTTTCCCTGCCAATAACGGAGCGAGGAGAATGCAGTGAGCAGCCACAAGGAGGATGATCGTGCCCGCGAGAAGATGAGAGCAGCGTCGCCGCCTGAACCGCGCCCGTCATTACTCTTAGCTTTCCCTGCGCTGCCCTGGCCAGCCTTGCCCTCCGCCATCCTGCTCGCCGCTCTCCGTGACATACCTATACCTTCTAAAGCTGACTTCCCTGCACCAGCACCAGCACCGGGCTGCACTGCTGTGCGATATCTGGATTCTTACGGGCATTAGTCATTAGAGACTGATATATTATTTTGGTAACATGATTTTCATGAGTCAAACAGGTAAGGAAAATAAATAGCACATGCAGACAGTCCCTGACTTACAACTTATGTGACCTAAAATTACTCAAACAAACAGGCAAAGTTTTTACATACATTTAAATAAATGTATGTAAAAAAAAACATTTCAATGGCAGCATTATGCTACCTAGTGTGCATTGTGCATCATACAATAGTTGCCCCAGGAAAGTACTGAACTGTAAGACAGCGTGACGATCCCAACCTCACACACATATCCCAGTGTCACTCTCACACCTCAGTGTCAGTGTGGTTATCCTATTCCGGCATACATCTATTTCAACATATGACCTGTCTGGTGGAAAGGAAGCTTGGGATAGTCCATGCTCAGCTTTGCTTTCATATTATGAAAAGGGATAAAATCTGTCTCCTGATTAATTATGCGGATAAGCCCCGCCCCAAGAGTGTGACACGACATACCCCGCCCAGTTCTGCTCTCCCCAAAATAAACAGCCGTGCCTGTGTTCATTCCACTCTTGAACTCCACTCCAGTTTCTTACTCGGCCAAAATGTAATCCATTGAACACCATGTACTCTGGCTGCACGTTCTACCCCAGCTTCGCCAACTGATTGGTCGGATCCATTGGGATGGGGGTGGGAGACACCTGGGGG
>JAODKC010000009.1:5110437-5122339 GCA_026777985.1 Mormyrops attenuatus
GACAGACAGCACGTGGACACGCGAGCACAGGAAAGGAAAGTGCAACCAGTTGCGCAAGGACATGTATGTATGCTGTGGGGGGGGGGCCCCCCCGGGGGGGGGGGCCGCATTTTGAATGCAACCCACACCACCTGCCTCTCCACCGGCACTGCCTCTGCCCAGGGAGCTGCGGATGTCTGGGGGGGGTGGGGGGTGTACTGTGAGCTGCAAGAAGATACAGGCCAGTGGAGACTCTGACCTGAGTCCCAGCTTTTCTGGGGGCTCTGAGTGTATCTATCCTGTTTTTTCAGTGTGTGAGGAAGACAATGCGAAGGCCACACAATGCTAATGATATTCTGAGCATCTGGGTTGAAAAATCATCTTCTCCTTTATGTTCTTTTATGAATAATCTCAAAATGTGGTGCCAAAGGGAATGAGGTGGAGTGTAGTCAGTCACCCTTGACAAAGTGACAAAGTGTAAATCAGCTGTTTGGCCAAAAAGTACCCCTGTTCCTGTCCAAACCTCCCCAGTGGGCCCCCCTTTTAGCTATGAGCCTTAGGGGGCCAACTTGACTCAGAAGGTGTATCGGCCTTGAGTTTCCGGGGAAATGTTTTTGCACCTATAAACAAGCCACTCGACTGCGTGTGCAGAGATCTGGTTCTCTAAGTAGCCCACATCAGCAAACTAAATATTTTTCGTCATTTAGTTCACTAACCGCCCGCAGGGCAGCTAATGGCATTGCTCTTTCCTACACCAGGGCTTTCAGACTGGCACCAGGGAACTGGAGGAGATGGGCCTGAAGTTCTGCCAAAGCCTGCTGCCTCTGAGGAGGAACTCGATGTTACACAGCAGGAAGCTCATCAGCCAGCCCTCGCTGCTGTATGACCTGTACAATGGCCTCCAGGACCACCAGTCACACAAGTAAGTCACTCAGCCTCACCTGTGTCTGTGCATGGGTTACATTCGCTGCATGTCTGTGTAGGGTGACCAGATAATCCATGTCAGGACACTTTGAGCTACTTCAGGTTTTACAAACTACTTTACAACTGAAAGCCTCCTGTGCTTATAGGAGGCCAATCATCACACTACCATAACTGCTGTGTGCTGATTGGTGCTAAAGTGAAATCTGGGTCCTGTCAGTTGCATTAGTAACTTGCACATCCTGTCCCAGCTCAACGTGTCCTCCCTGACATGGATTATCTGGTCACCCTATGTATGTGTGCTGCTCGGTGATGGAAGGTGCTGATGTATGGCCATAATGTTTACAGTGGACATCCTCCTGGGATGGTTTCTTTGATTATGCATGGCCCATACATAAGATGCTAATCCTGACCCGGTTCTGGGGAGGATGGTCTGCTGTGGAGGGACATTATGGTTCATTGGGCAAAATGAGGCAAGTGTCACTTACTGCCTAAATGTTATTTCAGAAGAAAATGCAAAAAGGCCTTTCAGACTTTCAGTGGGTTTAAGTGAACATCAGGCTTCAGTGTGAACTTCTGTTAAATTCATTCTGTGTAACTCCACAGTCCTGCCTTGTGGCCTTACTGAACTTCAAGTTCAAATTCCATTGAACTTGGACGCACCCTCTTTCCATATCTGCACTTCAAAACAATGACAACACTGGATGTAGATTTTTGGACTGTAATACCAAAAATAAATTATTATTATTGTTATTATTATTAATAATAATAATAAAGTGTAATTATGAGTGTCAGATTAGTGAAATTAATCAGATTAACCAACTTAACCATAGTTAACAGTGTGTGGTTAATTGCTGCATATTTGTATACATTCTCTGATTTTTAAGGCACTGATTATGTTAAACAGAGGAGTGTAGGTCAGCAAAGCCTCAGGCCTCAGATAGCCCTAAATAGTTGGGGGCCTGTGAGCCTGTACCTGCCCACTGTCAGCCAGTACCTGTGAGGCCTATGAGCCTGTACCTGCCCACTGTCAGCCAGTACCTGTGAGGGCTATGAGCCTGTACCTGCCCACTGTTAGCCTGTACCTGTGAGAGCTGTTAGCCTGTACCTGTGAGGGCTATTAGCATGTCTCTGCCAGCAGGTATATCCCATCCCATCCAAAATATACCCTTAACTTCGAGCTTCTGAACAGGTTGATGTGCTGGCGTGTTCCTGCCAGCATGTAGCCTCTTGCAAACACCGGACACGGATGATCACTACACACACAGGCAGGAAGCCTGTATCAGCACAAACAAGTGTGTTCACATTTGTGTTTGCTAGGTATAATCTTTAGTCTTGCTACTGGCTGTTAAGCAATCACTTTTGAAATGTTCTAGAGACCAGAAGGTCCACTTGCACGGCAATTACATTTTTTGAGACAATTTTGATCACAACCTTTCAGCTTTTAGGCTGCCGGTTACAGATCTTACTACTGTAATTCCACACTTTCCTTACCTCAGAGAAGAATCGATCTTTCATTGCATTGCCCAGACAGATATAGGCACAGCCTGTATCAATTATAATGACAAACCAAAAAAGAAAAGCATTTGTCTGAGTGGGAAAATAACACATTAAACGGTGTATTCAAGACAGGTTTCATCTGTCACCACTCAGCTTGTCTAGGTAAAGTTCTACAGGGATAAAAACTTCTAATAAACAGGTCCTTCAGCAAACAGAGAGCTCACCATGGCCTGCACTGATACCTGTGTCCCATCACTGAACAGAAAACAATAGTGACACATTCTCACTGGATTTTTATCCAGGGCCAGGTTACAGTAATTACAGTGAGTATGAAAGGTACTTAATTGTAAATGAAATGTAGATAATTGTATTCCATAAATAGGACATTTTCATAGAATTTTAAGTTGCTACTGTGTAGCAGGTGTGCATCAGAATTCTATCGTTTGGAAATGAACACACACAGACCCATAGATTTGGTATCTATATCTTCATGGGGATTCTCCATCCATTTCTTTGAGAAAAACCCTAATCCCAACTATGACAACCTTAACCCCTACCCAGCCCTAACTGTAACCATACATAACCAAACAATAGAAGACTTTTTGATTCCCACAATGTGCCATACACATGACTGCCCACGCGCGCTCGCGCACACACACACACACACACACACACACACACACACACACATATATACACACACATATATCCAGGGCAGGAATGAAACCCACGCCCCTGGAGACATTAGGCCACAGTGTTACCCACTGAGCCACCCTGCTGCCCTAATTATAATATATTCTGAAATGTTTTTAAACATTTTTAGATGTGTGACATGCATTGTCAGTCAGGTCTGTGGAGCTTGTATGAATTTATAACAAGTTCTTTGTGGGCAAGGAGGTGCTAACGAAGGTCTCTGATGCTCCCTGCACATCATGCTCTTGTTAGCGGACTCAGTATTATCTATGCAAATCACCTGCACTGCAGGGGCCAACATGATAATCCTACAGTGTTTCAGCTCTGTAGCTGTAACAGGCTTATCCCCCGTCAGCATCGAGAAATTGCACAGCTTCCTGCCAAAGTCGACTGTACATTAAACATCCATTTACATGGCAGCTGTCATTATACTCACATTTTACTATAGTAACCTCATGGTACAAGAAAATACACATGGAGATAATTTGATGAATTACAATATTAAGCATTAAGGTGTAAACATAAAAACTTGACACCTAGAATGTATCAATCAAATTTAATCCATCCATCCATCCATCCCTCCATCCATCCCTCCATCCACCTATCCTACACTAGAACCATCTATCTTCTTAACACTCATCCAGTAGCCAGGGAAACCCCCAGGTCACCTTTTATTTGTCTGTTAATTGCACAGTTATGTAAAATCCCACATCTTTATGCTGACTCTCCTGTATTCTGGACAGCTCTGGACATAAATACTTTGGGTCTGTCTGTCAAACGTGTCACTCCTATGGGAACTGCATTGAGTTTTACTTGAGTCTCGAGATCCCATCTTGGCTGTGACAGACTCCACAGAGCCGGCGAAAGGCCTCGTTTAAAGCTGATGCTGCGCTTTGGGGTCCGCCGAGGGATACGGCCTCTCAGATGTGTCTGTGTGTCGGGCCCGCGTCGGCCTCTGGGAAGCACAGCCTCACCGAGCTGGAGGTCTGTCTGCTTCTGGCCTGCTCTGCTTCGAAGCCCCAGACACTGAACCATCTTCAGTGTGAACATCGTTCTTTCTGCGGAAACATAGGAACCAAGAACGAAGGTGGTTTAACGGGGGCGGCGTTCAGCACAGCGATGATGTGCTAGAAGGTTTTAGCGGTAGGCAGAGGCAGAATGGCGACTTCCTCAACTAATAAGCTCTTTCCTCAAAGAGGAATTTGCAGGCGTAGAGCCTGATTTCCAAAGTTATACCTATGATTTCTCTCATGTGTTCAGTGAGAAGAACATTCAAATCACTTCACATAGCAGAGGTCACGCAGGGAAGGTCCCATGTCTGTGTGTTTAGTTATCTACAGTCATATTTGTTCTTATTTGCAGTGGTAGAGCCCTCTCCCACAGCACTGTAAGCATCATGCCGTATGGTAATCCTCTCTCCTCCTGCAGCCAGCAGGAACCGAACCCTTTGTGTCTCTGCCATCCTATGGATCACTTGCATTGGAGATAAAAGATTTGTCATTGGGGAGCGGTAATGTGCTAAGCTGTGGAGTTCAATACGCAGATAATGGACAGTGGCAGACATTGTCTCAGGTTGATCAATATGGCCCCTGTGTGACTGGATAGTGTTTCATTGCTTCAGAATAGGCAGAGCTTTTAATCTCTCACCAGCTGTTTTTTTCCAGTAGAAAAAAGGGAAAAAATCAGGAAAAATACTTTCTACTTAAGAATAAGTATGTGGTTTGAGTTGAGCTCTGCGCTCCGCAGATTCAGATGAAGATCGGACTGCTCTCGTTTTCACAGCAGCCTTCAAACTCTTGCACTCAGAGCCAGGACATGCCTCTGGGACCGGAGGAGCTTGGCGTGTGCTCCACTGAGAATCTCTGTCTTATTATGTCTTCTGTCTTATTTTTAATTTTGGCTCATTTCATCTCTCCTTCTGAAATATACTTTTGTGCCTGTAATAGGGCTGTTTTGTGAGTGTTAAGCAAAATTATATGAAATTAGTGCTTCTAGCTTAAGAAATAATGGATGAAAAGAAAACTCTTGGGCTGAGTTTTCTAGCCCCTTTAGATTTTAAAGGCATCTAAACTAAAATAAAAGCTTACGACACCGGACACACGTGAGCATTCAGCAAAACTACCATTTCCCTGGCATGACAGCGTGGGCTGACCCTCCGCTCCATGCAAAGATGGTACCATACTTTCGGGTCTTGGAACATGCAAAGATTATTTTCTATCCAGTTGTGTCAGGCTTTATTTTTCGTTTAGGTCAGCACTTAAAAACAGTATGAGCAATTAATACTTCCCTGCTTGATTGTTGCTCCCCCATACATATAAAAGTGCTATTAATAACATGGCAATACTCAGTCTGCTGAGAGATCCTTCAGAAGGAAGTACTGTCTAACCACACACCTGTCACCCGTATTAGGAAGTCAGGCCCAGCCCCGCCCTTTTCTTACTCATCACTGCTCCCCCCGGTGCCACCTACCGGCACAGAATCGGCTCATCAGGGCCAGGTCAATAGCCGTCCCATCAGGCTTTGGTCACCGTGGTGAAAGGCGCCTTGGGGGCGAGTAACCGGCCCTAAAATGAGAGCCTGTGAAATAATTTCCCGGGGTGACATCTCACGTCAGCATGTCTGGCCATGTCTGGAGTATGCTGCCGTATGGCATAATGACTCTGTGAGTCATAGAAGAAGAGCGTGGCGTATGGGAATGGTAAACCATGCTGTAACGTGCTGTACAGTGGGCTGTATTCACACGCGACTCGCCGTACAGATGGAAAAAAGGACAACTAGACTAATTTTAATAGCATATTTCATAATTTCCAATGGCCTATTGTGTAACCATATGTCTCCAAATTAGGGTTAGCCAACTGAAGCTAGAGTTAAGGTTATAAACAAAACTTGTTTTTATGATTGTTCAAGGCCCATGTATAACGGGAAATACAGGTTAACGCAATTTAATACCATTTTTCACACGTTCCAATCGCTCCCCAATACGTTCCCCAAATTGAAAGGCCTATAAGAAAAATATAAAACGTTTACCTGAACTTCACATTTTACCATACATGATAACATATGCCTTTAGTACGAAATACATGGTAATCCTTGTTGTTTCTTAATAGAAAAATGTAATGCTTTTAAATTTATCTGATGAAAGACATGTATGATCTCTGTACATTCAGTTGGTTTGGTTAGATATGAGAAAATTCATGTTATGTTAAGTGAAAAAGTGAAAAATGTTTCCTTTTCAAATATTCATTCTAGTTATGTAGAACCGCTGTCCAGATTCAGTTTAGTTCATTCAAAAAATTATGTATAAAAACTAATACTGACAAAACATTCATTAATATACATTGTACAGTACCTCAATGTAGAACTTATATGTTTGCCAAAATATTGTTTTTACATGAATATAGGACATATATGACAACACACATGTTGGATGATGCAAAAATATCATATGTATTTAAAATTAATAAAGGACATATATGTCTAATGGGTTGTATATCTGAGTGCCACCTATAGACCCTATATGATTTGGGTAAAACGCATAAGAGTCATATACAGTATTATTTTAAAATAACTTTTCGCAACTGAACCTTCTTACCACCCAGGTCTATAGACATTACAAATGCAGTTATACAAACAACTTAAAAAGATGCCTTCGTGCAAGAAGATGGTATCCCTGGGGAAGCGATTCAAAGATCCAGCTGACAGAGGTGTCAGGGCTGTGAGTGGGTCAGAATCAAGCCCGGCTTGGTCACACTGTTCAGTGCGGCACACCTTTTAAGCTGGCCTCTTCATTTCTGCCACATTTTATATATAAATCATTATGCTTGCTCTTGTGCTTTCACGAGATGAATGACTACTGCTAGCAATGGTGAGATTTTCTCAGTGTGATGATCATTTCTCAAGTGAAAAAAGCTAGTGACATCCTACCGTGATCCGACCCTGTGTATAACCAGTGGATTGGTTCCCAGCAATATGACGTACTGCATCCCTAGCGCTAATCCTAACACTCACAGCAACCCTAACACTAACAGCAACCCTAACACTCACAGAAACCCTAACACTAACAGCAAGACTAACACTCACAGCAACCCTAACACTCACAGCAACACTAACACTCACAGCAACTCTAACACTCACAGCAACCCTAACACTCACAGCAACCCTAACACTCACAGCAACCCTAACACTAACAGCAACACTAACAGCAACACTAACCCCAATCCTAGCTCTGATACTCACCCTAGTTCCTGCCCTAACTGTTGCTGTAATCCTAGTCCAAGAAAACATAAAGCAAAAGATGTGAGATTGATGAAAGAACACCAAGTCATGTTATCACCTGTCCTCCCAAATGACACAGAGAGGGAAGGTGAGGACAGGTTTGCAGGAGAGGTGGGTTAGTAAAGGAGGGCACAGGAAGTGAGGTGTGAGCTGGGACATTCTACACTGTGCTAGCTTGATGGGTGATAAACATGCTCGGGCAGATCCCCCGGATATGCGTGAGACCCCGACACGGTGCAACTTCTCCTCCCAGCTCCTTTGAGGATGACGAGCCGCCTTGCGTGGAGGAGATAGAGTATCTGAACACAAGCTGCACGGAGCACATGGTGAGCACGCTGGATGCCGAGGTCGACGCCAACGGGCTGGGCTCTGATGAGGATGAGGAGCTGCAGCGGCCGGAGAGAAAATCACGCCTCATCCCCTGCTTCATGCACCGGGCCTCCTTAGACACTCTGAGCCAGAAGCGAGGTTCCCGGCAGGCTACGGATATCTCAGGCCAGCTCTTCGGTTAGCGGGCCACGCCAACATCGCTAATCGCTGCGTTCAACTCCCATCCCCTCTGTGAATTGTGCACAGATGGGACCTGGAGTGTGGCCTGTCACTTTTATTTAAAAACACATTTCTATTATACTTCTTACGATTGTTGAAAAGCGCCTGTTACACTGTTAAACAACCATAAGTGAAGAAACATTTAACTTAACACTTAAGTTGGTTCTGCTTATCGAAAATGTTATACATATAATTTTTAAAAAAGGGTAAAACAATTTATTGAGCTTCCCAGAAAGCCTTCCAATTTAAATAGGTATAAAATGTATGGTATATATGTAGGGATATTTTTATGAGGAGTGCTGTAACACTTTTACCTGCCTATATGCAGTTTCGTCCTTATATACAAGTGGTGAGGGGAGAAAGACTATGAAACAGGTATGATTTCATTTCATTAAAAGACTGTTAGGTGTCCGACTGGAACAGAAAGGCTGTTTACTCTGAATGTGTCTGGCGAACTGCACATAACGGCATAGCCACAAAAATTTTGAAGACCTACCTACACAGTGTGAAACTGCTAAATGGAGTCAGTGATTGAATTACCCAATAAAATGTATTTATTTATCTTTTTTGTTGTGTAATCTTTAACAACATTGCGTTAAACCATGTGGTGGTGCCTCTGGGGGTTATGAGTAGTATTTGCATGCCAGGACGTGTGAAATGGGTAAAGATGAATGAATCACATGATTGATGCTAAGGGATGATGTCCTCCAATGGCTGTGTCTGAATTCAAGGGCTGGACCCTTCTAAGGCTGCATCCAAAGACCGAATGCATCACAGCGGTACAACAAGGCTGTCCCAATTTGAAGGCTCTTTCAAATGTGATCTAGAAATGCATCCTCTTTTTGGCAATATATGAATGATCCATCCAATGGATACTTCGCAGCCCAACATATCCCAGGATTCATAGGGCAGAGATAAAGTGGGTGTGCCCGGCTAGATGATGAGTGGCACTTCATGATTTAAGGGTACGGGTGGAAGCAGCTGGTGATGCAAATAGGAATTTTTCCGTAGGCCAGACTGTCCCATTTGACAACACTTTCTGTTCGACCTTCGAAGAACGCAGCATACAGAGGCTACACCTTCATAGACCGTGTCCTTTGAAGGATGCAGCCCCAGAATTCAGACGCAGCTAATGATTGCTGGTTCAGTGGGAGATTCTCATGTTAACATTACACTGTATATGAACAGCCACGTGCAGCAGGTATCGTATGTACTGTACCACATGGACACAGAAATACATTCACAGGTGTTTGTTGCATCTCATATTCTCAGATAGCTCCCTTTTAAAATTCCAATAACGATCCGAACCTACAGGTCATCAAAACTCAGAAATATACAGTAACAATTATTTTTTGTAATTTTACTTTTTTTTCTTGTTTTTTTTGCTGTTTCTTCCAGGTTTAACCATCTGTTGATAGAAGACTGCTAAGCCTGTCCACTCACACTGAAAGAGCTTCATACTGTATCTTAGTTTTAGCTTCCCAGAGACTGATTTTCTCACCCTGGAGAAGCATCTCTCTTCCAAATGCCCAGTCTGTCTTTGTATTTCACCGTGGGGGTGGCCCTTGGTGGCTTACTGAGGAGTCACCATCTTCAGACCTCTTGGAACCAATTTCCTTTACAGAAAGGTTGCCTAATTACATACTGCAGCTGTAAGTACAGTAACATTCCAGGAGCTTCTACTTCAATTGAATTTCCGAGAGTTTAACTCTAATTATTCCCTTGCTCCCCACAAAAGCAGTTCACCCCATTATCACCCATGTGCACATTGACAGCAGAAGCTGACTGATCTGTAACAAGATCCTGATGTTGCCAAATTAGTACATACCTTTTCAAATCTCGTGCACAAGCACGTGGCCTCAAAAGGCCTTGAACCAACAATTAACATTTAACACAAAGTTAGCGAGTGTGACCTCTTCTGGTGTGTGTAGCATATGACTGGCCTCATTAGGCGACAGTCCATTCGTGAGCAGAAATGAAAATATCTACATAACTGATTCACTGAATCCGTGGCCTGCAAATGTACGATTTAGTTTTACACCTTTGTGGAAGGTCCATCTGTCCACCCATCCATCCATCCATCCATCATTAAACTTCCAATGGTGATCAGGGTCGCTGTGAGACCTGGATCCTATCCCATGCAGCTCAGGGCACCATGTTGGAAGACACCCTGGATGTATCGGGATAATTGTAGTCAAATAATTTTATTAGATTTTCCCATCCCAAGACAAAAGCTCTGAGTTAATTTTTATACTATAGACTGTTCCACAGACCAGGGGACAGTATTTGTAACACAGATGCTCCTCTACTTACGAATGTTCAACTTGCGAACTTTCAGACATACGAACGAAGAGGATCTTTAAGTCCAAATTGTGTTCACTGGGCTCCCGTTTCCTGTCCGCAACATCAATTTTTTTTTTCTGTGCTCCAGTTCGGCCTAGTATGACTTCTGACCGCTAGTCCCGCCGCGCAGCAGCGTAGCATGCGTATCCCCGGCATCCTAGTTCTTTGTACTTGCGTATGCCCTTAAAATGATGTCGAATAACGACTTCCGAACGTTTCAAGTTGCAAAAGGAGCGTCTCTATTTACGGCTTCAATCATTTCATTTACTGGAGGAGAAAGCACCATCCTCTGATCAAAGACTTACTGATGGGTTAGCTTCGATGACTGGCCAAAGCTATTTGTGCCTTTGTCATTTAACAGCTATACCCATACCTCAGATTTACATCATCGAAAATACATTTAAATTAATGGTCTATGGCTTGTTCAGTTGTCTTGATGAATTTTTGTAGTGTGGATATTCCTGAAATACTTCCCATGGAGAATAATCATAAGGCCAGTTATGAACCCATCGATCATCTTGAATATAAAATTTCCCTCTGTATTTGAATAGCCTCACTCAATACAATGAATCCATCAGTTGTATTCTTGATGTGAGTATATAATCCAAATCATTCTAGTGTACAACATCTGTCAGTTGCGTGACGTAGGCAAACTAAAGACAAATAACAATGAGTCTGACGTGCAGATCCTATTGCTATACAATAGATTTTTCATACACGGTCAACTTACTGACAAGTGGGCGTTTCCTTATTGGTTCTTACATTTAGTAACATGACCCCTACGTATTTCCCTTTTCTGCTGCATAGTGATTAGCAACATGACTGATCTTCATGTTAGCAAAGCAGGAGAGCATCTAAAATACATTTTATGAATTGGATTTTAAAGGCAGTGATGTACTACCCCCTCACATCTCCAGCAGGTGGTCAAAGTCATCACAGATAAGAGCAGACAAGGGGAAAAAGGACCAGCTTTCAGATGATATACGGAGCCCTGCGTTATCTGATTAGTCAGGAAGCAACATTAATTTCCACACAAAAGATAAGACCTGTTTGCACAGGCCATTATATGGACATTTTTATAGCGATGCTTTTGCCGGGCCTCAAGGGAAGCTTAAAAACAGACTGGAGGGGCCATCGCTGGAGGTGGCTGGTATCTGGAGGAGCTGAAAGGAGAAAAAAAAACTCCTTCCTGTGGCTGTATAATCGCTGTATATATGAAAAGGTGTTGTATGGTTTTTAGAATAGACCCTGACGTGTAAGGCTTGAAGCACCAATTCTCTAAGGATGATTCCTTTCACGGCACAAACCAGGAAACACAGCATTAATATCTTATAACATTAATGTTATCAAGACAGAATCTTTTCTTTTGGTAAAGCGAGAAACAGCTGCACAGGAAGGTGGGAGGGGGCCACGGCAGACCCCCACGTTTCGGTAAATTACCAGCCATGCAATACCAAACAGATGCCTTTGAAGCTAACGAACAAGTCAATGATTTCTTCATAATATTCTGTTACAGTTCTGTTATTTTACTCAGACCCAGTCCCTGTTTCTCCAGCCTTGGGCGCCGGGGGGCGGGGCCCCCCCCCCCCCCCCCCCCACCCCCCCCCCCCCCCCCCCCCCCACCACACACAAACAGCAAACC
>JAODKC010000009.1:5130391-5148150 GCA_026777985.1 Mormyrops attenuatus
GTGATAGGGGAGTCTACCCCCAAGTCCCCAAACTCTGCTTCCTCATTGGAAGGCGTGTCGGTGGGATTGAGCAGGTCTTCGAAGTATTCCCTCCACCGACCCAAAACGTCCTGAGTTATAGAATTCATATATTCACAAAAACAGGGAATACAGGAGTATGAATGTGTTTTCATGAAAGATTTACAGCCAGAGAGTTTTCCGAATAAAGATATTTTACATTTAAATTTATATAGCAGAGGCTTTTGTCCAAAGCAACATGCAAGTTAGGAAAATAGCGCATTACAGACATACTCGCTATCGAGGATTCAATTAGGCATTTTTATTTGATTTAAATAAAATGAAATGGAATCGGCTGTGCTTTTTTCAGCCTAGGTGACGGCTTCCTGAGACTTGAGATGTTTTGACCGCTCTTATTTACATGTGGCGATGATAGTAGGGATAAAGACTCTTCAAGATCAAAAGGAAGATGAAGACACGGAGGAGGAGGAGATTAATTAAGACTCAAGGTCATGTGCTGCTCCCTATTGCCTGCAGGGGTCAGAATGGCAGAATACCAGGAGATCACAGCAGACAGATAACTGGGTCCAGGACTCTGTCAGGACGGCAGAGGGAATGCAAGAAGAGAACGAGAACTCTACCTGTAAATGGGTGTCAGCACATGGTTAAAGAAGGACAAGAATAATCCTTGGGATTTAGGGAGCGAAATGAAGTTTACACACGAGATCTGTGATGCAACGTTACTAAGGTGAATGAAGGGACTCCCAACTTTACCGCACCATGGGACCAACGTGCCCTTGTGCACATTAGAAGGATCTAGAAGCCATTGTTTAACATAGAACAGAGAAGCACATACCGTTTAGGTTTTGGGCTAAGGAACGGACTTGCCCCTAGACCACAATGCATGCTTGAGTTCGACCCAGAAATCTGTAGCACCATGAATTTTTGAGAAATGAGGCATTTAGGACTTTATCTTTCATGACCTTACATTTAAAGAAAGGAAAACACTTTACTTAAGACCATGGTTTTAGTAATTTATAGACACATTCAAAATGAATTACTTCAGTAGCATAAATCCTACTTTGTAACAGTCTGTTGTTTCACCCTAAGGCCCCAAATTAGGGTTAGGAAACTGAGGCTAAAGTTAGGGTCAGGATTACGGTTTACGGTTAGGGTTAGAAAATGTATTGCATTTCTAGGCATGAAAGTGTGTTGTTGTGATAGTTTTGGGCCCCTGTAGGATGGGAAACCACACTTTAGCATGCTTTATTAGCATATTTCCTACTTTCCAACAGTCTGGTGTAACACCCTAAGGCCCCAAATTAGGGTTAGGGTTAGCACACTGAGTCTAGGGTTACGGTTAGAAAAAATATGGCATTTTCAAGCATCAACATGTGTTTTTATGACAATTCTGCTCCCCCGTAGGATAGGAAACCACAGATTAGCACGCTTTAGCAGCATATTTCCTACAGCCTGTTAATTCACCCTAAGGCCCCATATTAGGGTTAGCAGAATGCATTCATAAAGCATGATAAACATGGCTGTAAATACTTATAAAAAGGCATAACACATTATAGCCATGTTTATTATGTTATATAAATGCTTTATGAAGCTCCCATCTATAATTCACTATATATATCTTTTTTATGTACTGTAGTACAAAGAATCCTTAATGCTTTGATCAACCAATTCATTATAAAGGTATCTATTGTGCATAATCAATGACAGCTTCATAAGCCAGTCATAATGAATTATACACATGGTTATAATGTGTTATGCCTTTACATAAATATTCATAGCCATGTTTGCAATGCTTTATGAATGTATCATTATTTGTTACGAATGTGTTTATGAATTACTAAAAACATCGCCTCAAATAATTTGTTACCAAACAAACTCACCATCAGCAAAAGCTGCTTTTTATGTAGAACCAAAGCGCCCTGTTCTGTTCCCTGAGCAGAAGCACGGATGAGGAAACCCTTCCCATCTTTTAATTAGACCAATACCTCACAGGTGAATTCCCTCAGTGAGTAAAGAGCTTCTCAAAACCCCCCATGTGGCCTATTAAACATACTGCCATATTTCAGTTGCTTCTTAAATGATAAAGGATATACAAGCCTACATAAGCCCGTGATCAGCAGATGATCATCTCAACTCATATAAAGTCATAAAAAGCAGATTCACACTGTGAGTTCATAAAGAATTACAGAAGGCAATCTTCTACCTCCCCATAAAGGATACGTTATCCCGCTTGTGTGTCTGTGTGTTTTTTTTTTCATTTCAAACGTCTTACAGTGCTTTACATATTATGTACAAAAAAAGATCGCCATTTGATCCACAGAACAAAGCTTTTCATTGTACATTGTATTCACATTCAGCGCTTTACTCATATTTAAGATTTTCACATCCTCAGTCAGTGAGATATATGTATTATCAGCGACAGTCTGGCACATGAAGACTGGGACATTTATTGAGAGAGATGTGCTTGTATGTAGAACTGGACCTACAGTACCTTTTCAGGGACCCAAGGCAAAGCTTTACTTGGGAGGCCCCCCATCAAAACAACTGGTGAACATTTCACTTCATGTGCAATGCAGGTAATTTGGAGCCCCAGGGATTCAATCCACATATAACTATGGGATTACTTTTTGTGAACCTGACACCGAGAAACCTGAGTTTTTTTTCCGGGGGGTGGTAAATAACATGAATCTACGTAATGCGATTTTGCGACATTTTTAAAATAAATGTGGAAAGTCCATAAATGTGCTTCCAGTTTGCCCAAAAAGCCCAATTTGTCAAATCTTCCTTGTAGCGCCGCTTTGTGGAAGGTCCCTGAGCTACTCGATGGGATTCCGAATGGGTTCGATTAGCTTGTTGGAGGTGAACTGAGGAAATGCATTACGGGTGTAAATGCGGCTCTAGTGAAGCTGAGAACGTAGCTGTAGATGAAGGAGGGCTTATTCAAAATGAACTGTGGCTAAAAGGAAAAGAGAACAGAAAAAAAGATGAGTAGTTTTGGTAGGAGAGTTTTAGTTTCCTCATCTCCCAACGAAGGGATTTAAAAACCGTACCTGTTACCTACGCATAAATATTTTAATTTGGTGAATATGTTTAATTTTTTGTTACTTTTAATTTTGTGTAATTTGTGTAATTATTCATTCACACACACACACTATGTTGCCAAAAGTATTTGGACACTTGCCTTACACACACATGCACATCCCATTCTTAATACATAGGCTTTAACATGGAGTTGACCCACCCTTTGCAGCTATAACAGCTTCAACTCTTCTGGGAAAGCTGTCCACAAGGAGTAGGAGTGTGTTTATGGGAATATTTGCCCATTCTTTCAGGAGAGCATTTGTGAGGTCAGGCACTGATGTTGCATGAGAAGGCCTGGCTCGCAGTCTCGGTTCCAATTCATCCCAAAGGTGTTCTATTGGGTTGAGGTCAGGACTCTGTGCAGGCCAGTCAAGTTCCTCCACACCAGACTCACTCATCCACATTCTTATGGACCTTGCTTTGTGCACTGGTGCGCAGGCATGTTGGAACCATCCCCAAACTATTCCCACAAAGTTGGAAGCATGAAGTTGTCCTACAGCACTCTTAATACTGCAGCATTAAGAGTTCCTTTCACTGGAACGAAGGAGCCAAGCCCAACCCCTGTAGAACAACCCCACACCATAATCCCCCCTCTAAAAAACTATACACTTGGCACAATGCAGTCAGGCAAGTACCGCTGTGCTGGCAACCGCCAAACCAAGACTCGTCCATCAGATAGCCAGACAGAGAAGTGTGATTCGTCACTCCAGAGAACATGTCTCCACTGCTCTGAGCTGTCTATATTTTCCTCATTTTGTCAGGGCACCCATGCGCTGATCAGGCCCTAGGTGTCATACAATACATATAATGCCTGTCTCCATAACCTAATAATCAATCCATCCATCCATTTCCTGAAACCGCTGAATCCCAATTGGGGTCGCGGGGGGGACCAGAGCCAATCCCGGGAACAATGGGTGCAGGCTGGAACCAACCCTGGGCAGTCGCCAACACACCACAGGGCACACACACAGGGCCAATTTAGACTCACCAATCAACCTACCCGGCACGCTTCTGGACCGTGGGAGGAAACCGCAGCCCCAGGCGAAAACCCATGCGAACACGTGGAGAGTGTGCAAACTCTCACACCCGGTACCGAACCCAAGCCCTTCCTGCTGTGATGCAGTAGCGCTAACCACTGTGCCACCACACCGCCTGTACACCTGTCAATCATTTGTCTTATCTCTCATTTCAGCCCTCGTGTGACTCACTCCAGCTGCCTCTCGTTTGCTCTCTCATTAGTCATGCATAAGGGCCTCCCAGTCCTGCGTTCTCCAGTTTGGTCATTGACGTCGCCCTAGTGTGTGCTCCTGTGCATTCCACTGTTGTTATCCCTGTTCAGCTGCCCTAATAAACCCCTTATTGCTTGCCCTTACGCCTGTTCCTGCCTCCGTTGTTTTTGGCATGTAACGCTTGGCAACTCCTTAGTTTGCTTAGGCCTAGATCTGGCCTTGCTCACACATCTGGTGTTGATGTATAGAGCTTCTAATTCCCCATATAACCAGAAAATCATTGTTGGGTAGAGACTACCATTCACCACACATGTACTTCCCAGAAGTTATATAATTCTTTCTTCACATACTGTACATTTGGTCCCTCAGTTTTCCCTGTATATATGTGTATTTGGAAATCTCACAGAGATTTAAAGCAAGACACCAGGTTTCAATCCAACCTGCAATGTAGCCATTTCAGCAGTTTATCAGGACAGAGGATCAGTCGGCTGAACTAATGAGCTAAGGGTCCATCTCAAGGAGCAACAGATCTTCGGCAGATACTCCAGGGGGTGCTGTCACTTTCATAGCAATCTAATGTCAGTCCAGTGAGCTGCACAAATGTGTTGTGTTTTCTCTGCACACTCACTGAAGATGTTCACCCCCTAAAAGTATGAAACTCAACAGCTAATTAATTTTTTAGTCAAACTGTAATAAATTAAATAATAAACGCAGGACAGCATAGCAGATTGAGGCTGCCCATGGTGTTGCAAGGAAGAAAGGATGAAAAGTTAAATATCCATGGTCCCCCGTGGCTACGTTTACACTTTAATAGGTCTTTTTTAAGCGTCTTTAATCCCCAGGAAGGCTGCCTCATCAGATAGATCATAATGATAGATATCTCTGCCTTTAAAAACGGAACTTACCTTTGAAATGTTTCCTGATAACACAGCATCATTAAGATGCACCAATTTAGGCTTTTCTGAGAATTATCTGGCTAATATTCAGTGCACTATGGTACAGAACAGTGACCGTAACTGAAGCCATTAGCACAGTAGATGGATAGATGCAATATGGCAGTAAAATCCTGCATATGATCTACTTTAGTCGCTTTTTCTTCCCTGTTGAATATTATTGTCATATTTGCTTACATAGTGATCAGCTATATTCTTTGCATGTCACTGTGTTTGCCATATACTGCAAAGAAGTTACTCTAAGAAGCACATCTGACATGACTTTATTCCATGTTGCTCACTGATAGTGCATATCATGCAAAAGCATATCATTAACACAGTCTAATTGAATCAGGGTAGCACTCTCTGTGATTGCCATGTCTGTAAGAATCTATGAACACATTAACAGCACATACTGTAAAGCATTATAAACATGGCTATAAATGTATAAAAAGGCATATAACATTATAGCCATGTATATTGTGCATTATAACTGCCTTATGAAGCTTTCATCTATAATGCAGTACAAAACATCCTTAATGTGTATACCGACCATTATAATGCATTATAAAGGTTGCTAAAGTGCATCATAGATGAGAACTTCATTGGAGTTTATGAAGTATTATAATCAACACTCTAATCCCTTGTGATTGTCAATAGATTAAATACTTTAATAATACTTATACTGCCCATTATAATGCATTATGAAGGTATCTATATAGTGCATTATATTTGACAGTTTCTAGTAAAGGCTTACCAGAATCAGCTTTTGAAGCTTACAGTAAAATTGACTTGAGTCAGATTTCTGTAGAGTTTTCTTCACCAGTAACTAGAACGGTCAGGCTGGGAATTCTGGTTCAGATATATGCGACCTGTATGGTCCTCACGGATTGGCTCTTTAGCTCGGCTATGGGACGAACACAAACAGCTGACTGGCCGTCCTCTCCTGAGGGGCACGGGAGACCTGCTTTCGCTGAAGCACTATGCTAATATTTTGATTTGTGGAGTATAACACTGGTAAACAATAGCTTCCACTGCAGATGACATTTATCTCTAATCCAAAACACAATGGAATGTCCCTTGCATGAACTGGAATGTTGAATCATGTCAAGATTGGCTACCATCCACAAATTAGCAGAGATGGTTCACTGATGAAGGCCAAAGGGAGGCGGGCACCCCGGCCATTTCCAAAAAGGGTCAACATTAGGGCCCTCTGAGGCTTTTTTGTAGCTTTGGTAGTCATGGGACGACATTCTTCAGGAAAGAGAGAGCAAACCATGAGGTCAGCTGGAGAGAACATCCCGAGACGCGGTACCTGGGCGCTGGAGGATCTCGGTTTCCACAACACGTGTCATTTTGTTTAATCCAGCCACATCCCCCATGACACGGCAAGTACATAAAAAACAATTAAAGAAGAACTCAAGAAACAGACACACCAGGAGGGTGCTGTGTACGGCTTCCCTTTAAAAAAAGAAGATATTCACAAGCTGACAGACCGACCCCCTGACTCGCCAAAGCTTCAGTGATCATTGTCCTATAGGGGCAGATGATGCTGATTAAATA
Organism: Mormyrops attenuatus; assembly: GCA_026777985.1. Lineage (NCBI taxonomy): Eukaryota > Metazoa > Chordata > Actinopteri > Osteoglossiformes > Mormyridae > Mormyrops > Mormyrops attenuatus. The sequence continues at coordinate 5,137,215 of JAODKC010000009.1, forward strand.
TAAAAATAAATACATGAGCAAATAAATAAATGCCTCACAGCTTGACATCAACAATATGTCAAGTAGAGAGACGGCAGACAGCCGTGGTCCCTTAGCTGTTATGCAGCTCCATGACACAACAGGTCTGTGCTCATCCTACCAATTAGAGCCCCTCATTTACAGGAAGAAGGATGAAGGAGAGATTCAAACAGGATGTGCACAAATTCAGCATGCTGTGTATAGAGGGGATTGATCCAGGCTTTAATGCACAAGGAACTGCCCCCCCCCCGCCCCCACTGAATTCCAGTCACACGGACATGAGGGAGCATCATCAAATAAAAGCTCGTTAGGAAAAGATATCAGTCTGCCAGTTTAGGGACGTCTGACAAACAGCCAGTCTAATTGTTCTGGTCATTTCCTGCACTAAATGAGAAAAGTATTTTTCTTACTTTTTCTCACTAAATAATGAAAAGAGTTTCAATTGTTTATCTTTTTTTGTTAAAGCCAAGCAATGTTTTTAAATATTTAATTGCCTGCTCAATATTTGGTTATTTAATTACTCTTAGAATATTTTATCTTTACATTCCTAAGCCCTTCCTGTCAGGAGAAGAGTGCCAGTGTACAAACAAATAGAGGGTGTGAAACGCCTGTCCTTGCAAAGTGAAGTTGTGAATTCTGTCTGACAGGCGTGCGGGGGCAGGGGGGTGTGCGAGGGATTGTCTGCTAGTTCTCAGCCACGAGCCAAAGCAATTAAACTGACCCTTTGCTTTAAATGTTTTAGGACAATAAAATTGCTAAATTAAAAATGTATTGGGGATTTAAATAATAGTTCAACTTGAAATCATTGTATAAGAAGTTTTATATAACTTCATCTTAAAATATCAACAGTTCAGACACGTAAAATAGGCTGCTAGCTCACTTAAAGGTAATATTTGTTAAAACATTTATATAGAGAGCGTGGTTTCCTGATGCCCAACGACTGTCGGGTTGAGCTTGGCACCAATTTGGTTTGCAGGCTCCACCAGCAGCAGGGGCTGTACCAAGGTCAGCATACTGCATGCTGAGTGTTCCTTGGAGTCTAAGCCATTAAGTACTTTTTATGATTATTTACCTGTCATTATGTACTTTGAGAATTCTCCCCTCTCCTGCTTCACTCCTCGATAATGCAGTCAGTGCTTACGAGTGAGCAGATCAATGACAGGCCCCACAGTGTGCATGCGGAGCAATGGACCCCAGATAGCACTTCATGAGAATCGCAAACCATCCCAAAAGAAATACGGATGGTGGTTGAAAATGGTAAACCAAAGGAGTGTTACTTTATTTTTCAGCTGATAAGCTTACATTATAGTGTAAGCCTATAGTATTGGGACACCACTCTTAATCACTGAATTTCATTCAGGCCCATTTACACAAGTGTATAAAATCAAGCACCAAGCCACGAAGTCAGGTTTACAAACATTTGTGAAAGAATGGGTCATTCGGAAGAGCTCAGTGAATTCAAGCGTGGTACTGTCATAGGATGCCACCTTCACAATAAGTCAGTTTGTGAAATTTCTTCCCTGCTAGATATTCCACGGTCAACTGTAAGTGGTATTATTACATGGTGGAAGCGTTTAGGAACAACAGAAACTCGGCCATGAAGTGGCAGAACATGTAAAGTAACAGAGAGGGGTCGCAGAGTGCTGAGGCGCATAGTGCGTAAAAGTTGCCAACAGTCTGTTGACTCAATAACTGAGTCCCAAACTTCCTGTGGCATTAACCCCAATATGAAAACTGTGCGTCAGAATGGGCTTCCATGGCCGAGCAGTGGCATGCAAGCCTCACATCATCAAACGCAAGGCAAAGAATGGGGTGGTGTAAAGCAAGTGGACACTCAACTCTAGAGCAGTGGAAACATGTTCTGTGGAGTGATGAATCACGCTTCTCTGTCTGGCAGTCTGATGGATGAGTCTGGGTTTGGAAGATGCCAGGAGAATGTTATCTGCCTGACTGCATTGTGTAAAGTTTAGCGAAGGAGTGATAATGGTATTGGATTGTTTTTCAGGGGGTTGTCTAGGCCCCTTAGTTCCAGTGAAGGAAACTTTTAATGCTTCAACATACCAAGAAATTTTGGGCAATTCTATAATTCCAACTTTCTGGGAACGGTTTGGGGAAGGCCGTGCATGACTGTGTCCCAGGGCACAAAGCAAGGTCCATAAAGACATGGTTGAGTGGGTTCGGTGTGGAAGAATTTGACTGGCCTGCACAGAGCCCTGACCTTAATCCCACTGAACACTTTTGGGACGAACTAGAACGGAGATTGTGAGCCAGGCCTTCACGTCCATCATCAGTGCCTGACCTCACAAATGCTCTTCTAGATGAATCGGTAAAAATTCCCACAGACACACTCCTAAATCTTGATCAACTGCATATTGATGTCTGTGGATTTAGTTTGGGATGTCATAAAAGTCCCTGTAGGTGTCCCAATACTTTTGTCCATATAGTGCAACATTAGTTATCATTGAGTACTGTAGCCTGGATATTGATGCTCTTTGTAATAAAGTTAGCTGGCTAATAGACATAACACTAAACAGGCAGCCTATCTGATTCTGTGCAAATATACTTTCATTTGAGCTTGTTGGACATGAACTTCTATTTCCACACTAATAATAAAATAAATAAATCATAATAATAATAATAATAATAGGATGATGATGCTGATGATGATAATTTGGTTTCAGTGGTAGTACAGTCCTGCATAGCTGTTAAGTAAGTAGTTTATCAGGTGTTCACAGGGACGTACAGTTTACCCACCTTTTTATACACTACACCGCAGATTGTAACCACAATGCTAAGGGCCTGAGGCGTATTTTAACACCAGTTTGGTGGTTGGGTTCCAATTATACCTTTATCATTCAAAGGGCCTTTTGAATTTCATCAGCATTCAGCACACACTGCACGATTCCTCACCTGTAGAGACATTGTGCATCTTTCCTGACGCCCTCAAGGCTTCTAGTGATGTCACTTACTGGGGACATAAACCTTCCCCAAGGCGCCTCGACACTCTGATGAGGTTTTTTTTGTCAGATGAAAGCAAAGTGCAGTAGCCTATGTACAAAGGATACAGAAATATTGGCAGTTACCACCGGAAATACTAAAAATCACATCTATCTTTTATGCTTAATGTCCTTTTAATACACATAGTTCTACATAAAATGCAAGCTTTGGAGTGAGCAGATGCTTTACCACAAACGTGTAATGTGTAAAAACTCCATATAATGAGAAAATTACTTGAAATTGTGGTTTAATTTCATTAAACCCAAAGCTTAGATAGTTTGACAAATCCATTAGTCTGTATGAAAGACTGCAGAATACCGAGTGGAAAAAAATAAAACAAGAAACTGGCTCCCTGGAACGTGAGCTGTGCTGCTCAGGCTCCAGTTTGCTGCAGTGTCATGGTTCAGTTTGCTGGGAATCTTAAGGAACCACTGAAACGTGGCTTCACTTCTTTTTTTTTTAATATGCCAGGTTACTCGAGATGGGAGCACAATCACTCCTCCAGTCGACATTCATCTGTCATGTGACTGACTGCATTCATGGAAATTCTAAAACAATGTTCTGAGGGCACAAAGAAAAATGATTGGTTCAGAGAGATCAGATCTGATTGGTTATCTCTCTGAACGCATCATTTTTCGTTCTGCCCTAAGAACATTTTTCTGTAAGTAAAACTCCCACAAGCCACAATTTAGGGCAACACAGAAATGTATTTCACTTAAATACGTTTGGATGGTTTTTAAACTCCGCGCAGAGACCCTGGACGGGAGTCAAACCCCAACCAGGTGATAAACCAGGTGATTAACCTATTATTATAAAACAAGTAAACATATGGGTGCACTGCAGGTCTGCCTGGCTACCATGAGGACACCAGATCCACTAGAGGAGCACAGGAAGACAAGCTCCCAGCTCCCCCAAAACCAGGGCACACCCACTAATTAGCCCTCAGTGGGATCCTGTTTAAAGAGCATGCAGGGCCAGGCTTGATGCTCAGTTTTCAAACTTTTTTCTGAGTTTGGGGTCCCAGTAGAAGAGTCTCCAGATGACACTGACCCCATCTGCCTTGTAAGCTTGTGTTTCTTGCTGGATTCTCATTTGTTAATCATAACTCTACTCTGCATATCTCAGCACATAGGGCAGCTTAAGACAAAGTTTAGCAAGAAACTCCCCATTCCCAATGAGTACACTTCCTGTAGGCAGGGATAACACCTTGACTGAGTTATTCAAGAGCAGCCTGCTAAAGCTTTAAAACCAATGCAAATAATGAATTTGGAGCCATTTTGGCTCACAATGAGAGGTGGAGGACCAATAGCAGTGCAGTAGAGGACACACCATGTTCTCTACATGGTCACTGCCTGATGAGGTCAGACCAAAACGACGGAGACTCTGCTGAAATCTACTCAGCCTTCTGTGACATGTAGAATCACCAAAACTTTTACTCTAGGTCAATGTTTTTCAAACCGGTCCTCAGGGATCTCCAGATGTTTTTGCAAAAATGTGGACTGTCTGGCAAGGAGCAAAAATGTGGACCGTCTGGGGTCCCTGAGGATCACGTTCAGACCCGCTGCTGTAGGTGTCTGGAATTACAGATTCCACAGGTAATGCATGGTCTTCAGAAAATAGCCACAGACAACTGAGAGAAAACCATAACAATCTATATAAGAGGAAGCAAGAGCAGATTTGGAGGTGACATCAGGAAAGAGAAATTATCAGTATCAAGTCAGATGACAAAATCAGAAGGTGAATGAGGCCTCCAGCTCAGGCTTTGGTTCAGACCTCTGAGGGAAACTTTGAGACTCATCACTGAGCCTCGTTCTGCATGCTCTTTAGATTTTTAAGATCCCATTAAAGCCTAATTAGTGGGTGTGCCCTAATTCTGGTGAGAATTGATCTTCTTCATAGTCTCTTGTAGCTGTAGATGAAGCAGAGGTTTCCTTCCTGTGGTTGGCTGATCCCATAATTGTGTGAAACAAATGGCTTAAACCTTTCAGCATAATTGCAGGTTGATGTATAATTTTTAAAAAATTTTTTCTTCAAATGTACAAGCAACAACCATATTCCAGATTTTAAAAAACCTTAGCAATCTACATTTTTAATCAGGCAGTACTTGTTTGAGAAGGTTAAACATGGATTTTGAAATGATTTGAAATGTTTTTGCATTGCTCAGCTGGCAACACAGTGGCGCAGTGGTTGGCACTGTTACCTAACATTTCTGGGACCTGTGTTGGAGTCTTTGCCCCAGGTCTACATGTGGAGTTTGCATGTTGCTGTTGTTGTGGGTGTTGCCCCCACAGTCCAAAAACATGCTGAGATGAATTGAAGTTGCCAAACTGTCCATAAGTATGAATGGTGAGAGTGCCCTGTGACAGGTTGACATCCTGTCCATGGTAATTCCCTGCCATGTGGCCATAGACTCTGGGCCTTCGTGTCCCCACTTAGGACAGAAAATGGATGGATGGATGTTTGGTTAAATGTAGGCAATAGTTCTCATGCTAAAATTGGCCTGCTTCATTTAATCATTTTAATGGATAGTGTCAGAATTGGAGGGACCTGTACCTGACTACATGAGATTAATAAGTGAAGATGGTGTCTACAGGATGATTTGCAGACACCAGATTAGCTGGCTCTTCTTCATGATCAATTGTCAGAAGCCCCATCTGAACCCCCCTTAAATAAAACCTGGCCCCCAGTAGTGTTCCTTGTCATCGGGACCTTTTATATAAACTTTGTACAGCTAAATCTCTCATTCGTAAATTCTATATACACCAGACCAGGATCACCTAATTTCAAGGGCTCAGGGACTCATTTTTCAAATTTCCTGATATTGGCATTTGTGGCTTTTAAACCACCCAATTTCAGCAAAGCACTTTCTCAGAAACTTGCGATATACGGAATAAAGTTTGATCAAAATTTTTAGCCTGTATGTGACTTATGTGCAACTAACTACCATAAAAGAATTTATATACGATTAATTAATATGTGCATAATTAACATGCAGGGTAGCAAAACAAACACGAGTCAAATACGATCACTTGGGCGTGTTTTCTCTGGACAGTTATGAGATAATTGTACATACATTGAGCAGAGAAACACCAAAATATGATGCATATTTATGCTCAATCTGTCACTGACTTGCAGTACTGTTAAAAAGTCTTAAAAGAAAATGATGTTTAAATGATCTTCATGTTGGTGTAAAACTGTTGTCTGTCGAAGGGTGTCAGCTTAGTCATTTCAAAATCTCTGATGCCGCCCCCCTCCAGAATTTGTAATAACCTTATATATACCCATCTATTTCTTGACTTGACCACTAGCATACCCTATGTGGCTAATCAATACCCCATAAAATGATTTAAATATTTCAGTTAATTAATTAAGTGAGCTGTTAGTGAAATGTAATGGAATGGCTGCTGCACCAGTGAGGAGAGGTTTGGGATCTAAAGCTCCACTTTTCTAGCCAGTCAGAAAGATATCAATAATGTTTTGGAGAACAAGAGAAATCGGTTTAATCATCATTTGCATAAATTGTAATTTTAAATTTTGTGTGTTTTATAACGAAAATATACACTTACTACCTGAATAAATAGCTTTAAAAAATCTTGTCTAATGATTTTCACACTAACATATATCTACATGTGACGCCTCATTGTTATCCTGTTATATCTAGTGAAGAAAGGATGGAAATATGGCCTTTTATGAATCCTCTTTACAAGAACTTGTAAAGTGTGTGGCCTGTTATAAAACAAATTATTCACAATTACATGCTAATGCATTTCCCAAGTATTTTATCTTTCAATGTAAAGAGGATATCATAGTAATAAACCCTGAAACTAGGGCAATAACTGAATATTAATGCCAATGTAATCAATCATAACGCAGGGCAGGAAAATCACATCTGGGGAAGCATTTTAAATAAATATGAATCTACAGATTTCCTGTTCCAGACTGGTAATACCTCGCCTCATATTTACTCTTGTTAAAAATTACTGATACATGCCCAATGAATCCTGAAAAAGAAAAAGACATCATTTAAGGAATTACTGGAATGAGTGATTGTTAAAATTACGCCCCCCCCCCCATGCCTGCACGTATCCATTATGGAAGGGTGACTGGTTAGCCGGCCAACAGCGTGAAATGGTGGCCTAACGAGTAACACTGCTGTCCCACCCCTCAGTAATTGGGGGTTTGAACCTCTGCTCTGTGTGTATGAAGTTCTCATGGTCTCCATGGTTCTCATGGACTCCAGCTCATACCCCCCGTGAACATGGATGACAAGGAAAAGCAGCTTGAAGATGGATGGATGGATGGAAAAATCCATCCATATATGAACACATGAATTTTATCAGCTGGCTCACGCTGAACCACGTTCTATGAAATTTCTTAACGCATCGACCCAGAGCAGTGTGGGATTATGGGAAAACAGCCCATGTTATAAGATGACAAGTTACCGCACTGGTGAGCCCCAAGACCTCTTAATAAGAGACTCAAATGGCTATAGTAAGACATTCGTGAAGAAACAATGTTAGCTATTAATAATGATAGCTAGGCCATGACTTACGTGGCACATAAAACAACAACCTCAGGACTCCTCTTTTTCATCCCCTTCCTTCCTTCTGCAGATCCGGCCCCAAATGGGCTTTAAATAAACATACTAAATGGCATTGATGAATTTCTCACAAAGAGGGATTTCCCTCACACCCCATTGCTTTTAAGACCCCCAGACAGGTATATAGTGTATCCAGGTGTCATAATGGGCAATTTCGGGTTCTGGGGTTAAACCAGAGATAAATGAGTAATTCATGATCCTGCTGTTAACGTGGAAAACGTGAATGGGTCTTAATTACGAAAACTGCAGTCTTAAGCAAATGATTCTCATACAGTGCAAGCTGTGAATTTTGGTTTATAATTATGCAGGTCAACTGGTAGTTTATAACCAAAGCCTGAAGAGATTAACCTGTCCAACCATATTCCATAACCATTTATCCAAAGCGGGGTCGAGGTGAGCTTGGGGGATACCCTAGACATTACATACAAAAATTCTTTGATAATTATCAGCATCAGAAAAAAATGTGTTTATTGTAAGAACACTGGGGTCTGTTGTCTGTGCCAGGACAGAGGCCCTGAGGTCTACCCAAGCTGTGTTGAGCCCGTCTCTCTGAAGCTCTGCCTCCCCCAGGACACACCGGCACTCAGACAGACAACTCTCAGAGCCTTAAGACTCAAACCCGTGCAATGTTTTGGTGCGGGGCTGACGCGTCACTCTGCAGCACCAAGGAGGAGCTGGAGATCCACGTCAACACAGATCGCATCTCCCATCACCTGCTTATCTGCCGCTTGCACTGTCTCAGTGGCCAGAGGGGAGTTTGTTAAACTACCTGCCAGATGAAAAAGACCAGGTAGGAATCTGGCTGGGTGAATTTTTTGTAATCAGTGCAGCTGTTTTCCTGATACACCCTTGCAGAGTCCTCTGCGTTGAAACTACAGAGGCGCCACAGCTGATTCACATCTAATCAGACACCTCATCCCCTTCAAACCATTGTGGAAGATCGCTTCATGAAAAATGTTGCATCTGATACTGTAGGTAACAAGTGGGGCTCATTTCCCCTTATAGTAATTAACGTTCCAATTTGGAGCACCTCATTTTCATTCAGGATGTGACATCTGCTTCCTCAATGGCCTTGACAGGCTTCCAGGCAAAAACGGAAATACTGTTTACTCTCCAACTTCCACGTGCTCAGCTCTGACTCACGGACTACGGCACGGCACGGTGACTCTGACTCAGAAAGCAGCCAGGGGGAGGGAGGGAAAGTGACACGCTCCCCCGTCTGTTAGGGCGAGGTCAGAGCAGGGTGTCTGTGGCACTGAGGGGCCGGCGGTGGCGGAAATACTGTGACGGCCAGGATCCGGTAGAGTGCAGACGGAAGGCTAAGTGGGCCGCTCGCTTGCTCGCAGAAGAGCTCCCCAGAACTGACAGTCCTGGCGGGCCCCTGGCAGCCGACTCAATAAAGAGCTGAAGCACACAGCTTAGAGTGTTCAGCCAAAGCCCGGCTTTAGACAATAAAGGAGCTTATCACTAAAAAACCGAACGCACAAAACAGGCACACGAGGCCGACAGAGAGGACGAGCTGAGCCGTGACCAAAAACACTGTGACGGAACCCCAAAATAGCCACATGCCGCAGACGCAAACGCAGTCACAGCTGCAGCCGCGAACACAGTCAAAGCTGCAAATGCAGCGACAAATGCAGCCACGGCACACTCTGCACAAACACCTCACCGCAACCAAACCCGACCCAACCCGACCCAACCCAACCCAACCCAACCCAACCCAGACCAATACGGATGACCCACATTAAAACCCAAGTGAGTGAATTAGTCCCATTAGGACCAGCTGGGCTGCAGTAATTGAAGAATCTGAAGGCACAGGGCTGGTGATCAATTGCCATGGAGACAAAAAAGATTATCCAATCCCAACATTTCTTCTTCATGAGCAAAAGTCTGAAATATGTTAAAATGTCCTTGATGAATCATGTAGATATAATGTTGATTATATAAGTAATTAATGGTAATGGCAATGCAGATAAATCCTTTTAATGTTCTAAACATGCTTATCTTTGCTAAATATAATTTTTCAAAGACTAACACTTCATACATTTATGCAGTATTTAAATCGAAATCTATATTTGAATGTTATTTATGCAGCAAATGACAAATTGGGCATGCATAAATATAAGATATCGAAGCGATATTAGACTACGTAGATTTTTGCACTCAAAAGAAGCCCAAAGGAAGCGTTTTGATCGTCCGGTCTCTCTGGTTCCCTGGAAGCACAGCGTGATATGAAGCTGTTATGCAAAGTTTCCCCAAAGATGCTCCAAGCAATTCAGGCCAGAATTTTAAGAATTGTGTGACAATATGGATTCTATAGAAAACTGTCAGCAGGTGTGATTGGGATTGAACTGATTCGTCGAGAAGGGTATGAGAGGTATCAGACACAGCCGCATCCAGCTTACCGGTGCCCATGTGACCACGTCAGTCACAGTGAGGTTGTGACCTTGTTTTCTCTTCTGCATGGAGACTTTGGCATGTGGCCAGACAGAAATCATCTCACCAAGCCCCTGTTCCAGCAGTGACCATGGTCTGACTGTCAGCAGCATGAAGGAGGATTAGGGGGCGCTGTTCCGTGGCAGATTCTGTGGCCCTCCTTGGCTTGCCAGCATGTGAAATGCCCCCCACTTAATATGATGCCTCAAAAGTCATGCCGTCCCGCAGTCCTGTAGCTGTCGCTTGGCCAGAAGTGGGGTCGAGTGCGACATTTAGCCCCAGAAGGTCCCTTGCCGCTCACCCGAGGGCCAGGAGCCAGCCTCACCGTCCAGGCTCACACACCCCTCCCCAGCCAGTCCGGTGACAGTGCTGGTGGCTTCCCTGGTCCCCCGAGGGAGCTCACAGCGTGCTCAAATGGCCACAGCTACCCTGAAAGGTCCCAAAGCTCCAGGCGATGCACACAAAGAGCATGAGGAGCAGGGAAAGTGAGCCCCCTTAGAAGCATCTGTGCTTAAGGGGACAGGAATGACTTACCTCAGCCTCTCTAAAGCCCTAAAACATTCCGCTGTATGAATGTGCTTAAATAAATTGTAGGGTTTGCACAGTGCTTATCACTGAAACCTCACGCCTCAAGTGCTGTCAGTGCCGCCCCTCCCTACATGCAGAACACGCGCTGCGCGTAGGGCCCCACGATCTATGGGGGCCCCATTTTCCGCAAGGGGATGCATTCTCTGCAAATGCGCAAAGGATGCGCATTGCTGCCGTGCGGCGCGCGTAGAGCACCAAGTCAGCCCAAGGCAGGAGAGAGAGAAAGAGATGAGTAATCTGACACCGCAAGGTTGTAAACCGAAATCGCATTTTGTGATACAGTCATTTTACATTTAC
>JAODKC010000009.1:5148250-5172175 GCA_026777985.1 Mormyrops attenuatus
CTAAGAACGTTGTATAAAAGTTGTTAGGAAAGAGTGCACAGGAAAAGGAAAAGATTGTTAGTGGATTTTTTTTACTCTTTTTTTTTGTAATGGGGGGGGGGCTCAAAATACAATTCTGCGTAGGGCCCCAATTTGGCCAGGGGCGGCACTGAGTGCTATGGCTCTGATGGCCCCCACCTGTGTGGTACTACAAGTTCTTCCATGTCCTCCTACAGCCCAGAGACATGCAGTCAGGTGAACGGATGATTCTAAATAGTCCATCGCGTGCATGAGTGTCCTGAGACAGACTGCTGTCCCACCCAAGATGGCCCCGTCCTCATCCCTTTGCTGCCCGTGACGCTGCACCAGGTAAGCAGTTAAAAGATAGATGGAGACAAAGCACAAGTCATACTGGAGAGAAGTTGCAGCTCATCCAACATTAATATAATAAGAAGCGTGAGCAATTGAATCCCCAGGTGAAACACAAAGTGGATATGCAATGAGACTCTGATTATGGAACGGCAAGGGAGGATTGAGGCTGTCCTCTGACACAGTGTTTCTCAATCCGGTCCTTGGGGACCCACAGATAGTCCACATTTTTGTTCCTGTGAGAGGGAACAAAAGTGTGGACTGTCTGGCAGGGAGCTCGGAGGGAGCAAAAAAGTGGACCGACTGTGGGTCCCTGAGGACCGGACTGGGAAACACCGCTCTAACGGAATCCAAAGTGAGAGCTGTCTCTGGGTGGGGGGAGCAACCGACGAATCCATCCTGCTCTCATATGCCTCGAGAGTCTCTGCCCAGGAAGGTTTGTTTTCTCATCCCATGAATAACAGAAAGCTGAATTGTTGGAGATGAGTGGCGTGCAGACCTTCTTGAAGATAATGACAGCATCTGAAGAGCATCCGAGTTTTTGGAGTGACCTTTAAGGATGGTCAGATATCAGTCATCTTCAATAGGTCTATGCCGGAATGCAGTCGGGCTACTACTTTTGTGGCAACTAAGGTGCAGAATGGATCTGCTGAGAGTCATCTGGCAGTATTAGCAAATACAACATGCTGTGTTCATTGTAAGTCGTAAATAATGAAATCGTTTTATGGGTAGCCTGTGTCAAAATGTGTTGAAAGGCTCCTCGGGAGTCAAATTCATCCCAAATAAAATATCACCCACAGTTAATTTAAAAAGAATCAGATTCCAACACTAATGGTACTGTAGTGTGTTACCACTTTTCTTTTAAATGCAATAATTTATGTTGCTAAAAAGTGTTTGCAGGTAAATTATCTGCCATTAATCCTTCTCTAGACTCTGTGTAGTTGGATAAGTTTTGTCTATTTATTTGTCTTTTTATCTTAGTCTAATATTTCAGCCCATTATGTTTCAGAGCGCCATGGGTTTCTCCTGCAAAGTCTCTCAATTTTATATGGAGAATAATGAATGTACTGTACGATGTGTCCTCCGAGTTTTGTTAATTTGCCTTCCCTCCAGTGACAGGGGTGGCTCCGTACCCATGCAGTCCTCAGCTTCCTTCAGCTCCTCGGCCTGTAAAACCAGCATGCCCCTCTACTGCGGAGTCAGTTGAGCTACAGGCTGGAGTGGGTAACGTTTGGCATTATCTCACTTAAACAGAAGTTATACAAATGACCGAAAGAAGGTAAATTTATCAAGAGATAAATAATGACAAAAATAGCACTGGATTTCTTCCATCCATCATCCCTCTTTTAACTGCTTATATTGCACAGAATTGCAGAGGGCCTAAGCCTATCACAGACAGCATAGAGCGGAAAGCAGGGGACACCCTGGATTGGATGCCAATATATCACAGGATATATAAATGCCAATAAAGATGCCAATTAGACTGGACTGCTGGTGGAAACCAGAATACCTGGACAAGATATGAGGAGAACATGAAAACTGTACACACACAGCGGTGTGATTTGAACGCCCAACTCTGCAGGTGTGTTGCAATAGAAGTGCTTTTCATTTTCCATTCTACAAGTAATTGATCAGACTCCTCTCTGGCCCTGTGGGTGCCTGAATTTGGAGGGCCAGGTGTTTAAAAAAATCTTTCTTGTGTGCCGTACACGGGTGTATTTCTTAAAAGTATGGAGAGGCTGCCTCCCTCCATGTCTAAATGCGATAAGTAGTGGCCTTTTCAAACCCGGACGGGCTGTACCGGTTGGCTGTGTTACCCATCGGTATTGAAGGTGCCCCAGTATCCTGAGGGAGATACAGGGCTGCAGTGCTCACTCACAGAATGATTCACAGCATCAATGAGGACTGGCATGGAGAGAAGATACAAGCAGAGTGGAAGATATGGCAGACACCTGTGTGGGTCCATTCATAGCCAAATAAGAATGCACACACCTGCCCCTACATACAACCGAAATGCTCTGTTTCACCAACACATTTTTAGAATAGAAAACACATAAAACAACATTCGATCAATACAGAGGCAGCTGAGGCCTTAAACTGAAGCACTTAGTCATGGTGGTAGATGTCTGAGGTTGAGGAGCTTGAAAGCCACCATTCATACGAGCTTTGACCTCCTGTACATCTGTATATATCAAGCAGTTCTTTATTAGATGTAATATCCTTATAAGGGTGACTATGGCATCCAGATTGTCTTGTCCTTAGGCATCCCTTTGCGTAACCTAGCAAAACTCTAACCCAGAACCCCCCAGAGGGTGCATTGCACAAACCCTCTTGCAGTAAATTAATGACAGCAATATGGGATCATTACTTATGAATCTGTATGCTGCCCCTGACCCCCATGATTGGCTGAAAAGCTGTAATAATGTCAACATGAGCCCCAGCTGATGCCCAGCATGAACAGGAACAAGGTTAGAATTTCTTAATTTTTCACTTTGATTAGATCACTGTGCCAGGGGTGGGGTGCGGGGAATGTGTGAGGGCTTTTTACAACAGCATTCTGGAAGCGTGCCAAACATCAAGGTTAAAACGTTCCCCCAAAGACCAGCTGGATGCTTGCTGTGGGTGTTCAGAGTCCAGCCAGACTGCTGGAATTTTGTAGGAAATCTGCTGGTTTATTTCAGGGATTTCATACCATCAGTGTCGCTCCCTGTTTGGCGTTTCAGTCGTACAGCCTATACATCATACGGCTCATGATCTTCCTCACAGCTTTGTCATTATTTGTATTTAAACCAGTCCCGACATACATTTGTAAAATTACATGTGTTTCCTGAGTAAAACATCAACACACATATGCACAGATGCTGGGCTATTGGAGATCAATCTGAAATAAAGGCATATCCGGATTTGCAATATTGACGTTCGGGTTTTGTTTATCCGCATAAAAAAGGGATTTTTTTTTTAAAGCAGGTATTGATCGGACAGCCGTGAGACTCTCTTCTCGTTCCATCATTTTCAGAATGATCCGTGAGTCATTCCATACGAAGATATCCTTTAGACTGCAGCCGAATAATTCAAAATGGGGACATCAATGTACAGCTTGTTTGTTTGGTTTGACCGAATCAAGAAGAAAAAGAGCAGAACCACGTGCAGATGCATTGTATCCCTCTGATGCTGTCATAGGGAGCTGATTATGAAGCAGGCTCTGCTAGCACAGTGCTCATTTTGACCTGGTCTTAGTGATTGCCTGTCCTTCATTCCCTTGTTGTGCCACCAACACACTGCATGTTGTCCTACAACCAGCAGAGGGTTTCCCTTAAAGAGGTTTTTAATCAGGGCACCTGACAAAGGTGACAAAATTCAGGTATCTAATCAGTGAAGTTTCACATAGAGCACTATTGTGTTTCTGAATCATCAGTACAGTGTCTTGAAGAAATGGCCTTAAACTAGAAGGACCAATCAATACTCACCTTGTTCTTTAGCTCTATATGAGCAGGGACCAGAGTATGCGGCCTTGTCTTCCATCCATCTGTCTGTCCATCCATCCATCCATCCATCCATCCTCTTTAACGACATACTTCATAATCAATTCAGTCATACAGAGTAGATAACAGCCTGGAAAAAAACAGCCCATTGCTTCAGGCCCCGTGTGGACAGCATATTGGGGTCTTTATGTGGGAGTGTTCAGGTTCATTTTGCAAAGTGAAATGCACTTTTGTAGCTAAACTGGCTAATGGCAGTGTAATGAGTGCGCTAACTGGAGTCCTCTGTCGTTAATTGTAATTTCAGATTATCTGTCACTTTTCGAAATGCCTGAACAATATGGCTTTCTGCATTCAGGTCAATATTGAGTTTGAAATGTAAATTATATATTGAATTGTGTCTCCACCGGACATGCTGGATTCCAGTATAAGAGTGCTCCAGTATGGAGAAATAATTCCCACTCCCACAGGAAATGAGTGCATAAGCTGACGTGATACGTCCCCTTCCCCCGGGGCCCGCAGAGTCCCTGTGATCAGTGTGCCTTACGGGACCGGATTCCTACACACGGCTTATATATCAGTGCTTTATAGGTGGCACTTCTACAACAGTGATGGTGTTCTCACTCACCTGTAATGACATCACAAAGTAAACGAAACCATCAGCAAAGGCCATATCGCCAGCACAGACCAGCTAACAGCTGACCTCTTTACAAGGATAAGAATCTGCTGCTATACATGATCACTAAACATGAACCACTTTTCAACTGTAGGGTTACTGGGGGGAGGCTGGGAGGATTTGATGGGTATTTCAAGGGAAAGAGAAAAGAGAAAAATAGCTACAGACCCAGATAAGCGGTGGAAAATGGATGGATGGATGGATGGGTGGATGGAACATGTCAGCGGGGGCTAGACTGTCTAATTGAATATGTGCATTTTTCGCTCTCATTTCCATAAACGGTGCTGATTCGTCAGTAGTACCTAGGCTACTGTCCCTGAAATTTCACCACACATGAACAGTTTATTTCACCTGATAAATATTTGAGAAAAGCCCAATATTATACACATAAAATATGCATCACGGATAAAAGTATTCTATACTCACTGGGTAGAAACGGTGACCAAGGAATCGATTTGTCAGGAAAGAAGTGCTGTGTGCTCAAATCCAAGGCAACGTACGGATTTTGTAAAAACATCTGCTAATTCAGTTGTTAGCAGTGACTGGAAAATGCTGAATGTCACCAAACAGCCCTGTATCAACAGAGGCCTGGCCTGCATCTTGCTGATGTCATCACCGCTATCAGGCTAATTCAGCAGCCTGCTACTCTATCGTACCTCACGACTGAACAAGTTGCCCCTTCTCAAACCCATTCAGGTCTTACTAAACAAGCTGAAAGCTCATATCCAACAATTCCACAGATTAATAAACCACGTATGGAAGACGTGGTTATTATGTGCATCCCTAATAGCAGAATTTAATTTTAACATTGCCTAATAAATTCTGAAATGGGAATTATTGTCCTCTCAGACATGTTAAACACATTTATTTCATAAAACAGAAATGTAGTAAGGTAGGGGGGTGTGTGTAAGGTGAAATGCCATTGTCTCCCTCCATGATAAAAGAGATTTATACAGCTGGGTATTTTACAGGAGAAGTTCAAATTATGTTTGTTGTTTGGGGTCTAAGGCAGGAATCCATGTGGGACTTGAAGATGTTACCTACAGGATCCTCAAGCACTGCTGCCCCTAACCCTTCCGCTCATGGCGCTGGCCAGCGTGGGTGCTTGTCAGGTCAGATGGAAAGTCACGGAGCACCTTGTGACAATCCTGTCCAGCCTTCTCTGCGATGACATGACACAGCCAGCAACAGAAATCTCTTTGACAGCCGAGTGTGAAGGAGCCCATTATGATTGTGTGTCTGTTTGTGTGTGCCTGTGTGTGTGTGTGCACCTATGCCACTATTCCGGGCCCTAAAACAGCTCATTTATGGCCACCCGCCTGCTTCCCGGAGCATAAATCACAGGCCCTGTCTGTGGGGCACCAAGCTCATCAGAGGCGGTGAAATGCGTTGCGCTGTCGGGGTGGGGTCATCCTCTCCTCAGCAGCTTTACTGGAAGTTATCAGGCAGCCACAGGCCCAGAGACACTAATAGCTTCTGGCCCACCGGCCCGGCCCTTGCTGAGGAGTGGATTTTGAGGCTTTAATAAATGGCACAGTGATTACTAGCATTACCTGTATCATTTCCAACCTGTTGTGTTCGTGAGGCTGAATATCTCCCCTCAAGGCCATGCTGCGACACAGCTGTGAAGGTCACGGAGAGCCGCGGCCAATGGGAGAGTGAAGAGAGCTCCACGTGGCGGCGTGGCAAGGCAGAGGGACGGAAAATGAACGGCTAGAGCGAGTCAGAAGGCTCAACTCAAAGATAAGATTGAGCCTTCTGTCTACTTCAGTGCTTAAAAGAGTCAGGGTTAGGGTTACGGGTAGAGAGAAAAGTCAACGTGAGGTGGTTACTCAGAGGGAAGCCTTAGGAAGCAAACCGGATAAAGGGAAACAGGGCTATCATCATCATCAACATCAGCAAAACAACAGCAACAACAACAACAAAAGAGATCCAGCATTGCCGGTACTTGGACCCCTAATAATAATACAAGGCATCTCTGTGAGATCAAAGGATCACAGCAGGAGATGCTGGTAGATCCCTGCATGGAGGGTGTTGAATGGCTTTATGTTTTGACACCAGCATCCAGTGGACAGATGGGCAAAACTATATGAAAGCCTTTAAAAACTAGATCACGCTTCGAGCAGAACTTGAATTCTGCTGCGTATGTGCATTGTGCTCTACTGATGTAAAAATAAGCGATTAAAAATATGACGATCTATAATTAAATTGACTGTTGACTCAGTGACGAGATGTCAAGATAACGTGCACCTCAGTGTGTTTATTGAATAAGTCTACATAAATTATCATAGTATAGCTATAGACATACAGCTTCATTTCGGTTATAGATGGAAAAGTCAATGTAATGGAATTATAAAAGATGAGTGAAAAACAGGCGAGCTCAGAGCATTCCTGGAGCCATGATCCGAAGGAACAAATAGTAAAATAACTGGGGAATAAGATGAGAGGGCGTCACACACAGATGAGGGTATGGCACCAACTGGTGCTACTGAGGCCCAGTCCGTGTATGATTCAGCAGGACCCTAATGGGAGTAAAAACACATTTTCACTCATCATACATAAAAATAGAGACCTATTATGAAGTCTAATATAGTCTAATTTCCTCCATTTACTTGGAAGAACAGCACAAAGTTCTGTATGTATGTAAATTATATATTAAGTCCAGAAGTGCTGCTAGAGATTTTGGGCCCCATGAAAACATATCATTTTGGGCCCCCAACCCAGACTAATCCAATGATATTTGAAAATTGTTAGAACAATTTGTGGTACCCCTGATTAAGTCCATCTATTGTCACACATTTTTGTTGAAAAGCAAAACAAAATATAAGAACAGACATGGGGGATAGCATCTGTTTTGTTATGTAATACATATCAGTTTGGCCTGTTTGTGAAAATGATTCCCCTTGATAATCAAGCTTCAGTTGTTTACAACGGGAAGATTTAATGTGATGCTGACATTATATGATATTATATATATTATTTGTGAAGATATATGTGTGAATTTTTCGAAAGTGAAACGTATCGAAAATAATTTGGTTTGCCTAAAGGTGCTCTAACTTAAATTTTTCATTTGCAGGACATTTCTTTTGGGTCACAGACGGCAGCGGCCGGGAGCTCTGTCACTCTCTTGCACCTCGTCATCTTCTTGTCCAATGGTGGCAGATCGAAGATCTTCACAGCAAGTCGCCAGGCCAAGGGACACACCACCGCGGCACCAAAATGATGCCCTCTGCAGGCAGATGAAAACGGCGTCCGGTGCTGGGTTTTACCTCCACGCACCCTT
This sequence comes from Mormyrops attenuatus, assembly GCA_026777985.1. Taxonomy (NCBI): domain Eukaryota; kingdom Metazoa; phylum Chordata; class Actinopteri; order Osteoglossiformes; family Mormyridae; genus Mormyrops; species Mormyrops attenuatus. The sequence goes on from JAODKC010000009.1 coordinate 5,156,037, forward strand.
GTGCCGCACTCTTACATTATTCTGCACCAGCTTCATGCTGAAGGTTTGGGCTTCAATCTTCCCAGCTGGGCTTCCAGTGATTCTGCATCAGCGGCTCACTGCAGATGAAAGGCTGAGCAGAGGGGGCTGTGCTTGGGCTGAGTGTGGAGGAATGTTAAATGTATTATTAACAGTCGGGCTGCCCCTTTATGGTCTGCGTGTGATGCTTTGCTAGCAAAATTAAGAAATAAAAAGGTTTCTCAGGCACTAAGCTTTAAATTGGTACGTAAAACAGCCACCGCACTGCATTTTATTCCCTTCTAGTCTTTCAAATGTCCAACGTGCTGAACACCTCGCACCTCAGACAGCAGGAAGCTTGTTCTGTTACATGATGCCTGACCGGGAAAACATTTCCATGTTTAGGTACAATGTCTGGCTGCTGGCACACAAAATCTCACACTGAAGGAATCCATCAAACAGTGTTGAATTTTCACTCGCAAATTATGTATATAAAAGGCTGCAAACCAATATAAATATGAAAAAGAGTAATACGGCTTAACATGAATATATGTGAAAACGTGGTCAGTTAGATTCATTTACTTAGACATCGGACAATTTGAAATGTTTGCATCTTCCACGTATAATATGACCCTTTACAGCCCTTCAGATCGGAGGCCAAAAAAATGACAGGTTGTAATTTAACCCCCCCCCCCATCCAATACAGCCTTGGCCCTGTGTTCTTGATCTCTTGTGTTCTGTTTTAATCAGAGCTCTTGCCCGGTGCCGTCGCCCCCTCCTGGGGAATAGCACATCACACAGCTGCTAATGGAGAAACTGAGGGCACCTCATTTGCTGACTCTTTAAGGAACTAAATGCTGCCAGAGGAAATATATTTACTTCCCCTGCCCTCGCTGCTTGTCCTCTGTCCCCCCCCCACACACACACACACGTTAACTGCTCAGCAAACTGCAAAGAATGTACAGTGTGAACAAACCTGGAACCACAGCAAGTCTGGATAAGGTGAAAGACGGCTTTGTGAATGGCATTAATAAAAGACAACAAGCCTCGCAGGTTTTAACGGGCCTACATTTATACACAATGGACACAGAGTCGGACACAACTGCTCAGAGTCGGCAGACTTTGATAAAGGAGTAGACATGTTGTTACGTGAATGCTCCCGTTTATCATTTGAAAACATGAAAGCCGTCACTGTGACAACCGCCTGCCAGCAGTCTGCAAGGTAATACTGGCGAAAATGGGGTTGTACTGTCCCAAGCACGGGTTCGACCCAGCCTTCCAGTGTTAGTTCATCTTGGACAGGAATATGGAACACAGCCTGGAGCCCGAGCGCCACAGGCCAGTTACCTCCTGCATATCCACAGGTATCAATACCACAATGGTTTTTATGAGACTTTGATTTTGAAGTCGTTTTCTCAGTCTCTCCCAATCTTACAGTTTTGCAAAAGATATAAGAAATGCCCCACCACACCTCCCTCCGGACTGTTTTCCTCTATATAATCATAAAAAATGGACCATACACACAAAGATGGCTGAAAATGCAAGCCAGTATCGTTTCATCGCCAAGCTGACATATTTAGCCAAAGTGACTCACAACCAGTTCAGTTCCGGTTCAAGGGTCCAACAGCTGCCTCCTCTTGGGACTTGAAACAACCACCTGCTGCCCTCCGAAATAGCATGCTGTGATTTCTTTTTATTTTTACTGTATGTTGCTTTATGATCCGGGATGCCTCTCTGTTTTGCCACTCAAGGCTGGCTGGATGAGCTCAATGACAGCCTGTGATTACCTGCACTTCACAGGGACAGACTGAAGTGCAACCTCTAATTAAAAACTGCCTCTTAATTTGTTACTCTGCAGAGTTTTTCTCTGTAATGATAGGCGAGACAGTGTGTGGCTCTACCAGCTACCATAAATATGTTCTCCTTAAATTAGCTTTCAGACAAACGGGTCATATAGGATCTATGTAATGGCCCTCTAGCCTGACAATTTAATTTACCGTGTCGGCTCTTAGCTGCCGTCTTCTGTGGGTCGTCGTAAAGCGTTAACATGTTCCAGCACAAATGGATCATGTCTGAATGCACAGATGGAGAACACAGAACAGGCCTGTACGTCTTCATGATGCCAGTGGGATTAGCGCGGCTTGCTGGGATCGCAGACGCTGGCGTTTTCTGACATAGCCCTCACAGTATTTCTGAGCACACACGTCCTGTCTGTCGCGCTGGAGACCACTTACAGGATCCGACACGCAGAGAAGTGGGAACGAGTCCAAAGTAACAAACTACTGGCTGTTAATTCAACAGAACTCGTAATAAAGAAAGCCTGCAGTGGGGCTAAAATGAAATTAATATATAACAAGCATTCAGACTACAAAGTCTGCTGGAATTTCTCCCAGCGGGATGTTACCAAATAGAGCCTTTTTTTGGACCAAACCGTTTACTGAAGAAACTGCGCGAGGCCCATTTCACCAAAAACGTTCCCGTGCTCACTCCCACTTTCACTGTTTTTCCATGCAACTGTGTAGGTTTGTTATTAAAAACACCTCCTCTGTGGGTCTTCACTCATCTGCCACCATTGGACAGGAAGATGACGAGGTGCAGGAGAGTGACAGGGTTCCCAACCGCTGCCAGACATCTTATAATAAAAGCTTTGTCATTCTTTGTATATTTTTTACTTCCTTTGTAAAAGTGTATGACTAAAACCACTGAGCACTGACTTTTCCTATAGAGAAAAAAAAATGCTGTATTGTTCATATCATCATTTGGATATACTGTATATTACCACAAGATATATTTGGATCATGAGAAATATTAAATCTGCAGTGGACCAGCATCCTGTCCGGGTTGCACCCCCGCCTTGTGCATCCTCAGATGGATTCCATGCTCCCTCCCACCCAGCATAAGCCGCATTGGGAAAATGGACAGATGTACTGGCAATTAATAAATTTCAGCATGTTCTCAATTAATATAGTTGACCTGTCCAATATGTGTGATTCATTGAGCAGCTTAATTGAGGCAAAAGTTGAGATAACAAAAAAAAAATTAGAAAAAAAAATCACACCCCCTGGTCAGCAAGGACTCAACCTTGGCACACCTGTTTTATGGTAAATGAGGTTCTTTTGGCTTTTTTTAAATCAATATTTATATCTTTGAGCGGAAAACAAATATGTGCACACAGGTGTACAAGAGCAACAGTCGCAGATGCGTCCCTCAGAACAAATTTCTTCATTAAAAAGAACACAAACATATTTTGGGATGTGCAGCCGTGCAGGCAAATAAAAGTGTTCATGAAACCATCCTGACCGTCCCTCTGAAAGAACATCAGCTCCATCAGAAAGGACCTGACCACCAGGGACTGAGAAGCAGAGCAGAAGGGGTTCTGTACGAGGACGGCCCTGAGCTGGTCATGTCTCACACTACCCTGCCGGCAGGCACAACGTCCCTCAGATCTCTGGGAAAGTGTCAGACTAAACAGGACGGGGAGGTCAGGGCTCGGTATCCGCCTCGCATCTCGATGAGGGGATATCGGGAGACTCCCGGGCAACAGGGTCAGTCTGGCCGCCAGAAGTGGCTACCAGCTGGAATGTGGGGGCGACGTCATACCTGCGGCTGCAAAGCCTGAGCGGGAGAAGCGCCGCTTCTGTGTGAATGCCTGTGGCTGTGCCGTGGCTGTAGCGAGGATGTGGCGTGGCTGTGCCATGGATGTGGCGTGGTTGTGGCTTGAATGTGGCGTGGCTGTGCCGTGGATGTGGCGTGGCTGTGCTGTGGATGTGCCATGCATGTTGCGTGGCTGTGGCATGGATGTGCCGTGGATGTGCCATGGATGTGGTGTAGCTGTGGCGTGGCGTGGATGTGGCGTGGCTGTGGCGTGGATGTGGCATGGATGTGGCGTGGCTGTGGCGTGGATGTGGCATGGATGTGGCGTGGCTGTGGCATGGATGTGGTGTGGCTGTGGCGTAGATGTGGTGTGGCTGTGGCGTGGCTGTGGCAAGGATGTGGTGTGGCTGTGGCATGGATGTGGTGTGGCTGTGCCGTGGATATGGCATGGAAGTGGCGTGGACACACTACCCTCCGCACTCTCCCGCCTCCATCCGCAAGCGCCCCACATGCCTCCACCCTGAAAAAAGAAAGCACAAACGCCAGGCTTGTTCCCATCAGGAGACCCTGCAGTACCTCTCTTGTCCTACTGGGGGAGCTTTTGTCTACATTATTCCAGCTACCGCTTCAGATAATAGCAATTTATAACTAATGTATAGCTGAGTTTTAGAATAGTGATGTTGAGGTGAAGCTGTGACAGGCTGCTCTCTAACTGTTAATTTCATGTAACCATTACATGGCTGTAATTACCCCCCCCCCCCCATTGTGCCATTTAACAGTTAGTTCATAACTAGCTGATTGGCATGGTCACTGCAGTTGGCATGGTACCCGATAAAGGCAGAACTTGCCAGGCAAAGGGTCCACTTCTGTTTGACGGCACAAATAGTCACGTTTCAATCTGTCCTTGTTTCACCTTCATTTGGAGACACATCCATTTGACCTTGGGTATCGCACGACAGGGGATGCGTGAATATTGTGAAGTCCATTTATGGGTCCCTTTTCAGCCAATCACAGAGGGCAAAGCCATTAGCCTTTTGATGTACTACCTCGCCACGCCTGCTATTGTGTTTCCTGTCCCTGCACCCACATTGCTCATCACTTAAACGGCTGCTTTTTCTGTAGCTAATAATACCTCCACTTTTGTGTCCCACAGCTGGTCTGAGAGGGTAAGTACAGTTTGCATACAGACACACAGCGCTTCGTTACTGCAGCCGTCGGTGTTATCCTCCTCTGCATGGCTCGTTGGCCGCTGATTAGCTCTACCGCAAATGGAGTGGAAACGGTTCACGCCGTCCCCCATTTCAAGGGCACCCCCACCTGCATTTTGGGATCTTCAGACGAGAGCATAACCTTACTCTGTTCCAGCCACTGTGCTCTCAGTCTGACAGAAGTTTGAGGCAGTTATAATAATATATAAAAATATTTTTTTCGACATAATTGTCGCAGATACTCAGGTGGTAAAATCTCGGGAACATAGGGAAGAGATCTCAACTCCCAAGAGACCTGCCCGCCCCCATCTGTGCACATGCTCAGAGATGGACAACAGTGTGGCGAGATTCTCCTTATGTGATACGACTTGAGTCTGATATGTTGTCAAACCTCGGTGTCTTACATGACAGCTGCCTCTACCCCCCCCTCCCAACCCCCAAAAGGCATGAGGGCACAGAAACACAATACATGAGACTCACAAGGGACTGACTTGGAGACGCAGCACTTGGAGGAAGCTGGAGTTCCGGGAGGAAGCGTAAGCTAATGCTGGGAACGGAGACGGGCAGAGTAGACTACAAGACATCCAGTAATGTGCCCAAGGACCCAGTTAATCCCTTCTGCGAATGTGCAAACCTCATAGCACGGGTGGCTGAATCGGTCATTTGCGTCAGCACCCCTATTCCCCCACAAGCCGAAAGATGATTTTTTTTCCCGCCTGAACATAACAAATGTTAATGAATTTGCTGCTTTTGTTGGACGTTATATCAACTGACTCATTATTTCTCTTTTGAGAGTTTTAAAGGGCTAACGAGTCTGATGAACATAACCTGTATGTAACCTTTCATTCATGATGTTTGAAAGTCACTTTGGACTAAATTTGCATATTTCTGTCTAACATGGGTGTGTATGAGGGGGAGCACCATTGCAATGTCACTGAACCCCAATTTAAATTTAAATGTAATTTTATTTATTTAATATGCCAGCAAAACTAAAAAGAACACTTCAACACAATGCGGAATGTGGAATTTGTCGTTATGATACAGCATTAATTAACGCGGCCTTTCCTTATTATCGCAACGCTTCGTCATCGAAAGGCCACGAGCGATACACGATACCGTTTGCCCAAAATATAAAACACAGGCGAACATGAGAAGATAAAGGTACTTTTACCCGAACCTGCGTCAATGTGCCAAGCTCACGCTGCGCAGGAATGAAGAATGAAATTAACGGCGCTAAATAAATTTCCACCTGTGTCAGATGTCGCTTCCATGTAGTGCGAGACTCAAACTCGCGTGAAATTTGTGTCCGTAGGTATTAATTTGCATCAAAAACTATTTACACAGGCAAACCTTAGCCATCCCATACTTTTACCATTTTTACAACGTGAAGAAAACTGGGAAATGACCACAGATTTCCATTATCCATCACTGATTTCTGATGGTAAATAAAATATTAATAATGTTATTATGCTTCATGACTCTGAGCAACGTGAAGGACATCCTGAAAGACACAAACCTGTGTAGACAGGAGAACAACATCACCAAGAAGCATCAGAGTGTGACACCATACCTACCGATGACTCGACACAGATTAAGAAAACCTGAAACGCTGAATCTCTCATATCCGCTATACTCTGATCGTAGAGTCTTCATCTCAGGGCCTGACACAGGTTTGGTTGCAAATCCTCAAAACAACTGTGCAATTGAAAAAGAATTGGGACTCTTCACTAAAATAAATACAACATACATTCTATGACATTGTCCAAAGGAAAAAAAAAATATAGAGTACTCTGAAAACATTTATAGAATTAACTCACCAAAACAGCACACCAAAGAACAAAAACACTAAGCAGAAACAAAAATAAGTTAACATAATTTTTTGGACACTTATGAAAATTTACATTATGTACATTAAATTATTAAATTATCCTGTTTGTTTCGATTGGTGGTCCTTTCATAGGGTGTCTTCACTCTGCAGAAATCCCTCCTGAATCTCAGACAAGATCCGGTCCAGCAGGATAACGGTAAGGTTTTCTTCCGTGAGTCCAAGTCTCACCGGCCGGAGTGGCAACAGGAAGCCGTCGGCTCCAAAAAACTAGTTACTCCGCCAACAAACGTGACACAGATCCCCACCTTCAAAAAAAATATATAAGAAATCAAGGGTCTAAAAATTACTGGAAGCCTCTTTTGCTGTGGGATGTTTGCTCCCTTTTTAAAGAGGTTTTTAACAAAAGACATAGATTTCGCGTCATAGAGTGCATCTCTGTACATTTTATAGCAAACGAAATGTAAAAGTGCTTTTTTTTTTTTTAAAGATTTTACTCCAGTGTATCGAAAGGTGTTGCAGGCACTTAAGTCCTCTCCATCCCCAAGGTGTCTGACAGTGGAACATATTGTTTGGTTTTCTTTTCCTGGGTCATGTTCGTCCGTCCGGCAGAAGAGGACAGGACAAGTCTGGGGCGGCCGTCGCTACCCGAGGATGTCAAGGTAGACCGGCGCGGTTTTCCCCAAGGCGTAGAGGATCTTCTGGATGTCCTTGATGCTCAACCGCTGGTGCGGCTCCCTCTGCCAGCAGCCCAGCATGATATCGTAGACCTCCTTAGGGCAAATGCGTGGTCTTTCCAGGACCCGGCCTTGCGTGATACACTCAATGACCTGGGGAGAACCGAGAACCAAAGGTCAATGACCAAAGGTCAACAGGCAAAGGTCAATGGCCGCTGGCATGTGACCCAAGCCGATCGTGCCTGTCCAGACAGAACATGAAGGACCTCTCTCATGGTGCCTGGCCACGCCATATGACTTATCTTCCAATGACTATAAAGACCTTAAGTATTTCTGTCATAAATTTGACAAGCTGGTGACAAAGAGAAAAACGTTTTTTTATTCCTCAATACAATCGAATCATGTCACGAATATTTTCCCGCAAAATGCAGGGCACGCATCATACTGCAGCATCTCATCCCCCTCAAAGCAGACTCTTTCTCAGAAGTAAAAATAAACAGCTGATGGGCCTGAGTGACAGCAAAGAGCAGGCAGCCGTCAGCTCCGATAAGGTCTCTGCTATCTGCTCTCTCATCTGCTCCTTCATACGCTGCACGGGGAGGACAGGGAGCTTATTCTCCAAAGTCCAGGCTCCTCTGAGCGACATGGAGTCGTCATCAGCACACCCATTCCTAAGGTCCGTTTCAGATAAAAAAAAAAAATGCAGCCTGACATTACAATAAACTGCAGATACAGGCACGCACGCAGCTCCGGGGCCGGCCAGGAGCAATTATAGAGAGGAAAAGGCATTTAAATGGGCCCCTGTTTCAGTTTTTAAGCCATCCCACTGACAGGAGAGCATAGACCATGTGTCATTTTCCGCTGAAATTGTTTAGCTGAAATGATGCAACAAAACACAGATATTTCAGAGAGAATATGAGTCTCTCACTGGCAGATAACGAATGAATGATAATCTTTTTTTTGTTTGTTTACACCAGAGACGTTTCACAGTGGGCAGTATGGAGGAACCCAGGAGCCCACATGAAAATCAGAGGTGATTTATGAAAGTTATGACCCCTGACAAATTTCTAGGGCAACACAAGCCATTCCCGTTACATTTGTATTCCCACACAGATCCGTACCGTGTTCAAAAAAATGATTTGGCCAGGAATGGTTTTCAGGGACGTGTCTTGGCATGTGTGACTGATTTGACTTTCATTTATATGGTTGATTTTGTTTCTCTCGTGCTGCAAACAGAGACAGGCCGCTGAGAGTGTGTCTGATGAGAGTGAATGCCGACCGGCAAATGAAACAGAAATGTGCTTTGCGTTGAGCTGCATGGTCACCTCATCCATGACTCCGTTTCTGAACATACTGGCTAAAAGCATCCAAAGCACACACACCGTCTATAATATATTGGCTACACAAATACATATAAACAAGTCTTACACTGGAATGGTACTTCTTATTTGGTGCCTTCACATCCATTGTGCATCCAAAGCCAGCTTATAAACCATGTTAAACCTTGGTACTTTGTATATGTATATAGCTTAATATGCAGAGCTATGCTAGTGATGTGTTGAATCTGTTTCAGGGGACACACCTAAATTCGTTGTACATTCATGAAATGACAATAAAAGGCATTCTATTCTATTCTATTCTATTCTATTCTATAGTTTTACTTCTCACTAGCTTAGCTGTGCCCTTTTGAATAAGCAACATAGCTTTATATTAAATTATTCGATCGATGAATTAATTATTTAACAGTTCCGAGTCCCTGAGCAATTCTTGTACAATTAGTAAACGAATGAACGAGCACTCTCATTTGAATAAACTCTCACCCAAATCAAGGACACGGACATATTTTTACTTGTCCAGCATATAGATTTCTGGGTTATTCCCATAATTTCTTGCCGCATAAAGGCTGGAATTTTGGGGTCTGGAAGAACAGAGTTTTGACTGAAGGAGAAGTAGGTCTAGAGAGATCAGTCAGGAGCAGAATGGAGTAAAACCTCATTTCAGAATAAGAGCCTAAAATCTGAATGCATTAGGGAAACCTGCGTTATTCACTGCAGCACACTCTCACAGCAACACTGGGGGAGCCAATGAGAGGCAAGGCTGGCTGAGTGGCGGTGACATCACCCAATGGGATTCAGCCATGCAAATGGAAGCTCCTGGCCAAACATTTACATGACTTTTTATTGGAATCCCATCATAAATTCTGAATGGTCATATTTAATGGAGACCCATTACTGTTACAATCCAGTTACCATTTAGAAACATCACAATTTATTTTCTGGTATTTTAAATGGTTTCACAATACCTCTAAAAGTAATATGTATACTATAAATAATGTAATAATGTGTGCTGTGGTTAAAATGGACTGAGGGAGGAATGTCATAGAGATGTCAAGAGGAGAATGAAAAATTAAAGAAACCCGGTTTAATGTCCCGGAAGCTTTAGCGTAAAGGGGTCTGCTGGGTTTCCATGGTGATAACACTGCAACACTGCTAATGCCGTGCAGTGATGGAGTGCTGCTCAGCTCCGGGTATCTGTGGGCCTTGGAGGCGGATGGCCCGGCTGGTGACCAACAGAAGCCCATGAAGACAGAGGGTTAATCGTCGAGAAACCGGGGGTTTCATACCGAACCTGAGATACAGCTGCCTCAGTGGGAGTCACTCCGCCAGAAGACCCTTGACTTATTTGAGAGGAATGGCTGTGTAACTGCGGCTATCTGTACTGGTCATTTTCACCTCTCCCCCAGTCAATGCCACATGTACGAACTGGTATGTACGATTTGCCCAGTACCCCAGATACCAGTTGGATCCCGTCCTCATGCTCATCCCTGACACACAAGTCTCTCACCTCTCTAGGTGAGAGTCTTTTCTCCTCCTCTATCAGCCCAGCTCTTATTTTGCTTTTTCCACTTATGTTGTGTCATCCCAGTTCTGCCCCCTCCCCATCCAAATCTCAAACAGAAAAAATACTGGAAATAAACCCGTTCCTTACAGCCAAGTCTCTGTGTCACGTTTTTCTGTTTGCCGACCGAAGACATTCTCACGACCATGGAAAAGTTAGTGCATGCTGTTGTCATTCAAACACCAAGAAAAGACCTATCCAATAATATACCGGAAAGAACAATTCTCCATCTTTAAGTGCTGCCTGTCAAGCAATAGGACAGACATGATGAGCTCTGAAAAATTCAGAGCAGCGGCAGGCTGTTGTCATTCAAAGCGTCTCCCTCCTAAACTCTGGCGCTTCTTCATAGTGAGTTTTGTGACTCTGCCTACAAAGAGAGACAAATTTTGAAAAGCGTGCCGACACGGCGAGGTAGCCGCCATGGAAATCAAACTCAAGCAGTATGTGGGGAACAGGAGCCTTAATTCATCACTGCGGATGAATTCTCTCTAACACCCAGGTCCACCCAAGCCACCAGAAAAATTCCACGAGACGGACACACTGACAAGCCTGCAGATACGAGATTTCCGCAAATCCAAAGAAACCTGAAAATGAGATCATGTTCACAGGACATTGCATTCTGTTATATTCGGGCTGAACGCAATTAATTCATCACAAACACTTATTTCTGATGGTTTTCCCTGGTGCGATGAAACCTCAATAATTTGAAAGAACAACGAATATGGTTTCACATTTATGGTTCAAAGCAGACAAATGAATTGGATATTTATGCTCCATCTGCCAGGGTCTGTGGCAAAAAGTTTTCACCAAAGGGAATCTGAAGTGGATAGAGCTTCCATAAAAAAGTTTTATAAAGGTTGTTTTTTGGTCACGATAAAACACACAGGTACTCTACAAGTATGATATGAGCTCTGGGGCAGTGTGGCTGAAAGTGACTCACAGCTAGTTGACATTAGCACATTAGCCTCTTTGAATAACACATATTTCATGTTTACCAATGGGTAAAAATCCATAAATTAGCATTCTTTTGGGGGTTTTGCATCTCTTACCATCGAAAAGTATCTTGTGTGGATAGTTCGGATCCAGCAAGCAAAAATCCAGACCAAGATTCAACAACTGGTTTAGTATAAAGAATCACAGAGTATTCAACTGGTTGGCTGAAACAAAATCTTGGTCTGGATTTGTAGCTTCTGGACCTGGAATGCCCAACACTGCCTGCCTTGGACGTGCAGCTGAGCAGAAAGGGGAGTGAGTGGGAAATCCGGGCGTCCGGCGTCACGGTGACTCACGACTCACCTCGTTGTTGGACAGCTGAAACCAGGGCTGCTTCCCGTAGGTGAAGATCTCCCAGAGGATGACCCCGAAGCTCCAGACGTCGCTCTCCGTGGTGAACTTCCTGTACATGATACTCTCCGGGGGCATCCAGCGAACAGGCAGCATGGTGTGTCCGCCCACCTGAGCAAAAAAACACCACGATCGACATATCAGCAGGAGACAAGGCGCTTAAGGGTGTGTCATCAGAGGGCTGACATTGAAGGTCTGAGCAGAGGATGCTTGAGGAAGGCACTTAATCTGAGCTACAGGAAATCATCATCCGCCATTATAAGTAAGATAAGATAGGAAATCATTGATGCTTCTGGGAAGAATCAATCAGCATTACAAAGATAAATCTTAATGCAACAATTTCCCCCCTGAGAAAATAAATACATAAATAAACAAACAGCATGGGTAAGTGTGTAACGCAGCGTATGTGGCGCCAATGAGGTGAAACATGCCGCGCAAACATGACAGGGACCTATTTTAGTCTCTCAGTTTGTCTACAAAGATTAGCAGTCTCTGCTACTTCTGTGTTTCTGTTCTTAGCTGCTCCAAAAACACATGCTGCATAAATCACTTACGGCATACGCTGGCACGACGTCATCAAAACGGCATCATCGAGTTACTTATGTCTGCAGCGGAGTGTCTAAAGCAGGACCCTTTTACAGTGGGCCATTGAACTTGCTTGTGCTAAAAGCTAGACATAATGAAATCCCAAAACTAGTTCTACAGGAACCCAGAAAATTAAGAACTGCAGCCCTCCGCCCCCCACACACACATAACACGCACAACATACCCAGACAGAGGGAATCAATTAAGGCACCGAAGGGCCTTCGATTGAGGCTTTAAAAAGGAGAGGAAATTCAGGACTGAGTCTTGGAACAATCGACAATCTTCAAACTGCGCAGCAACTTAAATGGGGCCTTTCTAATAGCCACCCGCAGTTAGATATTGAGTAAGAGATAAAGTGGCCACTCGTCTGCCAGCAGACACTATCTGTTTCTCTCTCACATGAATAGCACTGTTTGTGAGACCATAGCAAACAGGAACAGTCTTCCCATTGGCTGCTTTGGACATGCAGTAATTAATGAGTGGATCGACGAAGATCCAGTGCATGTAAAATCACAAATAACTCACTTCGTCAGAACTCCTTGCACATTCTACCGCCATACAAAACATTTTTAGAAGAGTGTTTTTCAGTATTTTTAGCATGAAAATTGCATGTATGAGGGGAATATGAAAGTGAAACTCGGGGGAACAGAGTGTAATTCTGTAAAATAACACTGTAAACGTGAGGAACATAATAATCAGAAAGGAGTGTGAAACTAACGGCCTTTGCACCGTTATTCTGTGAGATACGCCGGCCCCACGCCCATGAGACGGATGACGTGCTGTAAACGTGCTCGGAGACAAATGGTCCTGTAAAAAACAGAGACTCATTCATCAAGAGGAGGCAGGAGAGTCCCAGGCTCTCCGGCACACTGGGGGGGGGGGGCGCTGGGCCCACACGTGTGTCACAGATACTGGATCAAACGTCCCTTTAATCAAGTAAATGGGGGCTCCATTCCAGCAGGATATTACACAGGTGTTGAGATGTGCCCTTTAAGGAAATCAGGTGGATAGACGAGGCCAGACAGGATTACGCATGTAAGACACTGCAAAAGGCCGCATTCGGAGCGTGATTCAGCGAAAAGAGTCAGACTGGCCGAAGCTTCCACCTTTAAAATGAGGGCACAGGTACAAGCATGTAGCAAAACTGCATTTCAGATGATTAAAAGCACTCAAAAATACATCCAGAAAATCGATTCCTCATCAAGGTCCTCATTATGCATTAGACGCCGAGGCATCCGCACACCGCTCAGCGTAAACAAATGAAGCGAGCACCGGCGTTTTTATTAATTGTCGCACCTGGCAGAGCGCACTTTAAAAGGGACCCATTTGTCACGACACCACTGGGCAGCGATCTACCGCGGTGGCGCTCTCGGGGTTAATGGCCCATTTGTTTCCGTGGGAGCGCAGGTATGCCTTCGGAGTGCTCATCTCGGGAAGAGGCTTGTGGCAGGCCGGGGATCACAGCATAAAATAAGGCGCAGTCTCGGCAGGGATGTGGGGCATCACCAAGCCCCGCCGTCTCTGCGCGGCGTATATTACTCACGTCAGCAGCACAGGGCTCCCCGGGGCTGGGCAGTACTGTCGCTCCTCTCTGCCTCCACATTTCACTCTCGTTTCTCAGCCTCCTCCTACAAGAACTGCCCACATCCATTTTCACACTAAGGCATCCTTACGCAGCAATTAACGCCCTGATGCGCAGCGATCGCCTGACCGGACATCGCTTTCCGTCACCTGGACCTAAACTGCCTGCAGTTTTTTGGAACAGCCTCCAGCCTCACTGTCTAGTTTAGGGCCCAACACACAGATACACGAACATATCAGGGATGTGGTCCCCTGGCATGCCAACTATGGTCAGCTGGCTGGAGTGAGATTTTCAGTTCGAGACAAGTCTGCACACGTGTTTACATGTATGTAAGAGTTTTATTATGTCGTAAAAAGTCTGTAGGGTTTGCAAATCATCTAAAGCCTTTGATGTGGCTACTTTTAGGTTTATAATGGAATATCATAGATTTGCTGTAAGATTTCTTGCGCGACTGTGAGAATCTGAAAGTCTGAGTGTCACGCCAGATGCATGACAGTTGCCAACCCTGGTGCCCCAAAACCACAGTTCCTAACTCTGAAATGGTTTCAACCATGTTAGCTGCTAAGGGGACCTTTTGACAAATGTAGCCCTGAAGGAGACGATGAGCTCTGTGGTCACACAACGTAACGGAAACCAGGGCTGAGCATCCCGCTGTTTCATTCCAAACTGTGTGTTTTACGGACACTTTCTATGAGCTGCCATAATGCTGAAATACAACATGTAGTAAACGGTGTGTATAGATAAAGTAACGGGAGCCGGTGCATTAATGTGTCATTACAGGCGTGACGTACGGCGTGCCAACTCGACTGTTTATCTCAAGACCGTCTCCGTGGTGACGAAGACGGGTCGAGCCCGGTGAGCGATTGAGTATCTGCTCTCAGCTTCAACGCGACATCACTCGGTTTCTGAGTCGTCATGGTGCTTCCTACACTTCAGACTTCAGGTTTTTTTTTGTAATCTTCTGCCCTTCAGATCATCTTTCCAATATCTGTCTTCCACACACAAAACAAGAGAAACATGGTGGTGGACGTCTGAGATGATATTTATGATGTTTAGCTAAGAATTATCCTGCATGGATGTCTTACTGTGTTTGCTAAATTCCAGGAATGATTCCCCCCTAACATCCCAAGATCAAACGTTTTTGGTAGATCAGTTACAAAAGGTGAGATTACATTGTTTTGCAGTTCAAATATATGTGTGAAAACATGCAAATGAACATTCAGCATTATGACATTATGACCGGCAGCCATATTGAACGTATGTGTGAAAATGTCTGTTTCCTAACATTGCCTTAGGATATTTTACTGCTGTATAGTAAGTATTTGCTCCCTTTTGCTTTGCCTGCTCAAACAGCATCAGAATGCACAAAATCAGCACTCATCTAGCAAGTACCTGACATCCTATATGTTCATACAGAATCTCAAATCAACGTTTCAACCTCGAGATCACAATGGAGAACTGACAGTAAGCACTACTGCCCTCTCTGACTGCTTACATCAAAAGTACAAAGAGCCTTTTCTATAGCAGGAATTATTGGACATTTCATACTTATGTCTTCTACAAAAGATTTATCACACTTGATATAAACGGAAGGGTTAGTGGTGTAGCCTCAACCCTACAGGGCTGGAAGTTTCCTACCCTAAATTCTGCAAATTCTCCTGATGATTCAGCCCTCCAAAGACGTGCAGTTTAGGTGAATTGGTACCCTTAAAGTGCCAATAGTGAGATGGTCTCTGGGCTTGGTGACAAACTGGCATCCCGTTCTGGGTGTCTGAAGCTTCACGGCTTGGGCTCACAGGACAGGCTTCGGCCTCACAGTGACCCGGGCTGGATAAGCAGTTACGGACAGTGCGTGGACGCTTACCCTCGAGAATCCACAACAAGGCCAGAAAACTATGAAAAAGTGCCGACTTTAAGAAACGCTCTCGGCATCACACCGAAACTGCTGAGCCTGGCCCCGACCGCCCCCGAGATGCCGCAGAAGTAGCGGGACGCCAGCAAGAACCTGCGGGGGATTTAAATAGGTCACCGGGGTTCAGAGCACGAGCAGCACTTTTCAGAATGGAGTGGAAGTCAGCGAGGACTTGGAAAGCGCCATCCGACCCACATGTACAGCGCGTGGCGCGCGGCTTAGTGTTAGTGAGTCGATGCGCTGTCATTATTAGTGTGACACCAGCTGACAGCAAATGCTCCCGCATCGTCTCTCTGTCTGAGCCCCCCAGCCCCAAAGGAAAATGAACATCATAGAGGTCCCCTGGATCACTAGACCCTCATCTGCTTGGGATCCGCCATGTGTGGATGCGAGGCCGTGAGGCAGAATGAGGTACCACTGCATCCTGAGCTGCAGGGGGGGGGGGGGGGGGGGGGGGGCCGGGGGGGGGGGGGGGGGGGGGGGGGGGGGGGGGGGGGGGGGGCGGGGGGGGGGGGGG
>JAODKC010000009.1:5172275-5197805 GCA_026777985.1 Mormyrops attenuatus
ATCCTTCGCTGCAGCCCCCCCCCCCCCCCCCCCCCAAGCAGCGAGAGGGGAACACTGAGCTGCGCCTCCCCCGAAACGCATGCGAGCCGCTGAAGGTCTGTGCTGATCTGACAAAAGCACTGAAGTCACAGAAGCAGGTTTCTTAGTAGCTCAAGGCATCCAGTGAGCACCTCGAATTCCTGCCGCTGCTTCAAACCGCCGCAGATTCAGGCAGGGATCTATCAATCCATCATCCGTCCCACTTTTGGGAAATGCACCGAACGGAATACATAAAACCATCTCCACATTTGTGTTTTGGGAATTATAAACATTTTTGCATTACCTCCCCAAATAGTGGGTTGGCACTCAAATGCCAAAACTGAAGTGAAAATTACACAGATAAATTCAGGCCCTCGACAGGGCCTGTTATTTCATTTCTGAAGTGCTGTAGTTTTCTCTTTGCCCATAGTGTGTCTGTATGCATGTGAGAGAGACAGTGTGCACGTGTGTGCCCAGCAATGCACTGGCATCCCATCCAGGCTGTGTCCAAGCCTCGAACCCTAAGCTGCCTCCATAGTCTAGCCCTCTCCGCACACACACGCCACATTTGACAAGCCACCCAGATCTGGCAGAATAGGAAGCACATTTAGCACAGATTAAACATGTTTCCTGGCTGGTATTTTTACAGGCTGCGTGTCATTTTAAAGAAGGATCATTTTAATCACTCAGATATTAAGTAAGCCAGGCTGAAAATCACTGGCAGGGTAGCAGGAACATGGGGCTGTATTTTTGTATCATTTTGTATTTCTGTACTTGGCTCAGTGAAGCAGGGAAGATCCTTTCAATGCAAGTGACCGCTCACCAATAACCACGCTCATCAACTAACCGCGTTATTAAAAATGGCCATTCCTCCTTTACATGCATATGGAATTCCATATTTCAGAGAAAATGAAGAGCTCTATTCCTGTTCAACTTCAAGCAATCTAGCTAGTTTTGTACCTGTGTTTTCTTTAGACACTGCAATAAATCAAAATATTAATAAAAAGATGGACAGACAGACTGTATTTATCCCAGAGGGGAAATTAAGATGCAATTAGGTGTTTTCCAATTAATGTGCTAATGCAAACATAATAAGGTTTTGTTTACTTTTTAAATACTCTGAAGACTGCAAATACTGCTGTAGAATTGACTGTGTTTTAGGTAAACACAAAGACAATTAAAGCACATTAAAAATGGACAGAGGCAGCCACGATCTGTCTAGCCACCAGTGGGAGGCGCTCTTACCCGGTAGTAGTCGATGCTGTAGATGTCCCTGGACATGCCGAAGTCGCCGATCTTCACCAGCAGGCCGTTGCCCACCAGGCAGTTGCGGGTGGCCAGGTCACGGTGCACGAAGTGCTGGGAGGCCAGGTAGACCATACCGGCGGCGATCTGGGTGGCGATGTGCAGCATCTGCGACAGACTCAGCTCCCCGCTGGTCTGCAGAGGCTGCCCGTCCACCAGGATCATGGCGTCCGGCCCGTGAGATCTGAGGGGGACACGGCACGGTCAGAGGGGCCCACCGCACGGTGTTACATCCCCCCAGCAGGACCTGTGAGATGCAGAGCGCATCCTGATTCTGCCGAGTTTGACGTGTCCCTGGGTCATCGAGGGAGACGTTTGTTTTCCCTTCTTTAACCAATCACAGTCTTCATTGTATGACATCACCACATTGTTTTCTGTTAAGCGATAAAGTGCACAGATTTCTAAAGTAACTTTTGTAGCGTTTGCCTTTTGTTAAGGTACATGTCAAAGGTACAAAATAAAACATGCTTACTTGAAAAAGCTGTACAGAGCAATGTAAGGGTGCATGATTTATTTCATGATAATAATAATAATAATAATAATAATAAGACTTGAACCAACAACATTCAGAAGCATAGAGGCTTAGCCAGCTGCGCCCCATGCCACCCCTGGCCAGGTGACTGGATGGCTGGAAGCCTTGAGTTTGAAAATGAGTAAAAAAACAGACCAACGCGGTGATGTGATACGATGAAGACTGTGATTGGTTAAGGAAGGGAAACACAAACCTCAAGGACACAATGAAGTCCAGATGAAGACGCAGATGCTCTCCTCCTTCACACCAAGCTGCTGTTTTAGCTCACTCCCCGCACTTCAGGCTGAATGTTAGCTGATAGCTCTGGTGACACGGTGGGTTGACACCACAGCCGGCAGGGCAGCGGGTGTGACTGTCGCCCCTGAGAACTGCTGTCTCTGAGTCACCCTTAGAGTGTCACTGTCAGCCCTAAGATGGACTGACATCTGTTTCCAGGGAGAGGCACACTGTCACCTTGCCCAGGATAAGCAGTGTAGAAAATAGCTGGCTAATACTGCATCTTAAATATGTACACAAAAAAAATATCCCAAATATATTTAGCACAAATGCTGAACGCGATTCTGATCAGGTGACAATATCAAGTAAAGACTGATTAGTTTATCAGTTCAGCTTTATCAGTTTAGCTTATGAATGTGTTAGGATGTGTATCATTTAGTTTAGTTTTAGGATGTATTAGGATGTGTATCATTTAGTTTAGCTTTAGGATGTGTTAGGATGTGTATTGATTAGTTTAGCTTTAGGATGTGTATGGATTAGTGTAGCTTTAAGATGTGTTAGGATGTGTCTTGATTAGTTTAGCTTTAGGATGTGTCAGGATGTGTATGCATTAGTTTAGCTTTAGGATGTCTATGGATTAGTTTAGCTTTAGGATGTGTTAGGATGTGTATTGATTAGCTTAGCTTTAGGATGTGTCAGGATGTGTATGCATTAGTTTAGCTTTAGGATGTATTAGGATTTGTATTGATTAGTTTAGCTTTAGGATGTGTATGAATTAATTTAGCTTTAAGATGTGTTAGGATGTGTCTTGATTAGTTTAGCTTTAGGATGTGTCAGGATGTGTATGCATTAGTTTAGCTTTAGGATGTGTCAGGATGTGTATGCATTAGTTTAGCTTTAGGATGTGTCAGGATGTGTATGCATTAGTTTAGCTTTAGGATGTGTATGGTCATTTCACAATACCAGCGTAATGATATCAGAGGGAAGGTCAGGACCTCCCTGTGGAAGATTTTCTAATGGTGCAATATGAAATGCCTCACAGGCATGCTGGCTTTTAATGTGCCCTCCCCCCCGGGTGACAGCTCTCATCCCTTACTGATGGGGATAGGGCTCTGACCTCGCCCTACCTGAGGAACTTGTTGAGATCTCCATGCTTCATGTACTCGAATACCATGATGATCGGGTCGCCGTCAACGCAGACGCCGTAGAAGCGGACGATGTGGTCGTGCTGCAGATTGGTCAGAAGCTCCGCCTCCCTCTGGAAATCCTTCCTGGCCCCCAGGGTCGGCTCCTTCAGGGTCTGAAAGCCAAGGGAGCCTTTGTTCCTTTGCCAGTTACTTATCTACTGCTGCGGCCTGTACTGCCAAAAGAATGTTCCGGAAAAATTCTGACATTTCCAGTAATGGGTTTCTGAGTAGTCCAGCATTCAGCTGTAAGGTCTGTACATTTGACTGGTGTACTGGTATGCCCACTTTAGAGTAACGAGTCGGTTCATCTACTCAAAAAACCTAACTGACAGCTTCAGGTTTTGGGTGCTGGGAACACAGTGTGGCCTGACAGCACAATCGGAAAACACAGAAAATCACAAGGAAAATGAAAGGTTTCCGGTGTCTCTTTTTTCATTAGATGCAATAGGAACTCATTTAATAAAGTCATTTAAGCAAATGAAGAAACTGATAACATGAAATAAAGTAAAATAAGAAAGAAAAGTCTAAATGGGCGATTAAATTTACATATTTATACACGGTGGTAAATATCAGAGTGACTGCAAAATGTGAATGATAATGATCAACGATAGAACAAAGCATAAAGGCAAATGTTTTATTATATGTGCATGTAGGCAAATATGTAACCTTGTTAGTAAAGGATTTGGACAGTAAAGGATCCATGAACATGAAATGAGCATTTCACAATCTGCTGAAACGTTGTGATGGTGCGTGCAGATTACCTGAAATCTCATTAGCTTCTCTCTCGACTCAATTTCAGTTATTCTGACTTTCAGGTTGCATCAGTATCTGTCCTGAATATATATGATGTGAAACCCAAACTAGTGGGATGCTGAGGATGCCGACTGGGGATTTGCTGTGCAACTGCGCTGCAGTGACCTTCATATCAATACATTAACTGCGTGAAGCATTCACTTATGTTTGGAGGGGTGGGGGTGGGGGTCATTTCCATGTCAGTCGATAAAATCTAAACAAATGGCAAAGGTAATGCTATTGTGAAACAGTCAGCTCCCCTAACAGGACCTGTAGAGGGCCGCTTGGCCCTTTCACTTCCGGGTCACAGGTACCCCTGACCCCCCCTAACAGGATGTGTGGACGCCACACCATCCTGAAAATGTCATGCTCCCAAAAGCATTAGCAATGACATTTCTGTCGCTATCCTACAGGGTTCAGTCTGCATCTCTTTCTGAGATACACTTTCACTGATCCCTCTCTAATCGGGAGTTCAGCAACACATGGCACTAATTAATTTTGATTATATTTCCCTGGCTGACTTTATATCAGGAGTGCAGAAGTATAAAGATGGATGCTGGCTGAAACGCACAGGTGGCGATGCATCAATCCCTATCTGCGGCACGTAATCACTCCCGTGCTGCTAAATGCCACGTTTGTGGGCCTACCTGTGCGGCCCTGTGCAGAACCTCCCCCCAAAGAGTCAGACCTTAAATAAGGATCTTTTGTTTAAAGTGAAACATCCACAGATTGAAATATCACAATAACAAGAAAATACACGTCATGCAAATCAACACGGGAAATGTTGAAAGATACATCAGCTCCCTCTCCTTCTTACCTAATAAACCGATCACAGCATGTAAAGTGCATTTATGGAAGAGTGGTGTCCAAATGTGCCACATTGGTGGAGATGCCACACTGCGACATCTCATGGGAGTTTTACATACACAAATATGTTCTGAGGGCAGAACGAAAAATGATTGGTTAAGAGAGATAACATTGGTTGGTCCCCCCCCTCTGTTTGCTTGAACCCACCTCCTCTACAATCTGACTGGTTCTCTCTCTTAACCAATCATTTTTCTGTATGCCCTCAGAACATTTAAACTCCCAGTAAAACTCCCGCGAGCACTGCAACACATAAGTGTGTAAGACATGTAAACAAAAACATCCATAAAAACAAAGGCAATCGTGATGATCTGCATGCGACCCCAGCTAGGTCGACTTTAGCAGACACACAGGTGTGCTGCACTTTTTTTTGTCTTTTCACACAAAAAAATGAAGGTAAACAAAAAAACGTGCAAAGAATATGGCTAGTTTGGTGGCTTTCAAAGTGTGCCTGAAGATCAGTCCAGAGACCCGTCAGAAACGACAGCCTCACCTTGACAGCTACCAGCATCTTCTCCTTGGTGGGGCTCAGGTTGTAACACTCAGCCAGGAAGACCTTCCCAAAGGCACCTTCCCCGAGTTCCCTCTTCAGGACGATGTCTCTGCGCTTTATATGCTGAACGTCTGCAGACAGGAGGCGGAGGCAGGAGATCAGATTGCAGGACTGCTTCCATCATTCCTACAGCAGTGGACCTTCTCTGACATCACACACCTCCAGGAATTTGCATTATATAATGTCAAAATAACTGATGACCAATTCAAGAAATTTCACATAAATATAAAAAAATATATAGAGGGCTATGTACACTCAGTGACAAAAATAAGTGAAGCACCCAGAAGTAATGGAACGATTTGGATGTAATTTGGTACACATGCAGACCAGCAATGGGTATGTAACTGGGTCAGTTTGCAAGGAGCTGGCACGTCTAGTCACCAGACGCAGAGGATGCCTCGTAGACGCATTAGACAGCATTACCAGCACTTGACGGAGTTTGATAAGGGTCACATTGCGGGTTTGCATGAGGGGCATGCGGATGTCACATTCACCCGATGTTGGAACCAATGGGCACCTGAGGGCACCCACACACGCCGTGAAGTTTCCGGTCGCCCAAGACAGACCACACCAAGGGAGGATCGTCGGATTGTGGGCCAAGCATTACAGAACCCCATGACATGTGTACCTGCCATCCGGACAAAGGTATTGGACTCTACAACACCCCGTGTCATCCCGCACCGTGTCTCAACGACTGGCATCAGCCAGACTACGTGTTCACCATCCCATGCATAGGCTGCCATTAACACCAGCGTAGAGATGGCTGCGTTTGGAGTGGTGCCATAACTGGGAGGCATGGACTGATGACGAGTAGCGTCGTACCATGTTCAGCGATGAATATCGGTTCTGCATGACTGTCCTGTGCCGTATGGCAGCGCCGAGGGGAAAGGACCAATCCTGCCAATGTTGTGGAGAGACACACCGGCATTACTCCTGGCATCATGGTATGGGGAGCCATAGGACATGACTTCAGGTCATCTCTGATAGTGATTTGAGGGATCCTGACGGCACAGCGCTACGTCAGTGACATCCTGTGTCCAAATGTCTTACCCCTCCTGAGTCTTACCCCTGAACAAGACAACGCCTGTCCACACACGGCACGTGGACTGCATGCGTCATGTTGAGGTCCTCCCATGGCCAGCCAGGTCCCCCAATCTTTCCCCAATCAAACATGTGTGGGATTAGCTTGGACGTCAGCTCAGACCCAGTGCCAACCTGCAGGATCTCGAGGGCCAGTTACAACAGCTGTGGGCCGACTTGCCGCAGGAGAGGATACAATGGCTGTATGACTCCCTTATGCACCGTATCGCCGCATGTATCCAGGCCCTAGGGGGGGTGCCACACGCTACTGACATGGGACCAGCAGTGTGCCCATACTGCCAACTCTGTTGTTCGTTTGATGTGACATTACAATCATTGTAATACAGACACATGACCATTCACCACGTGCAGACCATCCACCAAATGCTTAACTTTTTTTGTCACTAAGTGTACTTTATATTTGTACAACATTTGATATGGCTCTCATGTAAACCACAATACTTACACCAAAATCACCTATTTGCTTCGAAAGTGAATAACTGAATAGGCTAACCCATTGCTTCACCTTCTTAACTAGCAGCCTGCCTTCGCCTCTCCTAATTAACTAAATCTACCACGATGAAGGACTGAAAAATTTGCCCGTTAACGTCCGCTGAATGAATTTGCAGAGGCGGCTTCTGCACCATCTGGTATTTACTGAAATATTACCCCAGCCTCTTGTGGAATAATGGAAGATATAGGGCAAAAAAACAACAACAGATATTAGTCAAAACAAACTTTCACAAATGGTCTCAGCCTGGGTGCTAATCACTGCCGGGTACTTACCAAAATTAGTGTCACTCTGCCGCACAGGAGTGGCACTATGATCTGCTGATGATATGCAAATAGTGATATGTTTTCCATAGCGAGGAGCCGCGAAAATCGCGAGGCGTTTCATCCTCCCAGCGTCGACGAAGACGGGAAATACAAAACAGCGGCTCGTGTTTTACTTGATTCCGCGTTTATAGCTATCGAAACAAACCTCGGGCACCCGGCAGCTGAGAAACATCTGATGAGACTGATGAACTCTTCAGATCGGCCGCAAACAAACAGGCGTGCAGAGTGCTGCGGGGATCTTTACGTAACCGGATGAAACGTCCCACATTCGTTTCATGATTCAGAATGAAACGGAAAAACCGAAGGCCTTTGGTTGGGTCTCGTCATTAAGCCTTGACATTTATAACATGCAGCTGCTCATGCGGGATAATGCAAACTGCCTCTGGCTAATTCTCTGCTGGGGTCCTCTGACCCCCCTGCCCTGTTCTTTCACCGTTTTGGCTCCTTCTTTCAGCTACAGCTGATTTCAGCAGGTCCCCAAGGCCCTGTTAGCAATGGCAGACAGCGGGAGCTGAAGTCTGCGCTCAGTGCTAGGGAGGATCGTCTACCTTATATGTGCCCTGCATTCACAAAGGCCATGCAAGTGGCCCAAGGGATCCAAAACCGGGATTCAAGGGAATCAAACCCAACTGTAAGTAATGGCACAAAATTACAAACATAAATATGTCACATCTGCTCTGAAAGTGTGACATTCTTGAGGTTCAAAACCAGAATGTGATATTTTATGCTCCAGCTGAAATCTGGGCTGTAGAACTGGACCCTCACTCAAGAGAAATGCCCTTGCTTTGACACTGCTGAGGAGGAAGAGAATGATCTTGTCAGCAAGGTCAGTGAGGGCTAGACAGGGCAGTGCCATGTGTTGGCCGAAGGTAGCGAACCTGTGTAACACTTTATAGACGCCCTAGGTCTAGCGGAGCACCGAGGCCACACCAATTAACCTTGTCATTCACAAATACGCGACTCACCTCACATCCCCAGCTCTGCTCTGTAACCAGTACAAACAGCGGCTCAGCTACAAAACCTCAAAAGCAAAACGTGCTAGCTGATCACCGGGAGGCAGTCACCGTGTCTGAGGGAATCATCTCATCCTTATTCAGAGGACCACAGTGGACCCAGACCAGAACGTCTCCCCACTCAGAAACCCAGATAAATAATAGATGGCATGATTTCAGAGGATAGTACTCAAGGTACTGTGGGCGAGTGCGTGATGGAGAATGCTTTTGGGCTTGGGAAGCGAATAATTTAAGATGGCGGGATGTTGACGACGGACAAGTAGAACTTTAAGTGTTACAGCAACACACATTAAAGAAAACAAAAGTTCAGTGGAAGCCATATTTTCTGTTGCTCTAAACACAGCATAGCCTCCGCTGGATGACACGATTAAAATCGGATGGGGGGGCATCCCAAATAAAAAAGACTAAAACAGCAGCGACAGAAGGATATCAACAAGGAATAGAAAGTGCAGTAAAATCTGGACTGGCTGGACCTGACATTCTCCATTACAGTTTGTATGACCGTATCTTGAAGTGTTAATGTAAAACTGGAATATTATGTTGATCACAAACACGTGAATGCATACGATAATGGGGCATGACGCTCATGGTATTTCCCACCCTCCCGTTTTATCGTACGTTTGACACACACCAGGAGAAATGTGCAAAAACGGTCTCCGGAGAGCAGCTCTGAAGGACAGATGAGGGCAAACAGAGCCCTGAACCACCGATGAACCTGGAACAGTGAGCACAGCTGTCACCAAGTCATCAATAGGTAATGAGTTTTAAAGTGCAGAAATAGATTCATAAATAGATGTGCAAGACGCCTTTTCACGGGTTACGGAGAAGCCGTGCTTTCTGCTTTGAAGACTCAGCAGCCACGCAGCTCACGCTTCTTTGAGCCTCCGGTCCCGTTTTGTCCTCATACTCCTTCCATATACCACCACCACTCTACCAGCAGCGTGAGGGCTACGCAAGACGTACACATTCTGCTTCATATAGTACTTCTCAAGCAAAAATAAGGCTTGCCTGGGCAGGTCATTTTATCCGGTACTTGATTTTCTCCTTCCTGGTAGGTGTTAAGTCACTGGCCGGTTTTCATCAGTAGTAGTGAAGTATAGAGGGTGTCGGTTCTGTGACTGCAGTGAAGATGTGCTTCATCGGTGAAGCTGCTAGTGTTTGTGGTTGACCAGCATGGGGATTCTCCACTCGCACCAGGGGAGCCTTATTCCAGCACCATCTAAGCTGTCTACTGAACATCCGCTGCCTATTTCTGGTGTCAACTAAGGGAAAAGTTAAGGTCTCCCTTGTTCCTTATGTCTCACCAATCTAGGACTACCTTGACCTACCATACATGTTATTGTGTAACCCGATAATAATAGCTTACAGGCACGGGAGAAAGTCAGAAAGGTGGCGACGGAAGTCTGAAAGCTCCTTCTGATGCATAAAGGGTGAGAAACACAGCAAGCAAACAGAATAATCTGGGAAGGATACGGTAAGTAAGTTTAAGAGGTTTAAGACGCCATACAGCTCTTTCGCTCGGTCTGTCGCTCGCGGCGGATGGCCGGTCCAGACGACTGTCGACCGTGGACAGAATTGGAAATGACAGATGAGATAACAGGGAGAAACCCGAACGAAAAGTGCTTCGTGAGGACAGGTCCAGAATTTCTGAGCTAAAGGCTCGATTGGGAGAGGTGTGGGTGCGTGAGGTGAATAAACACTGGCGTAGCATCAATCTCATATCGATTGTGGCCCGCTTCTCTTGATTCTAAGGCTGGGGGGGGGCAGCACTCTGTGGCCTACAATATGTGTTGGATTCCTGAGGAAGGACCTGAGAAAGCAGTGGGGCTTATAGGAAAAAACACAACACAGACACATAAACCACTGACAGGTTTACAGCGGAGGTTACGCCATCATTAACCCAATATGAGCATCGGTTTTGGACATGAGGACTGGAGGTGATGACCTTCATCAGCGACCTGCAGGGTCCCAGGCTCTGGGTGGGGGGTGAGGGGCTTTAAATACCCCATTCATATTCACTCGCTCCATCATTAAGTGCTATGCTGCGCCATCCAGTCCTATCTTTAGCCTGAGAGCTTCACGTGTGTCTTCCTTAGGCTGAGGGAAACTTCATCTTCTCTGTTTGGCACCTCCGACTCTTTGGGGATTTACATGCTGTCATTTGCCTTCCTTTAAACCAACAATTTACTGGCCCGTTGGTGACCCAGGGGCCAAACAAGGGACGTGCTGTCCAGGTCACTTTAAGGCCATGTGTATGTGTGCTTATATGTTAGTGAGAGTGCTCCTGTGCGTGTGCATAGAAGAGGAGTGGAATTAATTCCCATCAGATGCCAGAGGCCTGTGGGCCTCTTCCTGTTGCTTCAAGACCAGGGATTAGCAAAACGTGGATGCTTTGAATTTCTCTCTCCCGAGACGATGAATGTCCGTGCTTACCCATACTCACTGCTATGCACTCCACACCACGCTCTGAAATGGTGCGTTCACATGCGTGTTCAGTCCGTGTCCCGGTACACGACAGGCACGTGCGATACAGCCCAAAGATGGGATTTAAAAGCAGAAACAGGCACCCATCTCTACACACATTTTAATCACTCGGTTAATCACGTCAAGATGAATTTTACGTGAAATCTTCATAATCGGAGACCTGAGGGGAGGTTTACAAAGGGTTGCTTCAGTGTCTGATCATGCCGCTCACTAATAGGCCTATTATGAAAAGACGGCATTTTCATGGCGAAAAATCAAAAAGCATTATGGCGTTTAGGGTGGCAGATTGCGACAAATCTTTAATTAAAACAGCAGGCCGGAGGATAAGATGAAGAAGCCACTTGAAGCGATAATAGAGTTGGGGAGATAGGATCTGCAGCTGGGTCTTGCCTTTTGGCCATACCGCTCTTTATTTGGCTAAGAATCGGAGGGCTCGTTCCCCGCGGGTCCGCTGCCCGTGGTAATGAGAAAGGGCTTATCGCACACTGTGTCCCAATCAATCACTTGCTTCTGTGTACAAGACGGCCCTGTTTTTCAAGTCAGAGAGCACTCGCTCCACGAGGGGGAGCGGCCGTTTCACACCCAGCCCCGCAGATGTCACGGGGGTGCTTTCGTGATGTGACTTAGCGGTAAGAGAAGCCTCGAACATGCCATGACAAGCGAGGGGCTGGACTGGTGCACGCAGACCGGCGGATGAGGCGGCCGATCCCAAAACGAGACCTCATAATTGTACGCTCGATACTCTCGCACACCAGGAGGCGCTGCGATGACTCGGAACTGGACGTGCCGCGAGTGAAAGCCGGGTTGAGCGTGGCTGAACTTTTCTGACAAATAAATTATGAATAGATGAATAAATTATACAAATCATTTACAATTAATGGATTTAGTTTCTCTCAAGCCCACCTAAAACAACAAGTGACAATTATTGCTGCTTCCAGACTATCGAGGGATTAATCCACGAGACAGTGTCCGAACAGGTGCCTTCCTTTGGTATAAATTAGACAAGGACAAAGGGTCCAGACAGTAAGCTAATGCTAATAATGTTTAGGGCACCCCTCGCTGTTATGGACAGGGAGAGCAAGAGGGAGCCTCTCAGGGACAGTTTATGGAGCTGTTTATAGGGCCAGGAAATATTACTGAAGAAATTCACTGGATGAACAGAAATACAAGACCATAGCATTAACAAGGGAGACACTCACTGTGTGACATGTAAGTTTAATCTTGCCGGAGCAGAAAACTCACTGTTATTACTAGAATTTGATAATCAAACACTGAAGACTTGAAACGGAATGATTAAAGATTCACACAGAGCGAAACACTCGGTATTGACAGCAGTCAATTGTGCATAAAAGGTTATTAGCTCTCACGCTTGTGGTTAATCGACTGACTCTGTCTGAGGCAAAGGGGAAATCCTCTGTCATTATGGGGACACTATAGTGATCTGGACATTTCCTGCTGGATCACATGAAAGACCCACCCCACCCCCCACCCCCGCCCCCGCCCCTAAATATCTTCTTAATCAGGCTGGTGTTTGTTTATGTTTTTCCAGAAGAGGCAGTGAGGTACAGTAAGTGCTTATCAGAAGCGATTCTGCCAGAACAGAGTATGTACATTATTATGTACAAAGGACCGTGAACGGGGCAATGGGAAGGTTATGAAGCGTGCGTACCATGTTCATGCCAAGTTCCAAACGACTCTCCAAATGACTGCATTAAGCAGACGTTTGCTGAACTCTCTGTGGACAGACAGCTCCCTGAGGTTACCATTTTCTTATTCAATGGCTCATCTTCTCCTTTTATGAAAACAAGAACTTTTTCGTGAAATGTGATGCGGAAAATGGCAAGTTTAGGGATTGGCAAAAATTGTGAGTCAGCTGAGCGCAACATTTTCCCCGTGGTTGAGAAACGAATGCAGTTCCAACATGTCCCCTGCCATCGGGGGGGCCTGGCACTCCTTACACCACCCTTGTCCTGGTACCCATCCTCACTATTAGCTGCCTAGCTTCCCAGCAGGCTTCACCGATTGTTTTGTTTACTGCCAGACAGCACCCAGTGCAGGCATGGGTTGGTTCAATACTGGGATAAAAACAAACTTTCTGGTCACTGATAATCAATCAACTCTCTTCAAGAGAGCCACAATCAAGAAGCTAATACAACTGTTGTAAAAAATATGCAGAAATAGCCAAAAGAAACTATTTTTAAAGTATATATATTCTTAAGGAGGACAGGTGTTCTCTTCCTGTCGGGCTAGTGTCTGTGGGGAGTCAATGTGCTCGTGGGAGTAAGAAAACACTCTTCTATTCTGTGAGACTTGACTGCTATGCTGATTATTCTCACAGTGAACGTGAGACCCATGCAATGGGGCAGTGAGTGGTTCAGTGGTTCAGTCTCTGTGCCCTTGTTCGGAAGCTTGCTGGTTTAAGTCCTGGCCTCTGTGGGCCCTTGAGTGAGGCCCTTAACCTGCGCCGTAACCCCCAAGCTTGCTCTCACCTGCCTGTGTGTCTCACATAGTACAAAATGGGATGAGCATTCCGATATACCTGTACACATATTCATGCAAATGGCAAAAAAGGGATCATTGTATGTCCATTAAAAATGGGGGAAATGGTTTAGAGTCGGGGTGTGTGGAAACGCGAGGCATGAGGTGGGTGTCAGCAAGTCCTTCACAGCCCATAATGCAAACTGAGGCCAGACCCAGAGGGGCGGACCACAGGAGATGCCATCTCGGGTCAAACTGGCATGCGGCCCATCTGAACTTACAGGAGCAAAAAGGTGAACATTAAGAGATCTTTGCCATTTAATTGCTGGTTCCTATACAGGCCACGAATACAAATCCAACCCAAAATGTACAAGTGTATAAATTAGGGTTTATCGGCTGAAAAAAAAAATAATATAAATAAGTCTGCGGATTGCAGAGGCCGTTTGGTTCTGACAGATGCTGGGGGAGGACAGTGGAGAACAGACACTTTGTTGGGGGGGAGGGGGGGTCCTGTCCCTGACATGAAGTGCAGTGGGTGTAGGGAGGCTGAGGACTTGATTCTTGAGTAACACTTGTGAATTTGGCTCTGAGTGGGAGAGCAGCCATGCATGATGGACAGAGTCCGAGGCCCTGATGCAGAGACAGCTGCTTCTTACACCGCCTGAAGTGATGTGAGATAGCGTGTGGAGAATGGCCAATGAGAGACTGAGAACGTCCACCAGACAAGGGACCAGGGCCTGGCCCGCAACGCGGGGGCTTGGAGGAACAAGCAGACCGTCAAGTTGCCATAAGGAAGCGCGCGAGACTTTGACCCCGCTGGCAAGGAGAGAGGAAGCTTCTACTGGGCAGCTGAGCTTGCCGGTAAACAGTCAGGGAACCTCCATATAAGCCAGATGGTGAGTGACATCCCAGAGAGATTGTCCACTCCCTGACCCACTGTGACCCAGATCAGCCAGAAAGCCTCCCCCAGTCTTTGAGAGAGCAGAGGCCGGCCATGGACGATTAAAGCCTCGGCCTCCCGTCTTGACACCATCAAACGCTGGAGGTGACCCAAGCCACAGAGATAAACTGATGATGTTATGTGGTGGTACACCAGCAAGGCCTGGTGCCGTTGGGCCTGATGTGAAGCGGAGCCTCTCTGTGTGACACAGCTGGCAAACAAAGGCCCTCTGCTGGCGCGACATCAACATCATCTGCTGGAATAGCTCAGCTCATATGTCACCCCCCTGCCCCTCCCGGGCGCCACTTTCGAGATCTGGGACAGCCATCTCTTATCGGCTCCAGGTTCTGAAGGGACAGGCCCGGCTGCCTGGCATGGTAATGGTGACATCGGGCCACCAGCATCTGTCCTCGAGCTCCCGGCGATGACAGTTCTGGTCCCGGTCCCGCTGAAATGCGACTTCGTCGAGGGGATGCCGGTTCACTGCTGAGGCCATCAGAGGTCAGGATCTCCAGCTCGGACAGACGGGATAACGAACCCGACTTCAGCCTGAAGACGGTAAATAAGCTTGGAAGGTCCAACCACAAAGAAGACAGGCCATTTGAGGTAGGGAGGCTCCTGCTGCCTGGATGACTGACGTCAGCCTGTGCTCCCCACCGCTGCTCCATGGCCGACATGGCAGAAACTTTACGGGTAGCTTCAGCAGCTGTCAGACCATCCCTCCATCCCGCTGAACTCTGAACTCACGTCCAACTTCAATCCCAGCAAAACCTGCCTCTGTGCAGTGCTCCTTTATAGGCTGAGTCCACATTTTGATTTTTGTTCTGACAGAGAACACTGAGATGGTAATAATGTTGCTGGATCAGACCCGAGGTTCCTGCGGAGCTACGGTAACTCTGAGAGCCTCAGAAAGACAAACACCCCTCTATGATGCTCTATTTCAAATCACTGCGCCCCCATCACAATTAAATCACTCTCTCCATATTACAGTTTTACCATCGAAGGCTTTCCTCCAACGAGAAAGGTGGATAGCTTAGATGCATTTTGCCATCTCAGTGCTAATCAATCAGAGTGTTTTGGAAATCGATACATAACCCTTGGATCACTCCGCACCGAATTTACGAGCAGAAAAACCGGACAGGGATATAATGGCATGAAAAATCGTCAGGCCGTACATAAACGTCGGCTATTCTAACGGGAGATGCCGTAACACAAATGAACAAAGACTCGTCATGATTTAATTACCAACCAAATCCTCTACTGGCAGATTAATTTAATTTGTGGAAAAAATTTAATTCTCAGTAAGAGTACTCAGGAAATACCCTATGCAGAACAACAGACAGACAGTTTAACAGGCTTGAGTGACACATCAGGATGTTGGTGATCAATCAAAACCCAGCTTCAGCAGCAGGAATATAAAATTTAATTCCTAAGCTCAGCAGATGTAGAAATGCCAAGGTGTGTTAGAGGCATGCCCTAGACTGCGTTACAGTGGACATTCAAGGTCAATATCATAAAACAAATAAGAGTCTGATTTAGGAACCACTGAGGCATTTGAAAGGGCATTTTAAATACAGGAAAACAAGTATCTGATTTTTAAATGTATAAATTTATTTATGAGTTATTCAGAGGCTGAACTCGCATAGCAAACACTGGTCTCACAAGATCAGAGAGGACAGACACTTAAGGGATCATCCAGAAAAAGCTGTTCTTTCGCACAGAGCAGACAGAAGCTGATCATTCATACAAAGCAGATGAAAGCCGGTGATTCACACAGAGCAGATGGAAGCTGTTCATTCACATGGAGCAGACAAAGGCTGTTCATTCACATGGAGCAGACAAAGGCTGATCATTCACACAGAGCAGACAAAGGCTGATCATTCACACAGAACAGACGGAGCTTGATCATTCTCACAGAGCAGATGGCAGCTATTCCATTCTCATAGAGCAGGTGGAAGCTGATCATTCTCACAGTGCAAGCGGAAGCTGATCATTCTCACAGAGCAGAGAGAAGCTGATAATTTGCACAGAGCAGATGTAAGCTCATTATTTGCACAGAGCAGACAGAAACTGTTCATTGTCACAGAGCAGGTGGAAGCTGATCATTCTCACAGAAAAGACAGAAGCTGATCATTCACACAGAGAAGAAAAGACTGATCATTCACACAAAGCATATGGAAGCTGATCATTCTTACAAAGCAGATGAAAGCCGATCATTCACAGAGCAGACAGAAGCTGCTCATTTGCATAGAGCAGACACATGCTAATAATTTGCACAGAGCAGACGGAAGCTGTTCATTCTCAGAGAGCAGACTGAAGATGATCTTTCTCACAGAGCAAGCGGAAGCTGATCACTCACACAGAGCAGGTGAAAGCTGATCATTCTTACAGAGCAGACAAGGCTAATCATTCACACAGAGCAGACGGAAGATGATCATTCTCACAGAGCAGATGGAAGCTGTTCATTCTCACAGAGCAGACAGAAGCTGATCATTCTCACAGAGCAAACAGGAGTTGATCATTTACATGGAGCAGATAGAAGCTGATCATTCTCACAGAGCAGACAGAAGCTGATCATTCTCACAGAGCAGACAGAAGCTGATCATTCTCACAGAGCAGACAGGAGTTGATCATTTACATGGAGCAGATAGAAGCTGATCATTCTCACAGAGCATACAGAAGCTGATCATTCTCATAGAGCATACAGAAGCTGATCATTCTCACAGAGCAGACAGAAGCTGATCATTCTCACAGAGCAGACAGAAGCTGATCATTCTCACAGAGCAGACAGAAGCTGATCATTCTCACAGAGCATACAGAAGCTGATCATTCTCACAGAGCAGACAGAAGCTGATCATTCTCACAGAGCAGAAAGGAGCTGATTATTCAGTAGGAAGGAGGTAGAGCCAGCAGCAGCTGATATACTCACAGGTGGCTGGCTTGTTGCAGTTGTGCCCATGCCTGAAATACTGTGGGTTCTCCATAACCGGGATCCGGGTCATGCCAATGATGACCGCATCAGGCGCAGCATCCAGGGAACACGGGCTGATGATGCCATGATTGACATGATGAAGAGGACTCGCAGAGTCTTCCTCCCCACTGATCACAGCTACTGGCCCTAACAAGAGAGGCAGAGGGAGAAGCAGGGGCTTTCATTAAGAACATTAATGGGTGTGAAAAACAACAGCTGGAATTTAAGAGAAAAACAGCCCACAATGGAGCAAAGGAGTGAAACCAGAATAAATGCAAGGGGTCTGACGCTGTTTAAAACCTCCACCCTGTCTATTAAGAACACTGTGTATTATCAAAATCCAACTTATTTCACTGTAGGAAAGACATATAATTAAAGCGGTATGTAGAATGCACAGTTACGATTAGCATGTGTTAGGGTTAGCATTGTGTCATTTGTCCTGGGCCATTTACCACGTTAGCATTTTGCAATTTAACACGACCACAGACAAAAAACTGATCGTTATTGAATTAGAGTGTTAACCTGCAGTCGGCGGCCTCAGTCTACCATTCAGTTCTGTGCCAGAGTTTATATTTCACAATGATATAATGAGTCTTAGCAGCGGTAGCGGAACCATGACAGGTAAGACCAGGGGAATGGGACCTTTATTTGGAGGAAACCATGTCCTTTTCAGAGTAAACATGGTTCTGTAGAGAGCAGGACAAATTTAGTTAGTTTGAAAAAGGAAACTGTGGGGACAGAAGGAAAACCAAACAGACGGGGGAGAAGGGGGGGGGGGATGGAACAGCTTGGGCTCGTTGGAGTGTGTGGGTCGAGTGCAGGGTTGTGACGGTGTCGAGTTCCCCTAAGTTACCAGGGACTAAAAAAAAAACAGAACACAGCAATTTATACACTCTGCCACACCCCCAGCCTCCACCCCACCCCCTCTCAAAGCCGACAGCATTAAAATCCCATTTTAATATGCTTGAATTAATTCCCGGGATATCTGTTTTTTATTGTTCTAAAACAGGTAGCGGTCATGACTGCACGCCGCTAAGGCTAACGGGCTGCAGCCAGTCTGCAGGCTGCGATTCACTCCTGTCTCCCTCTGCCGGCTTCATCTTCGGGGAGAAAATAGGCACTACCGAGAAGTCGCGCGATGAAGCATCTCTTCACCTTCCTTCGTCCGTCTTTCCTTCACTTCCCCCACCTAGATAAAAGAGCAGGTACTGGCTATCTAATCAGCTCCTGTTATTTCTAGCAGCAATATGCTAATGCTGCATGCCCGCACACAGTGGTTGACGGTGGGTAGGAAGTGATGGCAAACTCATACTCTGCTTCGTGAGAGAGAGCAGCTGTGTGTCAGAAAATGTGGGGGGGGGGGGGGCACCTTGCAGACACCTGGAGTGAGACTGTCACACAAGTGTGTCATCAGAAGGGCTTGTGCTCTCCTGTCAACATCAATGTTTACCTCAAGGAATCTACGAAATCCTGAAAAAGGACAAAATAATTCCACAGATTTGCGATAAAAAAATATTCATTTTTTACACAGAGAAACAGAAATGCCTTGTTTGTTTGAAAAACTGCCAATCCATGTGTCTCTGCTTATCTGATTCCGATTCATTTTCAAGTACAAAGAAACGTAAATAAATGAATAAGACCTCCCTGCACCCCACACACTACCTAAATCGATTTCAGAGCTTTGAGTGTTGGGGTGAGTCTGCGCGGTCTTTTTTATTACCAGGTCTCAGAAGTTAATCGCTTGTGAAGCGGCCAGATGGGCTGGGAGACACAAACGAGCCGCGTTGTCTCTGCGGCCTTCGTCTGCTCACCTCGCAGCCATGACTAGTCCCTCAGGTGCCAGTGTGTGTTTTGTGCTGAACACGTTCATATTTGCTGGCCGTGATGAACGACTTATCGAGAAGACAACGAAACCTACTGCAAGCCCTGTTTGTCTTCATTAAAACAAGCATCAATTGATCATATATGGATATATTTAATGGAACATAATAATCCATATACAAACATAAGTAAGATATTAAACACAGACTTGTGAGGAATTAAACTATTGAGAATTAAGACTGCAAAGACCCAATAAGACGTGAATAGTCTGAACGATGGCTTACACCGAAATTCAGAAGGGTGTCATTAAGTACACCATAACAGGTCGCTCCAGATTTGAAATAAGCATGATAAGGAGAACTCAAGCCCTCTCCGTTAGGTAGGCTTTGATGGTGCATAAACAGGACATCGCTCAGTCCCACGGTCAGCTCCTCTGGAAGGCATCGTCAGGGGCGATGTGTCACACAGTGGATTAGGACACAGTCTAGGTCACAGCTTAATGGACGAATGGCATCACTGCAAAAAGGCAGAACAAATAGAGAGTAGACACAGATGACAGGCTAGGGGACAGAGATGTTTTGGCAGTAGGGCAGCAAAATTCTGGGAATTTTCTCGTTATTTCCCAAATATTACTGTTAATTCCCCTGGAAAGTTTCCAACTGTCCAGCCTTTTCCAACCCTAGCTTGGCAGGTGGTTTAAAGAGGACACTGGGGCATTAAGGGCAGAGGAATTGTCCTGAAAACACGAGACTCTTCATCACTCTAAGAACCACAAACGAGAACTAGGTGAGGTTAAAGGCTATCCCCACATCCTGCTTATATATCAGGCCCTCAATATCTGCCTAATCCATAACTACTAATCCATAACTACTAATCCATAACGTCTTTTATTCACCAACAAAGCAAAACCAACAACACTCAACACCAGAGAGACAGGCTGTGTTGATGAGGCAGGATGATCGGGGAGATCCTCAGGAGATCCTCAGGAGATCCCCAGGAGATCCCCCAGCAGAGATCTCCACCGCTTCTCTGTGTTATTTTTGTCTCCACCTCCGCCGGGGGTGTTTCTCACAACCACGAAAGACAAATGCCAGGCATGTTAATAAGGCCCTGAGCTGGTCTCACGGTGCCAGTACATCTGGAAAAGGAGCCGCTTAGGTCACAACAACACTTCACATCATCTAATTTCTCCTCTAATGTAAATCCGTCTGTTCAACAGTTAACACTTCAACTTTGGGGGGGGGGGCTCTGCAATGTTTTACACACCATTTTAAGCAGTCCACCCACTGCACCAGATTGCTCCATAGTTTACAGAGGTAAATAGAGAATAAATAAATCTTCAGTTTATATAATATAGTTTTAGCATTAATTTCGAATACAGAATCAGGGCAGTTTCTTTTTGCTGTAGTATTTAAGTAATTTTTGAACAAGGTGTATTCAGTGACCCATTAACTACACCTGGATGTTTAATCAATGACCCATTCCATCGATCGATTGATCAATAAATCAATCAGTCAGTCAACCAATCAATTTCTGGCACACTCTTTCACCCGCCCGTGTCTTTACTGATAATGATTTTCTTGTTCTGCTGAGAGCTTTTTGGTTTTCATTGCCTTTAACCGTTGGATTATCCATCTCCCAACCATTTAAATGATTTTACAGGCACCACGATAGATGTTTAAACAGAGTTTTTCAGTTGAACGCATACACAGCCATTAGAGGGCCTCTCGTCGTTAATTATCGGGTGAGTGCGGGAACTCGATGTAAGCTGGGACTTGCAGTGTCACACACGAATGTGTTAGGAGTCAAAGAAATTGGAAAGAGAACAAAAAGGGACTTCGCAGAGAGTCTGGGTTGTTGTTCCGTTCACGGCAGAGAGAGGGAAACATTTTCCGTTGCTGTAACATTCTTCATTTGATGCACAAGGCACTCGTTTCATTAAGAATCTTCACAGCTGAATTTAACCTTGAAGGTCGTTTGACAAGCAGATCCACGACGCAGAGTCCCTGACTCACATGTGCATGTCGCATTATTTGGAGGCTGCAGAGAAGCATTTCATGCAAGTGTACTTATCATTTTTATACATGCATTCAGTAGGGAGTTTTTAATAAAGAAATCCAGGTTAATTACCTGCTCAAGGTTACAACAACAGGGCTGCTCCTGGCCTCGAGCCAACACCCCTTCGGATTGCGTTTGAATTGAGGGCCAGATCCCAAAACGCTGCTGTAAATGACCCCAAAAGGCGCTACAGAGAGGCTGCAAGCAATGACACCAGTGACGAATCATAAAGTCCCCTGTTACTGAAAAAACACATAACCAATCAATTCAGCATGCAATTCCTGCTGTATTGTAAATGTACAATAAGACGGATACAATGAAAATGCCTCAGTAAGGGGTTTCTGCCGATTTTATATGACAAAATAGAGTTAAGTTTTTGTGTTTGCTGCTATTTTCTCTTCATGAAGGGCAACCTGTCTTTAAAAATGTAGCTCAATTAAGGTTTTTTTTTTTGCTGATGGATAAAAGAAAGTCTCGGTAACCCCCCCCTCAAAAAAAAAAAAAGTAATTCAGCACCTTGGGATTTGGACGCTTCATCCGGATTGATTCCAGCGGAAAGTTTAACCACGCGCCCGATTATCATACTAAATCATGGGGATTAAAGGAGACGCTGTCTCTCCAGGGAAGCTTAACTTGTCCGGATATATTTCACAGCAAAGTGCAGGGGTCAAACAGACCTCATTCTTTCACATGGGATACGGGACTCAGGCATGCCAGTAACGCGGCAAAAACGGGAGCATGTGCCTGCCACCGGTATCTACAGCAGAACTTTCTGGGTTCACCGTGCAGCCGGGCCCTGTCCCATGACTCTGTCTGGTTTTGGTGCGTCGGGTCACCAGGCGGTTAGCGCTCCGCGTCTGTACTGCCCCCGGAGAGAAGAGTGGAGCTTGTAGGCATGGAAAGGTGGATTGTGGGACAGCAATAGAGGGCATGTTGGCAGCACACTATCTCTACTGTCCCTTACCCACATACTGCTGTCCTTGCCTTTCCTGCCTCAGCCTCTAGAGGGCTCCCTTTCATGCCTCACCTCTTGCCCCCAAGCAGTGCAGCTGAATACAGATTCTTCAGCCGGAAGCATGCTGGTACTGTGCTACTAATCGCCCATTTAAGCCTGGCACTGGGACAACATAGACTAAGAACAAAAACCACAGTTCCCTCCTTTAATAGAACAAAGCTCTTCATTCAAATAAAACATATTAACTAGAAGTCAAAGTATTTTGACAGGACTGAGGCTGCGATGCAGCGACCAGACAAAGCCATTCACATTTAACTGTCCAACGATTTTATCTTCAAAAAACCGTCCTTCTCCTTTTCCTAATTAATTTATTGAGAAATGGAAGACAGGAGGGAGACAGGACTGGAGGAGTAGGCAGATCTGTTGCGATTTGCTTATGTGCGTGGTGGTTGAGGGGGAAAACGCAGAGCAATCTGAAGCCTCCCCCGTAGTGTGGCGATGCTGACGAGCGCGGGATGCAGGCACAGATATGGTTACTCGGGGAACAGCGATCGGCAGCACACCTCAGCAGCACCTGAGGTGCCGGCAGCCACCTCCTGGGCCAGCTGGCTGACTCAGCGCGGATGGCCGGCCTGGCAGGATCACAGTGAAACGGGAGCCCATAGTGACGGGGGTGAGTGAGGGGATCACGTCCACCTCCAGTCGGCGTCAGCGTGGGACGGCGTGACGAGGAAAGGAGCCACTTTTAGCAGGAGGGGAAAAAAAATCTGGCCCCAAAAGTGGTCACGAAATAACGTTCAAGCGTTTAGAAATTTACCATACATGACATACCCTGCAGGCGACGAGAGTGACCGGACCGGAGAGGCCTCCAGGGTGTCTGATGAGCTTCCAGCAGGAGATATGGATTCCATATTGCTCCACCAGATTAGTGGCGGGGGGCGGGGGGGCAGGAGGCAGAAAGCTAAGCTGGTTAGCTGCGGGGCACGGAGGGGGAAGTGGGGGGGCGGGGGGTCACAGGAGCTAATGTGGGGCAATTACAAAGCCCCACCCCCTACCCCTACCCCATCCTCAGCCAATGCCAGGAGCATATTGCACTGGGGGTTGGGGGGGGGAAATAGAAACGGCGAGGCTTCCAAGGCCTGGCCGCGGGCCGCGCTCTGCCAGTTGGCAGGGCCGCGGGTAACAGGGCTGGGAAAAAACCCAATCCCAGCATGCACTGGGGTAAAGACAGCCCCTGCCCAGCGCCACGTTCACCTTGCGGCACTGGAGGGCATCGTCTAAGTGCCCTCGATTTGTTAACGCTACGTTCTCAGGTGCTTAATGAAAGCCGACCGCTTTCGGAGCCAAATCGCTTCCATTAGGCGTCCGAGGCGTTCGCTCAGGTAATGGCTTAGCGAGCTAAAGAGATCAAAGGATCTCCGTACTTCTGTATTTAGGCTGAAAACGGGAGGGGCTGGGGGAAGGCTGAAAAATACATGGCTGCTGGGGGAACTTGAGAAAGAACAGCTCTCCAGCGAGTCACATGACAGGAAGTGGCCTTCGCCTAAGAAGCACCTTCCTATACACCTGCCCATAGCTAGGACAAAATATGCAGCAGTACAACTGGGCCTGTACTCACAGCAATAATCATGGTGTTTTTAGACATCGTCCTGATCCTCCTGACACCATTCCCCTAGCAGTATATATGGTAATAAATGGAGGCTGTCTATAGCAAGAACATCGCTTCAACATGGCTGCCGTAGTGCGAACAGCTGAAATAATGTACATGGAGGAGAGACGTCACCTTCGACGTGACGCCAGGGACCGGGCCGTTTCTTTGCATGGCGAGCAGTCACTCTCCTCATTTTCAGTCCATCAGCAGGGTGGCGCCTCGATACCGTCACTCACGACGACCATTTTGCTCTCTCGCTCGGCACTCAAATGAAAACATTAAAAACTCATTTCAAGCTATTCCAGTTACACCTCGGCTGTTCCTAAACCAACACCACAGAAGCCAGAACTGACCCACGATCGATATGTGGATAGCCGGCACACATATCTGAGCAGACATTTCAGTTTGTCCCAAACACAAAGGGATGAAACTCCTTTTTACATTTTTAATAAATAACCAGAAACAGAAGAAAAACCACAAAAATGTTCCTGAGATGTTTCAGAAGTTGTTAGAATATTCATAAAACTAGACAATGTGTTAAATGGGGTCCAGAGTGTCTCCTGTGAGTAATAAATGCCTTGTATAAGTGGGTAAAGACTTTAATTGGTGGTTCAATTACATTAGCACTCAAGGCTAAAATTATAGTGTTTTATATAACGATAAAAAAAAGAAAGGCTCCGATCTTAATCGCCTTTGTATTTGCCACACCTTTACACTCCATTTTGCTATTTTTAACGTAACATTTCTTATCACAGCTTTCACTTCAACTCAAAAATGCTCTGATTTCCATATCTGGCTGGACTCAGCCATCTGGGCGCTCAATTATTCGTTGGAGGTAATAAGTATGGTAGAGCTTATGGACATCTCGCGGTGGACCGTTCTGCTGTTCAAATATCCAGCTCCCATACTGAGTAAAGAC
Organism: Mormyrops attenuatus; assembly: GCA_026777985.1. Lineage (NCBI taxonomy): Eukaryota > Metazoa > Chordata > Actinopteri > Osteoglossiformes > Mormyridae > Mormyrops > Mormyrops attenuatus. Next base: position 5,196,950 of record JAODKC010000009.1, read on the forward strand.
AACGTGAAGGAGACGGGGGGCAGACAGCTGAGGCAGAACCGCATTCACGTGCGAACGTCAGGAACTGGCTTACTTGGCATGATCTGAAAGCCTGATCTGAATCGTCTTCATGCTGATTCTTATCCTTTGCTGTCATAGCAAAGCTCTAGGGTGGAGAACGTGTGCAGGGAGTGAGCAAACGAACAAAAGAATGAACGAACGGGGATGAACCTTCAGATCCCATTTAACCAACGAGAATAAGTTGCTCTCAGACATGAGTCTTGCAGCTAGAAGAGATGCTGATATTTTTACCACAAAGAGATGGTTTTGCAGCATGGTGTTAAACCTGGAGTAGCGAAACCCATCACCGGCTGGCTATACATACCATCGTCTGATTTTACAGCAGAAGTGGTTTTCCGTGTCCATTTTGAAGTACACAGAAAGTACATTATCAAACCTCAATCAACTCACACCTAAGACGGCCAGGAATACTTATACTCAAACGCCAGCGTGAGACCCACTCCAGGTGAGAGACAAAGAACAAAAGCGTGCAGGAGGGAGGAAGGAACAGGGATGTTATTTTGGGACGTGTAGTGGAGTTTTGGAGAGCGGCTTTGCGTTCAGGAACAGGGCTAATCTTGGGTGTGGGGTCAGGTTTTGGGGCCTGGCTGCATGTTTAGGGGCCAGAAAAACTATAATCAATCATATTTAATGGCCTGGAACAAGGAGCAACTGAAGTGGGTGAGTGTGTCTGTCACCTAAATTCACCCCACCTGGGAATGTCCATGTCCCACCCACCCCCCCGCCATGCCCCCCCGAGACCCCCGCCCGGGCCCCCCCCCCCCCCCCCCCGGCCCCCCCCCCCCCCCCCCCCGCC
>JAODKC010000009.1:5201998-5215095 GCA_026777985.1 Mormyrops attenuatus
CCCCCCACCCCCACAAAAACCCCCCCCCCCCCCCCCCCGCGGGGGGGGGGGGGGGGCGCGCACGGCGGGACAGACATCCCTTCCTACACACGTGGGAGGCACGTCTGACTGAACCTGACGGATGAATGTAAGCAAGACGTGTTGGCTAACAGAGCCAAACTAAGAAATGAAATGTTAGAAATCCCATAGAGACAGCAGCCTGGTACAGCGCGTCATAAACGCAGCTCCTCTTGGAGCAAATCAGAAGTACATCCCGGCTGTCTCAGAGTAACAGGAGCGGCAGGGCACCGAGCAAAACCTCCCAGAGTGGTGTGATGAAGAGATGGAGGGGGAGCCTGGTGCTCACGCCGGAGTAGAGATAGAGGAGAGGGGGATGGAGAGCAGACGTATTCCCCTATGGCTGCCCGTCTCCTGCTAAAGCCAGAGCACTAATCCCATCAGAAACGTTTCCCTCACAACTGATGCGTTTCATGCACGGCCATAATCCGCCCTAATATTCATTTGCAGTGACAGATAGATTCGACTTGCTTTTTAGATTTATTTCTTCCCGGGAAATAATAATAAAAGACGTAATCTCATTCTAGCTGCCTAATATGATGGTCAGATATGAGTCGGTCCCAGCGGGAAAATGTCACACAGCACCGGACCACGTGTGGGTCACTGCTGCCAATCTGCCCTGGCACAGCAGGACCCAGCAAGCCAGTCGGCATCAGGAGAGCGCCCCACACAGGCATGACTCGCTAAATGCTGTGCATTTATTTTATTTGATGCTACCTTCAAAGGATTTATTAACGGCTGATTTGTTTTGCCTATTTGCCTCCAAGTCCCATCTCTGGGAGTGCTCGACCAGAATTGGATAAGAATTATCCAGCACTGAAAATCGCCTTCAGTTAAAATTTTTTCTTGAAAAATTCGCAAAGTAGCAGCATGTGATGACAAAGAAACTAAATGTAATTTATCTGCGGCTCCTGAAGCCTGGCGTGTTGCAGGCATGCTGGGGACCCACACGCGACCCACACGCATCCCCGGCCACAGAGGGCCATTCGTCCAGCACCGCGCCTTCTGTGAGCAGCAGCCAGTTTGCAGGTTATCGCTGCACGTCGGCTTCCGTGCCATGATTGCCATTTTTAACGGTCTCCCTGGAATCCCATGCCTTGACAGCAGATATAACCAAACGGAGTTAATCACACACCTACCTCTATCAGAAAGGAATCTAATTCAATTTGAGGCTACAGCTAAACGACCTAAAAGCAGCGTTTTGTACTGACTAAAATCATTATAGTCGTGTTTCCCACTGATACCGCACGGAGAGCAGAAGGAAGTGTAGTGGAGACTCACATTGCCCAAAGGACTGACTCCACCCACACCTTCTGGCCCTCTGATTCGCTGAAGCTGTCACATGACCCAGCGGCAGCAGTGTTGCCCATCCCCAGGTTTCTGGGCCTCCTCTTGGGGTCCGGGGGTAAGACAGGGTCAAGGTCTACGTATGGTCACGACACCACGTTGAGATAACAGTGACTCACCAGAATGACAACTGACCAGAACACCTTCCCCAACACCTTCAACCGAGGAAGTATCAGATTACTGGTAACTTATTACCACCAATCCTGTTTCATAAGTTTAAACTGCTATAACCCACCTAGTACCATTGAATTTGAATTAACTTTGTGCCCCCCCCCCCCGTAACTCTGTCCAGGACATGCATTTAGAAGATGGATGGATGGATGAAAGTTTGCCTCATATTCAGATCAAATTCCACCCTTTGACAAAGCTAGGGCTGTGAGGATCAGACCCCACAGCAGCCCTCCGCCGGACTGAGAACACCTTCATTCCGTTTGTGATTTAATAGCAAAGTAAATAATACAATAAATGACAATAACAACTTCACACATATAAAAACAACACTGATGAACCTCAAGCCTTTCAGATAAAGCATGACGATATGACATCCTGTGGCAGACATTAAACGACGACCCTGCCCACAGGGGTGTGTTACTCTACCTCCATATTACATTAACATCACTTTCATGTAAATATAGGAATCGATGGTGCCAACTTGCCCTTAGATGCCAGTCAGCTGGCCACTGATGAAGCGCTCACCATGGAGCAACGGCGGATCTTCGCCGCTTCCTGGCAGAGCAGCCCCCCCCTTCCCCATGCTCTGGGGAGTGAGCCTTTCATGACCTACATCTGTAAGTCAGACACCCCCCCTTTGATTTATCACCAAATTCACATCAAACTGAGACCTTCCACAGAAACCCTCATTATATATAATATACAGTACGTTCCGTTAAAGGCAGATCATGTATGACATTTTTATTTGATCGGAGCAGCTCACATGGAGCTCAATGCAAAGCAGATCAGCAAGGTTTTGCCGGGCCGCTGTGTCTTGGTCCCAGCTCACCGCAGTGAACTGCCCGCCCCACATTCAGTTCCCCACGGCTGACACCCGCGCCTAATCTCTATTTGCTGAATTTAACACGAGAGACTCATATTTAAGACTGAAGAAGGGAAAACTTGCATGCCGTGTTTTCCACTTGTAGGGCTGAAAAAATTAGATGGTTTATGTGAATTTGGTGGCAAAGCTGGTCTCTCCTGCTGCCACAAGCGTCTGAGGAATGGCAGGGATCTGCAGGGAAGCCAAAGGTTTGCTTTCCAGCATAAACAACGTAGCGAGGATGCCAGTCTGTAGCACAAAACACACCCACGACTCTGCGACGGGGAGGGCGGAGGGGACAGGCAAAACAGAATTAAACCGTGCTGGGAATGGCCACACCCCTAGGGACATGAGAATCCCCCCCCATGACACGAGAAGCCCCTTTTCTCTCCTCACTGTCCATCACTCCTGCTCACACGACAGCTAACTAAAGCTTTCCCTCGATTAGAGGCAATTTTCTATTATAAACCTTTTAGACTGTCTCTGGCTAGAAAGGGGAATCACTTCATAATTGATATTTTCTGTTGCTAAGAAACCATTTAGCGTGCAACTGATAATGGTCTTGAGGGAGGCTGTACAAATACTACAGGTTGCTTTTAATCATAAACCACGCAAAGTAAACTTGGGCTGCAGAAAAAAAATATGCCTTGAATATGCATGTGTATTTTAAAAACGAAACTGAAATGATTTCTTACAAGCTTTGAAGCTTGGCAACATTTGGTGAGATAACAGGAGGGCGGGCCTCTCAAAAGATCCTGAGAAAATGATCATAAAAATCATAAAAAGGTGGGCTTTGAAGAGAAAGAAACACTCATAAATAACAGGTTATAAACGTAGGAACTTCACCACGGCAGCTCAAAGCCGTTGGATTCACTTGTTACGTAAAAACTTCTCTGAAAACCTGAGGTTTTGCCAGGACCGAACTCCATACAAATACACCATCTTTCTTTAGAGATCTTCCCTGCTATTCGAGCTAAGCTGCAGCAATAGTCTCAGATCTGTCCCCTGAACTGCCCCTGCAGGTTGTGGGCTCGAATCCGCATAAAATACGATCTGCGACGGCTCCTGGACGTGTTCAGGCTACCAAGTGGCACCTCCAGGTATCCTAAAAACAAATAATCATGCGTTGAGAAGGATAGCTCCACCTCAGCCGGCGTCTGCAGTTTCCTTCCTTCCTGCCTGGCTTTTCTGTAGCACACGGCTCTTCTGCCTCCATTCTATTTCTAGGACAGTGACATGCAGGCAGACACGGGTCCCCAGGCTGTCACACATGTATCTTTAATGCGGATGAATAAATAAAGCAGCCCCAGAGACTTGTCTCCTCCCTTTTCTTAACCCAACACATATTCAGAGAGATGCAAGCACATTCACGATTATCTTCAGTTCACCGTTTAGATCCTTGTCCTACCAAGGAACGCTACCATTTCATTTTAGGGTGCGACAGAATCCGGAATTGGCGTTACTCCGGCTGAGAAGAGCTGACAGCTTTATCTGTTTGCACGCAAATATAAATTGAGGAGCTTAAAAAACTAAATCAATAAATGCTGGGAGAAAACAGAGGGCGTGCGTGATAATGACATCCTGTGGGAAGGCAGCCTTATCACTGCCTGATGCTAGTGTTTTGTATGGATTAGTTGGCCCCGAACTATCCCATTCTCTGACTTCACCACGTTGCGGTCACCGCGGTCACAGTGGTCGCCATGACCACCCCGCAGAGAAGCGGAATTCCGGCAGGCTGAGCAGCTCCTTCCAGGATGCTCAGTAACGGACAGCTTCTGTTTTGCTCGAGCACACCAGCGCCCCTGCTGGGTATACATGGCCATTGTGGGAGGATGGAGGAAGCCAGAGGGCTTGAGAGCCTGTGTCTGCAGATCTAGCACTAGGCTCAGAAACAGAACCATAACATTTTAGGACAACTGTTGCCTCACATGTGGGGGTGCCCTGACAGAAGTGGCCAGATGTCTTGCAAACTAGACGCTCAGAAACCCCAGGGGGACATCCCAGATCCACCGGGGTGTTGCTCACTCGCTTCTGGAAGTTTTACTTATGCAAAAATGTTCTGAGGGCAGAACAAAAAATTATTGGTTCAGATTGAAGAGTAGGTGGGTCCAAGCAACTAGAGGAAGGGGGACCAAGACATGTGACTGGTTGGTCCAGCCTCCTCCAGCTGCTTAGGACCCGCCTCCTCTACAATCTGATTGGTTATCTCCCTGAACTTTCTGACTTCAGACTCCCACGAGCGGCTGATTAACGTAATGTAACATAAATCCCTGTTGCGTGTCTGACAGATAGGTGCATCACTAGAAAGGAAGGGACCCCTAACATGTGCCACCTTGGGCCTCCACTTGAATTGGCACTTTCAATGAAAAGAAATACAGTTCCCATGGAAGACTGAATTTCTTGAACCAGGGGCCGGGGGCGGTAGATTTTGGCTTGCGGGCCCCTGATGGTAGATTTTTGGGGCCAAGAATCTGGGTATCCATTCCCCACAACTCCTCTGCTCGCAGATCACATTCCCAGTGGCTTCTGCACTTAGTATTTCCTGTATTCCCCCTGTTTTCTGCCTGCACCAAAACCAAAACAGCTGTCTCTCACTTCCTGTCTCCCTCCCACCTTCTCAACAGTTTTGTAAAATCCAAAGAGAATCCCCATTACATCCTCCCATCCTCGTATCACACGGCTCTGTCTTTTCCAAATCCTGTTTGGTTCTCCTGCCCTTCTTCGTGTACTGTGCAGAGCCTGTCTCTCCCCAGTCCTAACAAAAACCCCATTCCCAAATCACCATCTTCTCTATCCCCCTCACTCTCCCAACAGCCATTTTCAACCATCGAAACCCTGATTTTTCCTTCAACCTCAAATTAAATTACAACTGAAGGACCCATTATGAAATAACAACCCTCACTGAAGTATTTGCTATACTAGCTGAGGAATCTTTGAAGGCGGCTGTACGTATAGACGGTAAAATAAATATATTAGCTAGCTTTTAATGGCTTCATTTGTGCAACTCAAACAATAATATAGATGAGTATTCATCTTATTTAGGTATAATCAATCATTAACTTAATTGTTCAGAGGCAATAAATTATTCAGTAATCTATGCAATTAGATCATCAAACATAATTGAATTCAGAACGATTACTGTTTCATTGTCTAATAGAATGAACCAATATCTTATTGTTTGAGCTTTCTTATCAGTACAAAAACTTAAAAAAAAACATTATCTGGAAGAACTCAGATAATCATGGTTGACAGGCAGGGTTCAGCAAGCGGCTCAGGCAAACGAATTAGATCATTGGAAACATAATTCCAGCCTGCCCAGCTGTCCAGCTCCAGGAAGTGTAAAGGGCAGTGTTTCCCAATCCGGTCCTCAGGGACCTGCAGTCGGTCCATGTTTTTGCTCCCTCCAAGCTCCTGGCAGTGGACTGTCTGTCGGTCCCTATGGACCAGATTGGGAAACACTGGTGTATGGTATATAGTTATTATATTAGTGACTCCCTCTTCATTCTGACTGTAAGTGTCTTCCACGGCACGCTTACAGGGTTAGCTTTCCCGGGTAGACCCCCTCCACCAGCAAAGAGAGCCGTAATTCACACAGCACTGAGCAGCCAACTTACCCCTAATAGACAGGCAAGCTCCATCCGCTAAAGAGGGGCCCTTTGAAGAAACCTCTCTGGCTCACTTTGATCCTGCCCCTGGCTTAGAACCCCCCGCCCCCCCGGCTTCATACTCAGGCAGCCAGCCAGGGCCCTCTGTGGCTGCAATCTTTAATACGCCCTTTATTTTTCAGAGGCACAGAGAAAATTCATCAGTGAGGAAATTTTCTATTTACTTTGTAATTTGTTTTTCATTTCTGAAAGCAAAGCATAATTCCAGCAATCTATTCCATACCAAAAAAAAAGGGGCCCCTCTGACGTGAAATATATTACCTGTGAAGTTCTGAGGATGCGAACTGTTATGTAAGCACCACCATCCGCTCTAATTAAATCAGACATTTGGAAATGTTAACGAGAAGCACATTAGAGTGGTCACAAAAAGAGTCCTGTCAGCCTGGTAGGGATGAATGACTTTTGGAAGTAAATAAGGAACGTCAGATTTCCCGAGGGATGCAGGTAGTCGTGGACTGAGAGAGGACCTTCTTGTTGGGCAGAGCATGGTCAAGACTCCATGGAGGTGACCGGACTGGAGTCGGACAGAATGTCTGGCAACCAAAGCATGGTCAATCTAACAGAAAAGGCAGGATATCACTCACACGGTCAAAAATAACATCCCCTTATGTAAACGGACTTGTTTTAAGAAATTACTTGGCATAATTACCTGGAAAATTGTTCCGAAAATCAGAGCGATCCATTAGACACGCTATGTTAGCCTCAGAAATCCATTTCCCAGGGCGCGTGGTAAATTTTCTTTGTACCCCAGGGAATATAATGGGCAGACATAACAAGTCACAAACATTGATTAAATACAATCAGATATGATCCATTTTTTATAGACCTAGTCTTCATCTTAAAACCAAAACAAACCGCTTAAATCCAATCTTTCTTCAAGCAGAAAATCCATCAGTGAACATGGATGTGGAGCGGAGGTCTGAACTGAAGCACACATCTTGTGTGCTAGTAATCACAAGGTCGCCGGTTCAAACCCAACCTCAGCACGTCTGCGGGTCCTTGCGCAAGGCCCTTAACCCCCAGCTCCCTGGGCGCCACTACAGGTGGCAGCCCTTCGTGGACAACTTACTCTGCAAAGGGCAAGTTGAGGGAGGTGTAAAAAAAAAAAAAAGAATTTCCCTACAAGGATTAATAAAGCATCAATTATTATATATATATATATATATAGTTTGTTTATGTCTTAATAGCCTCTTTCTATGTTTCCCTATAGATTATTGTTCATAATTAGATGAATTAATGTAACTGCTCCCCGACCCTAGTTCAGTTAAACCTCACAAAACATACACCGTATTAGCCGCTAACATTCTGCAGTAGGAACTGATTTTTTTTTAAATCCTGTATCACCTTTAAAAGCTTAGTTTTCTTTTGTTAATCATTACAAAGGAAATGGCAACTGGCCTCAATAGTCTGCATATAATTTTATCAAAATATGAACCCCCCCGACGTTTCATGATGCTGCCCGAATTACGACTACATGCCAGTAAAGGTACAACAGATAAATACGGCATTAGCTGCATCCCAACGGTAAACATCGCTCTATTTCATATCGTTTTTGCTTTTATGAGTATACAGCTAGGCTTTGGTTCAGAATTTGCGACACAGGCAGTGTGCTTTCCAGGTGACACGTTTTCCTCTAACTGCCAAAGCTAAGATGTGCGACTTCCAAGCCCTGACACACAACCATGGTTAACATTAAAGGAAAATCTCACTCCGCCAGCAAAATGTCAGACTGCTGCCATTAATTTTAGCTAGTAATACAGCTCCAGTTCCTTTCAGGACAAAGGGGACGCAGCGATGTGGAATCTCAGATCACACGATGGCGCACAAAGCATTTTCAAAAGGGAAATAAAATCGTCTGTTGAAATCTGACAGTCCAGCTGTCAAATTGTAAAATGGTAATAAACGAATCTTTCTGTAAGCCGCCGAAGGGGGTCCTCTGAGATCCAGCAGGTACTGAGTCTAAATACTCTCTGGATTCACAGACAAACATAGGTTTCTCATGTAGACTTTAAGGCAACTTGGAACGGTTACTATGCTAATCTACTCTTGTCTGTAAACTATCCCAGACTTTCTCAGAGTGCTGGATGAAGTGCGGAAAAAACAGCCTAGATTACCAATCTGGTCCTTGGGGACCCACAGCAGTCCACGTTTTTGCGCCCACCCAGGTCCCTGCCAGACAGTCCACATTTTTGTTTGCTGGAAGGGAGCAAAAACATGGACTGGACTGGGAAACGCTGCCCTAGACGAAACAAACATAACAGCAGATAAACATGGTATAACAATAAGGACTAACAGACTCTACATCTCCCAGTAAGTCTGATACTCAACGAATATTATAATAATACATCATCCAAAACATAAGAACCATCTGCTACTGCTCTTCCCGAGTTCATATTCTGTATGTTAAATTGGATCAGTATCAAACATTATTTATTAGACTAGACCTGCACAAAAAATACCCATAGAACCAACTATCACTGTCAACAGCCTTGCCTAAAACACATGGAGGGAAGGACATTGATATTTCCAAACTGCTTTGAGTGATATCGGACATCATTGTGTATTCGTTTCCTCCAGAAGTCATGGAGCAATAAATGGCTTCATCAAGTGGACTGTTTGTAAAAGAGGAAGTGTCTCATCGGGGATTTCTGTCTCTGCCTTTCCTCCTCGCCGAATGTCACATGCCAGTCAGGCCGGTTCCCATGGTGACAGCCGCTGACGATCACAGGGTCGAGCGCGGGGCCGCGCCTGTCACTGCGTTCAGCTCCTCGCTCTCCTCACGCACTCCTCCAATCCAGGCACAGATTGAGAACTTAATTAAAAACTAAACAGCAAATCCCCCTCCACACTTCCGATAGCAGACCACCTGATATATACTCTGGACCTGTCTGTCCATGTGAACAGAAGGCGTCAAATATAAAAAGCACACACAGACTCATCATGGCACGTCATTAAGCCAGAGCACGACTCCGAATATGAGGAGTATGAGGCACTGCACGAATCAGAGCACAGATCTGAGCACGGATCAAAGCACAAAATATCCCACTAAATATCCCTTCCAGCACATTAAAACCATCTCAATTCCACTTTTACTTTTCTGTATGACACTTCTGCCTTTTTCACAATCCTCTTTTCATAAACTGTAAAAAGACTAAAAACTCTGTCACCCTGTCATCACACAAGGGACCTCCACCTACCCTCCAATCCCGTCACCCAGAAAGCAGCCACCGCTGAATGTGCACATCTCTGAATGCTCCAACCACTGAACGCTCAAGCCACTGAACACTCTGGCCGCTAAATGCGCTGAACCCCTGAATGTGTCCATACCTGAACACTCTGGCCGCTGAACGCTCCTTCTCCTGAATGCTTCCACTATTGAAGATGTTCACCCCTGTGTACTTTGGCCACTGAAGGCCCCCACCCCTGAACGCTCCTGCCACTGAATGCACACGCTCCTGAATGCTCTCACCACAGAACACCCTGGCTGATAAACACTCCCGACAGCTGAATGTGCCCACACCTGAACACTCCGGCAGCGGAATGCTCAGCCCCGAATGCTCCCACCCTGAATGATCCTGTTACTGAACACTCCTGTCACTGAGCATGCCCAGTCCCTTGAATGTGCCTGCCCCTGAACACTCTGGCAACTGAGCACACCCATCCCTGAACACTCCGGCCTTTGAAAGCTCACGCCACTGAACACGGCCAGCCCTGAATGCTCCCATTGCTGAATACTCCTACCACTCAACATGCCGCCCCTAAACACTCCGGCTGCTCAACACTCCTGCCACTGAACACGCCTGGTCCAGATTGCTCCCACCGCAAAACACTCCAGTGGCTGAACTCTCCTGACGCTGAATGTACTGCCCAACAGGATCCCAGCACGGAGGCCGCTGAACGCGCTGGGCTGACATTAGCGTGGGAAGCGTGAGCCATTACCACCCCATTGATGTTTAAAGCACATCAGAAAGCCCCACTGAGCAGTGGATGAAAGTGAATCATTAAACACACCTCTCCTACACCGACTCACATGCAGTGATGTTCCAGCTTAAATCATGCTCACGGTTATACTCAAGCGCCAGTTTACATTCAGCAGGAAACATTTAGATAAACTTTCCATTTAAAATGGTTTTTAACCATAGCTGGTTGATCCGTGTTGATTCCGTCTTAAATGACAAAACAACCACAGAGGCCTCGAGTCGCATAGTGTCAACAGGATCCGCCACCCAGTCAAAACCAGATAGCCTCAAGCTCTGATCCGGTGATAAGGTCCCAGGATTCCCGTACCTCGTGACCGACCACAGTCGATGGCTGGTGAGTTCGCAATGGACCCCGGATGACAGCTCAAATCCTCATTAACATGACATTCGGAATTTCAGAGCGACACTGACCGTGCAGTCACCATCAGTCAAACCTCCTCTGTCTGAGGACAAGTACAGACTGCACTTTTTAAATGGGAATGCTTATTTATAATAGCAGTGAAGTGACACCTCCAGGTGAAATACAACGTTAACCGTTAAACGCAACATTCACATCCCGCACTGTCCAAATTTCGTAGTGTTTCACTCAACTCTCCATAAAAATGTAACAGTAACATTCACATGGATGACCACATAATCCGCTATATGACGTCACCTTACAGACGCAGTCCCGAGTTTAACAGACATCCTCTGCGCTCTTTTTCCACAGGGATGGAAGGCATATTAATCACTGGCAGCCAGCTGTGAGTGCAGTCGTTTGCTGGTGGGCCGCCGGCACGGCGGCGGGCTGCTTCCGCTCACCTTTCATTCCGAACTTGGAACGCCGGCCGTACTTGTTGATGAGGATGAACAGGATGACGAGGAGAAGGCAGGCAAACCCGGCCAGTCCCACAGCGATGGACACCTACGACAGAGGAGGTCACATTAACATCCACCATTAACACCGGAGAGGGGCGGCCCATTCACAATTCAACAGAGCCTTTGGAATTCAGAGCAGTTTGTAAGCCTGAACATGACAGAGGGACACCAAACCGCCGACTCTGAGATCAAAAAGAAAATATGAAGGGAAACATAGGCTGTGGGAAACTGATTCAGCAAGACAGGGTATCTCATAGGGGTTTAGGGTCTCTATCGCACAACTGCTAGTCAACGACTGTGGCCATTACCAGCCAGCTGGGGTACATTGACCATACGCTACCAGGGAGTGATTGGAGCCTTTACTAGGGTCTCAGTAAAGATCGATGAGGATTAGGTTGTAATTAGGGTAAAACACTAGGCTACGGCATTTTGGGAATGTTGTGGAAAATACGCCCAGCATGCAGGGGGATGGGGGTTATCATGGAGAACCACCCCGCCCCCACCAGCCCCAGCACAACATTTCAGAATTTCAGATTAGCTCTGCTTTTGAAAATACCCTCAAAATACTGTATGCCTGGAAGGCATGACATCATAAAAAATTTGGTGACGCCCAAGCCCAGGCAGATGTGGCCTCAAAAGCTCTTTCTCACATCCCATAATTCCATATGCTGACTGCATCCTCACAGCATAGCATTCTATTTGAATCGATTTATATAACAACATTCTTATTAATTCAAACGCGGTGTGCATAAATAAGCTCACAAACAGCAGTGAAAGAACCACCATGAACGCCTGCCCAGCGCAGTGGGTGTGAGTCGAGTTGGATGTTCAGCCCCATCAGCCTGAAATCGCTCTCGTCTTTGGGCATGGCTTGTGATGTGCCTGTTCTGTGCCGTTTTTCGCCCATGAACACTTCAAATTCTATGGCTGCAGCAGGCAAAACAAAGCCCTCAAGACCCTTATTTTTAGCAGGAACCTTTATGCAATTAAGACCCCTGCAGAAACAAGAGCGCTGTTTTTAAGTTCCTTCAGGCTCTCAAAGGGAGGGGAAATGAACGCCATCTAGACAATTATGACACAAAACCGGGGAGAAAATTACACTTAGTCGCCAGTCGGACATGGTCGCCGTAAGGCAGATAGGAGGCACAAGATTGGCCTGTGAAATATGGAATAAAACATCTCTCTTTCCCCCCAGGAACGTAAAGAAACAGCTTTTTACTGAAATATGTATCACTTACCCCAAACGTGTCCTCCTCAGGCCTGGGGGTGGCACTGACAGTGGGGATCGGGGTCTCTGCGATGAAGAGCAGCGTGTCATGAAGGTTACAGTGCTGTGTGCGTGTGTGTGTGTGTGTGTGTGTGTGTGTGTGTGTGTGCGTACAGGCACTCTCCAATCCTTTATAAGGCATTCCCAACAGTCCAAAATACCACACCAGCACCTATTATGAAATCCATCACTTCCTTGTGAAATAAATCTGAATATGAATACAAACGTGTGTGTGTGTGTGTGTGTGTGTGTGCGCCCGCATTTGTAATCAGCCACACAAGCTAACGGTTGCACAGCTCGTCAGGGAGACCCATCTCAGACAGCACACACAGCCATGAAATGGGGTGTACAGTGGTCCACACCCCCCTCCGCCCCCCCGCCCGAAGTGGGTGGGTCTAAGCATTGGGCGCCGCCCACAATCCTGTCATTCAAATAATAATTAGATACTCTTCACCGCTCCTACCTCCCTGACAGTTTGCAGTACCAAACCTTTTGGCCTTTACTCACACCCATGACCTCTTTAGGAACTGGGGGAGAATCACAGAGGCTCCCAGGTGGGGAGGGGGGCGCAGGCATGACCATTCTTAATCCTCCAATAGGGCTGGCTCATGGGGGACTGGACACGCTCCAAAGAGAACTCCATCATTCAGCTTCATTAGAGCAATGACAGTAACAATCTGTCACTGACCCCCCCCACACGCCCAACCCCTTAACACACTCGGGCTTCGCAGTGCGTGAAATACCCTGATGAGCTCTCTGAATGAATATCATTGGGGGGGGGGGGGGGGGGGCGCACAAAATTTACAGGAGAGGGTGGGTTTGGTTGTGAAGGGGGTACCAAGCATGAATGCTTTTGGGTTTAGCATTTTAAAAAAGTTTGTAACTTAACA
>JAODKC010000009.1:5215105-5226944 GCA_026777985.1 Mormyrops attenuatus
CCCCCCCTTAACCCCCCGGGGTGTCTGCTGTTGTTAAATCCCCCTTTGTGTCTTTTTTTATTATTTTCGTGGGGGGGGGGGGGGGGGCGGCGCTCAAACTGACCAGACTAGGAGGTGTTGAGTTGTGCAGGGAGAACCAAGCATTCATGCTTGTGTGATTAGCATTTTACAAACGTTAGTCTCTTCACACCGCTCTGCCCGGCATTCCACTACTCATCAGAAATCATGACCCCTGCTCTGTGTCTGTGCCGACTGACTGTAGCCAAAGTGAGATGCAGAACACCAGAAAAAGAAAAAAGAGAAGTGAGACACTTACCATAGTCATACTCTGAAATGGAAAAAGCAGAAGACAGGCATTGTTAATCAAATTCCGAGTCAAACACACAGAAACTGCGTCTCGTTTCTGAGATACTCTGAACACTCTGAACGGCCACCTGAGCCTTACAGTTGCCAGTGGAAAGCGGCGCTTCAGGTGTTCAGAAATACGTCACCAGTCCATACACCACCACCCCCCCCGCCCCCCCATCAGCCACCTACCGGGGTCATCACTGGGAGGGGACTCCAGGAAGTGCCCGTACACAGTCTTGGTGACGGAACCCAAAAAGTTGCTGGCTTCCAGGGTGTAGTTGCCGTTGTTATGGTGGGTGGGGTTCCTGAAGGTGAGGCAGCCCTCCAGATAGTCCTGGTAGATCTCCATCTCTGTGCGGATATAATCACCCACAGGGATCTCCTTTTCCTTGTAGAACCAGCGTAAGGTGGGGTGGGGGTAGCCCCGCACTGTGAACTCGATGCAGGTGTCATGGCGGCGTTCCGGCTCATCCAGTGTCAGGATGGTGGGGGGGACTGTTGGGAGATGCGAGGCGTGTTGAGTGGAACACCTCTACTGTCATTCAGCTTGTCTGTTTAATTGGTTATGCCTCCTGATTCATACAAGCCCACCTCCCTCCACTGCGCCAGAGAGTGCTAGCCTGGGGTCTCAGACTACCCCACCGGGGTCCATTTAATATTTGGACTCCCTCTTTCATCAATCCCAAACACACAAGGTGAAAATCATGGGATTATCAGTGGACAATCACGTTTGCTGTTTGCTGACAGCTAAAATAAATTCACATAAAGTTAATAAGCTGAGGCCTTTCAACCAGCTGGATATTTTACTGAAATTCAGGTTGAGTCCTTCTCTCATGGGTTCCACAGTCGGGCCATTTTTGGGATTTAAACCAGTGACCCATGTCCTTAACCACTAGGCTTCTGGCTGTGGCCCCTGTGTAAAGGGAGATGGGAGATTTTTCCGGGACCTTCTGGGGGAGGATCACAGTCCTTTTATAGTACCAAAATTTGCCCCCGGTGTGACGTCTGCCCATTTCAGCCTCACCCTGGTGGTTTGACACGGCAGAATGCATTCGGGGCTGCAGGGTACAGTCTCAGGACCCCCAGAGGCAGGTGGGACACTGAGCCTAAGGAACATATGGGCGCAATAAAGGAGCGGTCTAACAGGGAGAACGTAATTGCACGCTCGTTTTACTGTCAGTTAGCCTGACTAATCACTGCAGCTGTTAGCAGCGTTTTATGACAAAAATCGGGTCACTTTTGTTTAATCGAGAAGTGGGGGGGGGTTACTAACCAGGGTATGACAGACATGCCCATGGAGCCATGGTTCTGGCTTGAGTCCCAGCACAATCCAGCTGTTGTACCACTGAACAACATGATTAAATACAAAATTGTTCAGTGCCCAACCCAGCTGCACAGTTAATATTAAATGCATCACCAAGGCAGATAAATATTAGGCACTGCTGTCACTGTGTCTGATGAATTGAAGATGAGGTTCATTGATCAAGAAGAGAACATTAGACGGCATGTTTATGACGTGCGTGATCTACGACAGACCCCCAGGAGCAAGTGACTCATCGGCCGGGACGTACACTGCACAACCAGCTGGACCGAGGCGTTGGTCATGCCCACCACGTTCTCGGCGATGCAGGTGAGCATGTAGCCATTGTCATCACGGCTGATGTTCACCAGCGTCAGGTTGATGGAGTGCACGTTCGGCCAGTAAACGTTGGACTGTGGAGAAAAGCATCACCAGGAGGTGGGTGTTGAGCCAGCTCATGGCAGGGGGGGTCGGGGTGCTGTAGTCAGTTCACCGGCTCACCTGGTGGGTGTTGATGGAATGGAGGCCACCGACAGTCCAGTCAACCTCGGGGAGCGGAGTGCCAGACCCGTTGCAGGTGATGGTCACGTTGTCTCCCTCCATCACAACGAGGTTGGTTCTGCTGAGGTTGATGTCAGGCAGATCTGAGGAAGTTTCATGGCATTGAGTGGAAAGTAAGGCCTCGAACTCAATTACATTTTCATTTCTATCACCATTTTGGCTTCCAACGATTATCAAAAAATAATCGCGATAAAACAATTATTCTGCTGCATTTGATTTTGCAATGATGCTCCCGTTTTGTCTTGTGTTATAAATCCAGCGCACCCCTTTCCAGCCTCATTTTATGTGTTTATCAGTTGAATTATATTTAAAGTTCAAGTAAATCCATTGTTCATTTTTTTTTTTTTTAAGTTCAATAAAAGTGTGACATTTCCAATGTCAATGGAGTAATCAATCATGTTAAAAAATCGTGATCTCAATATTGACCAAAATAATCGTGATTATGATTTTTACCATAATTCAGCAGCCCGAGCGGACATGGTGGGCAGTCCTGTTTCAGAGAAATCTAGACTACAATTTTGTTTCAACTAACCAATTGAGTACTCTGTGACTCTTTATACTCAACTGGTTGGTCAAAAAAAAATTGTGATCTGGACTTTTACTCTCTGACCTGAACTACCCACCTCTGAGCACAGTAAGAAGGGGAAGAGGCCTACCACACTGTGAGATGTTCATGGTGCTGAGCAGGATCTTGGAGACGCCATTGTTACAGAAGAGCCTCTGCGTGTGCAGGCCTGCCTCCCCTCTGTGCTGCCACAGCTGGATCCAGCGGATATCGCAGCCACACTTAAATACCACTCCCTCCAGCCTCCTGCAAAATAAGCATAAAAATGGATCAATAAATAAATTATCACTAATAAAGGCCATTTCTGTCACTCACAGCCAGGTCAAACTAAGCAAGAGGATGTTATCTGCTGAAATACAGCTTGCAGCATCGGTTGGGTCTCGGGTTTGGAGGAAAAGGACTTGAAGCTCTTGCAGGTATGAGAGCCACAGTGTGGAAAGCATAGATCTGTGCTATTCGGTCACCCTCAGAACTTCACAGGCGCAGCAGGACAGAAGTTCAATAATTTAATAGAAGCTCATACCAGGAAGTCTAAAAAATGTTGACATTCCCTTCCGGTCCCCCTTACAAACACCGTGGTTAGAATTTCAGGACTGCACATCTTCTACAAAGATGGTATGAGCTGCACTGTTTGGCTGTAGATACCTTCACAGTCAGCTACGTTTAAAGACCTTTTTGGAAATTCTGTAAGCTGAGTGCACCTGAGTGCTTCAAAGGCCTCAGGATTGCCAGACTGAATGTGAGAAATCATGGGAGAATGGAGGGGAAACCAAATGGCACGTTTTTTTTAAGAGTGGGCCTTCACTTTTTGGGGTTTGAGGGGGTGTGATAGGGATAGCAATGAAATATCACGAGACAGAAGAATCCATTTCATTGAGAAACGCAGCATTGAAGTGAGTGCACTGTAACTGCCATGGGCAGACTCCCCTAACAGGAACCGGAACAGAGAGTCAAGCTTGGAGGTCAAGGTTTATAGCTTTAAGGGAGCAGCACAGTTACTGGCACAGTAATACTCTTATATGGCATAGAGATGTGAAAACAGCATGGTAAATACAGACCATATCCATAAAATTGGGCATTAATTATTTCCAGTTTTTATGTCTTTTGACGTTTTAAATAATAATGTTATCAATAATAATTAATAAGCAACTAATAATAATAATAATAATATACAATAGAATAAGTGCAGTGTCACAATAATCAGAAGAGTCTGTACATTTTTAATGTGGACGAGGACCGTGAATAAAATGCATCACTGGTCTACAATGAATCAGAAATTTTTAAACAAAATACATCACATAACACAGAACATTTCAATGCTTTAATATATCAATGAATACCCAGGAGAAAGTTCTAACTTTTCAGCTGGATTTAGAACTATTTAGTGAAACACTACAGCCGCAGATTAGACTGGAACCCGTCGGCTTGGTTGGTTTTGGGCAGCAGTCTTCTGACACTGGCTAATTGTCGCCTGTGTTAACTGTCTTTCATAGATCCAGAGACAATTAAACATCAAAGAATTTAAGTTCACATATGAATCCTGGAGCAGCTGCCATCTGCCTTGTGGAGAATTAGTGCACATCTATTATACTTAAAGCATCATCTTTTTTACGTATCAGCTAGCAACAATACGGCTAATCTGCAAGGATCTTAAGCATGTTTGATGAGCCATCTCAGCAGTGATCTGGACCACAAAGTCTTTGGCAGGGAAGCCCTTCAGAGGAGCTGGGATGAGGAGTTTCACCCTTCTGCTCATTCACTCAAAGAGGATAGCCTTTCTCTGTTACAAGATCGGGCAGAAGATATGAACAACACAAGCCTGCGTATCTAACAAGCGGGTCCAGGCACTGCAAGCTAAAAAAAAGGAGAAGTATCAAAATTAACGTCCTGAAGGAGAGATGTTTTTCATCGTCCAATCTCACCCCAATAACAAAATCTGACAGGAAAAAAAATGGTTTTGTATTCTGCTCAAGGCCAAACTATCCGGGGTCATTGTTAAGTATGTGCATTTTAAGTCTTTGATGAATCGTGATCAAAGCTTTCGGAAAAAAACCCATGAATACAATCAGAGAGATGGAACCCACTTTAATGGGAGGCTTCTTAAAGTCATTTATTGTGGATCTCCATAATCATCCAGTCCTAATTATACCAGCTATGGACCACCCTACTTTATGAAAAGGTACGAAAGATAAATGAAATAAATTATCTGTTTATATTGATTAATAATTGACATACAGTAGTATATAACTATAGCAATGTTAGACACTTGTTATACATCAGATAAAGGTTAATCTACGTGAAAATTCCCTTGCAGACGTGAAGAACATGTGACTGAGGTGGACGTTATGATCACCTTCCTCCGTCTGCAGCTGCACCGCGGCCCAGAGCCCGACCCGGAATCGGCTGGACTCTATTTTTTCACTCAATTTCTACAGCTGAACTCTGTCAACTTAAATTTGAAAAAAATGACTAGCATATTCTCTTGTTAGGGTGATAATATGGACTAGTGTAATAGCATAAACTGCGTAAAATAAGTGGAGTGGCTTCGTGCACAGGGTGCAACAGGGCACCCCCTGGAGGCTGTTGGTGGTGCTGCATCAGCACAGCAGCCTCGCCAGCCCTGTATCATGTGAGCTGGGCTGCGAATGTCTGCAGCCTGCAGGTGCTTCCCTCATACCTGGGGTGAGTCCCCACAGAACAAAAAAAATTGCTTTGAGCTGATTCTTCTCTTTTTCAGGAGAACCACTAGCAACCTCATATTTAACCCAGTAAAAAATCTTCTATTTATTATTATCTATAAATACAACTGCGCGTGGGGTGGTACAGTCGTGCACTGTCGCTTCACACCTCTGGGACCAGGGTTCGAGTCTCTGCCAGAGTTCCATGTGTGTGGAGTTTGCATGTTCTCCCAGTGTCATCATGGGGATTCCTCCAGGTACTCCCCCACAGTCCAAAATCATGCTGAGGTTAACTGGAGTTACCAAATCACCCATAGGTGTGCTTGTGTGAGTGAATGGTGTGTGAGTGTGCCCTGCGATGGGTTGGCGCCCCGTCCTGGGTTGCTCCCTGCCTTGTGCCCGTAGCCTCCAGGGTAAGCTCAGTGACCCTGAACAGGACAAGCGATTACAGAAAATGGATGGATGGATGGATGGATGGATGGATGGACAAACAACTGTGTCCACTATGGGAACCTGCAGCCTATCCCAGGCAGCACAAGGCACGGACCTCCCTGCAGGTGGTGTCAATACATCCCGCAATCCTCTGAAACAAAAAGCTGAAACATCAGACAAGAATTTCCCCGCTTCCCGAAAAAAACAAACCTAATGTCTTATGTTTAAATTTCAGTTTAAAGCTATTTTAACATTCTAATTATTATTTCTAATAGCACGGGCCCCTCAACATCAGCTGATTAGTGGAGTTTCAATTAAAAATACTCTCTCTTTACTCTCAAACTACACAGCAGGGAAAATCGCTTACGCTTCAAAGGCAAGTGCAAGTAAATCCATTTTAGGGGCCCAGTAAAAGCGGACCACAGAGGTTAAGAAGCCGTCCAGTGCTGTTTGTCTTTGGGTTGTAAAACTGAGCCGAAGATGAAGCCAATTATTTGTATAGGAGAAGAGTTGGCACAGCGATTCCTGTTCTCCACACTGATACAATGCTGATGTCAACCCAAGAAATTTCTACTACTCTGCTTGAGAACCGCAGGGTAAGGATAAGAGGGTAAGAGATTCGCAGGGTAAGGAAACTCTTGCACGAGTGCAGATCTGAATTTATAATCTATTTATTTCTCGGCATAATGTGGAATGGACGCACTTGTCTGGTTTCCTCGTTTAGAGGTAATTGAAGAGCTAAATTGTTCCCGAAACAGAGGCGATTGCTGAATCCCAGATATGCGGGTGAATTATTCGCGTAAAATTATAAATTCGGAAGGGGTTAATGATTTAGCTTTACAGTACATCCTTGCAGTTTCCTGGACCGGGTCACGGGGGGAGGTTCTGATGCTGTTCCGATGATTTATACTGCCCTCTCAGCATCCCATAGTAAGAATGTCATTTTGACTCATCCAACCGGACGTGGGCATTGGACTAGCTCACATGCTTCATAAAGTTCCCGTGTGTCACAGGACATGAGGCGATATCCCTGAAGTTGTGAGGAAAGTGGTCGTAAGATATGCTCTTCTGTTGTTTTTTGGTAAATTTATTTTACATACTCTGCCACTGGCCCAGAAGCAGTTGGATCACCTGAAGGGGGAACACGCGTGTTTGGCATGTGCTGTGGTTTCAGACTAAAGGCTAATTTTTTTTGGAATCCCAGATAGGACAGAAGCTGAAAAGCCTGGAAATTTCCAGCTTGGTATCCATACATACTGTAGGGAAACTACCCAAGCGGCAAGTCTGATTCGGTCACCCGCATCCCGAACGTGCCCCATTGGACAGCCTCGGTCCCCCTGCTGTCGATGACGAGCAGCGTTTCACGAGCGGGCCTGTCGTTCCGTAAACCTGGAGCTACTGAGGAGCCTCTGGGCCATGGTCACCTAAACGGAACAGGTCGGGCTGTGCCAGACCCTAAGCAGATGGCCCTGCTCCGTCAGAATGCCAGTGTTTACTCACGCCATCACATTAAAAGGTGCAACCTGGGAGGAAATGAGGGGGAGGGGGGTTAGCCGGAGCTCAGGACAGCCCCCCCCCCATCTCATACGTCACCCCAACAGTGATTCCTCAGGCCTGGAATCCCTGAGTTTCAGCCCCAGGTGAAACAAGAGCCTCAGACGACAACATGGCCAGTGAGAACCCAGTCTCGGTTGCCAGCACAGTTCACGCCGTCTCTGTAACCTCTTCTCTTGCCGCTCCTTGTCCATCTCCCCGAGAATGTGGAGCGGACAGCTGCTCCTAAATGAGTCCTCCAGTCACAGCACAGGTGACACGGTAAAAGGAGGTGATATGCAGGTGAGCAAGCAGGGGGAGGCCTAATTAGCCTCAAAACAGTGACCAAACGACACAAACCATATACGTTTCTAACCGAGACCAGCTGCTCCGTTCGGTCAGCTGTTTCCTAGAATGGCGGCTTGAGGTGTGAATCAGTTGGTAGATAAAAGGTGAATCTAAACCTGACAGGAGTTCGCAGCAACCCGGGGCTCACCAGCCACCACGTTAATTATCATCCACTCAGATTGATCTCAAGCCAAGGACGCCTCACTGCACAATCACACCAGCCATCAAAAGACTCTCTTTGACTTCTGGTGCATCCTTTCCTCGAACCCGTGAGTGACATTCAGCTGCACTGCTCAGAAATGATAGGTCCTCTCATTTGGGATGAATCCCAGTGACTCTCTCTCGTCACTCTGTCACATCCTTTCTTCTCCTGCTCTCTTCTTCAGTCTGGTTTTGCACACCTGGGCAAAACATCCTCCCAGAAGAGCTTCTCCATCCACATCTGGCATCCGTTAACTCTTTGGGCAGAGGTCCATTTGGCTACTAAGGGGCCCACATACACACGCTGCTTTGAAACTCTGGTTATAAGGTATTTAGTAACCTTTGAGGAGATACCAGACCAATATATGAGTCCATGCCCTGAAACAGATACTTATTAACTTTAACTTTCCACTAAACAGCCCTAGATGCAATGAGAAATTCCTTCTGAAGTTTCTATACAGACATTGAAATAATGAAGAATATAAATCCCACATTGTTCCCCATGATGCCCATAACAGGGTCAACATGCTGTTGTGTTACAGCCCGCTTGACATATTCATAATAAAACTTTCAGCACATTTTTCATGAGCTCTTATAAATGAAAGGTTATTACAAATTAATAAGCTCATAACTTTTTATCTCCCCGAACTTGGAGGGCTATGACACAGCATTGGCTGTTTGTTGGGGCTGATAGGTGACGTTGTGAATTGTTACCCATTGGCCCGTTCACAGTGCAGTCAAAGGGCTGAGGAACACTGCCCCTAGTGGCCATACCTCAGCATAAATGAAAGCGACTGCCCCGCCTCCCCTTTCACTGTGCTGTGTTATCCTTACTGCATCTGCAGCTGGCTTTCAGCTTTTCATCCTGATACCAGGCTGAACAGTAAGATTACGTTTGATTTGCCTTCAGATTGAAATCATTGTGTGTTTGGATGCCTTTCCGTGAGGAAATCTTACTGATTCCAGAGTGTTCACAAAGCTTGATGATGACATCATGTAAAATTCACAAACACTACTCATCTAACGCTTTCTACCCAAAGCAACTTACAGTAGAGGGAAGGGCGTACAATTTATGTGTGCGTCCTGGGATTTGAACCCATAACCTTCATCTTGTTAGCACAATGCTCTAAATATTTAGCTACAAACCAGGCTGCAGCTCAGGACTAAACCTCCAAGTTCCAAAGCAGTAACTGATTCCTTCATTGGATCCTTCATGTTCGGTTTCGTTTCATGTTTCTTGGTATTTATCTACTGATAAAAACAGCGTAATTGCATAAAGTAAACTTTCAGCCGCAATACGATTAGACGCCAAAAAAAGCCTTTTCCACATCCTCCCCCTTTAAATCCATCGGTGCTTGAGTTCCCCACAGAAAGACAACATGAATACTTCAAGCTCTTTAAAACAAAATGATCCTTTTTTATTGTCTTTGATTGACTGGATGCTCACGCGAACAAGAAAGCTGGTCTCTTCTGTTTTTTTCTTTCTTTTTTAAGTTTGTTCTTTTCTCTTATGACACCTCTTGAGGGATAAATTGCGACGAAATCCCGGAATGGGGGGACGCTTCGCTTTAGATGCAGAGCGCTCGTTTGTGCTGCCGTTGACAGCTGTTCCCGGCTCTTGCCGTGTTCCCTGGCTGTCTGTCTCCACTCTAGCTCCACCCACCCCACTCTCCCACTCTCTCTAATTCACCCGAGGCCCAATTCCTACCCTGCTCCCCCCCCCCCCCCATGGTCCTCCCAATGCCCCCCCGCTGTGTTTCAGTTCAGTTAAATGTCTAATCCACGATGCGGGCTGTGTACTGCAGCCTTTGAGGGAAGACCTATATATACAGAGAACTTGCTGGGAAAAGTTCTGGAAGCGTCGACCTGAAACAGCTTTGCCGGTTTTTAGTCACTTGTTGATTGAAATATATATACGCCTGCCACTTTAAATGAATGTATACAGTTCCTGTGTGTTACTGAGCCACTGAGTCCACTTGCACATTCAGCAGGAATACTCCTACTCTGCAGCAAAATCTGCCCTCGTCATTCGTTTGCTCGTTCGAGTGCAGTGTTCTTTCGCTGTTCGCTTGAACCTGGAGCCTGATTCGCTGGCTGTGATTATTCGCGTGCAGGAGACTCTCTCTGATCACAGAGAGCCGTGTCACTGCGTCATTGTCCTCAGGTGCCATCCATGTAAGAGCGTAAGTGTGGGCGTTTTTACGCTCTCAGGCTAGCAAAGTGCTGAAAGAGGGTGCAATGCAGATACTGGGGTCTGCATACATGTAGACACCCCGACTCCCCCCCCCTCCCCCACCTGACATCTCCTCAGTGTTATCTGGGTGGGACAAATACCGTAAAGGAGATGGGCACCCCCAGGGGAGGTGTCCCGCTTCCGTGCCTTAAAATAACACTTTGGAGATCACCGCCTTTAAAAATACCCCTCCTAGTTTGAGTGTGTCCAACGCAGCGCCCACGCAGCATGCAGGCGGGCAGGATTCGAGCATGAATGGTGGCATTCACGAAGGCGGGACAAAGAGACGTTGTGGACGTGCGAGGTGGCTCTCAATGCACCCACACAGGCTGGGCACACGTCACAGGGTCTGCTCCCTCGCATGGCCGATGAGGAAACTCTGGTTTTATTTCAACCGAACGTCTCAACTCAGGTCCAGGAAAATGGCACTGAGGTACAAGTGTCACTTTTATCCCATGAGCTGGCAGGTGGCTTAAGGTATGTAGCTAACAAGGATCTGGGATCTAGATCCACACGGACATCCGATAGAGGGACGCTGCAAAGTGACCTACAGATACTGTGGCCCATTCCATGCCTGAGAAGCCATCTTACCTACATAGTTACCATGTGTGTTTATGAATGTTCCCCAACTGACCACCGGGGTCTTCACCTCTGAACCCGTCCCCAACAGGGCATTTGATGTTACTTCTTCAGAATGAATCCAGCTTCATAAACCCCCAGGCCACAAACTAAACACCTCCAGTAGGCATGGGATGTAATTTACAAAAGATTCCATGAGATATAAACACAATTATGTTAATGCATAAATACAAGGAACGACGTACAGGCCTCTATTGACCAATTTTAAAAGGAGAAACACAGACAGAACAACAGGTGAAGAAGGCTGGTGCAACTTACAGCTCGGTGAGTTGAAGGTTCTGGAACAGCTGCCATGATAAGGTGCTTAAGGGATTCTTGGACAAGTTTCTAAAAGGAGAAGAAGGGTAGATGTTCAAAATCTGCATCGATAAAAAAAGTGACCATACCACGCAGCAACAGGGAATACTGCAATTAATTTAATGAGCCGATTTCTCAAAGCCCCCCTAACCCCTGAAAGGATGGATGGATGGATGGTACAATAATTCCACATGAACTGCAGAAATCCTGTCATCTCGAAATCTGCAGCATGAAGACCAGCTAAGAAAGTAAGTCAACACAAACCTTTCGGCAAGCCTAACCAAATGATGAAATCTGGGGCCTGTTTCACAAAGCAGGATTTCTCGCTTAGCTGGATAACTTGTCGGATTTAAGGCAGTCTGGGCTAAATGGACTTCATCTTCCTTCACTTACATTTAGCACAGACTACCTTAAATCCAACAAGTTATCCAGCTAAGCGAGAAATCCTGCATTGTGATACAGGTCCCTGGATTTTCGGTTTAGCGGCAATCTCCCTGTCACAGGAGATTAAAGGAAACATGGGAATCAATGCTGTCTGTACATCAAAACAGGTACAGCTGCAGCTCTGGCACCAGCACAATGATGATTTTTCATGGTTATATTAAATGATGATGCTACCGCGTGTGAGGGGGGGGGGGGGGGGGGGGGGGGGGGGGGGGGGGGGGGGGGGGGGGCGGGGGGGGGGGGGGGGGGGGGGGGGGGGG
>JAODKC010000009.1:5234041-5244570 GCA_026777985.1 Mormyrops attenuatus
CCCCCCCCGTCCAGATTGTAGCCTGCAGTCCCATACGTTTGGCGTATACATTCAACACCGATTCCCCGATGAATGGCATTCATCTTTAGAGTAACAGACCGTATCAGGAGTAAGGGCCTCTGCATTAAATCCGGAACATGAAGGATATTCTGATTATCACCATTCTGGGTTCTCAGAAGACCGTGGCTGTGTTTCACAAATTAGCCTCCCTCATCTTCACAGATATCGGCGCACGCTGCGCCTGAGCATGGGCCACCATGACTGCTAACAGAGGAGAGAGAGAATGTAAACACACACCGTTCTTCGCATGTCACAGTGAAGCAGACTCCAAGGAGCCGGAGCCACGAGCGAGCGGGGGGGCAGATGTGAGGTGACGGATGCTCACCCCCCCGCGGGATCCCGTCTCTGCCGGCATGACACTGATTACAGCGTCAGCTCAGGCAGCGGTATGAAAACGCCCAGGAGATGCAAACCGACGTTTTCCTACAGAAACTGACCAGCTGGAATCCTGCACAGAATTCCTTTTCCCGTTTCCCTGTTCTTCCACAGGTCGCAGGTTCCTCCGCGCAGCGTGACTGACAGGTGGACGCACACGCACTCCCGGCCGCTGTGTACATGGAGTGTCAGGCTCAGCCAGGCAGCTGTCTGTCAGCACACAGGCCTGGCTGAGTGCGGAACACGGATCCGGGGGCCGGGTAAATGACAGCCCGGCTCGGCTCATCACTCCAACATGCCCCCCCTCCCCCGTGCCATTGGCGCCCTCTCTCCTTTATCGTCATAAGCACCGAAAAAAAAAAAAAAAAACACTGAGGCCACTTTGGGCAGTATGGACTGATGAACTGGGGAAGCGGCCATCTTTCTTTTTTAGAGGAGATGGACTGCATGCTTGAAGTGCTGCCTGTCAGCTGACAAGGCTACAGGCTACCTGTGCAGTACACAGGGCACAGGAGGGGAACGTACCATCAGTGCCAGAATGGAGGGTGCGCTAACAGGTAAAGAGGCCACAAGCAGGGCTGCTATCCCCTGTGTCCTCATAACCTAGGAATGGCCCGCTATTATTACAGGCTGGATAACACTCCTATTCTGTTGGGCTTTTTTGGTACGTTCCTGTGCATAAGGCTACCACGCATCACACTCCTATTCCCAAGGGGTGTGTGTGCACACACACACACATACACACACACAGGTTTGTAATTATATCTTTGTGGGGACTCTCCATTCATTTCTATGGAGAAAACTCTAATCCCAACATGGTGACCTTAACCCCTACCCAGCCCTAACCTTAACCATAACCATAACCTTAACCCCCACCCAGCCCTAACCTTACCCATAATTAACCAAACTAAATACTTGTGGCATTTTTAGTTTTTTTGACTGCAGCCACAGATTTTTATAAAACTGATGTTACCCATGATGTTATCCACACACACACACACACACACACACACACACACAGTCATGAGGAGCGCCAACAGAACGTCACTTTCGCGTGCAGCCAGGATGAAAGCGCTTCAGATGTCAAAGGTGAGATGATCCCAGCAGGAATATCACGGCCTTTTCCCCAGAGGGAGTCACGCCAGCCATCCGAAAAGGTGGGGGGCCACCTGCACACGTGCCGCCGTACGGCAGCTGACAAATCCCCTCCAAATATAGAAGGTGAGTTCGCTGTGCATCTCTAAGTCGTCGGTTGATGACGCAAGTGTTAGTCGCCGGGGGTAGGGAGCTAAGGTTACGGGTGTAGGTGGTGATGGGGGTGAGAACACAGCATACTTGCGCACCCCCCCCCCGACAGAACAACACAGGCGGAAAGCACGGAAACCAGCTGCCGCATCTGACGCCTAAGCGCCAAAGCAGGAACCAAGTGCCAGATGACAGTGCTGTAAGTTGCCCGGCTTCAGGCGGGACTCAGACTGGATTAATGGGTCAGTGTGTTGGGCTCAGAGGCATAAGACCTTCTGAAGGAGGGATGTCCTGCAGAAGTTTCCACGGGGTCTGGGGATGGGTAGACAGGTCAGGAGTGTCATTTGAGAATGGTGGATAAAGAGAAGACTGACCGCCATCTTGGTTCATCAAAGCAGAAGAGATAAACGGACCCAAAAGTAAAACAGGAGCATTGAGTCTGAGGAGGGTTAGGTGTGCATTGGGAATTGGGGAGGAGAAACCACCCAAAATCAGATACGAGCGAATGAGGGAACTTCTCACAGCGTTGCAATACGCTTAAATATGCTTAACACAAAGATAATGATTAATGTTATTTAGCTTATTTGGCCATGGCTGGTAGGACCACGCACAGAAATTTGCAATTGACGGCTGGCACCCCGCAGGTAAGCAAGCCCAGAGAGTATCCTAGCGACGGCATCGCAGCTTAGCGACGTGGGCGAGCGGGATAAATGTGAGCTTTTCACGTTGTGTCTTACATAAACACTGATAGTGACACCATAGTCGATTGGAACACACGCTATGCCACATGACGTCACTCCTTCATATACAGCAGGCGATTTAAAAAGCTTTGCTGGAAGATATGATAAACTGCAATAGTAGGAACAGTATTAGCAGGATCTAAGTATTCCTCTAATTGCTGCCAATTTTGATGGCAGTTTGCAATGCCGGCCATTAATGTGAGTTATTATATTTTTTAATGCATTCTTGTAATGGAAGCTGGGATGACAGGGCCGCTCAATGGGGGCCCGGCCGCAGGAGTGACGTCTCTAATCGGCAAAGTGACAGCCCTAATTGCGATTGCAGTTTTAATCATGTGGGCTTCTCATCTGCCTCGGAAAATCACCACCAGAACCCCTTGCATTTTCTCCGCTCCTTGTAATTAGAAAGCACTGTACAAATTAATTGAACTCTTCAACAGCGTCCACCCCCCCCCAGGTAGATGGAGGGGTCTATGTGATATAGAGCACAAGGTCACCAAGAGAACGGAAGTGTCACCCCTAAGAAGATTACTGGTTTCGGTTTTGTTTTTTGACTCTGGTTTCTGCCCAGATTTAGGCCCGGGTCTGAATCCCACACCCACAGGTCTGAATCCCACGGGTCTGAATCCCACACCCCCTGACCTCTGCAGTTACAGTGGTCCATGCATTTTTATTCATTTCATGTTGTAGTATTGTGCCTGTAGGGGGCAGTGCTGATTTACCACTATCATGTGCTTGGCATGATGGCGAATGTTTTGGAACATCGCCACCTACTGTTTCTCTATGCGCCCCTTATACGACGCCAAATATAAATTTGGGCACTTTAAATCGTCAAACACATTGTGGGCGTGGGCGTGGCTATGGGCTCACTGGGTGGTCTTGTGTGTACTTAGCCCCGCCCCTTCCTCCACCATCCCCCAAGACCAACTGATCCCTCAGGGGCTGCCATCTCCCTGTCAGAGGTTTCTCGGTGTGCCGCCGTCAAAGGTTCCCGTGAAACTAACAGAGGAACCAATTAGTGCCGCTTCTTAGGCCGAGTGTGTTTTTCTGAGCCCCTGGCAGGTTCTTCCCTGATCTTTTTCAAAAGCTGCAGAGGAGAAATAACAGATTTCAATCCCTATAACTCTTTAGGGTTCCCCATAAAAAAAAAATTCTGAGTGCATACCCACTCTCCCACATCGGAAAGCGGCCTGTGAATTGAGGAGTAAACTCTCCCTTTACAGCCCTAAAGGTTTCTGTCCTTGGGCTGTGAGCCATGAGTCTGAAAGAGCACTTTTAGGAGTCAGAGTTTTATCACATTTTCGGAAACTCAAAGCTACTCCAGGCACCATCTTCCAACCGATCATCCACAGTTTAATTATATGTCATCATTTTGTAAGATAAAAGGTCACATCATCTTCAACTGGTTATGATTTTTTCCACTGGAAAATGATCCAGGTGAACGCTATGCCAAGCCGACCCCCCCGGCACTGCTGAGTGGCTGCTGTACCTACCGCCCACGCAGACACAAAGCGCCAGCAAGATTCAGGGAGCTATTAAGGCTAGCGACAGGTAAGCTTGACTTGCCCAGCCCGATCCCTGCCTTCGTCACTCTTAATTACTGAAGCCCCACCCCTTTCCAGCCTCTGTCAGGAGTCTGTCTGCTTGAATTAGCGCGATGGGATGAATTAGCACAGAGTGGAAAAGGAGACTTTCCAGAGAGGAACATTGTCGTTCTGGGGGAGAGAAAGGAGGAAGCTGTGAGGGTCTTCATGGGCTGAGAGCTAACTGGGAAGACACCATTACGAAGGGGGGGGGTCTTTTAACTGACCCACACCCTGTCGGTGCTTCCCAATCACAGCCCATTCCAGCTCACAGCAGGGTGTAGCGTACAACAGAGGGAGTTACGAGCTCCGTGGGGTAACGGGACGAGATGGCCGTGAGGCAGGTAACCTTTCCCACATAGTAACAGCGTCGGCCAATGGTGCGGGATCGGCGGAGATCGACGCCCACCTGGCAGCAAATGCAGAGGCTCGCTTACATCACTCACTCAGGGCCAACAGCACATCCATACAGGACACATGCGAGCCAGCAGGCAGAGGTGCTGACCAGCTTACGGCAAGGGGGGGCACCACACCCTGACACCTCCGGGGTGGTGGGTTTGGTTCGCGCCCCTGTCTGTGTCTGTGTGTGTGTGTGTCTGTGTGTGTGTGTGTGATAGAAAACAACATATCTTGGTCTAAGACAAGCTCCAAGCTCATCATGACCATGGATCTGACAAATGGTTATTAAACAAAATGAAAATGATGGATGGATGGATGGATGGATGGATGGATGGATGGATGGATGGACGGATGATGAAAAAACTTAATTTCAAACCAAACAAGGGTGAATACTTCCAGACACTTACTAGGCAAATACATTATCGCTATTACTAAGCAGTCAGTGACTATTATAAAACAGTACACTGCACTCTGAAATCTAATGAAACACATTACAAACAGGCATTTTGGCTCTGGATCTCCCTCCAGTATTGGTTACAGGATGAGAGATGAGCTATTATACCAAGCTTAACTCATTACAGTGTGTCCCAGATCCTGTTAATCATCACAATTTAACAAGGAAATAACCAGAAGAAATCTCATGGCCGAAAACCCAAGACAGCTTTCAAAAATCCATGTGTGGGAGAGACCAGGCAGAGGCTGCTGGAAGGACCAACTTCCAAAGCTGAGCCCCTCATCTGGGTTAAGAGCCGCAGCTGAGATTGACCACACAGCCAGGCCGTTTAACACGCTGATGCATCGTTAACGTGAATCATTCTCACAAACTATATACACTCGGCAGCTGGACGACAGTTGGTTAATTGGCTCGTGACGGAAGCTCAGGATCCCTGAATCTGAACATTGCTACGTTTGTAAAGACCCACCGTCGCTCCACAGTGACGCCTACTGGCCACGGGAGAGAAAGCGCTCTCCTCCTCGCTCACCCCAGCCTGCGGTGTGTCGAATGAGTACATGTGGATCCCGACGGCCCAGCCCCTCCCGAACAAGGACAGCACCAAGAGGAAAAGAAAAAAATCTGGAAAAGGGAATTTAGAGAGGGGTGTGTCCTGAGGGATGGGCCTGGTTGATCCATCACCCAGAGAGAATCCCAAATGTATAATAAAATGAAAGAGCATGAGGTTGGGCATTTCCCACTGGACATGCAGCATCCCGCACACCCCACGAAGCAACAGCATCACAACCAGGCCACGGTAAACTGGCACTGTTTGGGCTGGCCGATGACCTGGTTCTCACCTGTGAGAACAACCCCCACAGATCACCCTGGCCCTTTAATCATGCCCCTGAAGCCGGGCTTGGGAGACGGGACCTAAAACGCAGAACCACAGGCTCTCGGTAAATTCTCCCTCTAATGCAATCGGAGGGGAATGAGGCACGATGTTACATTGTGAGTTTTTTCTTTAATCAAGCCATTTAGGCTCAATTTTTTTCTTTAATATAAACGTCTAGAGGGGAATTTTTTATCAAATAATGAGACTCGGAGTAGAAGAAAAAAAATCAATACTCTCTGCTTTAAGCAGCTAAAAAACAGTTTGTGTTGTGCAGACAGAATTGCTAAGAATATTAATTTGGAAAGCGGATATCCTAAGTGTTTTGATCAGGAAGGTAGAGAAACAGAAAAACTTGCATAGCATGTTGCGGCCGCTTAAGGTCAAAACGACCAAAAGACTAACTGGCCTGACCAAGGCCAGCAAAAAGACCACTTGGAGACAAGCCATGCTTAGACGTTGCAATATTGTTTTTGTTGAATCTCAATCACAAAGCCCCTCAGTTAAAAATGAAAGCCTGAGCTCTGGTCACTGATGCATTATAGTGGTTACCATTCCGAACAATAAGCCACATTGTCATTATAATCATTGTCAGTAATGGATTTAAGATCGAACTCATCACTAATAAGTCTTGCTCTCCTGGATGTCCCACATTTCATATGCTGTCACAGTCTTGTAGTCGGTAGTCTCCAGTAGCCCTAAAATTCATATAACACTATGCTAGAAAAGTGAGAGTCACTGATTTAACAAGCCATTTCTACTTGAAAAATCCTGCAAATCTATTTCCATTTCACCAAGCGAAAATTTCTAGATTTCTCAAATAGGGTTAGGGAGTAAAATTGAAGTGCAGAAAACCAGTGGACAGAGAGTGAGAGATTGGGAGGGAGAGAGAGACTGGGAGTGAGAGAGAGAGATTGGGAGAGAGCCATCACTAATGCTGACTGACGGAAACACTCACTTACTGCTGTGACCGCACACAGCACAGATATCCAGATGTAGGGAACTGGCTGAGGCAGAATAGCACAGATCCACCGATTATCTCAATGCCTAATTGTCCTTCATTTGGTGAATTACCTAAAGACAAGAGAGAACCAAGCTTCCTGCTCCTATTATCTTGCTCCAAGAATCCAGCACTATGTAGCTATCCACAATGCAGCCCTTCATTTTGGGAACAAACTACCAAAAACGTAGGGATCGTGCAAACCCAGAATGTCACAAGCGAGTCTGCCAGACTCGCTGTCACTTCCCCTCAGATCCCTGGGGATCAGCTGTTGTACCCATGTGAAATCCGCTGTTTTTGTGATTTCAGTGTCTCCCGTTCAGAATTCAGAGAATCCTCAGCAAGATCACACCAAAGCAGAATAAGCCTGTGAGTTTTCTAAGCTGCATTCCCGGCTGTTAGGGAATCGCAGTCTTATTACGTGTTTCTGGCGCATTGCTGTATCTGTGCCGTATGGGTGTAATCGGAAGCCTGGAATTGCTCGGGAAGTTGCAGAAGGAGCGTGTGAGAGCCACTGTCAGAGGGGCGAGAATAGCGGCCACACCTGCTGAGGACGCAACAGACAGATCATCACCTGCAGATTCACAAATAAGTTTATGTGGAATTGTTTAGAATGCTAGAAATGCCCCCCCCACACACACACACACAAACATAAACACACACACACTAATGAGTTCCTGTTCTGGCATCGCCATCCAGAATTTTATCGTATTAAATGGCCGAACTATTTCAGTGTTAGTTATAATCTGCAGTGGGATATTTGTAGCCCAGAAGCAATAAATTTTAATGTATTCTATCCTACACAGTAAAGTACATAACATCCACAAAGGCAGTTATCTTCAAAATCATTCAACAGCGGCTGAGATTCCGGTAAATGACACAATGATTTCTCTGTCGTACAGCAGCCTGAATGGCCATCTCGGGAAGTGAAGCAGGGGTCTGTGTTTGTTCAGAGCGCCTGCGTTGTTTCTCAAAGCAGTATTCACTTACGGATCCGGTTTGCTCCCCAGTAAGGTGGCCGCGAGTCAAATTGGCCTCTTCCTTAAAGGGGCAGCATTGCAGTCTGTCAACTGCCTCAAAATGTCAACCAAAACACAGACCTACAGAAAGACAAGCAGACACACATGACAGAGTGGGAGACAGAGGGAGTAGTTTAGGTCAGTGTGTCGTTAGAACCATGTGAATATTGGAAACAGTTGGATAACATTTAATCAGGAAAGCCAGACTGAAGAAGTGAAGACCGACACATGAAAAACTATCATGCCTGGGAACGATAAAAACGTTTCACCTAGCGATGCGACGTGTAGTATTAGATCGATTGCTATTTATATAGCAACACACACACACACACACACACACACACACACACACACAGTCGCCGGTCTGTGTTTTGATTGACGATGGTCTGGATCAGACTGTCATTAATAAAGCCAGACAAGGACACACACAGAAACTAGAGACCGATTTTCCAAGGTTACGTTCAGCATGTACATGATCAGGGCAGGTGATGATCACATCCCCCCCAGACAAACAAAGAAGGGACTTGTTCCTTTATATCCCAGTTGGACTTGAGATGCCCATTAATTGATCGTAAAACGTGTGTAACTGTTCCTATCTTTGCTGCAGGAAGGCGACCGTCAGGAGAATAAGCCAAGTATCGAGGGAAGATGGGAACCATAGCTGGCTCCCCTTGCCCCAGGAGTGACCTTTTGCAGGCCCCCTGCAATAGGCGTCCCTAAAGATCCCCCAGGACTCTTTCCATACATGAAATAACAGGAGGGTCCCTCTGTGGGCCCCTTCTCACAGCGGACGCCTGACTATCCAAAGCAATTAAGGACAAAGACACGCTCTGCACTTTCAAACGGAAAATGCACGCCTCGTGTTGCTCGATCAATTTCGGCAGAGATGTATTACTTACAGCAAACACGTGATATTATTATATTATTCCAACAGCGAGTCACAGACCTCAGCAGTGGCGGTCTGTGGGGAATCCCGGCCATGATTAGATGAAAGCCCTACCCTGCTGATGGAGGTGTGGGGGCAGTGTGGCATGAGACGCCCTGACTGAGGTGGCCCTGTAGCATCGCAGGTGTCCAGCTTTGCAGAACTGTGTTTCTTCACTCCATCTCGGCCAGCAGATGCCTCTCATCTGCCTCTCATCAGGCCCCTCCCTCTCAGAATTCGGTTTCCCTTGGTTCCCTTGGTTGGCAGCAGTCAAGTTTGGTTTGGTTTTAAAAATGATGGAAAACATGTTCACCCAAGGACACGGTAATGAGAAGATGTCAGCGCATTGAGGATTGGGGGGTTTGAAGCCCTCTCATCTCAGACCCCTGGGGGAAGTTCCTACTAATGGAGTTTAACAGTAACTAACAGTAACCTCAACCCCCAACGGTGTAGAAAAGCGTTTGATATCGGGGAAGATAATTTAAATATAAATGTCTATTTTTTTGAGGAGGGGCAATGAAACCAAATACTGGGGGATGCAGGCCCCCCACCTCCCGGTTCTTATGCCCCTGGCCACCTCTCATCCCTATTAACAACTTCACATCTTTCCAGCTTCAGTACACAGCACCTTCATGGAAACGTCCAGGTTCCACTCTTCATGCTCGTGATGTTCCTGTATAAAATTACAGCTTAGCTGTGATATGAAGAGACTGTAAGACAAGACGGTGGTCAGGCGGTTATACGTATCGCAGCTTCACGGGGTGCCAGGGACTCAACACGGCGTGTCCACACGGGGCGGAGGGTTCAGACCGCATCAGGGCCACGGAGACCAGTAGCGTGTAACCACAGAAACTAGAGCAACATCTTCCGGATGAACCAGCAAGGGCAAAACGGCACAACTGAGGCGCCCATATCCCTTTACCCCCCTATAAACTGGAATCCCACTGCAGACTCCACCCAAGAGGAGGATCGACACCCCCCTACCAAACATCCATCAGCACAGTAAATGATCTGCTTGCAGTTCGGATGAAAGCACTCCACTCTTCCCTCTTGCTCCAGTTCTTTATGTGCTGATGAGGTGTTCCTGGTTATCCTGGCCCGTCCTCTAGCCAGCCATATAAAGAGCCAATTGCCAGTCTTCCGTAAGTCATACACTGCTACACACAGCCCTTAATGGGCAGCTTAGCTGCAAATGGCTGCTTCATACTAGCACTAAGCAATTCATTTTCCTTCTGTATTTACCCTATGAACACTGAGGAACTGCATGCTGTCAGACTGCAAGACCGGCCTTTGTTAGGAAAATTACCCCCCCACACCCCGTTTCCGGCAGCTTTATGCACTCAGAGCAGAGGCCGCTTTCCGTGTGTGTCACTGTCACAAGCACAGTGAGAGGTGACACACAACTTGAGCTATTAGAATAAAATACAAAGCTTCCACCTTTAATATCTTGCAGCGAGAAGCGCTAACTAGAGAGTAAATCATCAAGGAGACGACAGGAGATAAGGAGCACAGATATCCATGGAATTGGGCGGAATAGTGAGGAATAGTGCGCAATCGTGCATACCTCCAACCAGCCAGGCTCAGCGTGACGGGAATCCATTTACAGCCAGAGTGAAACATCGCAGTCTGCTTGCTTTTCCTAATATATAAAATTATGTCTCTCTCTCTCTCAGATCTGTAATGCTATTCCTGTCTATTTATGTAGCATAAATTTTTTTTAATGGGACATAATAACAATAAGGATGGTCGGGGGGGGGGGGGGGCGGGAACCGTACAAGGAAGCACAGGGCCCCGACGGGGGGGGGGGGAGCGACAGCCCCCCCTTGGGAACAACCGGGGGGCCCGTACACCAGGGTTC
>JAODKC010000009.1:5244670-5292466 GCA_026777985.1 Mormyrops attenuatus
AGGCAGTTCTGAAGGCGAAAGGGGGTCAAACACCGTATTAGTATGGTGTTCCTAATAATCCTTTAGGTGAGTGTATAGCTAAGACTTATGTCTACAATATTCTGTGTTTCGAAGTGTGCTGAATATTGACCAATTCGTTATTTTTATATTATTCTAGCATATATTGAAAGTATTTTGCAAAATGTGTCTTTTCTAAAATACATAAAAGGAAAATAAAACCTTGGCAAAATACTGTTGCCATATTATTATAGCCGTGTTTGTGCTGAAAACAAAAAGGTAGGTCACACTGAATGATTTGTGCTGCTGATATACACAGAAAAATCAGAGCAAGCCAAGGCATCTCCAAAGTGTCTCAGAGGGCCTTAGGTCGCAGATGCTTGAGGTTTCAGCACCACTGTTGATCTCATTCGGTTCAATTTACTTTTATATTACACCTTTGCAGACCTATAGTCACTCCAAAACACTAAACAAATAATAAAGTGTCACTGATATACAACAGTTGGACACGCCAAGTTGTCTTAACAACAGTAAAATCAGTAACGAACAAAAGCCAGAAATCAACGAACAAAACAAAATTCCATAGCATGATTGAGGAGGAAACGGGGCCAAGATCACAGGGCGCGCAAACTTGGCAGGTTTCCGCAAAACATCTTGCATGCAGAGCCCACACAAGAAAATGGACAATGTGATTCATTCGTGTAAAGGCAGTATTCTAATTGCTTTCACGGAAAATAATTTGCGTAAATTAAATTTTCAACGGAACTGTAGGAGTTAATCAGAGATGGTATACCACATCAGGCTGCATTGGTTACCTTGATTGAGAGTATATCTCTGTACAGCAGAGGGCGCGAAAGAGCTACGTCTCACAGGTCAGCCTCTGAAGGACGCCTGGCACCTCATTTAGGGAAACGCAGTTTCTGCTGAATCTTCTCAAACCGATGCGGTAAGACAGAGGAATAGGGAAGGTGTAGTTATGGTATTTAGTATGATACTTCCCGTTGAGGCTGTTTTTAGGAGATGTTCCTTCCCGAAAGCTTTGTGGTTTTGTGTGAGCAATGTTGATTATGGGTTAGCTCGTTACAGTATC
Organism: Mormyrops attenuatus; assembly: GCA_026777985.1. NCBI lineage: Eukaryota > Metazoa > Chordata > Actinopteri > Osteoglossiformes > Mormyridae > Mormyrops > Mormyrops attenuatus. Next base: position 5,245,758 of record JAODKC010000009.1, read on the forward strand.
AAGAGTCGAATTGCGAAAAATTATGCATACTTGTAAGTGTATGAGCAATCATCACTTCCTCTTTGCATTAACCGATGGCACAAAAATGAGTCAATTTATGACAAATTAAAAATGATTCTTTATAATTGCAACAACACGGCTACGACGTATTTTTGTAAAATCTTGCTAAATGATTCCAGGAATAAATGAAAAGAATACATCAAATCATGCACCTCTCCAGACTGTCCAGAGTGTGTGAAAGTTGAATTTGCTAAAATTATGAGAAATGAGACAAGAGGCATTTAGGGGAGCACACCCATGATTTAACTATGATCTTATTCCGAGGTTGACAGATCATTACAGTCACCCCCGCCTTGTGACTGTCATGCTTGGTCCCTGCCTTGAACCATTCAGTCCATCATTTCCTCATTTGGCCAGCAGGTGACGCTGGTCATCTCGTTGTTCTTTATGTGTCCCCCACTGTTTTTCAGGTTCCATATACCGCCGCATGACTGAATGGGCTGAGCTTGCAGCTATTACCATGCATCCCATACCTTTGTGAGTTTGAGGCTTGTTGGAGGGCATCCTCACCCACTTGTGACATTTTGAGTTTTACCACGTTTATTATGTTTATACATTTCAATTAAGTTAGCTCCTGGTTTTCCCTGCCTTCGTCCACTTTTGTCGTTGTGTTATGCTCCTCGTATCTCCTGTGTTCCTATTATCCAGGTGGTGCTTTGTGATTGCATCTGTAACCGGCGTGATCTTGCGTTGTGTTAAATAAATGCACCGCAACTCAAGACTCCCAATCAAGTTGGTTTATTCTGTGGAAAATATGAACACTGCAATCACAGCACTGTTCGCTTGCGCGGGCAGTTCCAAACTGCACAAGTATAGTAATGTCAATTACAGTGTAAATATGTACCTGTGGAAAAGATGAACACTGCAATCACAGCATTGTTCTGGAAATACAAAAACACTCACTTTACCACAAACACACACATAACTTGGTGACTGGCTACTTGTCTAGCAACATTCAAGGTTCACAGAACAGGCAGCATGCATATACAGTCGTTCGAACTCACAAAACTTTTCCCATATGTAAACTCATCCAGGTACATGTAAGATAATAAGATAAGATAATCATCACTTTTATTAATCCCCGTGGGGAAATGTAGATTAAATGTACTTTAATCTAACAAAATTTTCGATAAAAGTAAGCAATTTTCTAAAATGACAGAAACAATTATAAACACGACCTACCGCTTGCGCGGTCAGTTCCAAACTGAGTAAAACGTAAAGTGAATTGTTTTCTTAAAGGCAACCGGCAAATATTTTAAGGTCACAGTAAACACTAAACCAAAATGCGCACACATACACACACCTGACACAATGGCAAGTGGAATTATTTATTATCCGCGTTACAGTTGCTAATTATCCTCACCTGTTCTCAATGGCATAGGAGAGAGTTTGAGATGGGGGGCACAACTTCATAATTGAAATACAATACTCTGTTTATTGGGGGGATGAATGAAGTTCCCCGGATGTTCCCCATCCGGTCTGGTCCCTACACTCCTGCCTGTTATCTCTAGTGTTTGGCTTATCGCCATGGTCTTCACCCGTCTCTTGTCTATCCTTTGTCGTACAGCTAGGTCCATAAGCAGTATGCCTCTGCACATCACTACAATGGCTTTGAAATGAAGCAATGAAGATGTGATGGAGCTGTAGAAGTTCAGCTTTAATTCAAGGGATTTAACAAAGGTATTCCTTTAAGCTTATAGGAATTACAGCTACATTTACATGTAGTCCTTTCATTTTTAGAGGCCCAAGAGTTATTAGATAAATGAGTTTCATTGCCAGGCGTGGCCTGTTCCTTCATTACTCCATGACAAATTAAGCACTTAAATGGTCTGGAGTCGATTCCAAGCTCTGAATTTGCATTTGGCAGCTGGTCACTGGACCTCAGGTCCGAAGCGATGTTAATGCAAGCATGTGCAGCTTGTAGATTAGTGGGCCAAGCCTTTGTGCCTGTGGTCAGAAGGTCACCAGTGTAAGTCTGGCCTTGACACATCTATGAGTCCTTGAGCAAGGCCGTTAACCCCCAGCTCCGTGGGGGCCGCAACAAGTGGCTGCCCTTCATGACCAGCTTGCTCGCACCTACAAAGAGCAAGTTGGGGGAGTTGGATGAGAATTTCCCCATAGCGATCAATACAGTACCAATTATTTTTATTAAGTGTTACAATGTAACAGGGCCTTTGCCGTGTTCCTCAGTCTGTCACTGTAGACGTTGTATGTGTCCCCTGCTTGTACGTGCTTTTAGTGGTTTCCCGCTGTTTATCCTCTTTCTAACCCCTGAAACTCCCCTGCAATTCCTTTTGCATTACTTCTAGCCTTAGTTATTTTTTGGTCATCTTAGACCCCTTGTATTCAATTTGTTTCCTGTTCTTTTGACTTCAGTTCACAGTAAAGTTCCCCATACTTAGCAGAACATGGATCTGCCCCCCAGTAGGGCACACCCTCACAAAAAGGCAGAAAATTCCCCCAGTTAAAGAGGGCACTTATAGCTTATTTCTAAGAAACTATATAAAAATTAACTTTTAAAATGGCATTCTTTGAAAAGCACTTTTTTATCGCACCAACAATCACATGATAAACTTTAGGTTAAATACAAGGCTATATATACATCTGACTAAACTTAAGCTTTTATTCAACTACAAGAAGCATCTGATGTTCCGGCTGCGCTCGGGCATTTTGACAGCAAGCCCTTCATGTGCGAGAAACCTTCCAACAGACAAAATCGTGTTTTTGAACCATCTTTTATTTTTAATCACATCGGTACAGACATGGCAGATTTAAACGTTATTATGTAAAAAGTAAAAAAATGTTTGAATATCATTCTGACGTTTAATATAATTCTTAAGGTAAGTATAGCACAATTATATACAAACAGCACTGGAGACCATTTCTGTCCGGTTTCATTTTTGAGCACGCGCAAAACACAGCTCACTCTTACAAGTCAACGCGCCTTAACTACGCAGCACATCATTCATTATTAAGCATCCTTAATTTCCTTACGATTCACGCCATGTTTAATGCCCGTTGGCTGTTTAGAAACAGTTCTTAGTTTTTGGGGGACCTGGGAACCTGGGGACCGTTAGCCTCGTACTTCAGACGAATCCACGTCATTCTGGCACAGTCACAGCGGTAATCACCGTTTTGGCACACAGCCCTTTGTGGGGGACGTTTTCGCTTGTTCTGCTCCCACCCCCTGTCCACAATTTGCTGACATAAATGTGACATCACAGCAGGACTGTGTTGCGCCGCACCACACTTTAAACGGTATGATTATATGTTTGTAAATAGTAAATGTCATCACTGTGTAATCTTTGCCTTTTTCCACTTCTGTTATTAAACACTCGCCACAATGTGTTTATTTACTGATCGAAAACATTTCATTTTGTCCAGACGCGGTTTTATGACCACCTTACAGCGAGAGAGACATAAATCGGCCGTACTTGACGGGGTCGGAACAGACACCTCCTTCGGCACTTTGCGTTATGTCACCTCATACGAAATAGACAGTCGATTAGTTGTAATGCCCAGTCGCATAGAGCGTTTTCTAACTCTAAATTCCATGCGCCCGTGTCTTAACCACGTTATTCGAGCGCAATTTATAACGAATGTTATTCATTTTGTATTTCACTTTGTGAAACGTATTGGCCTACTTAGCCTTGCCTGATAGTTCTGATGTACCTGGTTTAACAACATATATGGAGAGAACAGCTTATATGCAGCACTGCTGGCTGGTTTCTCTAGGGCCTTCCTCAGCCCTGAGCCAACAACTTCTCTGCGGGCCCTAGGCTGACATAAGTAAGGGACCCCTTAGGGGGCATTTGGAGCCAAAAGGGAAACGAGAGGGAATTAAAAACGATGGGGCATAAGTAATATGTTAATGAAAGTACAAGGTGTCAGTGGTAAAGCTTACCGATCAGGGTGGGGGCAGGAGTGCCGTCAGCAAAAATCACTAATCGGGGGAGGGGGCAGATGAACTGGCCAAATTTAAGAAGCTTAACCCTTTCCTCTTTAGCTGTGGCCCCAGGCTGTAGCCTACGATAGCCTACGCCGTACTCCGCCTCTGAGGCTATGGTTACTCTTAAATATCTACATACGTTCATTTAATTGTGTTCTCTCCACGTCTGTTCACAATTTGTCTACCGCACTGGTGGGAGAGTTTCAAAGACGCAGGAAATGTCATGTTAGTCTTGTATCTTTGTGCTGTTTTCTTCTCTACTACTTTGTGGCAGTTTGCTTGGCAGCGAAACTACTGATAGCTTACCGCTGGACGGGAGGCAACTCTGTCTATCTGTAAAACTGTTGTTAAAGATGTAAATAACAGACATTTCTAAAATTTAAATGACAATATTATGTTATATCCTTAAATGTAACTTCTGGAATTCTGTCTTCATGTGGCCCCTAGTTCCTGGGGGCCCCAGACGGCTGCCTACACTTGCCTTATGGTAAGTCCACCGCTGCTTATATTACAGCCCGACTGGCAGCCCACAGTAATTCTGTCCACCCTTTTTCTTTCTGATCTTCTACACAGATTTTACGTTGCATTTAAAAGACAGCAGCGCCACTAAACTCAATAAGCTGCTGGAACAAGATGGATAAATGGATGCAACTGATTTGATTTAGTAAAAACCACATTCGTACTTTTAACCAAAGCCTTGCTGAAGAACCACCAGGCAACCATGAAACCCGCAAAAGCAACAGCCAAAGTAGCCAACATTAGTTTAGCTACGTAATCAAATCAATTTGAGGCCTATTCCAACAGGAGATGTGGCTGCATGGTGACAGGCTGAGCGGCAGCAGCCAACCGCATTCTGATCATGTTAGAAGTACTGGGAACGATTAGATTACTGTAGCTTCTTAAGTAGTTCCGATACGAGCAGCCGAAGTCACGCTCAGAGACATGGCTGACTGACTGCTACAAGCGAGTCCTGTTATGCTCTTACAAGCTACACAAGGTGAGTATTAGGTCCCAGAATTCAACAGTCATGAGCAGATGTGTTGTCGTAACTGCGGAATAACGTTAGAGTATCCAGCAGGAATGAATCTAAAGGTCAGCAAGATGCGGCAAGCTTGCAGACACACACAACCAAACGTGCTCTCTCGGTTACTCAAGGACACGCTGCCTTTTCTCAGACACGCAGCTACACATACACACAGTGTGGACCGCAGCAGCTTGGGCTATACCCAACACATGGGGTGAGACTTATCTCACAGCTTGATTCACCGAAACCATGCTCTGGATTCCCATCCAGTGACCCCCACTTCTGTGCGTCTGGATCTCTCTTCCTGACAGACAGTACCTGGAATTTCCCAAGGTGAGTTAACCTGATTAACAATTGGTGACAGTCATAATTGACAACAATGTAGTGCACGTCAATCAACACCCCAGCCTGAGAATGTCCTTCCCTGGGGGGGTCCATCCGAATTTCCCCGTCATTCACTCTTAGCATGTCAGCGACCAGCAGAGATCCAGTGCATGAGGACACAGAGTTCAGCTGGGTCCGCTCAGCCCGACCTGTGACTCGCTTGTGCTGTAGTCCTGCTTGGTGTGTCCATTCCTTCTTTCCAACAGACGGTATTAAGCTTTAGTGCTGTAAATGCAAACACCTTTATTAGTTTATTCCAGGAACCCCCCCACCCCACACCCCAGGTCTAGTAGATAAAAGTGAGGAGGCAGGCCTGCTGGGGGTGGCCGTGCTGAGGGGGTGCGTGAGGCAGGGGCAAGTGGGGGAAATGCTGGGTGAGGTTGGCTGTGGAGGAGCTGTTCACGCTGTAGGCTTTCAGGGACGAGCGGCCACCAAGGACGGACACATCCAGGAAGGACACGTGGAAGGGCGCTGGGGGCATCCCGGCCTGTGCCCCAGACACATCCCAAGTTGGGCCCGGAGAGATGGTGAGGGCCTGCTCGGGGTGAGTGGCGCCGGGGGCGGAGCTGAACACGCGTAGGCTGCGTAGGCCGAACAGTGCAAGGTATCGGGGCGGGACCGGAGGAGACAGGGCGGCTCGGCCGCAGGCTGACAGCCGCAGGTCCTGCACCGTGCTGCCGTTCAGCAGCTCACGCAGCAGCCAGCCATCGTGCACCCACACTGTCAGGCCGCCCTGCATACGGAGGCCAGCAGGGGGCAGCGAGGAGCGGGGCACCGTGCGGCAGCTGCACAGCAGGTTGGCCAGCGTGTCGCTGCAGTCTTGGATCTCCGAGGCGCAGCTGCAGTTGCGCAGGCTGTTGCCGTGGAGCGCGCTGTCAAAGAGCAGCGTGCTGTTGGGGGGGGTGGGCGGGAGTGGGCGGGGGGGTGGTGGGGTCATTCCCACCGTGGCGATGAGGGCCAGGTAGAGGACACTGGTGTGGATCAGCGACGTGCTCCTGGGCCGACACATCTCCGAGGCAGCGCTGTGTCTACATCACCAACCCGTCTTCCCCGGAGACCTGACCAGGAGGAGAGAATGCAGAGACCTTAGGCTGTCGTCAGGGACAGAGCCCCCTCCCTGGGAGTCCCCCGCTTATCGTCAGGGACAGCGCCCCCCTCAGACCTGCCAGCCATCCCCACCACCACGACATCCAGCTGACCCCCTCCCAGGCTGGCTCTGTAACTCCCAGACCTTCCTACTCATTTCTCCCAGACAGAGTTTATTCCCTAACTTTATACTTTGTATTTATATAACTTTTTTCCTGGTGGAAAAAGCTTTTCCGCAGATGGCACTTGGGCATCCATAAAATCCGCTCAGTTCTGCGGTTCCGCTGGCAGGCTGGCTGGTAAAGAGGGAGGGGGGAAAGAAAACCTCACAGCCCCGCTTTCCGATTTAGGAAAAATCAGGATAGCAACAGCAGCCTGTGGTCCCGGCGCCCAGCAGTACCGCGGCGTTGGAAAACTTGCCGTTGTTGTAATTGGCGCGGACGTGGGATGTAATGGACCCGGTCGTCTAAGACCGTGTCTGGAAAAGAAAAAAACTTGGTAACAAAGAATCCTTTCTGCTTCCCTTTCACGTGACAGGCTGAGCTTTGATGTGGCGTGCCGTCCTCGTCCACACGATGCTTTAACTCCTTGCCTACTGTCACGCCGGCTGTCTTCGGCTCTGAGGCAGGCTGCTTGGGAACCAGCTCAGCTGTGGCAGCCAGTCTGTCCTCTTAGAATCCCCTCTGTGTCTCTTACCTAGTGGCCTCAGTCGGAGTCTCTTTTCAGACCCCGGCGAGGCTCAGCGCCCCGCCCGGCTTTCGCGTGCCTCCCTGACTCCCAGGCACTGCTCCTTACCCCTGGTACCCGTCCTCGGGTCCTGGTTCTGCTCCTTGAGCTCAGGCCCAGCCGTGCCTCCCCCACACGTCCGTCCCGCCGCCTGGCTCCCGATTTATGGTCCCAGCTGCCGGGGATCAGATCCGCTGGCCGCCACCGTGCTGCAGCAACAACGGAGCGGCATTCCTCTGACATCACAGCCAGCGGCAGCAGGCTCCCCACCCGGCGCGTGGAAAAAACAACGCATCCATATACGGGGCGGGGCCAGGCGGGCCCAGCGGCAGGCTCGCCAAACGCCCCCGCTCCTGGATTCACTTTTTACTGCCTCTGCACTGAGCCACGCCGTTGTCCTTCTTCCCGCTACTCGGCGGACTCCCTCCTGCTCCTCCTGCATCAGCTCAAGCACTTCACTCACTCCAGTTCACAAAAGAGTGAGAACCAAGCTGCGGACACAGAGTGCTGCCTCACCCCCTTCTCCATCTCGCCGCAGCGCTCCTCGCGACGTTTCAATGCAGGCACCCACAGCCCAGACACGCTGCCCATTTATGTCTATTTTTTACCGGTCAGTCTCTCCCTTTCCCTCTTTCTCTCTCTTCCTCCCTCCCTATCTGGCATTCTTGCAGCCAGAAAGTTAGTTATCGCCCATGTTGCCTCTGTACTGCCTCCACATGTCCCCAGGTGGTATTGCAGACCACCAAAAATCCAGCATGAGAGTTCTAGACCCTCTGTCACTGAATGTGTGTGTCCTGCCGAAGACCTGAACACAGGATGATGCCAGAACAGGTGGCTGTAGACCTGATGTTGTTGTAATGACACACAGGGGGCGGGGTGGGGGTATGGGTCATAGGGTATGGGATCTCCACCCTACTATATCTCTGTGTTGGGGGGGGTGGCATGTAAACACCATGTGACTATGGCGACACACGTGTGCTAACACTGCAGTAGGTCTGAGCTCAGCCCGCTAGCCTGGGTCCTACAGGTCGAACACCGGACTCTCCACACACAGGGTACTGCCCACCCCCCCCTCGGGTCCTTGCTTTTTAACACACTCAAACAAAGTGCATGAATAAAGATGAAGGCTGCTTCTGCCACGCTGCCCCCTCCCTTTATGCTCTCCGTCTATCTCCCCAGGGCAGGGTGGGGGGATCTGCGGGCCGCGCCCCCCCCGGCAACGTTACATGGACTCACATGTAGCGCAGGTGGGGGTTCTGAGCGAAGGCGCGCGATTGGATCACTCGGAGGTTGCAGTTCATGATGGTTCTGAAAAAAAGAGAGAGATGTGGGATTAAACACCAGTTCTCCTGACTACCTCTGAAGCTGAGGGATCCTGAGGGGGAGGTGGGGGTTCCGTCCCCAGCTATAATGGCTGCTTATTAACTTCAAACCAAAGTCCAACCTTGTCCTGGTTCCAGAATAATGCTTGGAGAGAGAATCCTTAAAAAAATAGCAGGAATTCACAGAGGAAAACCAAGACATGTGTGTGCTACAAGCAGACATTTACAGGGCAAACCTGTTGCATTATGACCAGCCTAATAACAGCATCCGATAAAGACCTTATTTAATGGCAGGCATGGGCGCCGACAGCTCAGCTGAGGAAATATAGCAGGTGGAGTCCAGTCATTTACTTTTTGTAGTTTGAAAAAAATTGGACGGAGCAGATCTGACAGTCAGATAATAAATTAACCGGCTAGCAGCAATATCCGGGAGTGTAAAAACACTGCGCAGTGATCTAAGCTGTCCCTGTCCAGCAAATATTATTAGGGGGAGATTATTATCAAAACCAGCTTCGTTCTGTCTTTATTTACACGGACGGTGGGATCGGTAGTGTGCAAAAACTACATTATTCACAACAGGCAGCGAGGAGGCTCAGCCAGTGGCTGCCTCACACCTCCGGGACAGCATGTTTGAGCCCCGCCTTCAGGACAATACACATGTGCAGTGTGCATGCTCTCTCTGTGTCCCCTGTGCCTCCCGCCACAGTTAGCTCTAGCTAACTGCTCACCTCCAGTTAGGCCTACAGTGTGAGGTGCAGAGTTGGGTGGGGATCGATGCCATTGGCTTTGAATGAACTGAACTGTCAGTGTCACTCTAGCTTCACACCCCCTCGTGGAATTGGAGTGCTGACATAGTTTACATATTGCACTCACCTAACTGTTTGCACTGCCTCTAGTCTCCCCTACATTGGCTAATGCGCTTTTCATTTCCCCCACCTCTCCTGGGGTGTGCTGCCTGGAGACCAAAAAAAAAGATCTTCTGCCTACCCTGCTGCCTATGACGCCTCTATTACCTGTGACGTCCTTCGGGCCTGACTGCCCTGTCGCTGTGACTTCTCTCCTTCCTACCCTGCTGCTGTACCACTGTTCATCCTGCCATCAGAAGCAACACCAGCACCTGCCTGCCATCACCTGCCTGCCCCCCCGCATTGAGAGTCAAATCATGTAATCTGGACAGCGCAAATTAGGATTTTGCTGTGTTGTTAATTTGATTTCTGCCACTGGCCCCTGGAGGAGGGGCTCCCCCTTTGAGTCTGGTTCCTCCCAAGGTTTCTTCCCTCCAGGGAGTTTTTCCTTGCCACTGTCGCCTCTGGCTTGCTCACTGGGGGCTTTGGGCAGTGATAATGTAAAGTGCTTTGAAACAATGTAAGTTGTGAAAATGCGCTATAGAAATAAAACTGGATTGAAAGTGGAATTGGATTTGATCATAACTATAATTAGTTGACAGATTACACGATTAAGATGGATTCATCAACAAATGTTCCGGACTCCAGAATATTGCTCCAAAGAAATACTTTTCCAGTCCTGTCATTTACGAAAGGTCATTATTAAGGGAAAAGATTTACATTTTAAAATCAGTTACAGCTGGCCACAGGGAGCTTGAGAGCGATGCAAAGTCCTGTGTGAGACCTGATCCACATCTGCATATGAAACGTCCTAAACTGAATATTCAAACAGCAGTTGGAGGAGGGATTCATTTGCCTCTGTGCCGCTGACCTTCAGAGACGCCTGTCACAGTCGCTCCGTCGAGACGTCTCGAGGCACGGGAGGGGGACGGGGGGTGGGGGGCAGGTGAGAGCGATGTTAATGGGAAAAATGCTAATTCTGCTCACGCCTGGCCCCCCAGACGGCGGCTTGAGGAAGCGGGGAACCGGCCCGCAGCTCAAGGCCCTGTTCAGGAGACAGCCGGCTCTAGCGGAGAAGACGGCAGGTGGGTGCCGGTGTCAGGAAGGGGAGCCGGCGGGGAAGGCGTGGGTGTTGAGGGGGGAGGGCTCATCACAACACGTTAATCTGAGCCAGAGGGGGGGCGTAACTACATTTCCTGCCTGCATTTTAGGCGTCTTTTGATTGGCGTTAAATGGCCGCATGGGGGCCCCGCTTGCACGAGCTGTGAGGGAATTAAAAGCTTGCCCGTGACTTTCATGGAAAGCCATGAGGCCATCAGTAGGGGATAACGCTGGTGCTGGACATTCTGGGCCAGTCCTGCCAGTCAGTACTACGCTACCCCAACAAAATCATGGTCTACCTTAATCTGCTGCCCCGCCCAGAGCGTACGCCAGAAAGCCGGACATGGCCGCCCGTTCTGGATACTCACAGCCTCTGAAGCCCGGTGTACAGCTCCATGTCGACGTCCTTCAGCGTTTGAAGATCTGTCCAGTTCTCTATGTGTCTGTAACAAGATTGGAAAAGGAGAGTCAGACAAGAGATGCGCAGGACAGCTTAAAATAAATAAGCCCAAGTTGGGTGCTACTTCAGATTATTTATTTTTCTAAATATGTCGAAACGATAATAACCGATGGGGAGTTATTTCACAGCCGTCCGACTTGAGTGGTTAAACTCCGAAAGAACCGACATGCGGACCTCTTCAGGTCACACTAGTGCAGCGGTGTCTCTGGACCGCTCACCGCCCCCCCCCGTGACACAGTATCATAAATACAAATATACTACAAAGCTATACAGTTTGTACCTAGAGCTATCTTCATTTATTGTGCTGATCACTGGTGTATATCCATGAAATAAACTGCGATTCGGTCCTGGACTTTTGGGTCCCCCCACGCACCCAGGATAAAATTTTGCCTACGGGGGGACTTCCCGCGTTGAGGGGGGAAGGGGGGGGGTTTCCTTGATAACTTTTCTGGAGCGAAACATTTCGCCAGCCCACATACCCATTGGCCCAGCAGCAGAAAATGCCCGGTATGCCAGATGGCCGCCCAGCCTTGCAGGGAGCGGAGGATGTGGTCATGGTTTTCTGTATATTTCCTTATCAATACATTTCGTATCCACTGAATTCTCTGGAATCGAACGTTTAAATACGCTGATTGGGGAGGAATCCTAGAAGATTATTAACCTCCACATGAAAGCCCCCATAAGAGTTCCCAACCACTTGATGACTGCGCCATACGTTGTGCAAAAAGTTCACAGACCAGTAAGGCTTCCCAAACGTCAGGGGTCGTAAAAATACGTGGCTTGGAAATATCCGATTCATTTTTGGAAATTACGCAACCCCTCCCCCAAGTCCCCAGCGTTCTGCTGTCCGGTAGATTGCTGGCTACGGACTTGGGTTGAAACCATCACACTAGAGGTTGTTCATATTGTTATTATGTGACATCTTGTTTGTAGGATTATCTATAAGTGAGTCTGGAGAAAACCATACGTGTAATCCTACCTGTACCTCATCCGCTCACTTTGTGCTGCGAACCAGTCGTAGGAAAGGTGATTTATAGCTAAAGGTTGTTATTATGGTTGATAGGCGGAGCTGACAGCCGTGGTAAATGTAGTAGGAGCCGGAGGTAAATCAGCTGTACGTGCGTCTCTCTGCGCGCTTCCGTGCGCGTCCCCGCCGCTGAACCGCGACGGCGCTGGACCGTGAACGCAGTTAATGCTGCGCAGATTTACTAGGCGCTCAGATCTGCTGCGGTCACCCGGAAAATCAGGCGGTTTTCGTATGGTACGCCGTGCAGCTCATCCTAGGGAACATCACACACGTGAAACTTTTGGGAATTACTTTAGATGTTTATATCTGCTGACAGAGTAAACGGGGAGCTCCGGCAACGCGATTTATTTCTTCTCTTTGAACTGGGATGAATATTGGGAAGCGAATGCAACATAAACTCCGAGACATGCGCGAATAAATGGTTTCATCCCGTCTCTGAGCGTTGGGGCGATGCCCTCTTAGTATCCGAGGTCTCGGCATCTATTACTTCTATAAAGGAAATGAAAAGGCTTGTGTGTCTGAAACACACACCGAACTGAAAGTGTTATGGGGGTAGTAAATTTCATCTGTTATCGTTATCAGAGACCCTTTAATGGACAATCAGTTATGGAAGATGGAGTTACCACTTTGCGGGACGATGGCTAACATTGGACTTTCCACACTGATCGGACAACTGATGCACATCCCAATGTATCATCATCATCATTAACCTTTGTAATTGCTCGCTATCCCCAGATATTTCAGTTCTATGCGCAGTAACGATGCCGGAAGCATCTGGAAAATGAGGTTCGCGATGTGCAACAAACAGAAGAAACAGTGTTCCGCCGCTTCTGTATAAATCAATACCCACTGAAATTAAAAACGAAAGCGAATAAAATTCTAATTGATTGCCGAGTTCAGCCCAGACTTCACACGTAAATTTCTCTTGGGATTAATTGGCCAATACACTAAGTGACCAGTTGATCAATTGACCATCTAAGTGGCCAGTAATGGGAATGCAGGACTCGGGGGAGGCTGTGATGCCGGAGAAGCTGCGCCCCGTCGCGGCGTGTCCCGGGGCTGCCAATTCTCACGCTCCCAGACTCTCACGCAAAACATCGTAGGCAAATTTATATTATTTAATTACAAACCTAAAATTAGCTACGTCAAAACCGTGTGGGTAGTTCGCAAACCCTACAGACTATTTATAAGGGAATAAAACTGTTACATACATGTAACTTTGTGTGCGGACTTGTCTGGAATCGAAAATCTCAGCTGACCGAAGTTGGCAAGCATGGTGTCCCCCTCCCGCGTCCACCGAAAGGAAGAGAGCCCAGACCAGTGACCTCAACATGTTTATTGTTGCGTGTCTCCAACACAATCGCGAGACTATTAATTGATAATGCTTACGATGCAAAATGTACCGAGAGGGACACCCCACCCCCGGCTGTCTGGCCACCCCATTGTGTAAGGTCTGTCTGTGCTCTTGCTCTTCTTTCCCTATAGGGAAAGTTCGTCATCCCTAAATGTGGTATTTGTCACCAGGGGTTAAAAGACCATGTGTCTCATTCGGTGAAGAGAAACCCAAGGTGCAGAAGTATAAAAAAAAACTGACGTACTGCATCTGTATAGTTTTTTATTTTTATTTTTACCTTTAGCGACTAAATATTTTATAGCTAATTTGGCCGCACTTAAATACAAGTCAAACACGAGTACAATAAATAATGCATGTTTATCGATCTCCTGGCCTCAAGCGGGACCCGGCCAAACACGTCCGTCATAAAGTCTGAGGCAGGCGGTCTGCAGCAGAACGTGTTTGCCGAGCCGAAAGGGTGACGCCTTCTCACCGGGACGCAGCCCGCCCCTAAATGGCGTAATCACTGGTGTTCTGAATCCACTCGTGGACAGCCGAGTCTCATCTATAAACTACGTGCAGTCCAGGTCCGCCTGCTCCCGTTTAACTCAGTATAATTAAGGGTCTCAGGTTCAGTTTTCCACTAATGCCATTAGAGATTTGGTGTACCAAGCACTCCTCTCTCTTAATAGGTATTGCCAATGAATCACAGCCTTGTAAAACTGTATTTGGGCCAGATCAACAAATTACAACTTGTCTGGAGTGCAATCGTGGCCTCCTACCAGCAGGTAGCCAGGATTTGGTTTGTGACCTGTGTTGAATTTGGCTTCATTTTCAAGACCTCCACACAGCACAAGCTGCGTATGCCAGTTAAGGACATTTCCATTAACTAACTAAGCCGTTTCTCTTTCCAGCCAGTGTGAAAAATCAATCTGGTACTTATTGGGATGTCACAGTGTCTACAATAACCAAACTCTGTTCACATCTAAAGTCATTATTAGGCAAAATTTCTATATATACACATATTGCAAAACTCAGTATCTCTCACTCTTGACTCTGAAAGCAGGAACAAACAAATGGTTCTTTGATGGATCTATGTATTATATAACCATCCATCCATCTTTTAACCAGTCACAACCATGTTTTTGTCGTGGTCTGGGTCATGGGTCTGGGTAATATGTATTTTAATGGATTTTAGGTCATTTATTGAAAATGTGTTGAATATATAAGTGAAGTCAACCAAGAATCATACACAAGTCCTGTCAGTCAGTCTATCTGGAAACATCTGCGGCCATGCAAACTAATAAAATGCAGGTTTTGTCTTTGGAGTGTGTGACACCGGAAGGCAGGGCACCCCCTGCTGCTCCGATGTTGTGTTCCTGCTCAGAGCATGACAGAAGGCAGCTTGATGGAGCCTAGATCACTGACAGATTCATTTAGAAGGACATGCAACACGGAGCAGGACTGCCGGGGCCGGAGACTTTCTGTGAGGGATGTGAAGACCCAGGCGGAGGGGGTGGATTGCCCCAGTAGTAAATTTACTCTGTCCCCAGTCATCAGCATATCAAGGCGTCTCTCTGGGAGAGCTCAATCCAAAACCTGAGAAACAATCACTGTTCAGGTCTGAGAGTAAATAATGACCTTGACAAAACTAAGGACATCAAAAGTCCATATTTTCCCTTAGGTTTGACCTTATATTAATTTCCGTTTTGATGTATCATCATGGCAGAGTGGACACATAATTTTCATTAAGTTACTTTAACTGACCGTACATATTAGGAAGCAAATGTCAAGGTTTAAAAGTCAATATGTGGTCTGTGACCCTCTGGCATCATCAGTAATGAGCTGAGCTTGTCGGAGAGACTGACCTGAATGTTCAGGTGAGAGCCCTTCATTGGCCATCAGGCTTTTATTTAACCTCACCCATCCGTAAAACCTCACTAAAATGGTCCCGACTCATTTCATACAGTCTGCTTCACTGCGGTCTCGTCTTCTGCCTCCGTCGTCAGAACACTGCAAGTGTCGGTGCCCTGATGCTGGTTCTCCGCAGGTACTGTGTGGGTTCTGATTCACAGCTTTAAGTATTTCCCTGTGGTCAGGACAAGATGTAGGCAGGGTGATGGTTCTGTGGGCCATGTTTCTGGGGCTTTCTGGGTTTGAGTCCTGCCCTGACTCTGTTCGAGGTCTCCTAATTGCCCTTAGCATGTAAGTGTGCCCTGTAGGGAGACCAGCATCCTGAATTCCCTACCATGGATAAGCACTTATTGATAAAAGGATGGAAATTAAGATGCTTCTTTCAGCTATATCTATTTCAGTGGTGCCTTGCGTTTTGCAGGACTTTTATATTCTCCTCTGAAGAAGCACTTCCTGTTTAAGCTTCAGAATTAACAGGAAGTTCTCTGGTGTTCAAAAATGATCAATGAGTCTTGGGTTCCTAACCCTTGTACCATCTGCAGCTCACTCCTGAACACACACAAGACTGGCCTGATGCCCTCTGCATGGAGTCGGCTCCGAAGCCTTCCAGAGCCACCTCTTTCAGCCCAAAACTGTTCACCCCATTTCGTTTTATCATAACTCTTCATACATTTTCCTGGAAACCCACTTGCTCCGATTATGACATGGTTGGCATGATAGATTTAACAGTCAACAGCAGTTGTAAGGTATGCATTGCTCACGAGGTCTTTGTATTTTATCATGCGATATCAGCGACTTGTGGGATGATTACGTTGCTATTACAGCTACTCTGAATCATGAAGTAATGAAAACAGTATTGCCTCATTAGTAGAGTAGTATCCAATCACATTACTTTCAAACTTCCTTGTGTTGTGTGGCTATGCCACGTGGACTTTGTAGTCATTTGCACATACGAATAGTAAGCAGTGCAATGCAGTGGAACGCGTACCGTTATCCTGCCGCTGGCCAGCAGCGAATACGGAGGCCTCACTCGCCGAAGTAACAACAGCACAACACCGCTGTGCAGACACGGTGGGCGGGTGCAAGAATAAAAACAGTAGCCACTGCTCTTGCCTGCTCCCCTAGAGGGGGCGCTGAAGACAGCTCAAGGTCTCAGACCTCATATCTTTCACGCAAAGTTCCCAGAGCACAGCGGCCCATTGATTTACCCCCAATTTCATGGACAAATATGGTACCTTTACTACATTTTACCTCAGTGTTGATTGCTGCTGACATAAGTGAGTCTCTTAGAATCATCCAAGTCTGCATGTCACGGATATAAAGAGAGTTCTTCACGTGAGTCTTACAGGGTCACATTTGTCCCCCCACCCGCCCCCCTCTGCATGATTTCATAACAACTGCATTGATCATATTACTAAAAACACTCTGCTTTCGTGAATTACCACTGGGTAGGGCTACACTGCTGTCTGAACTGAGTCACAGTTAGTAAATACGATGGAAATTTTTCATCACTAAATGGAGACTGACTCCGTCTGTTAATAACACTACTCACTGAAAAGAGTTGTCATGGAAACCTGACATTTTGCTGAATACTAATGCAGACTAATAGATCTTTTAAAATGTGAAAGTTATAAACAATATTGGTATTGCTGGGGAATTCTCAGTGCTAATCTAAATAATTAGACCCAATCATAATTCATGCCCCCAACCCTATTTTGTTCTGCCATTTAATTAAATTGGCAACGGGTTCAAAGAAGAAAAGGGCAGATTTAATAGTAATTTTTTTCCACACGTAAAAGTTGCATCAGGTGGTTATTTTTGAACACCTCTGAAAAAAGTCCATGTACTGTTCCGGTCCCCATAGAAAGGTCAAGATCACAAAATAAAGTAGCAATCTCTGTGTTACTTAAAAACTCCTTTTGCCAGTACAGTTTTGCAGTGGTGCATATAGAGCACCAGGTAGGCACCTTAGAGAAAAGCATGGCTATCTTGTGGGTGTTAGGACCCCGCGGTCACCATTTACATCCTGGTGATTTTTCACATTGACTCTCTGTCAAACTTTGCTAGCATGCTGGATATTTCAATTAAATAAATGATCATATCATGCTGGAAGCCAGCCAAACGTGCCGTTCGGCATGCAAATCTGAAGACCGTTTTTTACCAAGGGACTAAAATGAGCTTCAAAGTCCTCCCGTCTGGAAAGGCTGATAAATGCTTCTGTGAGCAAGCCTTAGGACTAGCATCAGGCACAGGCCTGGTTATGGCCATATTTATGTGAGCGATTAGTATTACAAACCATATTTATTTTCCTTCTTCGATCAGACTTTCCATAAACGTCTGCTCCACAGTTCTCATATCATCATACAACAGTAATATGTCTGCCATCCGAATTCGACCACCAGTCAAGGCTAAGCAGATATGGCTTAAGTACAAGACGGGGGGCAGCGTACCCCCAGGACAGGACATGAGGCAGATCACTCTAGGCACTGTAGCACACACTGGGTGTTTTTGCCTCGCTCCATATATCAAAGGATGAGTCGGTTGCATCCTCGCCGAACGAGACCAATGATTCACTGCACCCCAAGTTCCTTCGTGGAAGGCAAGTTAGCAAGGTCGGTCTTGCCGAGACCACAAATACGATCTCTGTGTTCTTGGTATTGAGAAACACCCACTCTCACATTAGGGGCAATTTTAGAGCCATTAGTTGACCTGAACCCGAAGAAAATTGACGTGTATAGAAGGAAAACACAAAGCACTAGATCTGGACTGGATCCTGCCGCCTTGGAGGTGTGAGGACACTGCACCATCCAGCCCTAAGCTTCCATTTTATTATTACGCCACGACCATCAAAAGGTGGAGAGGGTAGTAATAAAAGTACACATCTTTTCACTTCAAAAACTGCAAAAAGCCAAATAGGTCCCTGCTTCAGAGATATGAAAGGCAGCACAAAGTACAGACGTGAGATCGGGATTAGTCAGTGCCATCGGCGTGCAGTTCTGCCGGAGCTCGCGGTCATGTCATGGGATCTTGTAGGTGTAAAATGTTCAGCTCGCTGGTTTATTCTTGGTGGGCTGTGGCCCACTAGCTGTCAGAGGAGTGGGTCGGATTCGGATCCTTTTGTGAATGTGAGTGGTTACCTTGGTTACCTGAAATATATGCATCTGAAGAGTAAGCGTTGAGTGTGTCATCATCATCTGTGGGTGTAGTGTTTGGCTTATTCTGGGCCTCCTTATGAGGTCCGCTTTATTTCATCGGTCTCTCTGTTCTCCGTGGTCTCGCCCGATGTCACGGATCACAGATTACGAGTAGCCATCCAGTCAGGCTTGTAATTGACAATTTTGGTTACAGATTACCCATGTTTGGTGACGGTGATGCGTTCTAGACGGACCGTGACTAAAACGAAAGGATTCTGAGCGCAGAGCAGGTGCTGGCCTGTAAGTGTAGTGGGGGGGGGTCTGCCTCGCTTTCATAACCACTCGTCTTTGCTCTCCTCCTTCCTTTACTTACCGTCGCCTACGGCGACAGCACAGTTTCCCATCTTTCGGGATTGCCTTATTTTCTGCATGTGGCTCGCATACATTACACTAAACACTGCTATATGATGAAATCCAGCCTCATCTTATAACTGCAGCCATTGACACATACAGTGAATTACATCTGAATGGCTAATTTATCTTTTTTATGTTAAACACTCTGTAATATTTTCAGCCTTTTCCTTGTATTGTGCCACTGTTTGCCCCAGCTTATCTTTAGCCACTGTTCTGCAATCACATTAGTTGGACTTGCCTTAATACGTATAAATATTTAAGGCGTATTGCTCAAACAGAGTTGTGATTGTCGGTTTGCAGCATATGCAAATCGTATCTTTGCTGCACCCAGAGATTATGCTCTGCGGAAGAGCTACGATGTTCAATAACACATACAGCTGCAGTTTGGGGAGTTCAAAAAAAAAAGAGAGGATTTTCCTGAAACAGAAATTCCCCAGAGGCATCGAAAGATGTATTTAAACAACAGCAGTGAGCAAGAACTAAAATTACTCCGAAACAATACATGTATCAATTCCGTTCCTATTAAAGATTAACATAATTAAGGAATGTTTTAAAAGAGGTAATCAGTTTCCAAGTACATATTATTCACAAATGTGAACACCAAATCCCAAAAGGGTGACAGACATGAAAACATGCAACGTTTCAGGGATCAAACGCACTAGCTGAGATTACGGGTCTTGGGACTGGTGTCAGCGCTGGGGTTCCGGCAAAAAACAAACAAAAACAACCCTACATATAAAATAAATCACAAGTGAGAAATAAAATAAAAAAATAAACTTGATTCGCTCCCCCCTGAGATGGCTGGCCTACATACATACATACACGTAAGGAAAGAGACAGTGGAAGTTGAATTTATTAAATATATTTTCTTAACTGCGATGGGTTGGCGCCCCATCCTGGGTTATTCCCTGTCTTATACCCATAGCTTCTGGGATAGGCTCCAGACCCCTGCATAGGACAAGTGGGTATAGGTGATGGATGGATGGATGGATGGATGGATGGATGGGCATTTTCTGAAAATGATTCAGTGTTCCATTCAGATCGCACCCCTTGCAGGACGTCAAAAGCATCGCACCCTGAGTAGCATTAATACATAATTAAATTCCTTCATGTCAAACACCCACCAGTGATTATGTGTACATTCTCCTAAAGAGCCTTTACACATACAGACCAAACTCAGTCAGGTTGGACTGAAAGCAGCTGTTAGTTTTGGCCAGTTAGCTCTGGCAAAGACTGAAACTATTCAATCCGGCCCGGTATTTAAAAATGAGCCTGTTCTGGGCCCACATCGCTCTTCTTTAACGCTCCAGTGACAAAATATGACTCCAGGCCTTTCTTGGTCCACAAAGCCAGGTGGCTTTTCTCTCTCTCTCTCTCTCTCTCTCTCTCTCTCTCTCTCTCACACATCCATCTATCCATACATTTCTATGGGGAAAACTCTAATCCCAACATGACAACCTTAAGCCCTACCCAACCCTTACCTTACCCATAAGCAACCAAACAAAATTCAAGACTTTAAAAAAGCAGTTTTAGTTTTTTGATTGCATTCGCGGATATTTGTGGGGACCTGAAAAATGGTCCCAGCAACATCAAAGTAACAGGTTTATTACAGTGTGGGGAACATTTGGTCCTTAACCATAAGTAACCAAGCAAAATAAAAGACTTTTGGCATTTTTAGTTTTTTGTTTGAAGTCACAGACTTTTATAAAATTGAGTTTCCCCTTGGGGGGGGACCAAAAAGGTGGTCCCCACAACGTCAAACAGACAGGTTTTTATATACGTGTAATATATACATGAGACACACACACACCCACACACACATTCCTGCGCTCTCCCCATAATTGCGCCAAAACGGGGTGCCCCCTAACATTTTTGCCAGCAATAATGAAGGCGAATGCTATGATGACACGCTCGTTTAACGCCCCCCCCCGCCGCAGCACCGTGGAAACTTCAAAGAAAGTCAGCTGGCTTTTCAAATAAGGGTAAAATATGACAGCATATTTACATTAATTTTAATCAAAGTACGTTCATAGTGGAATGCCCTTTGGGATAAACTGAATAAGCAGAGATAGTGATTCATGTGGCTCTACATATTGGCATGAAAAAAAAAAAAACATTAATTACAATTTTGTCTCTATGTCACAATCATTTACCTTTAATTAAATAAAAATCGCGTACACACTGAAATGTGAGAAATTACCGAACAAGCATGGCGCTGAATCATGCATGTTACCATTTATACCGATCCCAGACCGTAAGAAGCAAGAATACAACAAAAAAAACATGTAATGAATAAATATCCACACTTGGACCTGTGTCTCTCTGCAGAGGACTGTCGGTGTAGTTATGGGGACAAAACAGATCCCAACAAATAAGGGCCTGAAATGCTAAATCCCACATTCCACAGCGATGAGATGTTAGACGAGGTCCCCAAGCAGGCCGCAGTGACACCAAACCATCACCGCAGGCGACAGGAGAACCGGAGAACGTGACAGGACCCAGACACATCAGAACGACAAAAGACTTCAGGTTTACAATATATTGGTGACTTTCATTATATAAAATAGAATTATAGGATTAATTATGGGCTTAATATCAGAATATCAGAAGTGAAAATAAATTTTGTGCTGAATACTGATACCTTCAGTTTGTTGCACATCCCATTATACAGAATTAAACGTAGGGGGTCCAATTAAAACTTGAATCGGCCCATAAGACAGGTGTAGAGGCCTTGCCCTGTCCAGGAGGTTTGGTTTAAACACTTCAGTCCCACTCTGTATGTGAAATAGAAAAATAAACTCCACAATTTTCATGAGTTAACTTTAAGATAATCATATTAATGAAATCCTGTAACCACGGGACCTCTCTGGCCGTCTCTAACAGCTGCATTTTTTTTTGTTTTGTTTTGTTTTGTCTTGTAAGACCTGTGAACAAATGCAGTGAAGCGGGGGTATTTCACTGCTCAAAGGGATTAAGCTTCTCTGAAAGGTTCCCTTGGCACCTGAGACGAGGAAACATTCCAGGGAATAATTCACACACCAGCGCATTACGAGGGAAAGGATTCAGAATGCCACCGCGAGAGGGAACGGAACGGATGCTTACATAACCGGAACCCGCAAAGTCCTTGCCACAAGGACAGCGATGGCGTGTGACATGTCGCCCTGGAGACGGCAGCGGGTCTGCTTGATGATAGCGGGTCTTCTGTGTTCTCTCAGGATCCAGACTGCTTAGCACAAGCCTGCTCGGGGGCCCTGAAACCAGCACATCTACCAGTGGTCAGTGGTCATGGGCACCACTGACACCATGAATAATACCGGTCTGTCCTCGCTTGACAAAAGCTGTGCTGGGACAGAGCCTAGATACCTGGTCTGTCTAGTTTCCTTGCACATGGGAGTCCTCACAATGGTCATCTTTCCATATATTCATATGAATCTACAGCAACGCTATAAAGGACAGCCAGCCACGTCCCCGGAGACCAAGCTGGTAATGAAGAAGCGGGAGTCCAGTGCAACTTCCGATGTATTCCAGACCCCTTGATGCGATGTCATGGTAATTTCAAATTAAGGGTGATAACAGCAACAGCGCCACCTCAAGGACCACAGGGGAAAGCCAGGGGATGCTTTGCGTTATTAAAGGCACGCGGGAGCTCCAGCATGAGGGTTATTTGCACGTTTCCGTGATGAGTGTGAGGAGCGATATCGTTATTCTGGGCGTCCACCCCAGTGCTGCTTTTAATGTCTCTCGCTCCGCAGAAAACGTGGGAAAGCTACAAGTAATACCACCCCGCCCACCGCGTGTTTAAATCTGTGAAAAACACGGGTGAGTAGCCAATCAAAAATCACCCCTGGGGCTCGATCCGGGGGCCAGCGCTGAAGAATTGTGCCGATGACGGAACACCCTTGTGCCCTTGTGTGACGCACGATTATCAAGCGTCATCTGTGCGATTTTGCACCAAACAGCCCAAAAACGTCATACCCTGTCTCAGAGGGGTCTGGTTGGATTTGCATCGTAACGAGGAGCTCTTTCATTCCCCCCCATATGCTCCCCCCCCTCCCCTCCCCTCCCCTCCCCCATTATGTAAGAGCGGGGCTCACTCCTCTAATGGAAAGCTTTGGCACTATCTGCCCAGAAACACTCATCAAGCTAATTGAAACACGGAAAGGTTTTTTTCCCCTCTGCTGAAAGCCGTGTGATAAGGAGAAAGCCAGCTAGCAGCGGCCCGTGGACAGCAGTCCCAGGAAAGTCTGGGTGACCTAGACGTCACCGACGACCTTTGCGCTTTGGCAGTGAAGAAAGTAGCTGGCAAACAGCCGCCAATCGATGCTTCTGCTCAGCGGCAGAATTACAGCAGAATCTTCACTTTCACTCCGAACAAATATTAGTCACTAAATTAAAATTGACTAAATCTAATTAGCCTTACTATAATCAGTAAGATTTAATGTACTATAAACATGGTTGTTAACGGGAAAAATCACAGCTTCCTCTGTGAAACAACGCAAATGAAAACGACAACTTTTTGGCTCATTACACACACTACGCACGATTAGACGTTAATATTCATATAATGAGATCGTTTCAGTGTGACACTCAAAATGAACAATACCGTCATTAATTAAAGGTAAACTTTTCATTGAGTCCAACATACTCCAGGAGTAATTTAATTGAAGACCAGATGATCAGCCTTAAAATCCATCCCATCGGGCAGCAAAGTTGTAATTATTTTGAAAATAGTACAGCAGAGAGCATTCCCGAATATCCAAGGCAATTATAAATTAATTAAACTATGATGTCCTAGAGAATTTGCAATGGATGAATGAATGGGTCAAGTATTCTCCATTGATGCGCTATACCTATAGTCCAATTTTACGCTGTTGTATGCATATTGATTGCATTTCAGTACCAAGCTTCATAGGAACAAAGGATCAAAACCGCATTATTCCTTCCAAAGAACCTAAAACGATTAACTATTACCGTAAAACACAGCCCTTGATGTGGCGTGTGAATGTAGATTTCACCAAAGTTAAATAATGACCCAAATCACAATAATAACCGCAACCTTAACCAGGAAAACCGTTACTAAGCTGCGGCTACAGGCTAAAGGCTAAAACTGGACATCCTTCATTTCTGATGCAAACTGAGGCAGCCTCCGGTGAGAACGTGGGAGGGAGGATGTATCGTGCTGTTGCTTTTGAACCGTTTCTGAAAAGGATGGGACATCACCCTGCCCACATCTCCCGTTCCCTAGGCCCAGTGCATAGCATGGATCTGCTGAAGGCACTCCAAAGGTTATTTACTGGAGTGTTACCGATTATCTGCGGATGAGAGACATTTGCAGTTTATGACCCAGAGTTCAGGGAGTGGGTTTTGACAGAATCTACCTTTCTAACCTGGACCTAAAAAAATACACAGTGTCTATGGATTCAAAAGACATGGAAGAAAAAAAAAACGTTACAAATGTTAAGTATGTACAAATTCCAGAATACAATCCATCTGGGGACTGTGGACAGGTCATCTAAATACCAAAATGTAGTCAAGCTACAAGAGAAAGAAAGATGAAGGGTGCAGAGAACTCTGACACATCCTGAGAAAGATCTCATTAACTGCAATGATGAAATGACTGGATTAATATTGGCTGCAGTATATGACAAAAACTGCACCTGTTTGACGCAGAAATATCTCTGCCTCTGACTCTGATTTGCTGTGATTAGCAGATGCTTATTCCACAAAAATCATTTGCGCCAACCTGCTCTTTCAGAAGACTGAAAAAGACTGGCTCGCACACAGTCTAATTGATAACCATCTCACGTCTCAAAGAACGTTTTCCGTCGCTTCGGAGTGACCTTTACTCTGCAGATCTATATCTCACCCGAAAGTCGAACGCACCGCGTGACCCAGTCTAAAACTGTTTACAACAGACAATTAGAGGAGCACGGCACTGTTGCTAAATGTGGAGGCACCCGCTTTGGTCTTAAGCCCTAATGGACAAGCAGCTGAATGTTTAAAGTTATATGTGTTACTAATGGGCATTGGGACATTTCTCAGGGAAGGTCGTTGGGTTTGTGATGAAGGAGCATTTCTGTCCTGGGCATCCTGGGCTTTGTGTCCCTGAATTCTGCTGCTGATAAAATCTTATGAACAACTGATGTATGTATTTACGTATGTATTTACGTATGGATGGACGGATGGATCCAGGGCTACAAATTAAGCTCATCCACTTGCCTGAGGTAGTTCATTTAGACGACAGATGAGTACAAAAAAAATGTATACTAGCCCACTGGTCAGTGACTGCATATCAAACTGCAGGCTTTGCTGAACTAGCCCAGCTGGCTAGTAGAAAAAAAATTCTTAAGTTCCACCCGTGATTGTGCTGTTTTTAAAAGTGTGAGCTGGTCTATTTAAGAAGCAGCTAAGAATGGGGGGGGGATGACTGCTCTGGAAATGGTGTACGTGAGATCAGCACTTTGCTTCCATGACACCCACGTCCCCCCACCCGGAGGATTCCACCGGCACTCGCGCGTCCTCGAGCAGGCCCGTCAACATTCTACACCACCGACGTCGTCAGAAAGTCCAATGGATGACGGCCAGCTCTCTCATCATCTCATCATGCAGCAACACGGTCCCTGGGGAACCAGGCTGTTCTGTGCAGGTAGAGATCTTCCTCAGCAGGGAGGAAACACATCCGGATGGGATTAGGCAGGCGACCGGTGGGCAGAAGGGACAGTATCAAAATAAAGGAATTGAACAGAATATCTCACTTATGCTACAATTTGTAAATCACTACAGAAAAAAGTGTATAAAGAAATAGGTGTAATAAATGTGAGCCTCACTCCTCTTTGTGTAAGCCCATTACCTCCTGATCTTAAGCCAAGCTCTAAACAGCCTGTAAATGCAGATATATATATATATATGGATATATATGGATTTGATAGGACCTAACCCAGCATGTCTACTGCATTCTGTTTCTAGACTATTCCTGTTTTGACGGTTTCTCTTACTTTATTCATAGCTTTAAACATCCCTTAAATAGCTAACAGACCTGTGAAGTAGAATCAATCTGGGAGCCGCTGGTCTGTTTTCTGTTGCTGTTCTGTGCTGCGTTACAGTCCCCAGTATGGCAGGTACAGTTACAGCCTAGGAGGGTTTCGAACGGAGCAGCAACCTTGTCAAACAAACTCTGCCGACGCTGTTAATGTTCAGCTGGTCCAGGGAAATAGAGCGAGCATCGGTATATTTGATATGTAAGTCAATATGCCCTGGAAACAGTCCATAACCAAAGCGCACAGGTTAAGTACTCAGGGGTACTCCTCCGTCAGCCCCACCCTCACCCAGCAGAAGACCTCAACAAGCAACTTCAAGGATTTCAAGCCTCTGTTTTAACTGCAGCCTTCCCGGTAACAAAGTTTTCTATGTTCTGCCTTGAGATGGTTGGAGCCATTTTTACCCCATCATCTCAAATAAACTTTCCAAGTTACTGTATGACTTGATATTTACACACTTTAAGGTCAAAACGAGCATTTTCAAAATCTAAATGATGTACAGTACTGTTCCCAAGTGTCAAATCTAATCAATGCCTTTTTCACCTTACACATTGGGAGCTTCCAAGACACGTCGTCAAAATGAAAGTCTTCTATACTCCAGGTAATATAACTATCACATTCATAGAATTGACGCCATGTGAGATTCATTGTTATCATTTTAGATGGCCTTTCATGACCTTGCCCATACACAATGTCAAGTACATATGCAATCTGATGAGTTACAACTGTAGAACTATAAGCAGTTGCTAATCTTTCCCGAAATCATTTTAAAAAGAAACTAATCATGCATAATATATTACCCAGATTAAAACTGCAGGTTAAGGGCTATTGAGGGCCTTTACATAACAAGTTAAGTAGGTTACCAACAGATAGACTATCGTTTGTGTGAGGAAATACATTTATCCAGATGTCACAGTCCAGGCGTGAATACCTAACGAATAACTTTCATATAAATTAATAATACAAACATGATTATATGATTGTTATCATATAATATGTTATTAATATTTAGTAAAGCTGTAAAGGTATTTTAGGACTTTATGGTATACTTACATGCTGCTTATGAATGCTCTGTGAATGCATTATGAAGGTGCAGTTAATGGAAAGCATTACCGGTTCCATTTCATAAATTATTTTAAATAAAATACTTTTCTCTGATATTTTCAGAAAGCTTGCTAGTTTGACATGAAAGTAAGATTTATATGCTGGGTGAAAACATTTTATATTAGATTGTGGGCAGTTTAATCGGGTTAGTTTAACACATTGAATGGCGGTAGTTTAAGAAAAAGCTAAGGATGGCTATAACCACCCGACTGTGTTTTGCTGTTGACTGATAATATTAAACATACTTACTATTATAATCTACAGTATATGGAGGGCCTGCTGGCGATTTGACAAATTCTTTGTTAGTACATTGTACTTTTCACACTTGAATATATGCAGTAGTTCTCCCGTATCCGTGAGTGAGAAGCAGGGGCGTCGTAGGGACATGGATACCCTGTCAGATTCAGGGGGCCCAGCATTTTACAGGGGTCCATGAATAGGTGATATTTTGTAAGCGGGCTAGAATGTTTAGCTACACCCCCGGTGATACGATCTAAGACCTACCACAGATTTCCGAAATTACAGATAATAGTGAACATCTGCAAATTTCGTATAAAATGTAATTTTTGTGTACATATATATGGTAAGCTTTAATTGATAAAGTACACACAGTAATACATTACCAGTAATACATACAGTAATAATAAAGTACACTGTACATTATTATACAATACTGTACTCTCTCTAATGAAGGGAATGCTGATGTTTTAGCTTAATTCTCAAGAGATGATTGAGCAATTAAAAAATATGTATCAAGGGATGACGGAGCAATGAAAATCATGCTTTTTATACCCCTCAAAGGATGAAGGAACTATGAAAAAACATATCGTTACACATTTTACAATTTTTTTTTCCCCAGACCGCGGTAAACCACGGCAAACTGATACCACAGATTCGAGGGACTACTTTATGTTAATTTATTTAGCGATTTTTGTCCAAAGCAACATGCAAACGAGGAAGATAATACATCATGGACTCTGTGCTACTGTGGCTTTGATTTTCCAAAGTGTCATAGGGTACAGAGCAAGTATAAGAAGAATGTGTAATTCTGGTGCAAGCAGCAGGAACGATTATCCTGAGCCTTTACAGATGCAGGACGTCGAAGGACGACTGGCCTGGTGTCAGAAACCTTGGGGGAGCTGGTGACTCGCCACACAACTGGCTCCTTATCTGACATAAAGTACCTCTGAAATAAAACCAATAAAACCAGTGGGGCTTCAGCCCAGACGGCTGGACCCATTTGCCGCTTGTTCTTGGGCGCCACACAGCCCCGTTTCACGTTGTAGAAATTTCACACCTTATAAAGTCTGGGAGCGATTAAAGAAGATGCAAGCATTTACAAATATAGCACTTAGGAGAGAGCCACCTGCGGTCAAGCTAATCGCTAAACACTAAGTAGGTTATTACGTAAGAGACGGAGTAAATATTTACATGAGAAACTCGAAGACATGACAACCTGCACACCGAGTTTAATCATGTAAATCAAGACCGAACAGGCTGAACTTTAACTTTTTTGTGTGTTTTTGCAACCTGAAGCTCCTAGGATCGTGCACACAGTTGCTTGCGAAGTCTGTCAACAGAACAGAGTAGCCAAGGTCAACAGTAAAATACAAAGATCGTTCACTGAGCGGACATCAAACTCAAAATCAGCGATGAAGCTATGAGCAAACCAAAATGTATTCCAGATTTTTATCTGGAAAATTGGTGTTCATTTACAGTATAGTATACATAAGTAGGCCTATACATTTATAACCAAATCGCTATTGAATGTTGCTATAAAAACAAAGACTAATATGAAAATAAACCAGACAAGATGAGACAGATTTATATTTGAATGTACATTCAGTGGGCGCTTTTAGGTTATACCTAGTTGATACTGGGTAGGACCCACTTTATTAGGAATCCTTAGCTAATACTGGGTAGGATCCATTTTATTAGGAAGGCCTTGCTAGTACTGGGTAGGACCCATTTTATTAGGAATCCTTAGCTAATACCATGTAGGACCCACTTTATTAGGAATGCCTTGCTATTAATGAGGAGGGCCAACTTTATTATGGCACAACTAGTTAGTGCCAGGTAGGACTCATTATGGTCTCTAGAACCACGCCAGGTGTAGATGAGCTGTGCATTCAGAGAAACCTTTCTGCACGCCCCTCTTTTACTGCACTGTTATTTCTATACTTGTGGTTTCCTTCATTCCCGGCTCTAACAAGTCAGGCCATTCTCCTCTGACCATTCTTATTAACAAGGTGGTTTCCTGCCACAGAAATGCTATCCAGTGAATGTTTTTGTTTCATCGCAGCATTCTCTGTAGAAGCAGTAGTGCATGAAAATCCTAGGGGAGTGGCTGTTTCTAAGATGCTGGAACCACCGGCTACTACACCAACAGTCATACTCATACCAGGCAACACTCCCATCATTCCCGGGAATCTCCCACATTCCGAGGCCATCTCCCACATTCCGAGGCCATCTCCCAGCACCTTCCCATTTTATTGATTCTCCTGGGAAACTCCCATAATTTGCTTGGCCCTCAAACTAATTGTCGAACACGGATCCATAAGTTATGCATGTTTGTTCGACATTAGCTAGGTTGCCAAATCGTCTATGAAACACAATCCACGCACTACACACAATTTCAACACATCTGTCACCACAACCTGGCAACCCACAGCCTGATTCACGGGTTCTGCACAGCTGGGGGGTATTCCACGAAACAGGATTAAAGGGATAGTCTGACTTGTTTTGACAAGTCTGGCTCATTTAAGTAGGAGTTCCATTCCATCAAAGTGTCTTAAATGAATCCCAGCTGAGCTACCATGATAATTTAGGTGAGTGAACAAGTCTTCCCCAGACCAGGTTAACTGTCTCGCTTAGTTAAGCGTTGTCTCAAAGAACGTCCGACGTGCGGGAACAGATTCCCAAAAGATCGTTCCGTCGGATGAAATTCCGCGCTCTCAATACTCATGTCATGTAACCTGTTGAATTTTGCGTCCTCATCTGTCATAATATTTTACATCATTTGACTGAATTATTTTGTTAACCTGTAAGGTGTAATGTACCAAAATAGTATGTCTCTATATATTTGATTTTACAACCACGATCTTAGTGTGCAAGTTTACCTACAGTGCATTTTTCTGTTCTAAGTGACGTTTGAGTTAGCGGGAGAGTGAGTCTTGAATATATGTATATAAAACCCTGCAGTCGGTGCTGTGAGTAAAAGCAAGACGAGGAAGCAGAGAATAAAAAACATCTTTTCTGAAGTAATCCTCTGCGTTATATTTCCATAATATGGAGAACAGAGCTGAGATTGCAACATAATCAATATAATAAAGCTTGTAAAAATCACGTCTCAGCATTCCAATTAATTCCAAAATAATTCAAATAAAAGCGTACCCATATTACAAAGGTCAAACATGAAATGCAATGACTGAAATTGAAAAAAATTATATGAACAGGAAGATGTATTTTGTTTTGTCACAGTGTACTTTGAAAGTTTATTAGTAAAAAGACAAGATATGGTTATTTGTGCAGAACATTTCACACGGATACAATTGAAAGTATTTTACGGAGATCAAATAATACAGAATAACATTACACAGTAAGAATGACAAATGAACTCAACGCAGAAGGTTCCCCGTTGGCTATGGAGACCGAACCAGCAACTTTCGCGGTGTAAGGCGACAGCATATACCACTGCACCACCCTGCCACTGTACTAGGCACTTGTAACATTTACATAACTTACGCATTTAGTCTGTCTGCAATTCTTTGCCAAGCCAACTCCCTGGCTTTATTGATGGCCACGGTATTCCATTCATTTACGATTACATCTTTATATTCTTCTGTTTGTTCTGCGACGGGAAAAAAAAAACACCGCTCTCGTTTTACACGCTTTCCAACTCATTTGATCGATCTTTCATGCATCCAGTCATTTGGGCTTCTTAAATATCTCGGGTGTGCGCACTAATAGTGAGACTATGCAAGTCTGTCTTGTATGAGCCTTGATTAGTTAAAGCTGAACTTCGTTAGTGGAACGACTTAGTTTAGAGATGGCACTCTTTTGAGTCTGACTTTTTCAGGAAAGGCTGGCTTTATTTAGCTACTTTCATGGAATACCCTCCTGCTCTCGCTGCAGAACCACGGGCAGTCGAATATTGAATGAATTAGCTAGCTATATTAGCTGGTGTCAAAATGTCAGAGCAGGGCAGAGTTCCATCAAAAAAGCTATATACACTTAATGTGCCATTGATGTTTTTGTCATTACATAAATAAAAGATATTTATTTACTTACTCATCCTTATTTATTCATTTGTTTGTTTGTTTGTTTGTTTACTTATCCACCCTTCCCTGCTGAAAAACTGCCGTGTTTTGAAACCTAAACCTTTGCAAGTATGCATATTGCGTAGGTCAGGCATTGTTGCTGTTCTAATGCTTAATTGAACATTAACTGACCCTCTTGATGTGTGTGTGCACGCAATATGTGTTCAGTTGCAGCCGCGTGATTGGCTGTTTGCATTAGCGAGTAGAAGTGCCTAACAAACTGGCCGCTGTGTAGAGAGCTCAGCAGCAGTCACTGTAGGCCTACTAATGGTTCAGGGGTGATACACATGACAATGGACATTTATCTACACAGACAGGAACCCTAGAAATTGGTGAGGCCATAGAGAGCAGCCCTGTATGTAAATACTGGAATGTTTCAGTATCTATGTCCTGGCTGAGACATGTGATTTATTACCTGCCAAACTGCCAGAAAAACATGCAGAATAGTTTTTCATAGCAGACAATAAAGTGATGTAATGTAACGTAATCTCAGGTGGGAGACGCAACACGTGACTTTTTCAGGTAGGATACTCACTAATCAGCCATAACTTTAAGACCACCTGCTTAATATTGTGTAGGGCCCCTGTGTGCCACCAAAACAGTTCTGATCCATGGAGACATGGACCTCTGAAGGTGTTTTGTGGTATCTGACACCAAGATCGGCCTTGTTTGACCAGCACATCCCACAGATGCTTGATTGGATTGAGATCTGGGGAATTTGGAGACCTTGAACTCTATTTCCATATTCCTCAAACCATTCCTCAACAATTTTTGTAGTGTAGCAGGGTGCATTATCCTGTTACAAAAGGCCACTGCCATTGACGAATACCGTTGAGGGGTATACTTGGTCCGTAACAATGTTTAAGTAGGTGCTTTGTGTCACATGTATAGTGCATCTTGGTGCCATCTCTTCCCCAGATAAACAATGCATATGTACCCGGTCATTCACATGATGTTCCAGAAAATGTGATTCATCAGACCAAGCCACCCTCTTCCATTGCTTCATGGCCCACTGTAGATCTTTCGGCGGTGGTCAGGGCTCAACATGGGCACTCTGACTGGACTCTGGCTGCTCAGCCCCATATACAGCATTGTTTGTTCCGATACTTGTCTATGATGGTCAGCATGAACTTTTTCAGCAATTTCTCACAGTAGCTCTCCTCTGAGGTTGGACCAGTTGAGCTAGCCTTCGCGATCTGCACACGTCGATGAGTCTTGGGCGCCCCTGACCCCATCGCCGGTTCAATGGTTGGCGTGCCTTGAAGCCCTTTTGGTAAGTATTGACCACTGCATACCAGAAACACCCACAAGACCCATGGCTTTGGAGATGCTCTCGCTCGAAGGTACACATGCCCGTTTTTCCTGTTTTGAACACAACTTCAATACATACACACACACACACACACACACACACACACACACACACAGAGAGAGACAGACAGACAGACAGACAGACAGACAGACAGACAGACATCCTCCTGAGACCCGGGCCATTCATTTGTGTCCTCTGTAGTGGACATTTTGTTTTTGCATCTCTCTTTTCACTGATGTAAGAAAACTTATTTATTCCTGTTGTGCACTAAAGAGGACATGCTGTGAAATTAAAAATAAAAATAAAATTTGAAAAAATATAAATTGTAGGATGTTTTATTTCCTCCAAAGACATAGAAAAATCACAAATAACCTGAAATTGAAAGACACTTTTTCCTTGGGTCTCAGGAGGATATATAATGATGCCCTTCACAGGTGCCATTGTAACAAGATGGGCAATTTTATTTGCTTACATATATGCATATACAACAGTATTTTAGTTTATTATACGTTATATAAGTTAGGTCACTCAGCCTTAGGTGTAGCTGGCTTGTAATCTAACCAGGAAACCCCACTCCATGCTACAGGTTGTGACACGTCAAAATTACCTTGGTAAAAAACAAACAAATAATTAAAGCATTCAATAAGCAAGTGAAAAAAACTAATGCAAAAATTAAGCAAGTATATAACGCAAATGGACTATTTTTCGCAGCTATTTACTCCCAGTGCCCTCCCCCCAGGATTATGCTAGTTAGCGCTAATAGCCACACCTAACATTGCCTTATTTATTTTTAGAACGCCGCATGTTAAGCACAGCCGGTTCATTTTAGATAGTAACAGAGAAGCTACTTAATCTGCTTTTCATTTGGGTCAAACACCATCACGGGAATCCAGCGCTCCCATATGATGGGATAAAAGATACTGTTGTGTGAGCTTGTTGGCTACATGAGAAGTTTCCAACATTAGAATACAAGTACAAAACAAATATGAAAAAATGAGAGCCGACCATTTATCTCATCCAGCTAAAGTGGTTGTTGAATAAATGATTGTACAATTTAATGTCAAGCTGATTTAAATTAATCTAAGCAGTGCTTTATCTGCACTGCTGGGATCTTAACCATCCTTTGTGTGAAGCAATGTGTTTTATTGTCTTCAGATAAATGAATTTGCCTATAGTGTGCCATTGTGTATGTGCGCGTGTGTGTGCCCTGTGGTGGACTGGCATCCCGTCCAGGATGTACCCCTGCCTTGTGTGCCTGGGACAGCCTCCAGCCCCCTCCCTCAGCGACACTGTACTGGATGAGTGGTTGGAAGATGTTTGGAGAGCAATGCGAGGACAAATACAAGCGGTATAAAAATATTCCTTCTGCCTGGAATGAAAAAGCAGGCTTCATTTTCAGTCCGCCGCTCTGATAGCGGTATACCCCTCACGAGTGTCACAAAAAGGTTGTTCTCGAAGAAGCAAAACCACTTATCACCAACAAAAAAAATTAAGATCAAATAAACACGAAATAAATAAACAGCAATGTGAAGTATTACAAAAAAATATGTGTATGTTTTGTGCATGTTTGCAGGGCTACAAGCATCTTGGAGCCTTAATATTTCGGGTGAACAGATAATCGGATGATGAACAAGCGGAATAATGTCTGAGGAGAGATGGGGGAAAACACCATATTCCTGTTTGCGAGTGGCCTTGCAGCGTCCGCTTTGTCCAGGATTCAAAAGTCAGGGGAGAAAAAGTTAACATCACAGGGCTGCTGGGTAACTGCAGTGCTCTGTATAATTCTACAGTATTTCTTCTTTATTTTTGGGCTAATGAAACAGCAGTAGTCTCTCAGGACACAAAACCCAGCCTTCCGTTAAACCCTGCTGTAAGCATCCAATCACGGTTTGGCAGCTGTGA
This sequence comes from Mormyrops attenuatus, assembly GCA_026777985.1. Lineage (NCBI taxonomy): Eukaryota > Metazoa > Chordata > Actinopteri > Osteoglossiformes > Mormyridae > Mormyrops > Mormyrops attenuatus. The sequence goes on from JAODKC010000009.1 coordinate 5,280,211, forward strand.
CTGGACACCTCGTAGAAAGACGTGCAAAAACAGTGGGACGCTTCGCAGAGCTCTAGAGAGTCTGCCCATCACCTCAGCGGGGGGGGGGCGAATAAAAAGGCACCAAAAATGAAGAAAACATCAAGCAAACATGTTTAATTTGACAGGGAACTGGATTCCGTACTGAGTGCATTGTGGGTATGGCCTCCACCTGGCGAGGTAGACCTCCAAGTGGACTACATTAACTCAAACACCCCCCCCCCCCCAAAGGGGTACATCAGTCCTGCTCCATCCCCTCTTTCAACCCTTGATGCAGAAACTCTTTCCATTTTTACCAGAACTAATGAGATCTCACGTTACAATCTGTACCCTGTGATAAATTTTCACTAAGGTGTGGAAGAGGGTATCTGATGTCCCTGATTTTGACACAGGGACAGAAGTCAAAGGAACCTTATGATAAAGCTACAGTATTCAATACTGTACCACTTTCCTTGAGGGGGCACAATCATGACGTTTTCTCAAGCAGTTACTATATATGTTAATTCTGTAAACCTTTGTGAACTACTGAAGGAACTAGTAATGAATAACACATGAAATACTGATAACGTTTTTTCATCAGTATTGAACCTTTCACCACCAGCAGCTACTATGTTTGTTCATGACTTGAGATTCAGTACTCACTGAGTTACTATGACGTATTAGTGCTCCTTCAAGTAAAGTGTTACCCAGTGTTCCTATTTTACCAGTCAATAAAAGTCATTCTAAATATTTCCATCGTAGCCTGGGACAGGAGGACATAAAAAAAAAAAAAGGGTACGTCGATACCTTAGAAATAACTACAGCCTGCAACAGAAGCTGGGCGGCTGTTTCATACCAACAAATCACGCTCTGTTCATAAACCCGAGTATTCCTGGTTTCACTGGCATCACCGGCGTCAGCTTCCTTTCCAGCCAAATCCGACACAAACATCCATGTCAGCGAGTCGAATGGACTGCGATCGATTCACGCGCCGTCATCCATTCCGCCAACAGCAGACCGCCGTATAAATCGCGTGCCGTCTCGAGAAAAGGACAGCCGCGTGCGCCATTGAGGAAGAACCTTTACGGGGTAAATCATTCATGCTCCTTCCCCTGTTGCTTTCAGGCCAGCGTAAACAGGAAACAGCGATAATGTTAGCAAGAGACTGCTGTGTCAGTCTAGCTGGAGGCTAGTTAAAGATGACTAAACGTTTTGAACATCAGGTTAGCGGTCTCCCTGACTCAAATCAAACATTGCAACAAAGACTGCAGTCAGAAAGAAAGTTACAGCCCTGATACAGTTTTGTTCCCCAAGGTACAAATAACAATATTACCCCCAATGGTACAAAATTGTTTATCAGAGTCCATTTTTTATACCTTAAATAAAACTAAAAAGGAACATTTACCTAGAACTAGGGAACAATTGGCAGACCTTTAAGGGTACAGCCTCAGTGACAAGTAATTGTATCCTCAAAGGTACAAATTGGTACTCGTTTTTCTGACAGTGTGTGACACTCAGAAAGAGAATGAAGACAGATGGATATTTCGCCAAAGAGAGACACTTACATACTCTTTGAGGAGCCCTACACCATCTTCCTAAACAGAATACATGTCATTCAAATGTATTTTTATTTAGCAGACGCTTTTGTCTGAAGCGACGTACAAGTTACGCAGATAACAATGAGTCAACTAGGCGTAAGTGCACCTAGGCTGAGCATCCAATGAACGCCCAGGTATAAGAGTAAGCGGTATTCGAACAAGAGCTACGCATCATCTTTCAAACAATGTAAAAACATAACAAAAACCCACAATTCAATGAACAGAAAGTGCAATGTTAACATTCTGGGAACAGGAGACTGGTATCGCTCAACAGGAAAAACAGAAGTAGCCAAACCCTGAGAAACAAAAGGTACCAAACTCCAAAAGGCTTTAATGCAAGACCAGCTTTGTCTGAAGGAGTCTTTTTTCTGTATCCAGCCTTATGTTCTACTAATAACCTATACTTAGATAACAAAGAAATAACACGGTACCCAGAGTAAAGGATAAACAGTCAGCTAAAGCAATATTACTCTCAGGAACATGATTCTTAAATTGTTGCACTACTTACCCACGCAGTCTTGCGTGGTGAGTGGTGAACCTCTCCCCATTTGTGCTTAACAGGTACTCCGCCTCTCTGGGAGGCTCTTTTTATACCCAATCATCTTACTGATCTGTTGTCAATTAACCTAATTAGTTGTGAGATATTCAACCAGGAGTTTTGTGTTAGCATCACACAACTTTTCCAGTCTTTTGCTGCCCCCCGTCCCAACATTTTTCAAACGTGTTGCTGGCATCAAATTCAAATTGAGCATATTTTTGTCATAAAACTATAAAATTTCTCAGCTTCAACATTTCATATGTCGTCTTTGTTCCATTTTCAATTAAATATGGCTTTATATGATTTGTAAATCATTGCATTTGGTTTTTATTTACACAGCATCCCAACTCTTTTGGAAGCAGGGTTGTACCTTTTTTTTACAGACCAAGAGTATGATTTGGTTGGATGTTTGAGAGGAGAATATTTGTTTAATATTCCAGCTCTGCGGATCTGAGAAATCACGCGGGACCCCAAGGTCAGACTCTGCAGATTCAGATAGACACCGCCTAATTGTCCCATGGAAACCTGGACTGTACTGTCTGCTAAGGCGGTTTCATGGTGGCTTAATGCTATGCCAGGAAAAGGGAGGAAGCGGAGAGTGTGAATTTAATGAGAGAAACAAATGCTGAGAGGGCACCTGATCAGACTGGGGATCACGCAAAGAAGCATTACACCCCACAAGCCTGAAGTCCCTATATATATTCATTTTATAGCAGAAACCTCCATAGTTATTCATAACCATATTCTGGGGTTATACTACATATCAGCTCACTATACTACTGGAACCATACTGCAACATAGTCTGGCGACTATACTCTATATTGGTTCAGTATACCACTGGAACTATACTGGGTATAGGCCAACCGTGTTGTTGCAAACATACTGCAGAGAGCCTCACTATAACCTAATGAAACTAAAGTTTTATTAATATGTATAAATGCAGTATTTGGTGCGGAAACAGCAATGTTCATAACTCAATAACGAAGGCACACAGCAATGCGTGCGCGCACATATATACTTGTCATTCCGTGAGCTGTGACATTCCATTAGGAATGTAAAAAATGACACTGCTTAATGCTTAATACAGAAACCGTCTTATTAAGTAGAGAAAAGGCAATTAGCTTAATGGATACCCTTGATGGGAATGGATGAAGTATGGATAAGGTACTCGATTAGGAAGACAACATGTACGGAATATTGTATATATAGAAAGGAAGCCTTATACATATCCAAACAAAATAATGTATGTATGAATGCACTGAATGCTATTTTTATGGTCAAAAATTAGCCTGATATTCTGAACGTACACATGACCCATGGGTACATTGAGGATATGGCAGTGGTGGCCTAATGGTTAGGGAAACACACTTCTGAAAGGTTGCTGGTTCGAATCCCCGGCCAGCGAGGTACACTGAGCAAGGTTCAGCCCCCCAGCACTGCTCCCCACTATGTCACAGTGTCAAATATAGGTTAAATGCAGAGGACACATTTCATTGTTGTGTGTTGTGGTGTATCAACAATGGCAAATTTTCACTTTCACCCTTTGAGAGCATGGAGCAGAAAGAGGTCTTATGACCAATGTGTCTGAAAGTTGACTAATAACATGTTGCATTATAAATTTCCATTAACGAATCTGTAGGAACATTTCAAGTAAATAAATGGCGTCCAGGTCTTGGCTGGCGATCAGGGAGAATCCTCGTGAAGGCAGAGCTCAGTGGGCGTCTCCTGCCAGCCCCCTCATCGTAAGTGACCCTCGACCTAATCCATTCCCCAATCGCGGCCCTCAGGAGTGTGGCGATTCCAACGGGAAGGCTAAACAGCCCCTATCTTATATAAGCTGGCAGGGCGCCTTCAAAATATGGCTTATTTTGTCCCGGAATCTCCCAATAAGTTGTGCTTTATCCTATTTGTGGGATTTGCAAGATCTCAAATCCTGCTTAAGTAAAGATACCCAGAAATGTTACATGCTTACCAGGCAGTTTGAGACATGTTAGCTTGTGCTTAGCTAAGCCTAGAAGAGGGTGCATACCTGCCACTTTCATCAACTGACCAGGGGAAGTTTCACTTAAAACATTTAAACTGGTTTCAAGGCAATGGAGCTCTGCAGAAATGCATCCTTATGTAAAATGAGCTCAAACAGTCGAAGAGGAGGAGAACATAAAACAGCTTAAATCAGCTTTTAAGAACATGCGCCCGTCGCAGCCGAGCGGTAATTTACGCAGACGTGGGAGCTGTCCGGAAGACCGGGTGCTGATGGACACGGTAAAGGGGCACCGGGAGAGATTCAGCCCATCCTTCCGTGCGTGGGGGAGAGGAACTGCAGCGATCTCCTGACACCGTCTGCGAAGCAGTGCTGTGCACACAGTGCATCTCGTTATACAGCAATTTGTGCGTGATCTGTCCCCTACGAGAACCGCGCAAAAACAGTGCCAGCGTCTTCCCTCTGGTGGCCCAAGGATGTGAGACCACAAAGGAAAAAGAGGCATTTCTCACTGAATATCAAAGACAGCCGAAGGATGTCCACCTTCCCAAGCAGGACGTGTGCGGGATGCAAAGTTGGAAAGTGGGCTAAGCTCACAAACAAAACCGTGTAAAACGCAGTAAAAAAAAAAAAAAAAACGCGTGCTTATTGTGCCGAGCAAAAACACATTATGTTTAGAAATCGTGTGAACTGTAAAGTCTACAAAGCAGGTTGTCGCGGCGTCTTCCCGACCTCATTAGGAAATCGATGATACATCCTTTATTTCCGTGACGCACTGCTAGGGTAACAGCTTTGCTTTGCGTTATTCCGGGATGCACACACACACACATATATGTATGTGTGTGTCTTTGTGTGCGTGTGTGTGTCTGTGTTTCGGGATGGAGGGGCAGTTCATAAGAGAATGAATGAGGAGAATATGATCGCTTTAAGGTTGAGAGCAGAAGGACACAGCCTGGGGAGAATCTGATCTACACCTTAAGGCTTTTCTCAAAGCGAAAGCCTTTTACAGAACATATGTCACCAATGACCGTGGAGCGGTTTTAAAAATCACTTAATTCGTACAAGCCCGAATCATTGTAGCAAACACTATTACACGGTGTGTTACGCATATAGTGATTTGTATGGGAGTATATTTTTAAATACGTTTTATTTATGTTTTAAAACTAGGATGGCAGAAAGAAAGAGGAAACGTGTCCGGCCGCGCTACAGCATTTATAGCCTACCAACTATAAAATAGCGTCGATGGTTCATACATATTCATAGTGTGTAACTTACCGATCTTTTTTTATAAACACAAATTCCAGTTTCATTTACAAATAGATAATACTGTCTGATTTTCTTAAACGATTACAATACAGAGGTTTTAGTTTGCTTGACGAGGGATGGACTAAAATCCCTGAGATTTATATAAGTATTTAGATTTGTTTATATAACTATAGGCTTTAATGTGTAAATACTCCATTCATGTGCTGTAATATGCCAACCCCGAGAGGCACAGTTATACAGTACATGACAACTTTCATATAGCACAGATGGTAAGGTCTGTGACTGCATTCCTTTATAGTCAGCCTCTTTGTATTCCTCTCAGGAATATAAAGCAAGCCCTTTTCCAAGACGACTCTGTGAGGCACAGTCACATACGGCATCACTTATGAGACTAGGCAATTAGATTTTAAAAAGTGCATTTAATGATTTTTTTTTCCGACAGTCGCACCAACCTTGTTTTTATCATGCTTAGGGGAATACTCCCCCACTTTAGCTGGGTATTTGTCAGAAGAAGGGCAGTCGCAAACGCAGACAAATTTCATATACAAACGTAAAATCCCTCCGGTGTTCTCTTTACCGAAGAAGACGTTAATCTACCGAGAACCATTTTTAACAACAGGTTTTCTTTCATTGATCAACTCATAGGAGACAGACACCAGGGGAAAACTTTTGTTTTAAATTTCATCAGAATTGAAAATGATCAGCAGTCCTTATGAAACGGGAATAAAAAGAAACACAGCCACGTTTTAAATATTCATTCATTATCAACTGACTGGTTATCTTGCTACATATCGTCATGGTAATAACGTAAGTGTAATGACCATCAATGAAATGAACAAGTGGTTTCTCGCTGGCGTTTCGAATGAAATATGCAGGTGTGACTGGGAGACGAAAAGGCAGCGGGCAGGGAGCATATTCGCAAATAGCCTATGCATTTCTGATAGCCTACATAACATTCACTCATCTTGCACTTACATGGAGGTGATGTTCTTGAACATATCGGGAATACTGTTGCTGCTATTCCCATTGTTCCCCGTGTCTTGCAGAGCCAGCAAAGGAAAGAATTTCCCATTGTCGGACTTATTGCAATAGATCTCTGTGGGCGAACAACTGCAGCTTGGCGGACAGTCCAGCATGGAGCTCAGATAGTCCTGGAAGATGCTCAGGAGAAACAGTACCCTCCACCAGCAAATTCGGGATGGAAAGAGCGATAGATCCATGACTCCCGAGCCAGTAGAGGGTCGGTGCCCTTCTGCGGTAGTATATAAATTGTGATGTGTGTGTATGTATGTGTGTGTGTGTGTGTGTGTGTGTGCGTGTGCGAAAGATTAACGCCTCGGTGTTAATAATTGTTTCGGTATTTAGAATTAGTCGAACGAAGCCTTCTTCCTGTATAACAGAGACCTGAAAAGTATAAAAGAAAACCAAAATACTCCGTTAAAGAAGAAGACGGTGGGGGAAAAAATCAGTACTCCCGGTCGGCGCTCCTCTATAGCATGGTATGGTCTTCGGCTGTCGCTTCGGTCCAGGTTGCTCTTGCGCAGCGCTGGGACTTATATGGATGATATAAGGAAGAAGGACGGGAAAGCGAGAAGTCCGTGTTCTGAACATCAAGTCCCACCTACTGGGCAGAATTAAAACTGACACACTAGCAGAACAAGAAAGTCACCCCATCAGATATGAGGAAACATCCGCAGACCACAGTTACACGCCTCTGCCTTTTAAATGTCCAGCGTTAAATATTTCTGCGCTTTCGCGTATGTACAGCGGTGTACTCGAAATACTCCAATACCATGCAAAGGTCAGATTTTCCAGTTTTCCTTCAGGCTAATGCAAGAATCGTGATCCTAGCAGGAGCCTGGTTTTCTTGTATCTCACTTGAAAGCGTTAGGGCAGATACAAGGGGTTGGTGGGACATGTGGTTACACTTGTTTTGTTTTTGTGAAATCATATTAAAGTTAAATTGACAACTCAACGGCAGCTATAACTACACAGTGGTAAAATATTTAAAAGTAGCTGGACTTGGAACAGAGTATTGATTTTCGCATATCCTATTTGTCAAACAAAGGAACCGAGGTTTTAAAAGAATTACAAAACAAACGAATTAGCCTGCTGTGTTTAACGTCTGCCAAGCCTGGTTTTGCACACATTACAGAAATGGCCAATTTTCACTCCAGAATGTCCTGATATATGCATACAGAATTGTGAAGTTTTCCAAAAACAAGTTATATGTAATTTCTATGGCAGAATAAGGAAACCCTTTGCTCTTCGCTGCAGATTCGATTGACTTTTCTTTCTTGTAGACATTTTGACACCAACATGGAGAATTAGGAGCCTGAACTGTAACGAGCAGTTAATGGGATGCTTGAAGATGTCATTTATGTCCCAGTGGCAATAGATTTTGTCACTTATAAGATAACAGATTGTTTCCCAGTGTGCTGTTTTTATCCATGAAATGGTCCTTAGATATCAATTACTCAGCTTTCATGGAAATATTAAGACAGTCCACCAAAGGAAAGTCATGGACAGACTTGCATCCTAATCTGCTACACCAACTACAGACCCAACCCGACCTGCTTCTTATAGACTCAGGGACTATACTGCCCCACCCTGTGCACAATTTCCAGGAACCTTGACACTTTGGCTTAAAACGTGCCCATAACAAAACTGCTGCAAAACGCACCTTCAACATTCCACCTCCATGGATGGGAAGTGGAGCCTTGTCTCAAGCTTCTGATACGAAATAGTAATTCCATGGGTAACATTAGTTATTCCCCAACCTCTGCCAGCCACACCCACATTATTAACAGCCCAAAACCTCCTAACTCAACTTCTTGGGTCATAAATTTCGCTATAAAAATTGGCAACGGATATTCAAAATGCCGCAGTAGAAGCAGTAGTTACTACCTGGACCAGCCTCTTTTATTTAGTTTCACTGTCTGTTATTGTTTTTAATTGCGCTGTTGTCCCCGGAGGCATTGTATTTCACTGTCTATCTCATTCTTCTGTAATGAGAATGACAATAAATTTGACCTTGACTTTGACACAAGATTTAAATACAGATCAACCATCTTCTCAGATCTTCATTTGAGAAATAATTTGAGAAGATTCTGCGGTGTGCAGGTATCTTTGAAATAAGGGACAAAATTATCATGCAGGACTAGACAATAATCGACACTTTTCCAAGATGATTTCTGTTTGTGATTTATGTCAGTTCAACAAAAATGGTTTACTACATGCAAGACTCTGGACAGGCGGCAGCAAAAATGAGAGGGTGTGAGAGAAAGAGACCCCACACGTCACACGCCCAGACAGAATCACGCTTGACCACAGCTATCTCAGGCAGACATGAGGAGAAGATCTCGGGAACTTGCAAGACAAGCTGGCCTAGAGCTAAAATAAATCAAACAGTGGAACTGTGTCATCTGAGATGAAGAGCGCGGGGGCGATAAATCTGGAGTTAGCCTTCCCAGCAAATGTCCAGACCCAGGAGGAAACACATAGATGGTTTGGTTGTTGAGGGAGATGAGAATTGGCCTATTCAGCATCTTGAGTGACACGACCAGCCAAAGAATAGCTTTCGCAGCCTGAAAAGGCTACTGCCCAATTCATCTGGGCTAAATTCATTTCTCACTTATGCACGAGAGTCGAAGCAATCTGGCCTTTGAGGTGGTAGAGCGACACATGCTTAATGTCTCATCCTGGTTGCACGTTTATTTTTCACCTTACTATTTCAAACACCCTGCAGCCCACTGCAGAACACCATATAGCAAAGAAACAGGCTGTGTGCCCAAATTAAATTTCAAATGCTAATCAGCAGGGTAAGTTTTTAGCAGAAAGCCTGTTACCCATCCTCTGTCTTCCATAACCACTCCATCTAGGGTTGCCATGAGCCCGTAGGCTAATCTGAGAAGCACAAGGCAGCCAGGAGATGGACTAAAGGTCATTATGAGACATCAGTTAACCTACACTCTGTGTAGGTTAACTGATGGGTGGGAAGAACGTAGAGTCTTCACAGGAAACCAGCCCAGAAGCAGGAAGAACATGCTGCACAAACTGCACATATGTGCTATCCAGTGAGACAGCATGCCACCCAAGGGGGGTGAAATTTCACCTGCATACAGTGGTGCACTGCTGTCAGTTTAACTAATTAGTATGTAAGCACAATCACTACAGAAATCACATGACAATGGCAAAATTTTTACCACTACTGCTTGTTAAACACCCAATAAAACTGGTGAGCAAGACAAATGACCAGTTATATTGGATTTTGCTATTTGTTGAAGCATAACATCCAAGGTTTTAGGATCGTTCACACATAAAACTCTCACTGACTCATTATTCTCACGGGGCTGCAGTCAGACTGACAGGATGCCAGTCCCTCACAATGCCAAATGACGCTTATTTTTATCCTTTCTGTTTAAGTGCGTAAACATCGAAGCGAATGGTCATTTCAGTTCAGCTGGCGCATTTCAGTGCTACGTGCCCCTTTTATCCCACACTCTCTGACTCCAGAGCTCAGACGTGAATGTAGACACCCTCAAAGTCAGACTGAGCGCAGAACAAACTAAGGAAACATGACATATCAGTCAAAGACTTCACTAGCCAATGTAATGATAACGTGAGTGAATGTTGTGCTGTATGTTTTATTAAGCTGATTTCTGCAGACAGGTTCACAGGTGAGCAATGAACAACGAATTGAACCCCAGCAAAGCAAATAGCTGGCAAATAAACAAAAATATTTAAAAACAGATGCACACAGAAGCTGTGGTGTCAAATGAATTGTGTGAGAATTAGAAAAATGCTAATTTATTGACAGATATTTCAGCATTAGTTAGCCTGTAAAGAAATGGGAGTTTTTTAACATGGAAATGCAAACGCCTCAGTGGACAGAAAGCCTTTCATATTACAGATGAATCCCATTTATAGTAGGAAATAAAACGAAGTGCATTTTCCCAGTTAGTTTACAGTCACCTAAAACACCAGCAACTTCACATAAAAGCATAATAAACTTGTTTTGTTTTTTTCTGGCTCCATAATGCAAGTTCATTTTCCAGTATCATTACTGTGCTTCTTAGCTATAAATTGTACCTACTTATACTCGCCTATTTTACTGGAACAATTCAGGCTAAATCTATCCCAGTAACCATCAGAGTGTCTATAACCATCATGTACAGATGGACAAGAAAAGGTCCAGGTATGATTCTTGTTTAAAATTCATGTACAAGTCAAAAAGGTGCTATGAACATTAGCCAAACCCAGGCCACACCCACCCCTCACCCAGGCCACACTCACCACCCACACTCCACAACCACCCCTCCCCCAAGCCATACCCACCACCCACACTCCACACCCACCCCCAAGCCACACCCACCATCCACACTCCACACCCACCCCTCACCAAGCCACACCCACCACCCACACTCCACCCCCACCCCCAAGCCACACCTGCCACCCACACACCACACCCACCCCTCACCCAAGCCACACCCACACTCCACACTCACCCCTCACCCAAGCCACACCAACCACTCACACATGTCATGTATGCTAACATGAAAGCAAGCTTTCGAGAAATCTGTTTAAAAATGTTTTTAACTGTATTTTAGTATGTTTGCAGATTGCCATTTTACTTTCTTAATAAATACAGACACTTAAATTAGTGACATGATGGGAAATAATACAAAGCCTGGGGTGCCCATGGCAGTAGGCGATGTTATTTTGATTCCAATCGAACCTTCAAACCCATGTTCTTGGCAACAAAATGATCAACGACCTGTGGGCAGGAAATAATGAAACAGCTTCCCCGATGACTTGGCGTGCGGCAGGTGTCTCGCAGAACCCCCCCCCCGCACCTCCTTTGCGCCGACCTGCCCGTGTTGCCACACCTCCCTTCCGATGAGATGTTAAGAGATCTCCGTCCAACTGCACATGGCTGACGGCCTGTTTTGACAGGGTAGGGAATTAGGACCATCTGTCAGACGCATCTTGCCGGCACTATCAGAAGAGACCTTTATGAACAAAAGATGCGTTTCATCAGTCGGACTTTAATTTTCGGTCCCTGAGATGCAATTCAGATGAACAACTGACCAGAGAAATGGGTTTAACTCTCCTTACAGTGCACGTCAAGGAATAAGGGCAGTGAGACGCCAGTGCCGATAAAAACCATCTGCAGAGGGAGCACTGCTTGAGCTGAGCAAGTATCCAGTTCAATTAACCCTGAGACCACCAAAGAACAGAGCAGCAGCACATGAGGAAATGTCAGCTCCTTCATGTACTTAGCTGATAAAAATCCCTCCAGTAACCTGTCTGTCCTCTCCACTTGTTTGATTGCTCCCTAAACCTCGCAGGTAACGTTCAAAGCCGACTTATGCTGTTATAGATATGCTGATGAAATACAGCTTCTATAGGTGAAACACACATTCAAGGACCTGTACGTAACGATGTCAGTTTTTGTGACAGTGCAGAGAGCCATTTATCACGCTGGTTTTATCTGTCAGACCCGTACAGTGCTCAACCTCACGACAACAGCGGCTGTAACTGGACATGGAAAGAAAACGTCTAAGCAAGGCCAAAAGTCAGGTTTCTGACTGAGACGCCGATGTATATTCTTCACTGACACATCATTACTTCAGAACACTTAACTTTCAAAATAACTATGAATTATTTATCAGCAGAATGCATTATTTATCAGGTGCATTAATTTACCAGCCTGCTCTTACACCACAGCAATAGACTGCAATGGGGCCTCTTACTCTCTAACTGCGAGACTGCAGACTGCAATGGGGCCTCTCACTCCCTAACTGCGAGACTGCAGACTGCAATGGGGCCTCTTACGCTCTAACTGCGACACTGCAGACTGCAATGGGGCCTCTT
>JAODKC010000009.1:5309191-5347575 GCA_026777985.1 Mormyrops attenuatus
CCCCCCCCCCCCCCCCCCCCCCCCCCCCCCCCCCCCCCCCCCCCCCCCCCCCCCCCCCCCCCCCCCCGCCGGCGCCCAGCCCAGCCACACGGGGGGGGCTCGGTCCCCGGAGGGGGTGGTCTATTCTATCACGCCCCGGTTACAGACTCACAGCCGATAATGCGAGCTGTAATTAATATGGAAGCAGGGGAGAACACGGGGCCAGACTTGGGGTGGTTGTGTGTGTGTGTGGGGGGGGCGGGGTCGGAGAATGACCTGCTCGCTACGCCTGGCCCTCGAGCGCGCCGCTCCACACGAGCTTCTGCCTCCCTGAGAATCCGACATCAAAAATGATTTAGCGCCGTTATTTGATTTCAGTCCAATTCCCAGGAAAGAACGGAGACAGGCCAGCAGTCTCTTATTACATGACGGAAACCTTTCGTGTCTTAATATATAGAATACCTAGCTAAGGCTGCACATTTGGGCTATTCATCGACGACTGCTGGAGTGAGAGGCCAGCACTGGAAACACACTGGACAATAAATCTTCCCGGGATGACAGTCGGGAATGCGCCATGTCACACTGCACAACCAGTAAAACTTCTTATACCATTAAAAAAAAAATTATAATAATTTAAGTGCCCTCACTCGGCAGCCTCAGAAAGGCCCTTTTCCTTTCACCTTTTTTTTTCTTTCAAACTGAAACATATTTGCAACACCATCAATTACCCAGTGAGAATGAAAGTGGAACATTAATTGAATGGTTGCAATTTACATTTGAATGGTTTAAGGAGCGTTATTGAATGCATAGTCAAGTATCGAGACTGCCATGAAGTTAACAGGGAAATCCAAGCTCGCATTATTAAAATGCTCTGATATAAGAATGACTGACTTTCTATGAAGCATTTGTGTCATTACAATTTTTTTTTTATTGTAATGAAACACACACATCATTATGCTTAATTTCTGCCCCAGAATTTAAGTAAAAGGTCATTTTTATTTAGGGTCCACATAAACAGTTGAGTTCTGTGTAAAAAATACAAACACTAAAGCAAAGTTATGGGTATTTCCTCAGCTGTTAGAATATTATACGAGCTTTTGAGACGTTACATTCCCAAACTTTCTATAATGTGAAAAAATGTCAAAACACAGTATCTATAACACAGCGACTGAAAATCAAGAATTCCTTTGGCCTTAATATTTTTAAATTAAATGTATCTATTATTCATTCTAAAAAGTGGATATTGACGCACATATTGGAACTGACTCGTTTTAGCTCTTTTACTCTATATTCTCCTCCGGTCGCTCGCTTTAATCTCAGAGACCTGAATTTCTCCTTCGACAAAAAACAGAAACTGTCTCTACACCAGCAACACTGAAGTGTCTCACATCCTCCATCACTGATTGCTTCGCAACATGATGTATCACTATTGATCACTCACGCCATGGCGGCTTAAGCCTGATGGCGTCTCTGTCCGTGGTAACGGACTCAGCAACAAGTACGTCTCACCGCTACATGGCGGCTAACCAGAGACCGACCTGTCAAGCTAACCGCTAACGCTGCCGCTATTGCTGACCAGCCGGTCGGGGCCGTCGACCGCAAGGGCCACGGCCGCTTTCAAACACTGATGCCGATCAGCAGCAGGGAGGAAGATCAGGCTCCTACGTGAATGTTGGGAGCAAGAGGGAACTTGGAGCATATGGCAGAGATGGGGTGGGGGGCGTGGGGGGCACAGTAAACCCAAGCAGCAGAGAGGATTGGGTTAAACAAGCAAGCTTTGAAAATCCCCGGCTGGTTTCTAGCTCGTCCACATTCAAACGGTTAAAAACTTCTGATCAGGCAGCTCCTGTTCTCCTATAAATACCGATATAACTATGTCACTCGCATGCCCTGAATGACGTGGAAAATACTTTCGCACAAACAGTCAGCTACTCTCTGGAAAAAAAAAGGAGAAATAGAAATGTACAGTAGTAATTTCTCGGCTTTCACCCACCGGTGTTATTTACTCTGTAAACAGAGCGGCGAGGAAAGAAGCAGCGGAAAGACAGCCCTGCCGTCAGGACAGGTGTGTCACACAATTCCTGGCTAATATCAGCCACAGCCAGCGCGTTAACAGCCTATTAACAGACATTCACGAGTGCTGCACGGCCGCGGTTAGTATCATCGCCATGTCACGCACAGGTGAAGGCACAGGCATGACAGGAACTCGCGCTTCACATAGCTGAGCTACACTAGTACTACTCTCATAACACGGCACAGTCTCACAGGCTAATAAAGCAGATCAATTGAAAGGGTCGCCCCGGTGCATTTTTAATTACTGATTATTCTCCGGCTCCATTTTGCCAGGTATGATCTGCGAGGTATTTCCCATTATTATTATTATTATTATTATTATTATTATTATTCAGGATATGGAGGGGAGGAACCAAAGATGAGCAACAGGAAGAGACTGCAAGAAACGGACAGTGAAACACGGCGGTAACAAAAGGCCGCAGTCCATTGACAATCTGATAACCCTCTCAGTTCAAAGACAAAGCATCATTCAAGTGCAAATAAAACACTGATTATCAGGGCCTCCCATCAGCTGGAGGAGGGAAAGAGAGGGAGAGAGAGGGAGAGAGGGAGGGAAGGAGGGGTGAAAAAGAACACAACCGACTGTCTCCTACATTGTGAAGACCTTCATCATAGCCGCCGCACCAGCTCCCACCAAATGAGATGCAGCCTCAGGCTGTGTATTAAAAATGCATATCAAAGCTAAGGAAAATGGACAAGAGAAGTTGTAACTAAATAAATTAGCATATCTAACTACTAAATTGCAATTCACACTCTGGCTTAAGTAACCATAATGCATAATACAAAGGAGTCAAATAAAAATAAATACATAAAATATCAGCTAAAAAAAGGCCCGTGTTTACTTGTTCAGCTCCTAGCTTTCGGTGTTAAGTTCATCCATAAACTACAAAGGCATTGACTTTGTGCTGTTTTAACAACTATCAAAAAAATCTTATGGAAAGATCCATGTCTTTTTGATTGGTGCCACATCTCTGTAGCTTTACAGTCTAATTACCTTCTTAAATCCTGGAACATGCCTGCGGTCCCTAGAGGGCTAATTTAAGCTCCTGTCTTCCATTCTAGTGTACATTTAACATGAGATGCTAAACTACGCGGCTGTTTATATCCCGCGCTGACATATTCTTGCAATTTAAGTCAAATTATCAATACTGAAAAGTATTGTAATATCAGCAATCTGAAAAATGCAATGTAAACAAGTACTTTATTCTTTCAGCGTCTGTTTTTTTGCCCAATAAATTCAGGCAGGTATCTGGTTCTTTTAACAACCGTTAGTCATCGATGAGAGTCTAAATTAAACTATACAAATAAAGCGTAAAGTTCCTATATTTATTAGTCATTACAATATTTATATATATGAAATAT
This sequence comes from Mormyrops attenuatus, assembly GCA_026777985.1. Taxonomy (NCBI): domain Eukaryota; kingdom Metazoa; phylum Chordata; class Actinopteri; order Osteoglossiformes; family Mormyridae; genus Mormyrops; species Mormyrops attenuatus. The sequence goes on from JAODKC010000009.1 coordinate 5,312,606, forward strand.
TGAAACTCGATATATGAAATATTCAATCGGGATGAACTGTAATACGTCATTAAACGATTTGATAGCCATGCCTGACTCTGTCAGCCATCTGCCACGAAATTAACCAGGCTCGTTTATCTAATCTCTTCAATATTTCCACAGCGGGCCACGATTCTCCACTTAGACGTGAAACGAGGTTTGCCACGCTGGGCTCTCAAGCAGCGCTCACCGCGCCGCGATTAGCGATCGTGCCTCCGGAGCGAACATCCACATAGCCGGCCGCACACCCCGGCGAGCGCGGACGCCTTTTCTGCCTGACATAACAGATGCCCGGAAGTGTTTCTGCCTAACACTTAAATCTGCTCAAATTCCTAATAGGCTTCAGTCCCCGCTGCTGATCTATTAACTCGCCTCCAAATACACTTGTCACTTGCCAGCTAATAAGCGGGAAAACTTTCGAAATAGGTCTATTAATTTTAGGCCATCGAAAATAAGAACAACAAAGTACTTGATCGGAATTCCGTTTCCTCACATCATGGCAGCAAATTTTACAGGCATATGCAAAAGCATCACTACTAAAAACGTTACTACTAGGCTATGGTTACGAAACAGGACAGCAACATTATAACAATAAATTATGAAGATGTGGTGTCTTATATTACAGTGACAGCTCGCTTTGAATTTATCACGAAAAAATGTTTTCTACACCACGCATTTTTGCCTCATATTCAAATCCCTCAGTTAAGCAAGTTGGTGTCTTCTTCGCGTTCATGCCCCTTTGCTTGTAATAGATTGCAGAGATCGATATTTTGGGCAAGGTTCAACACAAAATGCGCGGACACTGACAATATAATAAATACTGTAAAATAATCTTGAATTAACAGATGAAAAGCATGCTTTCTAGCAACCATAATTTGCAACAAACCCAAAGGTTGGAAATCTGCAGATGCTTCAAAGCAATAAGATCCCATACATGTTGGTTTCGGGATGGCGAATAAAAGTAACATAGGTGGTGCGGTATCTAGCAAAATCTACCAAAACAGCATCAACAGTATAGTAACAATAACCCCTATAAAAGCGGCTTATAACTAACTCGTTAATTATTAATTAACGCAACACAGTTATTGTCACTAAGAGGGGCTTTTTGAGAAAGCGGAAAAAGAACCGAATTCGTCTCCCTGACCTAGCCGTTTGTTTAATTAAACTACACATTAATTTTAATTAGATTATACATACAACGAGTGTACGTAGGATTAATAATACATTTATGCGCACCATTTATTTTTAAATAGACAACAATATCAGTTGGCGACGCACACCGCACTCTTTTAAAAAATAAAAACTAATCGTACTTACATGATCAGCTAAATTAGTTGAAGATCCTGAGAGGTCATCAAGGTCGGACTTGGAGCTGCCATCACGGTCATCAATGACAAGATCAATGGGCATTTTTCCTTTTAGACAGCTAATGTACCGGTGGCAGAAATTATCGCAGAGTTCGTGCACCTTGGAGAAGAGACGGAGGATACGTTTGACAGCTGCAGATTTCAGCGAACCAATTTTAAAATGCTCCTATTTCAAAGACTGCAATATCCAAAGCATAAAATTGCTAGAACAAGAAATAATGAATCATATGGCACTGGAGCAACAGGTTAAAATGTAGGAGAATACAGAATTAGATCATAAGTGAGTATAGTTGTATGTCACCCCATAATCTCCAGAAAAAAACATGATCCAACAACGACAACAGCAGCAGAACAACAATAAAAAACAATAACAATAATACAATAATTATATAATATGAGATTTCAGATATTACTAGACAAAAAACTCAAGATTACATATACAGATACTTGTGGTATCAGACTATTTAAATAAAAGTAGCTTTCGATATATACTAAGCCTAAATAGGCCCAATAGTACCGTTAAACAAATATTAACCTGAACATCGATTATTATTAGGCCTACTGCACAATAGCAAATTGTATTATATGTATATATATATGACACCTTAAATGTAAAGCACAAGATAGGTGTTTTTTAGCTTTTCATAAACATGTGAAGGTACATGTTATGTCACGCATCAAGCATTGCGTCACATATTTGCATTACAATTTACCTTTTCCAGTTCTAAAAGATGGAATCGCAATACTTGTATGGCTTGTATCATCTGAAACGGAAAGAAACAAGTTACGTTCATCCTCCTTATCACAGACGATTCCTTCACAAGACAAATGTTAAACTTTCTATTTTTGTATTTATGATTTTCTCCCCACCAAGAAAAACATTTAAAAAGATATATCCATCGCGAATGCAAAGGGGATGAATGTAGATTCGAGCAGAGTACATGTTATTGGATAGCGAGAAGGATTATAACACATTAGATCACGGCCCGTGACATTCAAAGAAGACCCTTTTTTCATTTAAATGGTTAGCATTAGCAAAGAAACACTTCCAAGAAGAGTCACTACGGTTAGCCTTCCCTAATCAGTGACTTCCCCCGCGACCTCCTATGGCAGAGCACCGCTTTGCCACTCGACAGTTTCCCCCCCGTTCACTTCAAAGAAAACTGCCAAAGAAACATTTGTTTTGTGCTTTCGTTTTGGATAACAAAAGTGCAGCTTTCAACCTCAAAACAAGACGCACTGAAAAGAGCCTCCCCGCCACTTGAGAATTAAAACGTAAAACGAGAACATGCAACACGCTTACCAAATTGTCCAACTCTGGATTTGAAGAAAATAAAGGTTTTTCTGCCCGAATCTAAAATAAGAGAATGTTATTTGGCATCGTTAATACTATTATTATCACAGCGCGTACAGATTTCTTTAAATTTATTAAAACGCCCTGAAAAACTTAGGAAAACAGCACCCTTGCATACAATTTCAGTACAAACATTATCAGAGAATTAAATGAGTGAAGTGTTACAGGCATTGATGGGCGCATCACCTTTCCCCGCATATGTACACGTTTAAAAGATAGTGTCAGATATTAAAAAGTGACCTGTTTGGCAAACACTGCAATATCCTCGTTGAACGAGTCCGAAGAACAGACATCGCCGCCTGCTACACCAGGCTCCCGCGGCGTGCACGTCGCCAGCTCGCACTTCTCAAACACCAGGGCGAGCAGGGGGAATAACGGGTGACTACAACAGGAAAACACCACAACAGTCTTTGCTCAGCTTCAATGTTAATAAACAGAAAATCAACGCGTGGCGAAATTTGATAAAACGGCTTTATTTAGCCAAAACAATAGCGGCATTTCATTCTTCCGTTTTAATTTAAATCCTAAATATTAATGCATTTTATCTGTCGTATTATTTTTCAGCAAGGAGAGTGACCAGATTAATCCCTGAACTACTTTAATCAGAATCGGTTTACACGGGCCGTGTGCCTGTCATTAAAATCTTCTAAATATATTAAACCATCAACAAAACCTACTTTAAAACACTTGTGTATCATACTGATGGGCCTGTAATTTCAGATGTGAGTACTTCGAAATAATGTTTGTAATTATATTTTAAACACAAACGCAAGCGCACAATATAAAACCTTTAAATTTAATCTGAGACCAACGGGTTTGCTGGCAATGTTGTTGTTTTTTCTTTTATTTCCATGTTAAATATGATTTATCGCTGCATTTATACATCGTTTACAGTGTTCAAAAAACAAAACAAAAAAAAAACATAAATTAATTGGGGTATATTTCACGGAACGTTGATTTTAAGTTCCTAATCAGAGCTAAGCAGCAAATTATGCCAATATTTTTACACAGCAGCGTGCATCCGAGGCATTTAAAAGAAGCTGAAAGTCACTATTAGACGTGGCTACTAATATTTAGCAATATATTCTGATCACAGACAAACATTTTCAGAATGATACAAAATATATTTTTAAAAACCTACCCGTAAATCTGATCTTTATCCCTCTTTAAAACATCGTTGACAGCCGAGCCCATGCTAGTGGGCATTACGTTGTGCGGTGCATGTGCCCCATAATGCTGGCTGGCATGGAGTGGAGGTCCGTGATTCAAGTGATGGACTTGGGGTAGCGGCCGAGGAGCATGCGGGTCCCCGTACATTGACGTTGGGACTCCGACTCCGTCCATCCCACCGTAATGGGCCAGTTCATCGTACTAGAAAGAAACAGAGCGGAGAGTGAACGACCCAAACGAGTATCGCTCATCACAAAGAAACAACTTATTTTAACTAAAACATCAGCTTCCGAAACATAAGCGCGGGTAGGTGGAAGAAATACAACGCGAGCCTAAATCGCAAGTCTTGATCATAATGTCGATAATTTAGGTTTCCTCCACAGAAACTGAGAATGATAGTCGTGAAATTACCAAAAACATTTTAAAATGCAACTCCCAAGGAGTGAGCCACTTTCGTGAAGTCGCCAAATTATTTAGTAGCTCCTTTAAAAACAGCGTAATATCAACTGCAGCAAAGATCGCCGGCTAACCAAACGCTGTCACAAAGATTGACGAGTATATGTACTGTAAGAATGTTTAGTTATAAATATTTTAAGTATTAGTCGATATCAGCTGAAGCTGGCGATCGCAGAGGCCACCCTACAGTGGATGTGTAAGCGCGAGTGTTGGATATTTTAAACGCACCCTTTGCGCCATCAGGCTGCTCTCCAATAAACTCCGGTATGTGCCGTCTATTCAATATCCCAGTCCGCTCAGAAAGTGGTATAATCGTAGGATCCCTTTTGCAGCCAACTTAGTGAATTCTCATATTATCCGCTTTGGTTAAGAACAATCAACACCAAGAGTTTCGCTGGGGTTTTCGGGGGTGTTTTTTTCCGCTTCTCCCCCCAAAAAAGAAATTAAAAAACAATGTAAAAGCACAAAACACCAAAGGTCACAATCGGCCCATCAACAACCGGCATGTAACTAAACTGTCGTGTCCCATGGCTTTTTGCCACTCCAGCTGTCAATCTGAACCAGGGGTTGTCAATGTAATGAATGAATGATGGTTCGTGATGATGTTCATGAGAGGATGAATCTTTAAGCCCGATTTTCTTCCAACAGCTCCCGTTTCTCCCTCTGCCTTTAGGTCGCTATCTTATAATTAATACCGTGGAAAAAAGAAAAGGCAATTTAAATGAAGACTCGGCCGTTGTGATCTTCTCTTTTCCTCGTGGGTAGCTCGTCTGTCTGGCGGTCTGATGTGAGTGAGTGTCAGCGAGTGTTGTCAGGTTGACTGCTGGCTTGCTTATAGAACCGAGTCAGTTCGCAGCGCTGATCGGCGGGAGAATGAAATGACGGAACCCGGAAGTACTGGTGGCCATAGCCAGTCCTACAACAGCTCTTGAAAGAGAGGAGAGACCAAAAGCTTGTGATCTGCAGTCTATACACGAGGGCTGCTTCAACTCGGCACGGGGGGAGCCAAAACACCGCATCTCCTCGCACAGCCGCAACTCGTATAAAGAGTAAAAGCTAATCCGAAAATCATGCGTCTAAAATCTCGCTTCGCTGTCCTTATTCGTATTATTAGCCTGTCTTTTTAAAAAATATTACTGTTATCACTGTTTTTATGCAACATCGTACGGCGATAAGCACTCACTTAATTTTGCTACTATAGTGTTTGTAAAAGTGATACTTTCTTTACGGTTTTCTCTCTATGATCGAAATAGATGAAGCAGAAGCGAAGAAACAAACACGGGGTTTACAGTTAGAGTTATGCCGCGTTATGACTTTGCGCTTTAACGCTCATGTTAAATTATATATATATATATATATATATATATATAAATATACACACACACACACACACACACTACATAATGAATCAACGAGTTAAAATCCCTCACACGTATTTCCTCAACTTTAATATATTTTGCCATGTTTTTAAGGTATTTGTCAAGCGCGGTATTGGATCTGAAATGAGGTTCGATATTATCTTTGTTGTGGTTGTAGCCTGTGTGTTTACTGCTCCTACGACATTTTTTTGCTAATTGTGCCTCTAATTACGAAGGGGTTTTTTTGGCAAATGATGTGATATGACTTTCGGCTTTGCGCGCGTTTCCATAAGAAAATAAATAGGCCAGTATAATCAGAATTTGAATGATAAAAATACGAAAACAATTACTATTGATAAAAAAGAGGACAATTATTTTTGCGGGGTTTCATCCAATCTCTTGTCACGATACATATCCATTCCTTACCTCAGAGTAGTCAATTATCAGAGGTCCCCAAGATCATCAATCATGAGGAGCGCCTAGAGTTTAGAGGAGGAGCAACGTTTGAGTCATCGATACCTCTAGCGCTGGGCCCGTCTGCATGTTGTTCACAATCTTTGCGCATAAAACAAGCAATGTATGTCCTTTACTTTTTAGTTTAACTAGTAATATACCTTTCCGATCACATTACACCATCGTGTGGGGAGATATTTTCATATAGATGGTAAAATGTACGTCCGCATTGCACTCTTGACGTCGGGAATTAAATCAGCGATTAGTCTCCTGTACTCGGGAAACGGGGGGAAAAAAGGGAGGCAGCGAGGTCAATGAGCGCCCTAAAAGATTGCCGTGCCAATGCTCGAGTTTATCACTGTGATAGCAATTAAAGCGTCTGATTAAATAAGACATCGTATCAACAATTATGTTTGTTAGACATAAGGGGCGGTAGGCACCCCTGTACGAGAAAAAAGTCGAAGTGTAATAGTTGACAAACGGCTCTGGGCATCGCAGCGTGCTCGCTGGAGTTGGAACCGCGGAGCGGCATGACATTCGCTCCAGACACTGTTCTGGATAAGGTTCACCTTCTGTGTAGAAAAACACCGCAGCACGCAGAAATAACACTGTGTTACTGTGCTTTAAAAATGTCATCTTTTTATGATGAGGTTGATAATAATACGCGAATATTCCCGGACAAAAGAGGTGAGTAAATTCAGTTTCTTCTTTAAAAAAAGAAATAACAGAACAACTGTACTTTTTCTTATCCATTGCTGTGAAACAGAATTAAAGTGTAATCAAAGTGAAATGTTAGGCTGGTGGTTAGATTAGTAAATTAGGATGTAGTTTTTGCAATCTGAGGATGGAGTCGGAATAAATAAATAGACATAACAACTGATTGTTGGTTTTCTGTACTGTAAGTTTAATTATCTGTATGTTTTGTAGTGAATCTCTGGAGATATCTCCAAATAAATCCATATATTCAGCTGTTGTAAAATTCACGTTACGGCTCTCATAATCTTGTTTAACTTTTGTAAAAGAGAATGATTATCGCTTCAATCAGCTCGATGTTTGTTTTGTGTGAACTGTTTTGTTGTAAATTTTAGTCATTGTAAACAAACAAAAAAAAAAACACTTTGTCAGGAAAACTAAGATGTCCGTTTCGTTGTTATTGCTTGATAATTTTTTATCCTTTTCTTAAAAAGTAAAAACTGAAGTCGTTGTCCACAGCCTGTTTCAATAATAATAAAATAAAATGAGGTGATTCTTCTTTATTAATAATATTCCACAACTCACACAAAACATTTACGTGTTTATGGTTATCATTCTCATTTTATATGTTATGTTTTATTTAAGACATTTTGGAATTGCTAAATAATTTGTAATTTGTATGACTCTGATACTTTACCAAAATATCTCCGTGTAGATAAGAAACCTTATGATCCAGCCTGTATAATATAATTTATACTATATCCGATATCTCGTATTGTGTAACTGCTTTTTCATGCTGTCTTGTAAAAATATATTTTGCCTTACAACGATAGCGTTTGCAGTGAAACTGTACATTAGAATCATTTTGTACATTATATTTAAGATGCATAAAAAGCGGATTGATAGATAGATAGATAGATAGATAGATAGATAGATAGATAGATAAAGAGAGAGAGCCTCCGGCTGTTTTTAAGGACGCTATAACTTTTTCGGTATCGTCAACACCGACAAAGGAATGCATTTGCAATCAAATTTTACCACTTTCTGTCAAATAGGGGTCATTAAAATTTTGGGTTCTCAAGGGGATTCCTGAAACAACAAAGTGGCGATTCGCTATTCCTTACACTTCATGAAGTATATTTCAAACGCACAGAAAAAGAGGCTTCATTACAGGTGTCTTACAACATAGTAGCCAAATGATGTAATTGATCATTGATAAAGAATTTCCGTGCTTTCTGTTGTCTGTAGACAAAGACGGCTAATAGAGACTGGCCTAAAATCGCTTTAGACATGCTTACTGTGTGAGCACTCATTAGGGGCAACGCGTCCGTTTCACGAGAAATACCCCTAAGAGTCAATCACAAAGCCGAAATACCGTCCTCTGTCGCACAAATGCGACACACGGAGATGACGAGCATTTCCCTGTCCAAATGTTTTCAAAAGTCTGTCCTATATCTACAACATATTAATAATAGACTTTAATAAAAGAATATATAAAAAGCTACATTTGCATACCAGAACACCCGAACGTATGTTAATATAAAATATTGTAATGTATTTTTTAGACCATTTCATTTCTTGTATCATCGCTACTTTTTAAATTCCATTTTACCGGATTGTGAATTTATTTGTTAAAACGTTCAAAAAGTACATCAACGTTTGCCGACTTTATTTATATTTAATAGCTTGTTTAGATAGCTCCAATACTTTCAATCCCCGAACTGTTTTTTTTTATTATGATCTGTTTTACAACAATCTGTCAGACGGCCAAAAATGTATATACTTTTGATAGATTTGTATTGTCTTTCTAATTCTCTTCTCTATACGTAAAGTTTGATAAATTATTAAAATATTAATTTTATCATGCTTAGTAACGTTCTTGAGATAGCCAAAATTACCTCATCAAGTTGAACTCTTATTGACCTCAGTTGAAATGAGAAAGGGGGGCTGGAATGAGTCATTCAAATACTTGTAAAAGTTTGTCGGCCGACTGTAAATCAGTATTTCCACGACTCTCGATGTCCATTGAACGGGGAGTCATAAGGAGCTTTTAAATGTGCCCCCCTACCCACCCATTTTTTCTTAAAAGAAGCAGAAGAAGAAGGAGAAGAGGAGGAGGAGGAGGAAGAGGAGGAGGATTTTTGAGTGGCTCGATAAGGTCTTGTTTACTTAAATATGCAGCCCTATACCGCCATCTGGCGAATTATTTCTAGTTTTATGGAAGAAAAAACCTGAGAAATATCGCAATGTCGATATCCTCTTATATGTAAGGCAAGTCGCAATTAATTACCTTTGATGCTCCGATTGAATTATTCATACCATTAATATAGATAACATAACACGGGAAACCGCTTTATCCCACTGTCCCAAATGTCGGGGACAGTTTCTCAAAAGACAGTGATGGAAGCTGCATTTGATACAACTGCACAAATCAGAAGACTCAAAATCAAGTGTTTTATTATTTACCATCTGTATTAAAAATGACCGAAAGTAAATGTGCGAGTGGCATCTATTTTAAAGAGTACATAATCTTTGGGCACGTGTGACATCATATTGGATGTCAGTCAGTAGGAAATGTGTCCAACAAGTTTTGCAATACTTGAGCGGGGCCGATTTGCAGATCAGAATAAACTTTGATAACATTTTCGTTTCAGGTCGCATATGTACTTTTTATGGCAAAGTATACAATCTCAAGAAGCAGTCCGTTTATCATTCCTCATGCTTCTTTTTGGAAGGCAACACGTCCAGTAGTTATTAATTAGAATTATGAGTCGATTTATTACAACAGATTGCATTTCTTACAGCGCAAGGTGTATGATTTTTAAGAAAGTAAATGGAAAATCAACCATAATGCAATACAGATTATTGTTATTGTTAATATCTATGACGATCACAGATTAATCCGGATTTTGAAGATTACTTAAACGTGCAAGCCGTTTTATCTTTATCTTTCTTAATTGTAACATATTTAAATGCATTTATGCATGTATTAAATAAACATTATTATTATTATTATTATTATTATTATTATTATTATTCAATTACGGCGTTCTTTTTTAATTTTCAGAAAAGTAAATACAGGTAGCTTAATACAATTGTTAATGATTAAATTGTTAATGCATTCTGTTATTACCATTACTGGGCCGATACTGCAACGTATATCTTCTTTGCACGACCATTTTTTTTATTTGTTTTTACTTCATCGAAATAAACTTTTGTATTCCTGAGTGATCCTCGGTGATTACGTGCATTAAGATATTTCGGATCGTTATTGTCGCCGTCTTTCTCCCAGCTCTGAATGACACACACAGAAGTCCACTTCTGCCGCGATGGCGGAGCTACAACGGTATGGAGAGATATGCAGCGCAGTTAAAGCTTTAATGAGCAAATCTCATCTGTATGCATTGAACTACCTTGAATCGAGGACAGTGCGGTTTCAGAAGCTCATATGGTTTCCTTTTACATTGACGTATTTTTATTTACTTTTTTTTTAAATCAAGATATCGAGGGATATCTATTTCAGAGAATGTAGGAAGCTATGAAATTGAAAGAAGTTAAAATGCAGATGCCACGTCAAAAATTTAATATCAGATGCCCTCGCAACTGATGACAATTCAATATCAATGATTTAAAGTGTCAACAAAGTATTGCGAGCCTCCGACAACCAAACATTCCGTACGTCCTGGGAGACAAGCACGTTTCACCCCGCTTGTTTTCTGTAGAGTTTAATATTTTGTGTAATAATATTATCCTCTCATGGCAATTCGCTTCGTCTTGTTTTTCAATAATGCATTCGTTTTCCTCCCCTTAGGTTAATCCAACAAATGCTCATTGGGATCGTAAAAATTCTGTACAAATTTTGACACTAATTGTGTCGTTCACTGTGTCAACCCCAAACTGAGCTATTGCTCTCAGAAGAGTATCTTCAAGGCGCAAACGTAAACGCGTGTAATTTTGTTGCAAGTTGTTGTTCCATAATTGTATATAATGAAATTGCACGGGCGTGTTGCATTGAGACGTTCATATGTTTCACAACTCAGCAAAACGCAAAAACAAAGCCGTACTTAGAACTGACAGTCAACTCTCAACACCTGGCCATATAATAATAATAATAATAATAATAATTATTATTATTATTATTATTATTACATGATACAAATAGGTATTGCTTTAAACTTCAAATAATAAAAGGAGCTTTATTATTATTACTATTTATTTTTTTAAATAAATTAATAGTCATACACTGTTCAAAAATACCCTGGTTTTGCCTTGACAAATTGATGTTAAAAATTGTTTTGGGTTTTTAAAAAACAATATTATCATTTATATACTTGGTTTAATTTGTTTGTACATATTTCTTTCCTAAATCAGTTCAGTCTTGGTCATCAGTGTAATCATGGAGTAAGAAGCGGTAAAAAGCAGGTGAATGTAGACAGGGTGTACGTCGTCAGGCCGCATAGGCCCCTCTACAGCCCAGGTAAGCCGTGGATGACGACTCGGAGGTGTCCGCGGATCAGCACTGGACGGTAGCAGAGGCAGAACACACGTTACCTGTGGAAGCCGCCAGCTGAGGGCTGCCTCCGCTGACATTTTGTCTGCTGCACTTCACGCCCTGTGCTCTCCGCTCTGCACACGCAGGCCCACTGTGACCCAGAAACCCTCCGTTTTTAATCTCCGGCTGTTTACTGATGGCGTCTTCATGCTAGGGGATTGTTTACTAATTATTTCTATATGTTTAGTGCCGCAAAGTCTCCTCTTTGTAACACTGGTATCATGTCCATTGCCACTATAAAAAACGAGCATCCTGATGCACTTAGAAACACAGATAGACACATCCTAAGCAAGGTTCCACACTGAAATGGGTAGTGAGACATTGTCCAAGCATTTAATTTTGAAGGACAGTTTAACAAAACACACACACAAACACACTCAGCTGGGAAGGCGCAGGTTCTGGCCCTAAGAAGGGCAGCTAATGTTGCAAGATGCACGAGTTGAACTGCGCTGGTATATCATCTGAGAAGATGCGTCCATGTATCTGTTTTACTGGAGACTCCGAGGGATCATTTGCATGTAAATATTAATGCACACGAATTATTAAGCCTGGGGAGGAAGTACAGATCTTCAACGTATAACATATTTCACCGTATATTCCATTATCAGATCAGCAGCAGAGTGAACAAGAAGAGCAGAGGCTGCTTGCGACTCTTCTCACTGGAAGCCCAAGAAGAACATTAGACAGGAAACACAGACACGCAGGCAAATGTCTTCAGGTCATTTTAATGGGATTCAAATACAATTAAGGTCAGTCAGTAGTCACGATCATGCATTGCTGCCAACCGAACGCTGAGCGAGACTGCTCGTTCGTGGGCCGTCGCATATAACTGAGGAGCAAGGCTGGCAAATTTAATCCACGTGTAACCTGGTTAATGGCAGGAGTGGGCGGCACCGCCCAGCAGAAGGCGAGGCGACAGGAGCCCGCCCCAGCAAATGGAGCCGCGAGCTAGCTGGGAGCAGGCTGCTGTAGCTGCCACTGGCTAACAGGACTGGCATCGATTCCACACACGCGGCTCGTGTGTTTGGCATAGGTGTGCTCAGCACCCAATCGGCACATGGGAGTCACTCCTACAGAAAATCGGTGGACTTAGAATACACGTCAAATATGCAGAGAGTGTGGGATTCGGATTTTTCTGGAAGTGGCCCGGGAGGTGACGACGTCACAGAGGATGCTGTCGGCAGGGGTGATGGTGACACGTGGTGGATTGATGAGATCTGGGATCCATAACGGAGCCTTAATAAACAGCATGTGCTCCTGCAGCGCGTCACATCAAAACCAGCCTCGTCTTCGTGTCATGCTTCTACATACTGCTGTGTTTCGAAAGGGCACATTGGGTCTGTCAGGAAAACCAGTTTAATAATAATAATAATAATGATAATAATAAATAATGGCACATAGCTAATCTAGGACCACCAGCATGCAGGGCTGCCTGCCGCTCAGTTTGACGATGCGGCGTCTGGCATTTGTTACCGAGAACCAAAGTCATAACAACATAACCAGTCATGCCGTGTGACTCCGTGAAAAGGCCAGTCTGACACATGGTGCAGTTTACATTGAAATCAGCATGGGGTGATGGTTTGACGGATCCGTGTAAGTATATGCAGGCAAACTGAAGAAAGAACAACATTTTTAAATGATCATTGTTATTATGATTGGTAGCTAAAGTCAGCATAAAAGTGACACTCTGTAGTGTAGTAAAAAAAAAACCCAAATTAGCACTCAGGTACTATTTAGAGTCACCACAATGCCTGCATCATATTGGTTTTGAATTGAAAGAGAAACCACCATCCATGCTGAAACACGTGACCCGTGTCACATGACACAGGAAGAGCTGGGAGCATATCCGAGTCGGCAGCCCTGGAGGGGCGAGGTGACATTAGTGCTGCTTTGCTCACTGAGTTCACAGAAATAGGGCACACAGGACTCTCCCAGGTCCAGCCGCGCACCACGATAACACTGGGATCATTCAGGATGTGCTCACAGCGCCGTTAATGTACCCGTCTCATACTCATGCCAAAAATAAAGTATGATCAAGCTGGAATAATGCACCTGCGCCATTACTCAGGTTTTCATTCGAAGTGAAGCATCTTTTTTTGACCAGTCTCTCAATTACCTTAATTTGCCCATAATTTCCAGCCAACGGCCGCACTGATTGCTGCCAGCATCACCTCGCTGCCCGGACCTGCTTTATATGCTGGGCAAACGCCACGCAGACTACTGCGAGTCGCTGCCATTACCTTGAATCCCCTCTTGCTCAATTATTCTCTTTCCGTCTTGTTATTGCCCTCTTTGTTTTACCGTGGACGTTCTTAGGACCATATTCCTTGCTCCCCTTTGAGGAAAACAGAAAAGGAATTAATGACATATTTTCTAGAGTTGCACAAAATATATCAGCCAGCAAAAAAAAATGTTTATTGGGCTAACTACCTGTTAGATGAGCGTTAGGTTTTTTCGCCATTTATGGATTAATTTATTTACGTGAAATTTTGAAAGTGTTAATATTGCATGCCGCTGCTGGGTCTGCCGTATGTGGGCTACGTCAGGCACGCCTGTACTGGGCCACTTCCAGTCCATTATCCCGTGTTTGTTTTCATCTTCCCAGACAGATTAGCAGCTATGGCGGATGCTGTTTAGCCATATCTTTATCTACGCTTCACCGATCATCCCGCTTCGCGCCAGAACATAAATGTCATGTAAATTTTGCATTGATTTATGGGCAGTATCTGAAAAGTATCTGAGAATCAGCTGCGGCCCCCTTTAACAAGCCCCCCTGCGGATGCCCCCGGAAGCCTATGGGAGGCGGGCTCCCTAGGCTAGTGCGTCAAGACGGCCTAGCTGGACAATTATAAAAAACAACAAACACACACAACATAAACACCACACTGATCATACCTTCTCCGACTTATATTGGGAGAGGATATCTCAGTGTGTTACCCAATTTCTCTTCACTAGCACCATGTTGTGGTATAACCGGCATCCCAAACAATATGGCATCTAATGATAGCTGGGCGGGCGCAGAAATAACAAGATATTCGTGTCTCGCCGGTGAGGGGTTGAGGGGCCTGGGAGCCTCGAATTCGCCAGGGGGGCTAGGTGATCAGGTAGCTGGGGCCCCTCCCTGCACACGGACACATCCGGCTTGCCACCGTGGCTTGAGACTCCTTGCCAATACGCTGGAGATTGGTTTTTGTTTTTGTCAGAAATGCCAAAAACGCAGCTGTGGAATACAATAAATATACAGATAAAATAAATGAAACAGAAGACACGGGAGAGCCAGTTCGGTCTACGTCCCCATTCGTCGGCTGGATCGGGCAGATTGGCGCGGACTGTCGGTAAACAGAAGCCACCTCTTTAGCATTCGCCAGTAGTTGATTATGAAAGGCATGAATTTGAATTATGAATATCGTGGTTATATGGAGGTAGGCAAAGCAGGCACATAGCCCCAGGCTAAATTGTTCCATTCCCCATTATCTGCCTGCCTCTGCCCCCATTTCCATGTCTCCAATCTGTATGTCATCTCCCCCAAAAATGGAGGCCCTCCTTTGTAGCTACCTAGCCTTCCTGCAGCATCCACAAAGAAACTCCCCTTCCTTCTGTGTGGGGGCTGCTTCCTTGAAGTAGGATGTCACACTTGTCTTAAATGTGATGAATTGCTATCTTCAAGGCGTCTCTGCATCCCAAACACCCCCCCCCCCCCCCCCCCCCCCCCCCCCCCCGCCCCCCCCCGGGGCGGGGGGCCGCCCCCCCCCCCGCCCGAGTATTCTTCTCAAGACACCAGATTGTTCTTGGAGGTTAAATAGGTTGGAATCAGGTTAGGGTGAAGGTCAGGGGTAGCTGAAAGTGATCACCGGGTCTGGCACAGCACATATTACCATCCAGACTAAGCTACTGATACATTCTCTCATCTTTTCCTCTGCCTCCTCCCCCAGTTCAACAGGACACCCAGGGGAGCAGCACAGAAAAACTGTTGACACAGCAGCTGGAGCACATGGCCAAATTGGAGTAATTCTTTTACGGTAAGGGGTGTGGCCATATGTAAATGAGCCAACCTGCTCTGAAATATTTACTGCGGAAGAGGGCCGTAAATCAGCCGCACAGGGAGGAGGGGAAGGGAGACACTTCAGTGACAGAAAGTGCTCCCTCTACAGGCACCACATGGAATCAGTGCCGGTATTTATTACATGAATGCAGGAAAATATCCATCCATCCATCCTTCTAAACGCTTATACAGGTTGCAGGCAGGGCTGAGGTACACCCTGCATGTCAATCCCTCATAGGGCACACACATGCAAACACACACACACATACACACTCACACAATGGAGGAATATATTAAACGACCAAAATCCCCCCAGGCACTGATGTTTCTGCAGCCCCCATATAAGCTCTAAGGAGGTTCTTTTTAGCTCCAAATAGGAGGCTAATAAGAAAAATAGGAGTGATGCAGGGACGGACCCTGCAGTCGACAGATACTCCCAAACCCAGATTAGCACCTGAACACAGTCTCTCCGCTCACGGGAACCACACCCCTCAGTCTGGGGGTCAGCATCCCTCAGGTCATCCTGTGAGTCTCTATCATCTGTTTTAATTGTTTTATGTCCATCTGGGTTGTGTTTGAATACGCTCATCTTAGTCCTCATAAAAAATGTAATGTTTGTTACTAATTGTAATCAGATGTCACATGAAATTGCAATGCCTTTTAATTGTAATATGTTTTAATGTCCAGCTAATGTGATTTTGTGTGTAATTGCAATGCCTTTCGATGTACAATTGTAATTTGATTTCATAAGTAATCGTGATACATTTAAGGCCCAGCTAATGTGATTTCATGTGTAATTGTGATGTTATTTAATGTTTAATTGTAATTTGATTTCATGTGTAATTATAATTATATTTAATGTCTACTTGTAATCACTCAAATGAATCACTTTCTGTTTTCATGTTGTATTGCTATTGTGCATTAGAACAGTGCAGCATGAAATTATTTTGAAATGCTGTTAAATAAATATTTAATTTTCAGTGAATGCATGAAAAAAATTAAACTCTTAAAAAACATTTCAGCTGTGGACTTGAAATTCGAAAGCTGTTTCCTCACTTTCACGGATAATCCAGGATTCTTCAAAGGCAGAAAGTACAAAAAACATTCTGTCATTGAGACGTTTAACTGCTTCCTAACCTGCTGCTTTCTCCTCAGAAATGGCGCCATGTTGATCCCAAGTCACGTCAAACCAGTCTGCCGAATCCGGAGTGATATCTACTCACCTACCTGTCTTCCAAGCGCTTATCCCAGACTGGGATGTGGTATCTCAAGCAGAATATGGAACAAGGTTGGGGTACACCTTGGATGGGCTGCCAGTCCATCACAAATCACACACTGTCATACTACCAGCAAATTAAAGATGCCAGCCATGCTAACCTCATGTCTTTGGACCACTGAAGGAAACTGGAATGTCACAGGGATACCATGTGAACCACACACGCAGAGCAGAAGGGGGATTCAATCCTCCCACCTTCAAGCTGGGAGGCAACAGAGATATCCACTGAGCAACCAAAGAACAGAGGTGCGTAATTCAGGTCCAAAGAGTAAAAGTCCAGACGAAGATTTTATTTCAACCAACCAGTCAAATATAAAGAGTCACAAGTCACAGAGTAGTCAACTGGTTGATTGAAATAAATTATGGTCTGGAATTTTATTCTCTGAACCTGAACTACCCACCTCTGCCAAAGAATTTCCTAGACTTCTTGAAAGGGTGCCCCCTACTGTATGGAAAAGAGCACCACGCTCATGTCAGTGAGCAGCTGAAACAGCACGTTGTTCTCTATCCTCAAAGGAGCAGGTGAATGGTGCCTCCCCAGGGTCACAGTCATCTCAGCTGCCTGGAGCTGCCTGGACCCACCCCCATGAGCCTGCAGTGTTTAAGTGGCTGACCCAGAGAGCTGCTGACCCTGAGGTCCGCGTCCCTGAGGTCCACATCCCTGAGGTCAGAGTCCCTGAGGTCTGCGTTCCTGAGGTGTACGTCCGTAAAGTCCATGTTCCTGAGGTCTGTGTCCCTGAGGCCCACGTCCCTGAGGTCTACGTCCGTAAGGTCCGTGTTCCTGAGGTCTGTGTCCCTGAGGTCCACATCCCTGTGGTCTGTGTCCCTGAGGTCTGCTTCCATGAGGTCTGCATCCCTGAGGTCCGCATCCCAGAGGTGTGTGTGATACAGCACCAGCCCACAGCCAAGCCTGGAATTTCTGCCCTGGTGGGATAATTAGCTGAAGGAGGAGGGGGGTCCTCTCCTCTGGTCTGTAACCTCAGTGAACAAAACTGAAACCCCAGTGTAAAAGAAATGCCTATTCAAGCATCACGTTCTTATTTTTCTTTATGGGCCATCGCCCCATGTTTTTAATGTTATTTCAGGGATTTCATTCACTTTTGTGTCCAAAACACAGATGGTCATCTGTCACCGCGTGATAGAGATATAGAGATGCCATTTTCACAGCAGCCCCTGTCTGAAACAAGGCCGCATAGTGAGTGTCTGAGCACTGACAGCCGGCCTGGTGATCCATCCATCTTCCGTCGCTGCATATGTAGCGGGTCAGGGTGAGCCTGAGAAAAATCCCAGCAAGCAGGGGGCACAAGGAAGGGGACACCACGTTGACAGGCACACATACACAACACACACGTCAAGACCCCAAGGGCGGCTTACAGACCCTCCTCCTCATACCTGGGGAGACTGCAAGAGACCCATACTGTCACCTTTAGCCATGTGAAGAAAAGCCACCCTCAGAAAAAATGGGGGGGGGGTTGTAATTTACATTTTCTTTAAGCATTTTTCTTACCTGATTACAGTAGAGGAAAGGTTTACAATTTACATGAGCAGTGAAGGATTCAAACCCACAGTCTTCAAGTTGTAAAGGCAGTATGGTATCTGCTGAGCTACAGAAACTATTCTTCATGAGCAGAGAGAAGCAAAATTTGCAGTTTGGAGTGGCACCAAGCCTTTGGAAGGCCAGAAGCATGGAAGTGTGGACGTTTGCCAGAGGGGAACCAAAAGACCCCAGCTAACGTTGCCCCGCTGCTGGAATGGCGGACCACCAGGTCGGGTCTTCTCAGGCCGGGCCCCCGAAGTCCCTCCGATACACGTCGATCCCGTCTCAGTGCTCCTGGTGGGCAGCGAGATTGATGCCGGGGCCTTTCTGTCTGTCCGCAAAGGCCCTTCATCATACCGCCCGAAGCCCACGGCGCTCCGAGATCAATAACACGGCTGCAGATCAAAGCTTTCATGATGGACCAATGGGAGCACAGCTTCCAGCAGCGTTTACCCAACCATCACGTGTCCGTTCGCCATCAGTATAAAGCAGGGAACTGTAGTACGAATTAATCCAGGAAGCGAAGGCGACGGTTTGTAGCAGAATTAATGCCGGAAGCCTGATGCCAGACCAGCAGCTCGAGATCCCAAGCGACCAACTCTGACGATGGAGGACAGGAAGTGTAACGACGAGAAGCAGCCGTAACTCACACCCCTCGGAGTGCCACGATGGGCGACAGGCTGTGACCGGGCCTGACCTTCACCCAGCCAATCACACGCTGAGCGCTACGGCAACCCGAGACTCTGCTGGGTTGCTTAGAAACCAAAGACTCGTGTCCAGTCTTATGGGACAACCACAGAATGTCCTGCCTTAAATGAATATTTTTCAAAACCCATACACATTTGTGGCACTTCATGATGATTTATATTATTTGATATGAGAATATATGACAATTTGTTTAGATGTGTTATTGATAATTTTCTGCAGCAAATCCATCCTTCCATCAAAAAAATCACAGACAAAGGACACGTTTACGCGTGTTTCAATATGCTATGCATTTATCGCAGAATTAATTGGTAATTACCAGTTTAATGTCTTCATAGCTGTGAGAATAAATTAATAATTAGAAATATGTCCTCAACATAACATTTTTCATTTTTATGGGAACCAACCCAGTATTAAACCTACAGCCACCTTAAATCAGTGCTTCTCCTGCAGTTTCCAGTACATCCACAGGGAAAACCAGTTAAACAGTTTTGAGGTCTCTGTATACTTACACAACTCCACTGCGCCTCTACAAAACTCACAGTAAGTTGATTTGCCCAATTACGTTACCAAAAGACGCTTGATACAATAACAGTCACACGGAGGTACACACACGCGCACGCCTGTTGTGTTCACTTTTATTTCCCCAAACTCCAGTTTTAATTAAGTACCCAAACCCCCAAACCACCAAAATGCAGACATAGATCAAAACTGACAGCGAATGTGGTTACTTTGTTTTTACTTCATTGCTTGTAAGTTGACGACCCAACGCACACACACGCGCAGACATATATACACACACAGGTACACATGTGCACACGCACACACACAAAGGCACACACGCTAACATCAGCAGCTCAGTCAGCTTTCATGTCCCCCTAACCAAGAGACACTCCTTCTCTGCATCACCACCAGTGCATGCACAGCCGCATTACACCATCGCAGATACAGAGGTGCTTAGGAGAGGGGAGACGATGGCGCCCGTCGGGGATAATCAGGATGGTCACCTGATCGATATGCATGGAAGAGACCTGCCCCCTTTACAAGGCAACAGGCTGTGGGTGCCCTACGCTACATGAGCCGCTTACGATAAAATCTGTTCTCAGCCAAAATAGGCAGGGTGTGTCTGTGTCCAGCGGTGATGCCAGCCGGCTCCCCGAAGCCCGTCGGGCAGCTGGAGTCGACACATTGACATTTTGTCCGCTTACAGCGAGGTGGCCCAACCTGCGTGCACAGCCCACGCCCCCTGCCCCCCGGCGCCAAGCTCGCGGCGGTGGAGGGAACCGGCACACCCTCCTCATTAATCACTGGCTGCTCGCGGGTTCACCGGGGTGCGGCATCGGCGTCCTGCCAAGCCAGCAGTGGGGCGGCTGTGCAGGGCCACGTGACTCCCGGGAAAAACAGGTGACCTCATCGTCCTGCGGCGACGCAGCATGCATAGTAATGTCACCGGCCAGCGGCACGGGCGAGTTTCATGCTCGAGGTGTGCCGATGGGCACGTCTCATGTCACGGCAAAGCCAAGTGGGGGGTGGGGGAGGGGATCACACCAAGCAAACACACATCATATGGGGAATATAAATGTTTTATCCCAAGATTCCCAGGGAATACTGAGGAGCAATCCCTTTATCGGGTTTAATAATGCGCATCCAGAGACCCATCCATCAGTCCCCCCCATCACCTCCCCCCCCTTGTCCTCCGACGCCTACCATCAGACTTGGGGGCGTCGCCATGGCTGCAGGTCACCGCACACATCAACATCATTCCCAGCCCCTCCTGTGGTCTCTCCACCCATTCACTACCAGTGAGACTGCCCTCTACCACAAGGATTCCTTCAGACAAGCCGGAATTACTATGACATACAGTAACCCATTTACGGATTTCACATTTGTGGTTTTGGTTATTCCTGAGTTGGTTGTGAACAATTAAGTGGGAATATTTCTGGAGCTTGCCAAAAGATCGCAGAGACTTAAACTCGATGCATAAGACAAAAACAATACTGAAAATTATTTGGAGCACATAAGATAATCCATAAAAGCATCAATCCATCCATTTTCTGTACCCATTTGTCCTATTCAGGGTTGTGGGGGGTCTGAAGCCTATACCGGAGGCTACAGGCACAAGGCAGGGAACAACCCAGGATGGGGCGCCAATCCATCGCAGGGCACACTCACAACACAATTTAGTAACTCCGATTAACCTCAGCATGTTTTTGGATTGTGGAGGGAAACTGGATTACCTAGAGGAAACCCCACGACAACACAAGGAGAATATTTGAACTCCACACACACGGAGCCACGGCAGAGACTCGAACCCTAGTCCCAGTGGTAACAGTGCCAACCACTGTGCCACTGTGCCGCCCATCATGGAAAATCATATTACATATAAATATCAGTGATCCACAATATTCATTACATATATATCAATATTTGTTAGTGTAAGTGCACACTATATCATTACAGATTTTTACAATTGTTTTCACCTGTCTTAATACCATGTGCCCCTTTTTAAAACATCTAACAAATGCACCATATCAGTAGATTATATGAACTAAAACCTATTATACTTTTGCATTGTCTTGGTACAAAATGCATTCAATCACCACTTCTTCCAAAATTCATGAATACCTCTCTGTCCTTGTTCAGCACTAGCAAAATTCTACAACCACAGCAAACTTTGCATTTAGATATATTCTGTTCAAAACGGTCAACTGTCAACTAAAAAAAACTAAACAAAATTTTAATCACTGTAAATGCTGCATTGACAAATTACGCATATGTTTGAATTAAGACAGATCATTCTGATTTTAGCAAAAGATCAGACAATTATTTAGTTTGCTAAGTGATGATTACATAATGACCATATTTGCATTGAATTGTGCATGTACATTATATGGATAATATTTTGGAGTGTGTCTGTCAGAATTTTTGCCCATTCATCCAGAAGAGCATTTCTGAGGTCAGGCACTGATGCTGAATTGTCCAAAATTCCATACTTCAATTCCATACTTCCGACTTTGTGGAAACAGTTTGGGGAAGGCCTTTTCTGCTCCACTCTGCCCCAGTACACAAAGCAAGGTCCATAAAGACACGGTTGGGTGACTTTGGTGTGGAAGAACTTGACTGACCCGCACAGAGCCCTGACCTCAACCCCACTGAACACCTTTGGGATGAACTAGAACAGAGATCGCGAGCCAGGCCTTCACGTCCAACACCAGTGCCTGACCTCACAAATGCTCTTCTGGATGAATGGGCAAAAATTCCCACAGACACACTCCTAAATGTTGTGGAAGGCCTTCCCAGAAGGGTGGCAGCTGTTATAGCTGCAAAGGGGGGACCAACTCTGTATTGATGCCTATGGATTTAGAATGCAATGTCATAAAAGTTCCTGTAGGTGTACTGGCCTGGTGTCCCAATACTTTTGTCCATATATTGTATATAGATAAAATGTTAATGTAGGTGTTGCTGAAGAGTTTCTCCACTATTACTGCTGTAAGGTGAACTATGCAAAAGTGGGACGCTTTTGTAAATGATTAATTAAGTCTCAAGAAAGCCATTTGCTCAAACTAATATTTTTTTCTATGAGCTGCATGTCTTCTTAAAAAGTTTTGTGTGGACATTTAAACAATCTATGTAATATTTAAGAGTTAAACGGAGTAAAACATAGGGAGGCGCCTCTCATTTCTTGATGAGCTTGTTCAAGTAAAGTGGGACAGTGTGTCTTTGTATAGAGGCAATATATAATTTAATTGCACAAAGCAATATTTTATTGACCAAAAAAACAAACCATAAATAAATGCTTGTAACATTATGTTCACAAGATCCAACTACTTCAAATAAGTAATTGTTTTCTTTTTTACTTCATAAGCGTCTTTATATCTCCATAAAGCATTCCTTGGCATATTTTGCCGACCTTTGGACCGGAGAGGGGCGGATTTTCTGCCAATAACAATTGACCGGTTCGCCACCAATAAAATACAGTATTGTCATTTAATCGTATCGCGATCTGCCTAGAAACACTGCTTGGTCCCGACTGACGACTTGGGCACTCCCGATATACATTGTTTCCATGTAAAAATGTGTCCCATTTTACCTTAAAAGTACTGTCCCACGTTTGCTAGCACCTGCAGCAAAACCGGGACAGCACTAAAGATAAAAATAAACAAAATGCTAATATATATTTTCAAAAATGTGCACAAGAATCTCCAGCTCTCTTTTACTAAATGCACCATCTTAAACAATATACCCCATTACCTGCTTCTAGCAGCCTTATCTTTCGAAAGAGTTATTTAGTTTGTCCGTCCACCTGCAGCGCGGGTTGCGCTACACAGCATGTCTTGAAATTCTAAACACAGCCATCATAAATATGTCACACCAATGAAAGCAGCTGGTGAAGACCAAGTCCCGTTGTAGCATGATTTCCATTGGTTGTTGATTTTTTTTTCCAAGTAGCACAGGGTGAAGCTTAAATGTCCGACTTTACTTGATGTGCCGCTTTTGCTGAATTCACTCAGTATGTTCTCTTATTTTGCAATGCAGCACTACTATACAAGAACAGAAGACACGGAAACATCATTAGTGTACATATGAAACATATATGTATTTCGTGATGCTTCAATTTGTGTTTTTTAGTTGATTGTACAGTGTGTGTAAACAGCAATCTTACAGGAAAGAGCATATATATATATATATATGACATAGTTATGGCAGCGTTAATCATGAAGTGTTTTGGTGGTCGAAGTGCATTTTGCACCAAAGGTTAACTGATGTGGTCAGGTGTGTATCGTAAAGCACACTGTGTGAAGAGTTTTGATAAAGTGGACATGGTATTGAGACAAATGTGAAAACAACTGTAAAAGAAAATTATAATATTTAAAGTTTTGGCTTTGGTACTCCACGCGTCTTTGTCTTGGAAACCAGCCTCACTTCCGTGTTAGCCGTCTTAGTGACCATGGAATCTCACGTTTCTCACAGTAACTTTTAAACTTTTCAGTGCCGTTAATTTTGCATTTCTAATAATGAGTCCAAACCGTAGTGCTCAAAGTGCACTTTGTACAAACAGGGGCATAATAAAGATGGTCTATATAATTATGTCTACATAAGAAATGACAAGGAAATTTAACATGCAAAGTGTATAGTGCAGTACTTTTAGTTTAGATACTGGTAATAGATACTTATGTTCGTTCAGGCTAGCAGACTTATGGGTGGAGGTTAGGGGAGCTCCTCAATTATTATTTGTGAATTTTTACATTCGTGGAGACCTCCAGATCGTAACCCTCACAGATGTGAAGTTGTTACTCTACATGCATATCCACCTATTTCCCATAATTCCTGCAGAGTCACAGTAAGTCTGGACTCAACATACAGTCAGACTCCCGAAAATTTAGGAACACAAGTTCATCTGAAACATACCTTCAGAATCCGAAAGGAAATATACATGAAACACTGGGAGAGAATTTGAACAGCACGTATACACCACGGTTCACCACTCCGCCGTGCTGTGTACTTATAAAGGTCTCTATTAAAAATGGGTTCTCACTGCTCAAAAGCTCAATTGAAATCAACATGGTGTCAGTAAATACATATTATCATAGATGTCCCTTTTAAATACTCAGTGAATTCAAGGACTGATCAACAGCAATCAAATGAAGCATTTTTTCATTAAGATTTCAATAAGGTCTGTCAATAAGACTGTTTTGCGATTGCTGTTATTACCTTGAAATTGTTTATGTAAATTATACATCTGCAGCAAACGCCTGTCAGTTCAGCGGCATCTGAGTGACGGGGATAATTATACATCTCTGAATGACTCGACTGTAGGCTTTTGTATGGATTTGTTTTTTTTTCACATGGGCAGTTAATTCAACAGAGGTAACAGCGTTAAAACCTTGGAAAGTCAGATGAAACCGTGAGACCGTCGACTGCAGGGATGAAATAACCTTTCTACATGAAGATGGTCACCCGGAATGACAAGGAGGAGCAGGGTGAGAGGATCACTCACCTGCCTCACCGAGCCGGTCGTGTGGCACGTCAAGTGCGCGCATATTAGCGGTGTGCGATACTACAAGATTTAGTATCGATCCGATACCAAGTAACTACAGGGCCAGTATTGCCGATATCGATACTTTTTAATAATTAAGGTGGATGCATCAAATTGCTAAAGCTGAATTAATTCATTACCTTTAAGTTTTTTTGTGTTTTTTAATTGATTAGTTAAAGCCCAGGACAGAATTTGGGCAAAGTACGTGTAAATAACTACTTTTATTATAAAGTGCACAAAATTAGAGAGCCGGCTTTGGGCGGGCTTGGGTAATCAGAACAACCTACAGTGAAGGTTTATTAGCGATTTTAAAAAAACTCCTGTATAGGCCATATGGGGAGGCATGTCTGGTCAACAGTCAAAAAAAAATTCTTAACATATTTTCTTACATACAATTAATTAAATAATAATGTAGTTTAAAATGCTACCTTTGCAACAATGAGGATAATTAATTAATTCCTAATCCTGTTCTGAAATGAAGTTCATTACTATCGAACACCACTTCACAAGCACATAGTCATTACTAAATATGGCTGAGTGATTAAAATAATGTCATTCTCATTACGCATGCTAGTTATGCAGCCTAGTTAATGTACTTGTTAAGAATTTGAAAAGGGCCTGCTAAAATCGATAGAGCATTTCATGAACCTTATGCCAAGGCCTCCCAAGTCTTGCCAGCCTGCTAGGTTAGACCAGCTAGGATAGGCCAGCTAGGTTAGGCCTGCTAGGATAGGCCTGCTGGGAAAGCTCTGCTAAGTTGGGCCTGCAAGATTAGCTCTACTAGGTTAGGCCTGTTAGGTTAGACCATCTAGGATAGGTCTGCTAGATTAGGCCTGCTAGGAAAGACATGCTACTTTAGACCTGCTTGGATAGGTCTGCTAGATTATCCCTGCTAGAATGGGCCTGCAAGGTTGGACATGCTAGGTTGGGCCTCCTTCATTCAGGTCTATGCTGTTGGCTGTAGGACCATCAGAAATAATTCTCCAGTGTATGAAAATCTTAGGAAAGGGGCAGAAGTTCTCTCCTGTAGTCCTGAATGCTGTTTATCCTGAACCGACATCTCAGCATCACTTACTGCAAGATGCTTACTGGTGCTAAATAGCATTAGCATTGAGCCATGTAGTCTAGGCCGTGGCCTGAAGTGGATGAATAGTTTTATTTATTACAGACATGTAGGCCATTCATAAGTGATTTATAATCGCTGCCCACTCACCAATCTATCACTCATTTCTTAATCTTAAAAGTACCATAGCGGCTGACATTTACCATATTTTGCATAGGCACAACCTAATAACGCTAGAATAAAAATATCATTCTTTCCAGCCTGAGAGTCACGTTTACATCCTGTCCGCATGTGACAAAAAAAGGCACAATTAACTACATCTTTTCATTCGTCCAAAGATCTGCTGTGATGGTACCCTTTTTTCCTAGTCACAATCACTAGACTGTATCTGAAGATTTGTCTGGACAACTGCAGCTTTTAGACCTAATAGCAAATAAATTGGTCTTTTGACGAACAGCCGTCTTTGAAGCCTGTAGCCGGCCGATTGCATTCGATTCTCTGTGCTGCACAACTGGAGGAAAGCAGTCAAGACACACATCTCTCTCAGGCAGGACCTCTGTCTTCACAATCCCAAAACATAAGGAAAAAAAATCAGAATGTAACCAAGTGTATTCTTAGAAACGTCTAAGAATATAAAATGTAAAATCAGTGTACAACCAGACCACCTCATGCATCCCGGGACTGGCTCCTGGCTCAGTGCAACCCTGCACTGGATAAGCAGTGACAGAAGGATGGATGGATGGATGTCCCATCATTTTTTTTAACATTGTAAGGTTTCTTTTTATACAGGAAAAAATTGCATAAAGTCTGATATTCAAACCATATTACATATACTGAGTAGTGTTCTGAGTGAATCAGCAGGGGGATCGCGTGAGTGAGCGAAAGAGAGAGAGGGAGGGAGAGAGTGGGTCTGGCCCAGCTGCAGATTCTGCAGCATTTCACAGAGCACGCATGCTTAGCCGCCCTTCAGATGCACGCACTTCAATCACCTCTCTAATCACATCTTTCCTTTGCATTAAATATGGCAAGGATGTAAGGACTCTCCTTCTGCTTCTCCATCGCTCTGACCTTCTCCCAGAATAAACCTGGGGCAAAATAGTCTTTCAGCTCTGACACGTTTCTCTGATTCCTTGTGAAGATCAGTGTAAATGACACCATGTCCACATGCATTTACAGTGGAAACGAAAAAAATATCAGCACACCCCTGTTAAAATTACAGGCTTTTGTGATGTACAAAATAAAACCGAGATAAATCATGTCAGACATTTTCACACCTTTAATGTGATATTGCAACCAGCAGAATTCCAGTGAAAAACAAATAAAAACTTTTTGGGGGAAAAAAAGGAAAAATAAAAAAGTTTAACCACCAGGTTATGTAAGTGTGCATGCCCTTTCATCATGAATCGTGAAGACACATGCCCCATCATGGATCGACCAATCACATTTAAACTCATGTTCAAAAGTAATTATCATACACATTATGAATTTTCAAGGCATTACAAGTACCATGGAACACATTGAAGGCCATCAACAACAAGTGGACAAAATGGGGCACCACAGTGACATCACCGTGAACAGGATGTCCCTCCAAAATTAACGGAATAATAAGATGAAAATTCATCACGTAGATTACCAAGAGGCCTACAGCAACAACATACAAGCTGCAGGAATGCCTGCCAAATACTCCCTGCCTGTGACAGCCATTTCCCTTATTCCACACATCTGGGCTGTGGGGCAGGGTGGCAAGATGGAAGCCGTTTCTTGCAGTAACACCCACATCTATCTAAAATTTGCCAAAACACACAACCAGACACCCAAAACCATGTGGCAAAATGTGTTATGGTGTTACGAAACCGATTTCCGAAACAGAGTTCTTGGCCATAATTCAAAAAAATATGTTTGGCTCATCATGTGAAGCACGCCACACTCACGGTGAAGCATGGTGGAGGCAGCATCATGTGATTGAGCTGCGTCTCTTTGGCTGGGACTGCGGCTCTAGTCAAGGTAGAAATGATCACACAGAGCTCCAAATACCAATATATTTTGGCACTAAACCTGAAGGTGTCAGAGAGCAGAAGATGAGGAAGAATTTCACCTTCCAACACGATAAAGACCAAAAGCACAGATCCAGGTCAACAAAGCAATGGCTTCAGAAGAAGAATACTGATGTTTTGGAATGACCTAGTCAGAATCCAGACCTAAATCCTCCTGAAAACCTGTGGGATGACTTGAAGAGGACTGAGCACAGGATACCCTCTTGCAATTTGAGGGATCTGAAGTTTTGTAGCTCTGCAGCTGCCAAATGAAGATGTGCTTAGGTGATCGACTCTTACCAAAAAAGACTGAAGGCTGTGTTACAAGCAAGAGGTGCTTAACAAAGTATTACTTAAGGAAAGTGCGTATTTATGCAGGTCATTTTAAGTAAATTTTTTTCCCTAAAAAGTTTATGTTTGTTTTCTTATTGGAATTTTGTTGATTTCGATAACAAATAAAAGGTGGGAAAAGATTGGACATGATTCTTATATTTTTTTTCACAAAGCAAAAACCTGTGTGTAGACTTCTTTGTTTGAGGTAAAAAGTGATGACCCAGCTTGGCGGGATGACACCTACAGGGCAGGACCCTGTCACGTTGGAGGTGCCCCAAAGGGGACAGGCTTGTCCCATCTGCTGTGATCTTCGATGCTGGGCCAGGCTATGGGCATTGGTCACCATTATCACGGAGAAAAGGCTCGAGGCTTTTCCGTCTGAAGGGGGTTGTCTCACCCCAAATACTTTAATGGTGTGTTTGAATGCTAAATAATTTGCACCATTTTCTTATTGCCTTTGTAGATATTTAGACTCTCCAGGCAAACATGATAAATAGCATGTTATTATCTGCCATAACTTTGGTGAGGCGGCTTGCAGGTGACACTCTGAACCAGACATGTTTCATCACAGGCACCCTTATTTAATTAAGCACAAAAACGTAAATAAATTATTAACATGTGTCTGGAATGAAATCACGATTCTAGTCTTTATATCACTAACAGAAGTGTAAGGCTGTCCTCTTTCAGAAATGAAGGGGCTGCACAGATGTGAAACAGCGGAGATTTCGGTCATGAAAACCTCACATAGCGTAATGGCTTAGTGGGTCAGCCTAACACACTGCTGTCTCCGGGGAGTCCCAGCCATGCAGACGTGGCATACAGTAGGAAACAATGTTTACCTTGATGTTTAATGAGCCATTAAGCACCCAGACAGCTCCAGCACGCCAAAGAGGCGCTATTAATCTGATGTGGCCAGAGCAAAGCTTTTAAAGAAATCCACTGTGTGATTATTTATCTGGCATGCTTGGTTTACATTATGCACACACACACACACACACAGACACACACACACAGGCACACACACACACACACAGACACACACCCATACACACACACATCCATCAATCTATGATCTGTAACCGTTTACCCTATTCTGGGTTGGGGGAGGTCTAGAGCCTATTATATATATGTGTGTGTCTATGAGTGTGTGGTCCAGGTATACATTGCATGTGATAAAATGTGATAAACACCTGTTATTTCGATGATCTGGGGGGCGTTTTTTGGTCTCCACAAGGGAAAGTTCCATTGTATAAAAATAAAACAAAAATAAGTTCCCACAAAAATGTCTGTGTGTGTGCGTGTGTATCAGAACGGGATATGTGAAAACAAAGAATTCCAGTGTAGCTGTACTTGTGCAAATGGCAAATAGATCAGCAGTTCATTAAAGACAGTATGGGCACTGTTTGGGCTCTTTCTGCCCGTTCACCGGCTCGTCTTTGCTTCCCCCATCCTCGGCAGCAGGGCTCCAGCCGAGTCCTAAATGAAGGCGTTTAGCGCATAGCCGGGGATTAAGCCAAACCCACAGAGACTGCGGTGCAACTCCGAGGCTTCTGGGGCGCGAGGTGAGTGAGCAGAATCCATGTGCCGGATGTATTATAGCTAACGCCGTCCATCCAGTATACAACCCTTGACAAACACATTTAAACCTGACACATCGATTTATTGTACTGTATTTGGGGAGAACTTTCAGCAGGAAGAATTAGTCCATACAAACAAACTAGATCACCTACCACTTATTTTTGCAAACATTTTTGTTCTGCTGTTTTATTTCACATTCTCCTACTTCTGTGGTTTTATAGCCTGATTTAATCCATTGGGCTTCATGAGGAATTGAAATGTATTTTTAGAAATCATTATTGACATTTTACGAATGCGTCACATACCCAGGCCAGGCTTGAACCAAGAACCTTATAATGTCATGCACAGAAGTTTAGAGGGTTCACACATATCACCCCTGGCAAAGACAATCTATGTGAATTATTGCAGCAAGGGTGACGGGTGGCCTGGTAGTGTAGTGGTTAGCACTCCTGTCCCATACCCCCAGGGACCTGAGTTCAAGCCCCAAGGCCAAGACAGCAGTGCCACCACCATAGCGCCTCCCATAGAGTCTCTTTTCCAGGGGTGATATGTGTGAACACAACTTCCTCTTGGTTTCATAGTTCCAGGGCTTGTTCTGTGGCTTTTTGAGTAGCACAGTGGACTAAGCCTCTGTGCCTGTAGTTAGAAGATTTTTGGTTCAAGGCTGGCCCGCCCACCGACCACACCGGAGATCACAGAGACCCCCTCTGACCTGTGGTGAGTAACCCCCGGAAATTGCTCACCATCCTGCTGTAGGTTTTGTCAGAGGAGGGTAACTCCAGCTGCAGACAATACAATCCCAAGATGCTACTGTGGGTTCGATCTTTACCTTTTTTTAAGTCACTCCCATTGTTCCTTTACCCATTTTCATCACTTCCTTCATCCATTCCAGGGGCCATGTGTGTGGTGTGTTTTCTGGAAGTGATAGTCCTCAGTCGTCCCCCCCAGTACTTTGAAAAAGAGAAACAAGTGTTAATTCACCATGTGCCCCACGTGGGGGTGTCATCCTCACGAGAACCATCTCCTCCATGGATGTTCCTTCATTTCCTGTCCTGTGAGGTTTGTCAATTCCAGGACTCCACAGTGTGATCCTTCTGCATGCTGGAAGGAGACAGACAGATCCTGCTCGACCCCCCCACATGCACACACACACACCCCAGACAGCAGTATGATAACCTACTTCAGGGTAGCCCAATCCTCCTCCCAGGGTGCCACACACCAAACAATGGCAAAAGCAATATTAAATTCAGGAGCATGACACATGAGTCGCAGGCATTAAGGAAGGCAGCTATGCGTATGAAGCAAGTGTTTAGCCAGCCACTACACACCGGCACCCGCTCTCTGTCCACAGTTGACACACCCATCCAAACACACTGACCGACTCCTCATTTTCAAGTGATTCGAGTGAAGTATTCCTAATCTGGCCACCAGGGGGCATAGTGGTCAAGGACATGCAACTTAAGGAGCCCTCCTGTCATAACAATGAATAAATTAATGTAAGTTGATTTAGACAAAAACATTAGATAAGTAATGATGGTCACATGTCATGCGACTGCCTGTTTGTGAGCTATGCACCCCCAGCCCTCTCCCACCTCCCATCTCCGTGCCTTGGGTTTATTTATGTGCAGTGTGCAGGCTGCCCCCTGCCACTAGCCCATTGAGCTTCAGGCCCTTTGTAGAAGCAGCAGAGTCAAATGGTAGCATGAACAGTGAGTGTAGAGAAAGGGAGACTGATGCGTTGGCAGCACCACGGAGCACGTCTTCCTCCTGCTGCCTGCTCACAGCCATCCCGCTTCAAGAGCATCCCGGAGACGGCCCACAGGGGGCAGCGCCGCGGCAGTCCAAAAACACAGCTACAGATCCCATCCGAAAGGAGGATCGATAAACAGCATCCCGATAAAGGCTCTATCAGACCCCAGCGGTTCGGGATTACATAACTGCGGAGCAATCGGCTCCTTTAACTGGAGCTGGACTCCCACATTTCTGTCACACACACACACACCTCCCACACACTCAAATGCACATATATTAGCGAGCTGTGCCAAGGGGAGCCTGCCAGGATCGGATCATTTCTCTGTTCCCTTTTCTAAAATGGTCTCTTTGGATAGCGCAAAACTGCGAAGGCAGTCAGATCACCAGCTACTTCCGGTTCAGGTTGTTGAAGAGGCTTTTGGGAGGCAGTAACTTTTCATTTACACTGACACAGACAATCTCACCTCCTCAGACTTCCTCCACAATCTCAAAAAGGTACTAAGTTAACAAATTAATGAAGTGGAATCCTTCAGGCAAATTCTGAAAGCTATGGATCCAGAACAATCCTGTCCATTACATCTCTGTCCTCTCATTCTGGAACCCGGACATGGAGGATTCGGGAGCAGGGAATGTGAACGAGCAAAGAGATGCTCCTCTCTCCATACACTCTGCCACGTTTACATCACCAATGCCATCCGCAAGCCCCGGCTAACCGCTAAATTATGAATTACTCTGTCAGGAGACCCACTGTTTATGAGCTTAGGGGGTCATTTAAATTTAATTTGAAAAAGAATTTTAGTTAAGCAAAAAAAAAGAAAAACTCTTGCCAGCCCCCCTTAGTGTACAATGGCGGCCAAGTGTCAGTATAAGCATCGGGGAAACTAAATTAATAAGCGGCACATCTGGGCCACCCTCCACACTACGTGGATGGTAAAAGCTGAGAAATTTGATCGACCCACAAGAACTGGGACCCAGGGATCTGAAAACAGCCTCTTCTTCCAGCGCAGACAGCGGGGTGGGGGGGCCTGAGCCTTGCGGCATTATGACAGGTGATTATAATGCATGGGAGGGATCGACTTGGTGTGACGCATGGAGCAGCCGTCCCCCATGATGCAGTGCTTCATTAACAGGAAAGAGCGACTGTTCCATGTCTCCTGTACTGAAGTCAGAGCTACATATTCAGGGCAGAACACGGATGCTGTCGATGACCGTTATCCGGAAGAGGAGGATCAGAAAGAAGGAAGTGACCTCAGCAAGCGTGGTACTTTAGTAGATTATCATTGTTATTATTTTTATCCCTGCTGTTAAGTGCAATCGAGATAGAAATTCAAATGGCAGAAACGTCTGACACAATCTCAGGCGGTGAGTCAGAGCAGGCGGCCAGGTCTCGCGCCTGGGGGGCCTGCTACCCCCAACAAGAGGCTCAACAGCAGCGGCATCCTTAGCCACCACCGAACACAAGCAAGCTCCGGTTCTCCTGCTCAAAATGGCAAAAAGTGGTTAAAAAAATATTTACAATGAAGCCATCATGGGCAAGAACTTTCTGGAAGGAATTGTGGGGAGCAGGAGTCTTCATGAACAAAAAATAAGGTGGGTCACATCACAGGTCCATCAGCATATTTGATGCAGCAGCAGATCTGCTGTATCTCTCCTCCAAAGAGGTTAAAGACACTGGTTTGTACTGGGATCCGGATCGGTTTCCGCTCCGGCTGGATGGCTACACCCCAAAACGTCCACCTGAACATCTGAATCATGCACGTGTCTGACTAGTGGATGACAGTCCACACTCCATCGGGCTCCAGCGAAACAGCTGATGCACTAAGTCAACTAAATTCCTTTTTAAACACAAATATGTTCACGACTTTGCTGGATTTTTATGGATTTGCTGTGAGCACACAGAGCAGAGCATCCAAATGTATGGTATACGCGCTGCCAAGTGCCAGCAAGAGGAGGTAAAGACCTTCGGAAAGGCACCAACAATCAGTTTCATTTTTTTTTTAGCAAATATGTTCTTAAAAGTAAGAAAACAAAGCCTTCGGTAACATCAGCATGATGCCTCAGCCTGTCGATGGTGTCGTTAGGCTCACCGCCGGCCATTTTCGTGTATGGAAGAGATACTGAAACCGCTACAGTATGGAAGACAGAGTATTGACAACAAGGACTCCATGAATCCCC
This sequence comes from Mormyrops attenuatus, assembly GCA_026777985.1. Taxonomy (NCBI): domain Eukaryota; kingdom Metazoa; phylum Chordata; class Actinopteri; order Osteoglossiformes; family Mormyridae; genus Mormyrops; species Mormyrops attenuatus. Next base: position 5,346,558 of record JAODKC010000009.1, read on the forward strand.
CCATACGGTCCCTGTTTTTGCTTCCTCTCAGCTCCCTGCCAGATTGTCCACATTTTGCTCAACCCCATCCTCAGGGACCCCAAAACTGTGCCCTGTCTTGCAGGGACCTGGGAGGGAGCAAATACGTATAAACACCACCCTAGCGGACAGATTAGCTGGGCAGGTTTCTAACCTGAGGCACGGCATGAGTAGCCAGTGATGATGTGTCTAAGACTCTCCTCCTGTTCCGATGTGTTTAATCCACGCTTGTAGTGTTTTTTTCCCCCTGTTAAGGGTCTAAATCATGTTAGAGTTAAGGGCAGTAGGTAAATCTAGCAGTTAGAGTTAAAGCCAGCTCTTCTAACCCAGAAACAATCAGAGAAAGGACCTGCTTTTGTTCCTTGGACCTGAAATTCTCCAGTAAAATATCCAGCAGCAAGAAACATACACTCCTGAGGATGAAAGTACCAGTCAGGCAGCTACGCATAATGCACTTAGCACACACTACACTAACCGACACAGCCAGGTCCATGGCTGAACGCTTCATGACAACACGGGGAATTTATTTATAGCGGCACGCGTGGGTGGGGCGGGGGGCCTGACAGCCTCCTTTTAGTAAACAGAAAAGCTGAATCCGTCTCTTTGTGATGTAATGTAGGAAAGGCTCAGCAAGGTCATGCTAACCATGCTGGTGCGTTAAGAGTGACCGCTGTGTGCTCGTGCACCTCCTGAGCCCAAATTGGAGTGTGATATACAGGAAGTGAGCTTACGGGGGCCGCACAGCCTGTTACATAAGCATACTAAACACAGCCTCTATTCTGACACTCCCAACTCAGTGTAGCCAACCTGTGAGGCTGTATAAAATCTGAATGTGTTGTAGGTCACTGCGGTGGCCCTCGCCTAACCTGGCACCCCAAAGTTCATCAGCCTTTAGCCTGTCAGTTCTGGTTTGCGGTGGGGCCCCCCCCCCCCCGGGGGGGGGGGGGGGGCCGGGGGGGGGGGGGGGGCCGAGGCAACGCCCAACCAAAAAAAGTCAGGG
>JAODKC010000009.1:5347585-5386234 GCA_026777985.1 Mormyrops attenuatus
GTATAAAAACCGCAATTGTTTTTCGTCCCCGGCGGGGCCCCCGGCCCACCCGGCACCCCAAACGTCCTCCTCCCTTCCCCGGTCCCTTCCTGCTTCCCCGCCCCCCCCCCCCTCCCATCTTATCTGCTCAGGCCCTCGTAGAGCATCTCCGCCTTCACACGACCCATCCATCATCCTGTAGGTAGAGCGGGGTCACTAAGGGGCCCAGTGCTGAGGGGCCACTTGACAGGGTCTCCTGATTTCTGAGAGGGTGATTTACAAAGGGCTGTGGGAGATCAAAGCCCCAACCCCCATTTATATACAGAAAACTGTTTGTCTTACTCAGCAAAGGCTCACAACCTGATGAAAACGTACAAAAAAATCCCTAAAACCCCATCTGTCACTGTATATGCCGTTTTCAAATGCTCATCCTTTCCGCAAGGAACATCCCACTTCAACCGGACATGGATAATCAATTATGTGGCTTTGTTAATTTGGATAACTATAGAACAAAAATGCTCACGTAATTAATGATGTATATAAGCCATTAACATCTGTGAGGGAAAACAAAAATTTGAAAATGTTTCAACATTCGTACAATACTTTGTTTACAGTACTATGCAAAACATTTTAAAACATTTATGGAACGCCTGTGTCACATTTCCCTATTCATTCCTTGCCTTTGGAGGATGACAGCTATCAATCTCTCCCCCTCTTAAGTGCTGTGAGGTAACCATGTGCAATTATGTGTCGTTCCCTTGGTAACCCGCCTGTCATATTCAGGGAGCCGCTGACATCATCACGTCAGCATGATGTTCTCCAGAGTGGGGACCTGCTTTGGGATTGTGTTCTCCTCCGAAGGTCCGAACACTGCCACCTACCGAGAGATTGGGGGTCCACATTCAAAGTGGGGTGATACCATGAATGATTCTGCAAAGTCAGAACTTTATAGAAGCCAGCGAAGTTCTCCACGGGCTTCCCCAGCCACTGAAAAACAATATTTTTGTTCTGATTCACTAGCTGAACACAAGTGGGACTCAGAGGACTATTAATAGTGAACTGTGCTCAAAACTGTATGAACATTGATAAGCCTCTAGGGTTAATATTGTCAATTACTAAGACCTAGATGTCCCTGTTGCGCATCCATTACACTGTGGTGTAGTGTCCCAAAGCCCTACACAGGCCTGCCGTCTTCCAGGAAAGAATTGTGGATTCATTTTAATGGGTTTCAATCTGAAATGACGTGACATTAATGGCATCAGTGAATGACAGAACCCATTGCGAAACCTTCTCTGTGGTGCTCCAGCAAACCACTGGGCCCTCCAAGAAAAGTTGGCCACCAGAACCATTGTATCTCAAACAACAAAGCTGAAAAAACAGGCTTTGGAAATGAAACCTTATCTTAAGGCCCAAGAATTAAATCTTCGGGTCAGTAAGTCTGGTAAGGAGGAAACGCAATTACACACTTAAGAGGTTCCAAGTCTGCTGACCAAATTAGAAGCAGAAATATATTGACCTCTTCAATATTAAAGTATGGTAATAAGAATCGATTCAATTTTATTTATAAAGTGCATTTAACAAGGATCACTGTTACAAAGCACTTTGGAGAGGCCTGGACCCAGAGAGTAAGCCTGAGGTGTCGGAAGCGAGGAAGACCTCCCACAGCGACATGAGGAGCCCTGGGAAGGAACTAGACACAAGGATGAAGGAGGTAGACCATCCTGTCTGGCAGCATTGGGTACTGCATGTTCAGATTATAAGACACATTGAACTGTCTCCAAATACATCTAGAGAGTGTTTGGCATCATTCACGCAAATGAGCACCCTCACGAGTTAGCTGGCTTTGCTACAGCTACATGCTAATCACGTCACATCTCACCATTTGCATATTAATAGACAGATAACACGAAGGCCTATTGCTAAACGGCATTTTATCAGAGCACGAGTTGTAAAAGACAAATCATTTTAATTACTTTTTAATATCATTGTTTCTACAATAAGCCAGACTAATGACACTGATAGACGCAAAGTTCAGGATTGCCGCTCTCTCCCAACACCATCCAGACACACACCTTCACTTTGCGGTGCATGACAGCCTGAACCTGAATTCTTCACAGCAGCAGATTCTATCCATATAAAGGAATGACAATATGGCCAAAACTCTGGTTTAAAATTCATCCATAGATATTTATTTGATGCAGGACCCGGGAGTGAGGATGGGTCTTTTTTTCCCTTAACATGAAAGTAAAATGAAGAAATAATATGCGTGTGTGTGTGTGAGAGAGAGAGAGAGAGAGAGAGAGAAAGAGAGGGAGAGAGAGAACAAGCTTCCCAGCGAGGCATTTCCTGTTTTCCACTCTTCCAGTTTTACAAGACTTCTGACTTCATTTTCTTTATTACACATTCTTCATTAATAAACTTTCTAAAAGGTAACATATCCAAGGTTTGAATCACATATTACCATATTCGCGGTTGATACCAGTTTGTACATCACTGGAGAGCGAAGCTAAACAGCCCCGTAACTCTGAAGGTCCTTCTCCATGCCGGCAGGCAGCCTTTCGTGCGTTTAACAGATTAACAAACAGCACGGGTCCGCATTAATCACGCACTGTGTGCACCTCAGATCTTGGTCTCATTGCAGAGCCCTGTGTTGACTCCTATCTGGTGACATTAACCTTCAGAAATCATACAGCTTCCATTCTTTTCCCTGACAGACCATCTCCAGTAGCCCCCCCACCCCCCGACCAACTCGTCTCCCTGAGACCACGTGACTGTGGGTCGCCCGAGTTCGACGGACACCCCTCGCCGGGTCCAACAGACCATCTCCCTCGTTCACGCCTTCATTTTTAATAAACGGTGTCGAGAGGACGGGCTGGAGCCAAAACGGAGTATTTCACAGGCAGAGTGAAAAACAGAAATCAGAAAGTGCTGCATAGATGTGAAGCTGCAGACCTTCATGAAAGTCGACGGGGGTCCCCCCGTAAACAGACGTTACCCTAAACCTGGGCTCTGTGCCGTGAACCCGGATTTCCTGCTTAGCCAGATAACTTGCTAGTAGTCTTGGATAAATGTAAGTGGATGAAGATAAAGTCCATTTAAAATGAGGTATATTAAATCTGACAAGTTATCTGACTGAACAAGAAATCCCGCTTTGTGAAACAGACCCCTGATCTTTGTTCCAACCCATAGAGATGTGACAACAAAACAAATTACCAAAAGGAACTCACACTTATCTGGGGTACGGTCACCAGGGGGGCATGGAGCCAATCCCAGGCCGCCTAAGGCTCATAGCCGGGGACACCCCAGGCAGGATGCAAAGGCATACACCTGCTCATGCACTATGGACACCGATCTCGAGACTCCAGCTGCACCAAACAAGAACATCTCCTCCAGTGATTCCCAACCGGGTCCTTACTGACCCCAGACCACTGTGTACTGTTTAGGTGGCTAGGAAGGAGCAAAAACATGGCCCGCCTGGGGGTCCCCAAGAGAACACAGCTATACACACACAGAAGAACCCAAGAGGTATAAGGTAACCATGCTGCCCCCAGTGAGCCACCCAAGAGGAAACATGCTGGAATATGTGACCATTTGAGAAAAAAGCAGGACAGGAGCTTCTACTCCAATTTGCGATGCTAAACTCCTGAATAATGCGAAGCTGACACGGACCTCTTTGCTGAGTGTGACGTCCAGCCATTATGATCATCGACAGGGCCAGTGCTGTGTGATGGCGGTCACACCGCTCGTAGCCAAAACGCCTCCGGTGCCTCATTGCATTCGGTGCTTTAGCCACTGGGATCATCCATGTCCATGAAGTGGAACCGGCTGAGGCGCGGCAGAGCTCCCCGTGCCCAGCACAGCTTAAGATTTCCACAGCCTCCAGGACCGTCATGATTTGCATGTGGCTGGGGAAGCGGCAGTGATCCTCATTCGAGGGCTGTTTTACATAACTGCTACTACCCCACAAAAGAGAAGCCAGCTGACATCCGAGCATCCCAACCGTAACAGACGCTGGTTATTCGAGGTGTTGGACTCGTATGACCAAAGCTCAGCAGGAAGGTGGACTTGTTAATTAGCACATGCTGAATCACCTCACTGCAAATAATGATTTGATCAATTGGGGAGGATATTTAAGTAAGAGACCAGGAAATAGGCTTTAATCGCTATTCACCCTATAACAGTCACATACTCAGTGACACCCAGCTTAAGGTGGCTGTTTCCAGGTCTAGTGGACTCACTGATGCAAACATAAGTGCGATCTGAAGGGCACTCCCCCACCACTGCAGCTTGTGGCCCAGTTTGTCCCTGAGCGATATCTAAAGGTTTTATTTAATGGCCCCTAAGGCTGTCTGACTACTGTCCCCTAGTGGTGAAGTATGCAATGCACAAAAGGGTGAAAAAAAATATATGCAAAGTCTGAGACAGATTGAGGCGCACCAAGGAATATAAAAACAGTATCTCAGTTTAACGCCTCCGCACAGTGCATGTTAAAAAGGGTATTTTTAAATTTTAAAATCAAATTTTATGTAAGTCTCGTGGCAAAGAAAGTTTACTTTTAGATACGTAACATGGCTTTGTATAGAACTAAATGGGCTTTGGCATTAGCCTGCACTTTGATGACCCTAACAAGGGGAGCATCACAGCAAAGACAAGGGGCAGAAATGATACACAAAATAAAAGCAGATCCCTAATGCCTGAAGCTGAAAATAAAGATGTTTAGCTGTTTCTAAGGGGACAGATCTGTCTTTCAACATGAATGGTTTGGCTGGGCTGAAAATAAGTCGCCTGCATAATTTAAGACAATATAGATCTTTTAATTTACTCCAACTTTGAAAAATATACCTCTAAAATATCAAAGACTAAAGAGTTGCTGTGGAGAGTTTGCATACTGTACACACCAAGCAACTAAACATAGTCTTTCTAATGGAAGGGCCTGTTCCTTATTAAGGTAACGGATACACCAGACCAGCGAACTACAGAAGGTGTCGGAAGGAGGTTCTAATGAATTTATTCCACACCTACGGCCTGAACGCTTGAGCCTCGGATCTTGGAATAAAATGAGAGACATCTGAGAAATATTAATAGAACCTCATTACACAACAGAGCGACGGGGGCTGAGGCCTGTATTTAAAACTGGTGCGACACGCCGCAGAAACAGCATCAAGCTTTTTTCTAAGGACCGCAGGCACTGGGCCGACTGGTGAAATTCAATCAAAGCAGATTTTTACATGAACCCTGACTATGACAGAGCTTTCATCAGACGTACCTGGAGATCTATGTTCCTGGCCTATTATATAGGATTATATGGCTTTAGTTCTAGGGGACAACTCAGCTTTCTCTCACTTTAATAGATAAAAATGGGGCCCTCTGGGAGCGAGGCCCCTGATAAATAGGTCCTCCAAGGGCCGCCGGGAATAAAGCGAGCAGTTTCGCCTTTTTTTTTATCACTTTCAGGAATCACCCAAGCGCATCGTGAATATTTGACAATCGCTGTGAATAAATAGCATCGATACCAGTAGCACACCGGCTACTTTCCGGAAAGGACATTCACTCAGCTCTCATTGGATTACAAAGCAGACACTCAGGACAGATAAGGCCTGTGTTCCTCCCTCATCCAGCTCACCAGACATCATTGCTTTGCTTGTTGTTTCTTGAGTAGGATTATAGTTCGAATGGGCCGATGTTTGCCCCCTAAACTCCCAGCAAGGGCCCTGCTCACATATCCTATAACATGTAGTTAAAATGGACTGCCACACTAAAAAATATACTGAAAACTAAATCCAAGACGGCACAATATGAGCAGGATTAACTGTGGGTTACTGATAATCAAATTGATTACCAAGTGATTAAAACATAAAGAATCCAACCCCTGTCTTACAGGAAAAATATATCCCCTAATATACAAGGTACCATAGCAACACATGGCCAGTTAACACACACAATTATTTGACTCAAACACCTTTAAAAAAAAAAAAAAAAAACATTTAATTGTATTTGGCCAAATATGTAGCCACATGAAGGGGGGCACATTTTAATTCTCTTGAAATGTTGACATTAATGGTGTCAGCAGGAACAAACGCAATCCTCTCGAGGCTTCCTGTCCATCTCCAGAGCATCAGAAGTTCAACACAAAGCGATTCACCTTCTCCAGGTAGGCAGGTCTAAGGTAACTCTGCAGTTCATCCTTTCTCAACCACATGAGGCTGTCCTGAGGTGGCAGATCGCTGTGTGTCGACAGCAGAGCTTTGAAGAAGAAGACCTTGGCGCCAACGCAGTTCTCCGTCCGCACATTCTTGGGGAATTTGTACTTGTAAACTCCACACGGTACATTACCCAGGAAGGTCGCCTTAAAGCCAGAGCCTGCAATTAATAATCCCAGGCATGAACACTTTGATGAGAAAAAGACTATACTTCACACCATTTATGCTGTGTAATAAGATGGTTTTATCCAATATCCTGGCGACTAACCGGCGTGGATAATGGCTGACACGCTTGGTGAGCATATTTACATACTCCTTCATTTGCAATTACTGACTATTCACTTTAATAACTGCAAGGCAGTTCTGGCATGTAATGCCATGGATATTAAATGGTAAATATAATTAACTGGCAAACACTGTCCTGTTCATAATGTACACAAGGGCAAACTAAGGTCTGTTTCAGTGGTATTTAGAGTATGCCCCCACAGCCCACCCCAAGGCAGGGATGCTATACCTGGCAGGGATGCGATCGCCCTCTCTGCCGTGTGACGCAGTGTCTCCCCAACCCTCCACTGCATCTGAGGCAGGAGCCACGAGTCCTGGTCACCGACACGCTGCCTGGCCAATAGCAGCAAGCTGTCCGCTAGGCACCGCTGTGCAGAGGCCAGATTCAGCTCACTTGTCTCTGAAAAGACACCCAATCTTCGCCATCAGAGTGCCTAACTTACCTGGATGTGTGGCATGTAAATATCCCAGAGATCAATTATCAAACCAAACCCATGACCAGCATGGACAGAGTGCGCAGGACACCAACCTTTAAACACCAGAGAAGGCTGGACCTTCTTGAATCTCTGCTCCCAAGAATCCTCGAGGTCTTCGGCTGTGATAATGTCCTGCCCGCCAGAGTCTTCTTCATCCGAATCATAGTCATCCTTCTTACGTCTCATGCGTTCAGCCTCTTCCTGCAACCTCAGCTCATGGTCCGAAAACAGACTATTCTCCAGGTCCACCTGAAAAGCCAAATCGTCCCGTCAGTCCTGAGCAACCGTGCGCACCCCGGGGTGCCTGCGTAGCAGTGCCAGAAGGGTGGGCAGATGATGGGTAGCTGGCTCGGGCATTGCCCAAATAACCCAATAAATGCTGAATATTAAACACAACTACCAAGCAGCCCTGGTAACGAAGCTTACCTGGCGTGTGAGCTGCGCGAACTGTTCCTCAATCGCACTCGGCTTCTGCGCTATAACCGGTAACCTCTGCAGACACACCGCCCCAAACAATCGCCACGGACTGGCGACCCCGGCCTCACCGCCCGGTCCTCCGGACACCATCCCGGGCTGCTGTGCCCCGCAGCTTTGGATATTCACCGAAACCCTCCGATAGCCACCAGCATGCCTACCAGACCCATTCAAATGCGATAATAACCGCCGCAAAGGGCGAATACACGTTACCCCCGAGACAGCCGCCATTGTGATTTCCCAGGATTCTCAGAGAAAGGATTTACGTCACGGACTTTTCCATTCTGGCTGAAAATAGGGGGGAGTAACGTAAATATCATTGTGGTATGGAATAAAATAATGCTGCATACTTTAACTAGAATTATAACAGAATATAATGCTATTTTAAACGACATTAAATACAATAAAAACCTCAAAAAATCCTATATCTCTACAGAATCGGCCGCGGATCCTGAGCCTAAGCGCAAATAGAAGCGCCCTGTGGATGGACTGCTAGTGGATCGCGTTTGTCTTTGCTGGCTTTGTCCATGCGGCGCAGATACGGCGGCGCCGTCTGTACAGTCGGCCGGATTCTCCCGAGAGATAGCTGTCTGAGATGCCTTTAGTCTAAGCTGATCGCTTACTTATACTTTACTTTTCTTTACCAGTACGTATGAGTTCAGTTTAAATAAAATCTAATTGCAGACTCAAAACAACTGTAGAAGCTAATCGTTGTGAATGAGCCAGAAATGAAGCAGTGTGCCGTAATACATATAATTCAACATTCCGACAAATCAATAGAAAGTATTAGTCTATTAGAACATAATGGTATGGACAGCATGAAATGGCTGCTTGGCTGGATTTTGGGGAAGGTGCGGGTTATTGTGACAAATAATAGCGGCTGGCTACACAAGATATTCAGAGTAAAGTTGCATATATATTTTGTGTGGTTGGAATTTTGACTCACGGCTTAAAACCACTTCTGGGACCATCGAGATTGTTGAATGAAAAGCCCCGCACAGTTTCAATACAAATGATGTTCATTTTCATGGCCCATTATGTATCCAGCCATTTTATATATTTTTTTCAGCACATCGGACATTGCAATTTTTTTTGTTTAATTGTAAATTTATACTTAATTATAGAGCTATGATAAATAGTGCTTCAATAGTACCAAGTAAAATATGCGTGAAACACACGCACCCACCTCCCCTCACTCCAAATCTCACTCCAAAAATGTTAGCAGTTCTGCACTGGAGCCTCGCAAAATTAGGCCATTTATAATTTATATACTCAGCACATTTCAGTTGATCATATGAACAATTCACATATTAAGACTACACCTCAGGATCGAAGTTAAGAAATCTATTTAAATTTGTTTTAAAAGGTTGGCGCGGTCTTATGTATTTTAAAGTGCACAAGAAAACAACAAAATTCATAAGCGCCAGGGCTGTAAGCTAGTGAGTACCCACAATGGCCAAGATATTTTAAAAAAATATTTTTTTCTCATGTTCAGGAACATGATACAATATACACTATATTGCCAAAAGTATTTGGACACCCCTACAAATCATTAAATTCAGGTGATCCAATCACTCCCATAGCTACAGATGTATAAAATCAAGCACCTAGGCATGCAGACTGCGAACATTTGCGAAAGAGTTTGTTGCTCTCAGGAGCTCAGCGAATTCAAGCATGGTTCTGTGATAGGATGCCATCTGTGCAATTAAATTCTGTGGAGGAAGTTGACTGGCCTGCACAGAGCCCTGACCTCCACCCAGTACAACACCTTTGGGATGAATTAGAGCGGAGACTGTGAACCAGGCCTTCTCGTCCAACATCAGTGCCTGATGTCACAAATGCTCTCCTGGAAGAATGGTCAAAAATTCCCATAAATACACTCCTAAACCTTGTGGACGGCCTTCCCTGAAGAGTTGAAGCTGTTATACCTGCAATGGGTGAGTCAAATCCATATTAAAGCCTATGTATAAAGAATGGGATGTCATTAAAGTTCTTTTGTGTGTAAAGGCAGGTGTCCCAATACTTTGACAATATAGTGTATTTTATTGTAAAATGTGTAACAGCACCCCATGTTTTGTCATTGTTCCTTAACCTTTTGATGGGTATAAAAAGAATGATTTTCATTGCTTCATCTCTTGAGAATAAGGCTAAAAAGAATCCTTTAAATTTGAGAGAGCAATCACATGCACAATGTAGTTTATTACTGTATTTAATGTTTGTAATTTTAGTGTGCGTAATTCATCAGTTAAACTTTACCATATGTATATAGGGTACACAAAAATCGTGTTACATATGGAGTCCGCGGATGGTTCATTGTTATCTGCTGTTTGGGCCACCAAGGATACAGGGACGACCGTACATGTAACTAAACAGAACGGCGCATTTCGCCTTATCAGCCTTTTTTAAACATCATACAATATTGTTAGTTATTTCTATCGGGAAAATGATTTGGTTGAATGGATATTAAGTTCTATATCTTTATTTCCCTTAAACATTTTTTTTCCCTTAAAAATAACAAAGTTTTACCATGCTGAGTCTCCTCTGAATACGCTCTGGACCCCCACAACCCTGAATAGGACCAACGGAAAGATGGATGGATGAATGTATGGATGGCATGCTGAATGTGAAACGAGCTTTTTCCGGCTCGCTGGAAGACCAGTGCTTGAGTATAGCCTGTTTAAAGTGATCATATACCAAACAACTTATCAATGCTGATATTGCATGCTAATGCATAGGTGATTAGTGATAATTTAGCAGATGCTTCGAATTGTTCTGATATCGTAATGCAGTGTTCTAAGCAGACCGGATATCGTGCAGCAGATGACAGAACGCTCAATACAACCATGAGACACTTATGACTTGACTTGGACTTGTGACCAAAGACTTGACACTTGACTTGGACTCTAGCTCAAAGTCTTGAGATTTGACTTGGACTTGCAAAAACATGACTTGGTTTTCATTCATGCAAGGCCATCGGTGTAGGCTCTCCCTTGGCGAGCAGGTCTGTGTGGAGAGGCCAGACAAACTACAGGAGAACAATGACCACCATTAAAGGTACCAATAAATAGCAGAGTTATTCTGGACTAAGCTTAGCAGGACCTACCCCTGGACCTCCAGCACACTCAGTTGGTTTTATGCTGAACTTCATGCAGCAGGGATGAGAAAAATTGGCACCTCCGAGTCCAAGACTGCGATGCTTTCGCCAAATAGCATCCATGGCCTTTAGAAGATTCAAGCCCTGTGCTCATTTTCAAATAGATGACTACATAAACACAACCTGTAAGCCTTTGTTTAAGAAACTGAAACTAATATGCAATTATTAATAAACAGTCATAAAAATTAAAATCATAAACAGCTACAATATGAAGCTGAAGTTGACCCAAAGGAAAGTGACGTTTTTTCTCTCTCTCTCTACAGCATACTGTACGGTTTACCTCTCCTTCCTGTCACGGTACCTGTCCTTGCGTTGTTTACCCACTAGGTCGCAGCACATTCGCAATTATTTTAAAGGGCGCTTCCTGTCTCATATTTATCTTCCGTTCAATTACTCATCTGAAGTCCTGATTTTGAAAAAATAAAGCATAATCTGTATACATAGACTTGCATCTCTGCATTACGAAACTCTTGTTAAATGAGGCAGCCCAGCATATTTGATTATAACACCTGCTCTAAAAAATGTCAGTAATCCATTTTGGTGATCACCACTCGCTTGTGCTGTGTTGCCAGATCTCTCCTTGTATAGTCGAGGGAGGTTAGCACAGGTTAGCAATCCCTACTGTCCTTAGTGGGCATTAAGCAGTTAAGAGACCACTCTATATTAAAATAAATGTGTATTTTAAAATCCTGGTTTAATCCTTGTTATGCTGAAGGTTACATTGGGTGCTTCCAGGCTTAAAGTTTCTAAGACAACAGCAGACAAGAACAATGTGAAGCAGAAGACAGTCTGGGAATGACCAGAAACCAGCCAGATAGAGGGCAGAAGCAGCTTTCTAATGCCAGAGATGACCGAAAGTCTCTCATGAATCGTAGGATGACATCAAGTAACCTTCAAAAGGAGTGGGAAACATTAAGTGCAGGTGTGAGGTGCACTGCAAAGACAGTGTGTATCAGGCTTCTAGAAGCAGGACTGTTCAATAAAGCAAGGAGGCTCCATAAATCATAAACAGGGAAGAACCATATATAAAAATATATATACACACACACACACATAGATTATTCCCCAGTGTCATTTCTTAAACTGTGGAAAACCTTAAACTGTGAAAAAAGTTAGGGACCCCATTCCAGTAATGCATAATCACAAAGGTAACTCAGCTCTAAGGACCAAGAGTGGCTTCATATTTCTTGCTCTTCTTATTCTCCTCCTCACTTATTTCTATCCCATGTAGCTGAATTGTTTGGGTCGTGTCATTTGAAGAAATACGGCAAGCAGATAAATTCTTAATTAATGTGACAATATTGCTTTTTGAGCATCAGGCAGTGTGTCACTAAATTTATATGTGGAACTTGAAATTACATTTTAAATACTGAATAAGAATTTGTTTAACACAGATATTATAGCACTATATAAATAAATAACCCAATAAAGGTTTATTGTCTATACCTTCTGTCGCAACAGTGGAGGGTGCAAGCAGGTAAAATGGTGATGGTGCATGGGATGAGAGGCAGAGACCTTTAAACCATGACTTTACAGCAGCTTTCATCAGGTGACCTGCACATGCCCTTCTCTACACTGAGCCTTTCTCTCCACTTGGCCCCCGCCTGCCCCCCACCACAGTCAGCTGTGGTACCCGGCAATGCCTGAACTCGCTTGACAATCTGTGGAGGAGAGGATCTGATTTTCAGTTTCCTGCTATCAGGGCTGTGGATCTGAGCAAACAGACTGAAATGCCTTGTCGGTGTGGAATCAGATTTTTTTTGTGCTCATAGCCAAGTGGACTCTAACTGGCATGTCTAATTGGCACCCTGTAATTTCAGAATGAAGACTGGATTCCCAATAGGCCACACGGCAGTTACATCATCAATCTGCACCACTACCCTGCCACACCGACAGCTGCACTTCAGCACATGTACAACGCTTAGATATTTCTGATTACTGATGTTACTAATATGAACGATAACTGTTTGATTTGCTAAAAATGCTGAGGACCCCGAACTGGAGTAAAGTCGCGTCTTTTTCTCTAGCGGCGGAATCTCCCTGCAGTAGAGGAGCCGTACATGCAAACATTCAGACATTGAATTTCAAGACTGACCTTAACCCTCTTCCTGTCTCCCCTCCCCCCAACCGCCGACCTGAGGAGCAAATACATTCAAAGCAAGGGTTTAATGAGGGGCACGCTGCTGGGGAACAGCAGGGGGTCCGGCAGGGCTATGGCAGTCCGTCCCGAATTCATCATATCTCCAGACGGCCACATTTTCAGAAGCAATGTAAACGGGGTATGTTCACCATGGTAGCTGGATGCCAGCGTTTGCTGTGTGCTTTTTACAAAGCCCTTCGCCTTGATGCAGAAGACATCTTACCACTGTGTGTGTATGTATATATATATAACACTTGGTCTTCTTAGTATACATAAACATGGAAGCCATAAAACAGCGTAACATGGTCTGTCACTGGAGAACATGTGTAATAAAAAAATAAAAGTGAAACCTTTTCCTGGAGTGCACTCAATGATGGGGAAAGGCATGGCACAAACATTTGGAAGATGGAGCTGGTCCTCAGCTAAAGCGTAAGGGCTGAAATCACAGTGGGGACGGTGGTCACTGCAAACTACCTTTCGAGGAATATTTTCCATTTTCGTCGAGCCTGATGTTCGTGGGCAGAAGAGGAACGGAAAAGATTGGCATGTTTACGGGCTCGGCACAGCGCACACTTGATATGATCATATTTCCGCATTCTGATGACTTGATGATTTGATTGAGTGTAAATGCAGTGTTTTTGCAGTTTGTGCAGTGCTGATCTTTGAATATGCTTCTATTCCCACATTTCATGTTGCTGTGGATAACTGCATCCTCTGGACAGAATATATAAATAACCTGATAAATCAATTGTACCAAATAATCAGGACTATTTTGTCTCCTGGAACACATTATGCATGCAACGTTTCATGTGATTTGATGTCATTTTTGCATGCAGCGCTACGAATCTATCGGTGGACACCATGACCGTCACCGATAATGTCTCTCAACTACAAAATGCATTCCACATGCGTGAGGATTCATGGAAGTCAGGAGAAAATCCATCTTCATTCCCCAATCACCAGCCCCCCTCACACGCCCTATTACAACCCCTTAATAATTTTGTATCTCTTGAAATTCCCCATTATCCTCATAGATAACAATAATTTGTCTTTTTTTCTTCTAAAAAGTGCATTAGTAGAATTGTGTTGGAGGTGGGGTATTTTGCAAAACTGTTGCCATTTCTGGCATACATACGTCTGTATTTTTTCTCTTTTATCAGTCTCAGATGAAACTAGAAAACGGCATCCAGTCCTCCTGAACGCGCCCAGCAGAAACAAGAAAGTGTCAATAGAGCCTATCTTCAGCCAAATGCATTCGGGTTCTTATCACAATAGGACTGGCTTATATTGAACCTGTGTGAGAAAATTAATTTCTAAATCGAATTTGATATTAATCACGACTGACAATGATAAAAGTTGTTTTTATCTGGAAATCAGTTTTTGAAGAGAAACACAACATTATCAATTGGTTTTTCCAATATTTACTATTTTTTTATCTTTTTGCCATTTCATTACTATATTATCTCTAATATAATTATGTTCTCATGATTATTTCTTCCGCAAGATTTCCCTGCCATTGACTGAGACCGTTTGAATTTTCCTGTGTATTTCATTCATTGGTTTAACACTAAATTAATATGGATAACTGAGTTGCATTCATGACCTTAAAGGTGCACATACGTACTTTTAATTGCACAGTTCTGTGCATTACTGAAAGAACTTTCCGGCAGCTTTTTGTAATGTATCACGGTACTTAAACTGGGAGAAATTTCGGACGAGGTTTGTGAAGCGAGGCGGCCATTTTACAGCCCCGCGTACGATCGAACGAGGCCTCACAGAAAAAAGCAGCTCTTATCGCTGAACCATTTCGCAGCTTTCATCTCAGTCGTGTTAATTAGCTGTGAGTTATAATTACATGATTTACGTGCTGTTTCTCTCACACGGCTGCCCCTACAGTGACCCCCACATGAAACAGGTCCATTTCACTTCACAGGAAATTACCATCTAACAGGTGGTGGCAAATCACATCAGAAGGCTCACCGAAGACAGAGGGGAAACTGGAAGCTTCTCCCAACCCCAGAAACGCTTATCAGACATTTCCCTCTGTGCGTCCAAAGCTTCCCGTCGCTTTGTCTAACCCTTTCAGGCTGGGGATTGACACGATCCAATGTTTTTCTGCAAAAATTAAAAGCAGGAAAGTGAATCAAACGCTATAAATAAACGCCTCCGTTTAAGATCAGTGCCCTTTCTCCGGATTACATCAGGTGCTCCGTTGCCACGACAACGGCAATTAGCAGGAACTCAGTTTCCAGGCAGGCAGTGGATATAACTCCGTGCACCCGGTAGTCATGGCAACCAAGGTCAATTCAGCGGCACACATCTGCCTTCAGGCGCAGCGCGTTACGAAGCACGGAGACAGCGTGAGGGCGTTGATATGATCCAACGCCGTGATTGAGCACGAGAATATGCTTATCACCACGTTAACCCCACCCTGGTGGGGCGGGGATAGGAGGGGGTGCTGCAGAGCAGATACGCAGCTCTTCCTAATGCTGTCAGACAACACACGGCTATTGGGTTAACCCCCCCACACACACACACATTTGCAGCTCTTAATAACAACATACACTTACACTGGATATACTCTGCATCATCACTTTCCATGCATTTTAGTGGGAGTTCAACACAGAAATTAAACAAATTAATTAAGAGGTTCCCTCCCCCCCAGCCTAAGATATCTGACAAATGCTGGGGCTGCTCCCTGCCCCTTAATCCCAGAGCACCTGCTGTCCTTTTACAGGTAACCCCAGTTAGCAGACTCACCATGGGGGGGTCACTTAACTACAGCTGCTTTGGACTTGTCCCCTATCTGATTAAAGGGTAGCACAGACGGCCGCGAACACGTGACTGTCTGCCGGTAATGTATCAGTCGAGCTCCCCTCCCATCAGCTGCTGGTGGTCCTTGGTCTGTCACAGGACATCTCTTGTATAGGTGTTTTTCTTTTACATAAAATAGGGTCATTCATTCACCTTGAACATTGTATTGAGATTCTATTTACTCCTATGTGTATTCTTATAGTGGGCATGCACATATTTATATATATCACGGTCATGTCGCAGGTTAAATTCCTCTTCAATGCCATTTCATTTAAAATCTCCTACATTTTTTGTGTGTGTTTGTCTGTACCATTAAGGGTGCATTAAATTGAAAAGGAGATCCTCACACCCACCTGATTCCGCCTCCTCGCAAGGCTTGCTGGCGTCGTTCTTTGCTTCACTCCTTCGCTCAGTTTATTTCCGTTTTACTACCAAGTAAGGCCAGACATCTCTCAAAGAGCGAGGCTCTCGCTTACCGCGCAGATTCATCACGGCTGGATGGAGTGACGGTAACCGTCTTTAATACTGAACTGAATCGCTCCGTTTGAGACTCTTATTTAGTACTGAAAAGACAGTGTGCATCTGAAGAGTGTCTCAGGGTTTGAAGTTCAGAGGGGAGGGCTGTTTATCACCGAGAAACACACTTCATTCATTTACCCTACAGAAGATATTCCTTTATACATCATTTATATACAAACTATGCATATAAAAAGACATTCATTTGCTGAAAGAGTAAAAGCAATTCTGAATAATTTTGGCAAGCGAGAAAGTAATGTAATAATATCAGATTAATGGCACAAAGATGATTGTTTTTTAATTGCTTCAGGTTACCATATCATTGTGGGTAACTCATAGTCATTCTTTAATTCTAACCGCCGCAAACTCCCAGATATGGATTCCAAAAACCACATGAGATTTTTGTTTGCTTCTTTGTTTTAAATATAGTATTGTTAAATATAGTAAATATAGTATTGTTAAATATAGCATTGTTTTCAGGTGGAAAATGCTGAAGGTGTCTGAAGTCCTGTTCATATCGGATGAATTATCTGTCCATCATCTGCCTGTTCATCCATCCATCCACTCATCTGTGTTTTCTGATGTACATCACCTAGAGCCAAAATGCAGGGCCCCCCAGCATCCAGGGCTGAAACCACAATTACTGACTTTCGTTTTGTTCCTTCCCTTGTTTTTTCAAAACCCATCTCCAAAATAAGATCCCTGTCCATATTCCAAGTAATAAACATATGAAAGACTGTGATATAAGCTTCAGGTTCCTTCAGGTGTCCATCTTCTACTGGCCATCAATGGAAACACAGAGAAGATGCAGTTCCACCCGCCGCCCGCCCACATGTGCGCCTGGCTCAGCGGATGAAAAAGACAACTGTTTGCACACCCAGCAGAACACTGTCCTGTGTCGTCCACAAATCAGAGGCAAAAAGCCTGAAAGATCTGCCAATTTGTGGGACGCGTAATTATCTGAACGCTAAATTGCTCAGAAAAGCACTCGGCCTGTGCCTTAAGTGTTCCAGAAGGCCAACGCGTCAGGAAGACGGGCGCCTTGTAAATCTGTTCAGCTTCTCTCGCTACATGTTTCATTAGTGATGCACAAGATCACAGAGGCGCCACGTTCCACAAGGGATGGTGACCCATGGAGAATGACACCTTACGGAAGTCACCGCGCATTTTCATCCCATTACAGTGGCGGGATCCTCAGTGACACAGTCACCTGACGCACAGATTGATGACGGCGTCTGTGTGTTACCAAGAGACAAATGCCATTGACTACCAGAATTATTTAATGTAGCTTTCCAGCACTTGATTTTTTAAACTGTTCCGCATTTCCAGATATTAATCCATAAAAATCATCAATCATCTTTCCATTTCCCAGAGCAGCTTAACCACAGTATGATCTTTCTTAGCCTGGTTCCTGGATGCCAGGAAGCAGGAGGCAGAAGGCAGAGGGACCCTGAAGTGGGTAAAACACCAGCAATAAACAGCTAACATGGTGTTTTTTCTGTAAACCCCCCCCCCAATATTTGTATTTTTATATATTTCATGCTTATAAAACTCCCTGTCCCTGTTGCCATTTTTGGTTGGTGGTGGATGTTAAATCAGATAATGAACTGATATATTTTGGGATACAGCCCCCCCCCCCCAACGTAATTATTTAATACTAATTTTCAATACAAAAACAAGTACATCAGACTTGGTTACAATTGTAATTGCCATTTTTGAGTCAGGGTGAGAGGAGTAATGATTTTAATCATTTAATTATTTCATTGAATACTGAATTGCATAGCTGAGAACAAAAAGGAGCAATTTGTTAAGAGTGAGCTTATATACATTTTAGGCCAAGTCTGTTACGGGGGGGGGGGGGGCTTATTGGTTTGAAAGGCACTTCCAGACCCTGGAGGTTGTTTTTCCTCATATGCAAGTTTGATACAATTATGAAAAGCTTTGTTTAAGTCAGACTTAAATTGCTACCATAAGTTTGTGGGGGGAAAAACACAAGAACAATAGGCTTCTCAGGCAATTGCCTTTGGCAACATAATAAAAGGGAGATGGATAGATAGATGGGAAGTGAGAGCCATATTGAGAATCGAATCCTGATCATCTACACTGGTGGAAACGGGAATTCAATCACATCCTCTAAAGGTCAACACCTGTCGTGGAAGTTGCTGAGATCACCAGAGGATTTGCATCACCTTTCCACGTCACATTCGGGGTTGTATGTGAGCGCTGTTCCTAATGATGGTTCCAGTGCTTGAGAAACAAGTAATGTTTCCACCAGGGAGTAAGATCGAGTCAGCCTGTGACAGTAAGGGACACACTTTCTCTGTTTACTGCTTCCGAGGTGAACCTGTGAGTGCTGTCTGGGGGCTGATGGTGCGCAGACCGCACAGGGCAGGTCAGGGGGCACTGGGAGATTAGCCAAAGTTAAAGTCATAATGATGAATAGCTACGCCCAGCATATCAGGACCGTTCAGGTACATTCTGGGGAATTTGCAGGGCAGGCTAACAAGCTCCCACAAGAACATCGCTAGCAAGGCTACAGTCAGTCATCCTTGGACGTCTTCCATTCTGCTACTTGGTTTTCTGGCACATGTTGCATGTCCAGGAGTCAAACCTTTGTGCCTTTGCCATTCTGTCTGAAACGCAGACAGCATTAACATTTCTGTTTCTAATAGAAGCGGTCTGGCCAGATGATTTAGGCTTCTTTTATGGGGGCCAAAAGAAAACGACTTTTGGGTTTTCTGGATCAGTCTCAGGCCTTGAAAATGGAGAATCCTTCAACCTCCCAGCAGCCACTGTGGATGCCCACAGAAACAGTTTTTTTTTTGTTTTATGCGAAGGAATGAAGTGGCAATGCACTGAAGCAAATCTAGAGGGCATTAAGGTCTCTTCCATGTGTCATTGATGTAGGGTTATAAGTGTCCAGTGGAGATCTCTGGCCACCATGGTCACTGCTTCTCCTCATTGCTCGTACCTGACAGCTGGCCTCTGTTTTACTGAGACACACATCCTTCCTTATCATTGATCAACGTCAAGTTGTCATGTTGTCATGGTAGAATAACTACAATAAATCCATCTGTCCATCAATATTCTAAAACAGTGTTTCCCATTGCGGTCCTCAGGGACCAACAGACAGTCCACATTTTTGCTCCCTCCCAGCTCCCAGTAGAGAGCAAAAATGTGGACTGTCTGGCAGGGAGCTGGGAGGGAGCAAAAACATGGACCGACTGTGGGTCCCCGAGAACCGGATTGGGTAACACTGTTCTAAAAAACTTATCCTTGACAAGGTCTCAGGGGGGCTGGAGAATATCCTGGGCAGCACAAACTGGTGGACACTCCGGATGAGATGCCAGTCAATCGCAGGAATCACTATTACAAGAAATTCTCACACAAAAAATTACTTGAGTTTCTCTTCACCTGAGCCCATTGTTCAGTGCCTGTGTTCATTTTACTATCCATTTAACTTAAGGCAGGTTTCGTCAGGCTACGCTTCAGCTGTTATTTAATTAGCCTTGGCAGGGCTGTTGAACTTCACACAATGCAAATTATGCTACACTTACCCTGTTATTACTAATCAGCAATTAATCGGCAGCTCCTGACCCTTCAGCAATTACCTATTGATTAATATAAACCGAACACCATAATAATTTGTTTGCTTAATTTTCATGGAGGCAGAAATACAGGAAATAACTGATCATAATAGCGGTTTCTGTAATTGTTTTCTTGTCCTTACACCATTATAAGTCTTCCGAGCATAAATTCCATTTAAGTTCAATTAAAAACGACATATCCCTCAATTAACACGTATGATTTAACGGGATTTGCTTTGTACGACTCCCTCAGTCGGGAACAATTAACCGGTCGCTGACCTGGAAGGTAAAGGCGCGGATCCAGCCACCCGCAAGACGTGCAGCCGAGCTCGCCGGTTCTGCTCCTCGCGCCGTTGGGGTGGGGGTGGGGGGGTACTTCGTTAGACAAGGTGGTGACTCATCCTCACAAACTCTCCGTTTCTTCAGTCACTTGACTTCAGAAACGGCCCGGCCTCGTGCGCGGCCCAGCGTGGGCGCCGTTTGACGTGCGCGTGTAGGCCCAGCTGCCCGTCACGCCCTCTGCGCTGTGCCCCTCCCGCAGAAGGCGAAAGGTGCTTCCTGTGCCCGGCGGTGCCGCGTTGAGAGGAACTCGTGAAAGGGACCAAATGGAGCTCAAGTAGCCTGGAGCCTTTCAGGCTGAATGGCCGAAGTACGCCTCGATCTCAGCCCCCAGCACCGATCCATCTCCATAATGCATCACTGGCAACTGTTAAAAGCCTAAGCGGAGCAAAATGTTGGAGTTGCATTTAAAACAACCACAACAAAAAAAGAGAAACAAGAGAAAAGAGGACTCTTCTCCGACCCTTCAGCGTGAGACAGATATCGGCATATCCTGCTTGGCGGTTTCTAAAGAAAAAGACATTACACATTGCGGCCCTGCTTTCCAGCGGCTGCTGCATCAGAGAGTCCTGCGCCGTACTTATCAGACTCGAACAAACTACAGAAAATTGTAACTTATATAAACTTTATACTTGGGCCTGATATAATTGGGCAAAGCCATCATCTTCCACTTAAGGCCAAGTGCGTAGAGTTTCTTTCACTTTGGAAACGCATGTTTATGGAGAATGAGACATGAGGCCTCTTGCTAGATGTTCTGCTCAAAATGATTAATTTGTTTTTGCAACATTATTTGTTTTTAGAAAATGAACACAGGTTAGGATGTCAACAGCAGTCTCCGTTTAAAAAGATACCATTTATTTAAATGTGAATCCTTACGTCCTTCTAATAGAAAGATTGACCTTTGTTTTTATGACTGGTAAATGCATATTTAATTTAAACATTTTTATTTCTAAGTGCATGCCCTTGTTATGTCCCAGTCGTATTGACCGGCGTCTCCTCCTGACTTTTCCGTTTCTTTGTTTCTCCTCAGGTTACGCCATCCTGACAAGCCCTTCGCTTTCTTTACACACTGCTATAGAGTGAGCATAGCACTCCATGCAGGGGACAAGCGACGTGCAGTGTGTTGGCAGGCCTGCGGGTGGTGCTAGTTCTGTGGTCCATGGTAATAAACACACATGGCAGCACAAGCCAGCTGGATCGCCACCATTGCATACATCCAGGCTTATCAGAGAGGGAACAGACAGATTTTAGATTTAACTGATAACCTTTATCCAAAGTGACTTTTGGTACAGGGAAGGATTTTTTGTGTGGGATTTAAACCCACAACCTTCACACTTTTACTGCAGTACATGCCTTACTGAGCTGTAGGAGCTTACCAAAGACTTGCATGCCACCACCCTGTAAACATGCCCTGCCGTGTCTCTAGGTGGGTCTTGCCCCCCATTAACCATGGCGCACCCTCCCTCCCCCCACTGGCTTACCACGGCTCAGGTGTGACTTCCAGGTCCCCATCAGCCTCATACAGGCACGGGACAAGAGCCTAGTCGCATTAACTAAATGCACCCAGCCTCTTGGCCAGGCTTCAAGATCACGACAGGTGTTCGGATTATGACATCTGTTTGTTTCGGTGTTTTTCCCCTGCAGCCTGGCAGGGGTCACAGTTTTATGAGTGTCCTTTTCGTGAGGCCGCAGATTTCCATTTAGCAATTGATTTAACCGTGGAAGGGACTTCATATTTACACAGAACCTACTGCACTCACATAATGAGTCTAAACAAAATGCTTTTACTTGGGTATTTGTTTGATAAGTCTGTCCACCGGCATGGAGGATTTTAGCCTTAATGGCAGTTATTCTCAGACTCTCAGTTTTAATTAAAACAAAAAAAATCAATGGCTTTTATCCCCCATCCTCTGTCATTTCACATTCAGCTGCGGCTGACTGTCCTCCACCTCCATCTCCGCTCCATCTATTTTGCAGTCCTCCATTTCTTCATCATCAATACTGACACGCTTTCCTCTCTGTCCCGACAATTTTTTTTGTCATTTCCCGCTAAAGTATCCTGAACCCCAAAAGCTGATTATTCTGTGTTATTAATATTTTATGCTTTAGCGTTTAACATTTGGCACATTTCACAGACTTACAGCCCCAGCAGTCACATGATACACATCCGTGTCTGAGAGCAGTCATGTGCATCTTAAAAAAGATTAATTTAGGTGCTTGCATTTAGGCTTAGGGGCTTCTGTTTATGGAAAAAAAGACATTGTATTCGGTCTTCCCCACCCAAAACTTGTCAAGCTCCTTGGGCCCCAGGTGGAATTCAGACAGATGCCAGCAACAAGAAGCACTTGCACCCCATACACCGGGTGCACATCCCACCACGGCCATCAGAGGAAAATGAATCACATCTTCAAGAGATGCCGGTTTGCTCTCCGTACGCCATGAAAGGAAGTTGAGCCTCTGTCTATGTGCTGCCCCATCGTCTGGGTCCCCGTGTCCCAAAAATGAGTACGGCTTGCTGAGAATTTCTATTAACTGTGGCATTCGCTGTGGCCTTAAATCCCTCAGAATGTCCTAAGCGATGCTACTGCCTTGTCACGCCTGACGTCTCGGCTTTTCCTGCTGACCAAAGTGCCTGGCCGTTTGGCCCTTCTAATAGAAAACACCGGCAACTAACATTTCTTAAAGCATCCGGTGGTTTTTAATTCCCGTTGTCAAGGAAACCTCTCCGCACCAGCCAAACAATGAGGAGAGAAGGGGAGTCGGGAAAGATGGGGGGTCAGACCACTTGTTGGTGCTTTCCTTGCATTGTGTATGTTTCAATGGGGGGTGGGACATAGAGAGATTTGGTGATGTGGAGGTGTCTAAATTCTGGGAGTCACTGCAAAATGTGCAGCAGTAAGGTGTCTCCTATCTGTCAATGATGATGCTTATTTTTCACTGCGGTTGGGTGGGAATCTTGCTGTAACCCACCGTGTCCCATAATGCACTTGTGTCACGTTTCTGTGAAGGAGGGAGTGCTGAGAGACGGATGACTACGTGCGGTCCGCATTTTATTTATGTCAGGAAATATTTACTGCTGAATGGCTGAAACAGGAATCTCGCTCACTTTGATGTTCATTCCTGTATTAAAACGCAGATATCCCTGCAGAATCACTTCCGGAAAGTTTTCTCTCACCTCTAGATGTGCACTTACAACAACTGAACATTACGCAGCGCATCAGTCCAAGAATTATCCCTCAGAATCCGTAGGGGTATATGTGCTCCTCACCGGCAGAATCAGAGACCAATCCAGCATTCCCTGTTCTCATTCCCAGTAAGAATCTCCCGTCAATCTTTATATCCTGAAATTGTCTCATAAAGCAGAACGAGTCTTTCACTATTAGGCTTGACTAACCGCACGTCTCATCATAAATGCGGCATGATCTCTGTATTGCACCAGCTATCAAGCTCAGTGTTCTTCAGGAGATGGTTCTTCTGTACAGTTCATCCAGCCTTAAATATGTTACAGACCATAAAGATTTTCTTTGCTGAAAGTGCTGAGTCGTCCCAGCAAATCGGGGTCCCCTTTCACCCCACACCGTTACTGCAGAGGGTTGCATAATTTTGTACCTTGATTTAAGACCCCATACTGTGAGTTTATCATTGAGCATCAATCAGGTGATCAGTATCCATCAGAGGCCTAAGACAGAGAAGCAGAAGGGCACCGACAGGACGTTTAATCAAATCGGTCACCATGACATTAAAGCCAAAGAACCAAACATTAGTGTATATAATTATAATATTTGACTGAATTTCATACGTTTACAATCGCATGGAGGTCAGTTTGATATTGGGGGAGAACACAACATAATAATATAAAGGTAAAGGTCTATTTTTTTTGGAGGAGGGGCAGTCAAGCTAAATTAAATATTGAGGGGGTATACATCCCCCCCCACCCCCCTGGTTCCTATGTCCCTGTTGTTATATTATACTGGGTTTTGATTATTCCTCTTAGGCCTTAGGTATAAAACACCAAAAAGATGCAGCTATCAAAACCTTTCCACTGGATTCTGGAAATGATCTTAAGACCCATTAAATATTAACATATATTCCCTAATTTCCTGCTCATTTTCATTTTTTTGTGAGCATCTCTTGGCTCCTCGAGCTGTACACTTCTCAAGGTGCACTCAGGGACAGAGCGGCGCTAAGCATGGGGCAATTGTTAGGGTTTCCGAGGGGACCGCGGATCCAGGATTGAGACCAAGTCAATAGAGATGGAAAAGTAATTTGGAAAGAAATTATTTAGCCATTTTCAAGCTAATGCATCTTGTTAAAAGCAGGTACAAAGGGGTCAAGTATGGAAAGGCACCTGAGGCTGAATTACCCTCTTACCCCTTAAGAGGAACAGCAGAGGGGCCCAGCAGGGCATTAACATTGCACGCGTCCCCACTAAAAAAGCCTTAGGGGTAGACGGCGGGCTGCAATTTCTGTCTCGGCCCAGAGGGGATGTGAGGGAATATTACGTCCATTTTTCTGTTATTACGACTCTTCAGAATGCAGGGTACACCTCTATCACGGGCACTTGTCTGTCTCCGTTGGTCCTCCGCTCTTTCGAGCTGCCCCTCCCCTCCCCCAAACCCCCACCCCAGGCACATCAACAGGTGCCGGCTTTCAAAACGGCCCTCTGGCCAAAAGGCCAAGTCTGACTCCTTCCTGACTGAGCCCAGCAGACCCCTCTGGGCCAGCCTCATATAAAATGAACATTTTTTTTGCACCTGTTAAACCGGTTATTAGCTAATCAGGTCAATTACCTGGACAGGGAGTGTCTTCTGCTAGGTGATTATAACTTGTGCTGCTTGAGATATGAATTTATACATACCTATAACACACACACACACACACACACACACACATACACGCAGACAGATGCTCCATCTTGCCAAGCCAAAATGAATAACGTATAGCCTGCCTAAGCAAATAAGGAGTGGCTGGGAGCCGGTTTGTGTAACACTGATACGGACATCTGCTAGTATGACCTGATGAGCTCTAGTGCCCTTTTCGGCAGGTAACAAAACCCTTATCACCCCTCCTGGAGGCTTGTGCGACTGATTAAAACATTAGTAAATGAAAAGCCCCACCGCCCCCACAAAACCTCCCCGGTCCCCCATTACAGAAATAAAGCCCCACCTACCCAAAGCTCTTTGTGAAACAGACAGATTTTGGCAGCTTTTTAAAGAGAGTCATTGTGACCCTTTAAAGTTCAAAAACAAAGAAGAAAAGCCCATTATTACAGGTATTGTTTTCAACCATAGAAAATACACTGTTTAAACACTTTGAGGAATATTTAAACTGCGGGATATGGAAGCTGATTATGCGCCTCAGATACACGTGTCAGTTTGTTCAGTGATAACCAGTCATACTAGAGACCTGTGTGGTATCAGTGAAGTGCATGAATTCATTAGGACGCATTAACGAGTTATTACTGCTGAGAGAGGCTATGGTCATTATATTAAAGCAAGGCTGTTTACCAACTCAACAAAAATGCTTTTAGGCCAGGAGCAGTATATAGTTATTATTAACTGATTACAGTTAGATAGATAGATAGACAGATAGATAGATAGATAGATAGATAGATAGATAGATCCACATATACTGTAGATATAATAATATTCAGTTTTGCTGTTCATGAACACTTACGGATGCCAGCCAATGTATCGGTACACATCAAAATAAATCAGGAATGTACACCGTGTGCGCCAACAAAGGCAGAACAACAGACAGAAAGGTTCCCCATGGAGAGATCTCTAAGATATCATTGTGCCGCGCCTCAAACCGTTAAATGGCCGCCCGGGCACGCTGCGTTTAAAGGCAGAATGGAGAGGCATTATTGGGCTTCACAGTACGCTGCAGCAGACTGACAAAGATGTGTCTCTGTTTAGAAATATCCCACAAATCCAGGCTCCACGGGGAACATTCACTCGCGCGCGCGCGCACACACACGCACACAAACACACCAGCCGCCATAAAAATACCACGGCTAATTGAACAAATCAAATCTTCTGATGTCCAGCTGGATAATACAGGCACAAAGGCAGGACACTCAAAAGAAAAAAGCACATTTGTGTCTTAGAAATACATCCCTTCAAGCTCCTTAAAACATTACAGAACTATAAAATTATAGTGTTTTCCCGCTGATAGTTACGAAGGCTTGATAAATGCATGTTTTAGCCTTTTTAACATGATATTCAGCCAGATTTTTTCAGCAAAGATAGTAATTTCATTCCACTTCAGCTACTGCCGAATTTTGCGGTGGAAGGACTGGCATTTAACAGAGAGCTCTTATGAAAAAGGGCCGGCAAAGATCCCCGGCATCCCAACAACACCGGGGGTTTGAACAAAGAGTGCGGAAATGTGAGAGGGACCCCAGGAAGACAACCGGTATGACCCACAACCATGGTGACTTCACAAGTTGAGTATGAGTGTGAGAATGGCCACTGTTACTGCTGTATGCTGCTGTCACTACAGTAATAATGCCAGTGTGATTCAAGCCAGACATTCATTTTACTGACCCTATTTGAATTGGAACTGATTAGTTTGGAGAAATTACGGTATTCAAATATGGGTAAATTCAATTCAATATGCATAAAATGACATGAACATGAATGTGTTTTCGTAAGTTCAGGTCTTCCCACTTCTCGGTATTTAATGTCTTGTTTTTCACAATTTCTGTTTATATGCAATGAGTCTCATGCTAAGAATCTACTTATTGTCCTGCAGGATAGTTAAATCTGGGCAAGGCCCAGGCGATGAAAGTGACTTCGATTATATAAATAAAACAGCATCATTCTGGGTGTGCGCTGACTGGAATCGATTAATAACGTGCAGACATCCCTCTACAGGGCAATCATTGGGGATTGGTGATTAATGTAAACATCAGGGCAGACAGAAACACACCACTTACTATCCATCACAATATAAAGGGATATTGTGCAGTAATGACTCCGCGATTATGGTGAACAGTGGTGACATTATATGGCACTGTGCAACGGAACTTTGGTTTGTATGTGCTGCCATCGTCATTCATTGGTATACGGGTATTTTTTAAAAATATTACAAAATCACCTATGGTAGGTTTCGTTAAGTAAGTAAGAGACTACAGGAAGCAGCTGCAAATGTACTGAGATCCAAAAGCAGGTCAGATGGCCGCTTCCCTCCTCAGCGCCTCACACTGGCCTGTTTGTTATTTTATACCGGTTGGCTCAGGCTGTCTCTGGTAGCATGGAGCTCATCAATAGACAGCCCTATTCAATCCATCCCACTAATCCTCAGACGCTTCAGCCAGGATGTTGACCAGACCACTGAAGGACACCCTCTTTCTCAGTCTCAATGGCGCCACTTTATGTGGGGATGTGTGCTCTGGGCTGTCATCGACTGAAAGGTGCATTTTCAGCTTTTAGCAAACTGACACGTGTGTGTTGATTATATTCTGTGTTCTGTGTTTACTAGGAGAAAATGCATCACATCAAATTCTTTGCAAGCATACATAGGCCTACTAAACTGATTTTAATCTCCCGCTGTTCGTTTTTAGCCTGACAGACCGAACATCCTAATGAACCACCACATAATTCCAACTTATTGTCTAATATAAAACTGCATTTAATAACACATTAAAACGATCAGAGTATTATTGGCTTAGCTTATGCCGATTGTAAAGCTTAGCCTATGGGTACTTCAATTTGTCCTCAATGTACACTTATTGGATTGTGTCATTTCCCCAAAGGGCCTTTGTTACGAAAGTGGGGTCTATTTTCTTTCTTCTAGGGTGACGTCATGGGCCCTCATGAAATGGACATACCACCTGTGGGACGATCCGGGCTTTAAAGAGGCAGCACTCGGCTAAAACAGGCGAGCAGGCTTTTGTTACAGCAGTAACGCCTCCTGTCATCTCCTGCGTGCGCTCGGTCTGTGGCGCGCCGGGAATCGAAGCAGCTCTTCTCTTTAATTCACTGTGTGTGTGTGTGTGTGTGTGTGTGTATATATATATATATATATATGTCTACGTGAGGGCTGATGATAAACGGGAGGGGGGAGCGAGAGGGTGAGAGAGAATATGTGGGGGTTGAAAGACTGAAGAGTCCGCATTTGTGCGACTGTAGCTAGCATGTCGTCTCAGCACTACGGTCTTATCAGAGCCAACAGATGAACCCACGCAAGAACAAATCATCAACATCTGAAACACGAGCTTCACTACGCTCCAGCCGCGGTGCCGACCCGGCTGCTCATCTGGCCATCAAGGTAAGCTACAAGAAAATATTTGTACAGGCTGAAAACGTACACAAATAAATGTATACGCTTATGGTGTTAGCGATGCATTGGGACAATATCCACGATCCGATATTCTTTGATGCCGGCGACGTGTGAAGTGTTTCGCCCCGTCAAACATACGTCTCGCCCTGGTACGAAGATAGTTACCACGCCGTGTGTCGCGGAAGTTGGAGGCACAAATGAATCTGGACAGAGCAACAGGTAGAAGGCGCTTTTATCATTTGCTTTGAACTCGCAAGCTTCCCTGCAGTGCACCTTATAGTGGATGCCAGATGTCTTGGTTTCCTGTGTGCGTGTTTGTACTAATTTGTATAGACAAAGCACACAACCACAAAGACGCATCTTCATAGACCATTAACGCACTTCTATGGAAAATTGAGAGTTTCATATATCCTTGCAATTAGCTCTGAAATGAGATCCTCTATTCTCAGATCCGGCTATTCTCGAACGGTTAATCTACCCTTATGACGCATAATTTAAATTCTGGACATTAAATTTAGCTGCACCGATTGTAGGAAAAGCTCCCCACAAGAATCATCGTTATATTTACAGTATGACACTAACATGATTACAAATGCATGTTGTTGCATTTTTTGTCACTGACACATTAGACAGCTGACAGCTGATTCAATATGAACTTAGCCTACTGAACACCTCCTTGTGTCAATGTGTTTGTAGGCGAAACGCCGGGTTTTCTATCAAATCGCCTTTTGCTGAATCTGCACGACTTTATTTTGTAAACTGGCGTATTTTCTCCGTATAATGTGTTTTTCATGGTGTTTAATAGGATCGGGTGTTACAATGTAAGTCCACAACTGTATTTCGAAATAAAATAAAGAATTTATCCAGTCATTAGTTTACAGATAATAGATTTTGCGCCTGGACCTTGTTTCGTATTGCTCAACATCTGAATAATTTTATCGATTGACACTTTTGTGATATCGGTTGTTTAGAATATCAGCCACACCTACAACAGAAGAAAAAAATCGCTGACCTAAATTCCCGATGAAAATGCTGCTTTTCTCCGCACACGCTGACGAATGGGTCGCACCTATATGCCGCGTATTCATTTGCAGAATTTTTCAGAATCACCTAAGACCATCCCGCCGACAAAACCATTTATAATCATGAGAAGGTGTTTGATAACGCGGAATCAGTCTCTCATTATTTCACTTATCCATAATTCTAACCAAAAATAAGTCCAGAGACGTTTGTAAGATTTTTTTTTAATTAAACCATATCTGAACTCACTTCTCATTTAGTCTATATGTCAGGCATCAGGCAGAAGGCCAGAAGCTATAGGTCTGGAAAACACCTACCTGTGAAACCACTCCATCCCAAAGGAGCCGACGCGTAAACCACGCTTCCGTTAAGAGGCTTATCTTTGGGATGCGGGAATCTAGCTAAAACCTAGTTCAATATGACCTGAACACATTAATACTACTGGATTAGTGGTCCCATTAGCAGTTGTACTTGTAGTAGTATGTGATTAGATTACAGTGGTTTGTTTACAACATCCATCATATTTCAGAAATATTTTGTTCTTTTTTGCAGAGTGTAAAGTGCACTCTTTGGCACCCTTGCTCAGATGGTGAAATTGACATGTATCCCTGTTTTATTTTCTTACATTGGACAGCAATGCATAGATAGACACAGCCAAGCCCACACACAGCATGACAGAGAGAGAGGGAGAGAGCCCTTCTCTGGATTGCAAGCGAAGGCTCGCCTTGGGGAACGTGGTAAGGCTGATCAGCCCCCACCCTAAGACCTGAGCCCTCGACCTGATCTCCTCCGATTAAAGCGGGGAGCCTGCAGCGGCCGGCGACTCGCTAATCGTCCTTCAGTCCCTCTTGTCGGCCAGCTCCCCGTAGTGTGGTAACGATTTATGTGACACCGCGTAAAGGCGTCTGTTCCCTGCACCTACGCCTCTTTAAAAACTCTGGTTACGCCCACATAGCTTGTGTAACCGCGCAGTGCCACCGCCTCAATTAACAGGATGTATCGGGGCCTTTTAATGGGGCTGATCATGTCCATTATTTTCACATGTTTTGACATCAAAGTGACACACATGCAGTCAATAAAAACATATTCTTTGTATTCGTCCTCTGTATGGTGAACCCTTATTAGATTCGTTCTGTATCTTGTTTAACTTACGGAGTATGTATTTCAATAAGAAATGATATTTCGCCCTGCGGCCGCTCTAAGGCCTGCCATTTTTTTAGACAGAGTATTGAGGAGTAGGATTGATTGTACACAAAGCAGATTTAAGGTTGTTACAGGAATGCGTGTGCTGCACAATCATTTAGATTTAACCCTATATGAAGATCAGACATGCATTAAGCCCTCGTTCTGAAACCAAATACAGAATTTAAACGTATCCTTGAGTCTAAGGCTGGACCCTAAGTGGCAGTTTTGATTCTCCATTCGCCCTCAGAGGCACAGCTACCTGCCCTTAGTTCTTCTCCGCCTTCGCCCACATTTCAGGGATCCCTCTCCAGCCACCTGCCCCATATACGACATTCACATGCACGTTGTATGTTAGCTAAAAATCTTAGGCTAACACTTATCTCGAGGTAAACTAATTTGATGTACAACAAGTGGGGAACAAACTGTTGACTTAAACCAGAAAGCAGCTGGTCTTACTTAGGTTTTCAGATGGAACCAAATCCTTCTGATATCTTCTCTCATATTCCCACCAGGCTGCAAAAGCAGATGTTACTGCACATATTAATAGCCAGATAATTAGCCATACTTTCAGCTGCTCAGTCTTAGTGAAGTTTACGCAGCCATCGGTCAATCAGAGTTTACTTCTTTTAATTTAAAGTTGTTTGTGTCTAAAACAAACTAACCACAAGGTAATTAAAAAGAATGCCAATATGGTACTTATATGTATTACGGATAAGTTTAGGTGTCATTAAATTAAAAACACATTTACTGGAATACAACTGATATAAGTTGTGCATATTTTAGGTATACTACCAGGTATACTGGTAAATGTTAATTTCATTGAGTCATGTCTATGGTGTGTTTACCACAGACCTAAATAAACACTAGTACATTTATTACATGGATAAGTTATAGGTAATTCTATATAATATTTATCTGATGATTGATATTTTGTTAATGGATGATACATAAACACACCTCTAAATATATGTATATAATGCAAATGCATTTTAATTCGTTATTTTTCCTTGTGCACGGTCTCCTAGCTGATGGTCCGATTAAGTGACCAAAGCTCCCTCCGCATCACCCTCGACCTGGAAGGTCGGACTCAAAAGAGTGGCATCATACAGCGATGTTCTGAAAACCATCACACGGCGTTGAGACGCCAGCCTGCTCTACAAGCAGAGCTGGTTGAATAAACCGGAGATATAAGCCGGTTAGTTTTTAGGCACAGAGGTGGGCGTACCGTGTGGAGAATGATCACTGTATTAGACTGGTGAATTTCTGCTTGCCTGAAAACACCGTTGGGAGATGGGTCTGTCTCCGTGGGTTTCAGCAAGGTATCACGCTGTAATTTCTTCTTGCTAAATAAAAAAAAAATCATAATCTTTACAAATCCCTGATGGTAAAGAGTAGCCATGGGCTGAGCAAACACGTAACAGCGTGTCGCCCGCAGATGTCTCGTTGTACAGCATCTGTCCGCTGTTTGTGCCGATAAAGCCGGTCATTTAAACAGCTGTGAATGAAAACAGGGCAATCTGTCGAAACATCTTCATCAGCAGACTCACTCCTGTGTGTTTATTGCTTTTTTCCAGCTTGTATTCGTGTGTAGGTAGGATCCTGTTGTAGGTTTTCAGCAAAGTCTTTAAAAACGTCGTATTACATTTAAAATAATTTTAAAACCTATATAATAACCTACATATATTATTACTACGCACGTCCCATGAAACCCACACGGGCCGATAATCCGAAAGAATCCGGTTTGTGTCTGTGCCTACCCGGCCGGCACGTGACCGACCTCCAACGTTGAAATGAGGTTGAAATGTCAGTAGTCGGAACAACGTTTAATGCTAATGATTGTACAAATGTTAATAAGATACTTAGAAATCAATGCAGAAATTTTAACAAGATCTCTACTTTGAATCGACATAATGTCTAAAACAACATAAAAAAAATCTGCCTTTTAAATTATTATGATCATCCTCGTTATTTTTTTATTAGCATTTTATTATATTTTGATGGTAAGATCTTACGTCCACTTATGCCTTATTGGGTGACTTCCGATTGCATTTACGTCCGAGGTGCATAGTAACGTACGGTGATCGAGAGGAGCCTGAAAGCGGACCAGCAGATAACAGCGGTATCGCTTTTTATTAAAAAGTGCTGTGATTTTACATTTATATTATTATTTCCTGTAGAGTATTGTGTGCATATCGCAGTACTGTCCTTAATGTCTTCCCTCTCCCCTATAACTATCGAGATATGCCCAAATTGCCAATGTGTCCCCTGGTCCCTGCCCCAAATACGATGCGACTCGACGGACAGGCCTTCCTGTAGAACAACGATAATATTCTTATTAGTATGATTATAATTATAACAATTATATGCCTATAAATGACTATATTCATGCTTCCTCTTTGGTTTTATTTTCTCTACAAGTATTAACTACATTGCATTAACTATATTACTTAGTTTTTCAATATAAAAAGGCAAATATCGTCTCCATGACTTCCTTCCTAAGAAACTTTGAGACTCACTGGATCGTTTGAAGAAATAAAATACCGCACTGATAATGATATGTTAATGATAGATTACTGGATCTACTTCAATAGCCTGGTAGGTAGAATAGCTGCTGTATAGCTGTAAGGTCATGGGTTTGAATCCCATCGTCAATCTGTATGAGTAGACTTTGCATGTCCTTCCAAAGAGCTGCAGTTAGCTAAACACACTCCTCTACATTGCTCATATACAGTGTGTGCTCTGTGATGACTTGGTATTCTGTGTGGGGTATCCTCCCATATCTTTCTGCTCTTTGCTGTCAGGGATAGACTCAGGGATAGAGTTGCAGTTTTAATGTTGATTTATTTCCCAAATTCAATATTGATACAAGACCTAAACCCCACCCATGTTGAAAAGTAAGACGATGAAACAATGTTGCAATATCAACACTGATTCGATTTTCAAAATCAAAAACAAAATTCGGCAGTGATTCAGCCTTAATCCATGATGTTGATTCACCCATGAATAAATGTTGAAATGCCAGCTGGGTATATTACTGACAGAAGTGTTTATTTTTGTTTTTTTCTAAGAGTTAGTATTTTTTACCTCTAAGCTACAGTTAAACATGTATAAAATGCATGAGTCATCACTGGTCATAAATATACACCAAAGAATAAGGTCTAAAAATACAGTGTAATGCAACAATTGAAGATGCGATTCCTCAGGGCAAACAATTTATTATTTTTTTTTTGTTTACCTTTTTCAGAAGAGTACCGGCACAGAGAGGTTAACCTGTTCATAACTCACAAAAAAATGACATCTCCACCATCTTCCCATGAATATCATTCAAATTATTATTTCAACTAAAAGGAAAACATGATTTTTCTTTCACTTAAGCATATTAATACTTTTTTTCAGTTTAGCATTTGAAAGTATCGCTGAATGAAGTTTGAGCATATACAAGTAGGAATGAAAAAGCCTTCAACAGCTTTGTTAATCACCTCTATTGAAAACAGTATGCTTTTTTGTAAACGTTTGTAATATATAACGTTGAGAGAAATGTTGACAGTTATAATCACTGTTTGTAATAAGTGCAGGGTTTTCTGTTACTGTTCCGTCGGGTGATGGACTGGTCCAGGAGCAGAGGTTGATAGAGAATAAATGTGATTACTTATTAACACAGGAAAATGTGTCCACAGATTGTTGTGCAAATGAGGAGGTAGCCAGGCAGTCTGTTTTCTGAAAGGCAGTCTTTTAGAACAGGTGTTCAAACAAGGAGATACGTGCATGAATTGAATTAATGTGATTAAATTCAGTTCTGTTACACCTTTCCAATGCCCATTGCCTCCAGTAAATTTATCACAGTGGCATGAGGTGGATAGTGGGACTGTTGACTTTTCTGCCTGTCAATATCTAAAAAAAAAACACTTTACCAGGTCTACTAATGTCCCCCTAACCCTCCATATGAACAGCACTAAGGAACCAGGTCTTAGCATAATTCAGAGCAATGTATTATGTAAAACAATAAGGTGCACTGAATTAATACTAATAGGTAATAATAGGAAATAATCAAGTTTACTGTAATGGAAAACTACAAAGACATAAAATGATATATGGTTGTTTGTCAGTGGAGATGCATGATGGTCAGATGTTTGATTTTCAGCTTTTCAAGCTCTTATGGTAAAAAAATGACAGCTGATTCAGCTCATAGCTTGGTCTGAGCTCCAGAGAGCTACCGGCGTGGGCTGCGTGGTAGAGAAGACGGTCTGAAGACTGCAGTGATTTCAAAGGTGCCTCTAAATAACGTCGGAAAGTGACCAAGAATGAGTTGGGGGGGGTAAGTTACAGATTTGATCAACGGCTTTTACAGCCACATGACCAGCAGCAGGGTGTTGGTAGATTATAGGGCCGCCCCCACCCCCTGGGGTGTGTGAGAATTGAGCCCCAGGTTTCAACTGGTCATCCTGCAAAGTGGACACCATCACCATGAGTTAGGACACAGTGGAGCAGAAGGTACGAGAGCTTATTTCAAGGTTAAAGCAGACACAGATTTTACCAGTGGTCTCCTCTTTTGGTCTGATTCCCTGGAATCGCTGACAAGGCTCTCGGCAACAGCTTTTCCAGTTCGTGTTAGAAATGAACAGTTCTTTCACAGCTTCTGTGCCATGAGAAGAGAGATGGAGAAGGCATTCAATTCTGACGGCACCTGCAGCCTGAGGTTTGCTGTCTGTGAGCTTTGTGTGCTGAAATGTCATCCGTTTCATTCAGGCCACCAGAGCCCGATTCTCCTGATGGGCAAGCGCTACCATTTCAGCTGTGAGTATTAAAAAGTATTTGTTTTTTTTTCCCGTAGAGAAGAAAATAAGCACAATATTATGGCGATGGTACGGTACATGTCAGTGTTGCTTTGTTAAAAATATACACATATCAGCAACTCATGGATGAGATTAGCAGATGATAATGTCACTTAGTTAAACATGTATGATGAAAAACATTAACAGTTAGTTAATTTATTGTATAATGAGTAGTAAATGCTTCTTTGTATGAGATGATTGCATTTTTAATAAACATATAAAGTATCATCTGTGTGTTATATATATCCTGTAGTTTCTAAATTTAGACATTTTTTTTTATTATATATTCAAAAATTAATGCAAGTGGCCATGAGCAGATATGGTGACCAGGGGTCTGGGGTCCCTGCATCTCAGTACCACAGTCTGCATGCCTGTAAACCTGAAGACCAGGTTACACAAGGCTCTGATCGTGTTGCGAATTCTGTTTATTTATTTTCTAACCCAAAAGGCCGGGAGCGCTTTATTCGCGAAAGCGGAGGCTGGTGGTGGGTGGCACTCAGAGGCAACCTCAGTGAACACCGGGGTCCTTTGAAAATAGCACAGAGCTAGGTGTCTCTATCTTGCCTGCTCATAAATTCTCTAAAGGGCTGTTTTTTTCAGCATTTAATTATGTGGTAAACAGCAGTATGAGTGCAACTATTAGTAAATTGCATAAAAAAGTTATTACAATTGCCTAAAACAGACTATAAATAACTAAGTACATAATTTAGTTGTTTACAAAAATACATATATTAAAACCCAAAATACACTCACAGCTGGTTTTTGATACTGGTTGCTGCCCTCAGTATGACATTCTGAACGCCAATAATAGACTCTTCTTCCCCACGAGGGGTGAAGGTTTCCTCATATATCACCAATATCTGTGCGATTAGCTAATATTTTAACTGGCAGCCGAAATCCAAGCAATAAAGCACCACTATATACCTAGAGCATGAGGATAAAAAATTAAATCACTTGTTTTATAAGGAAAATGTTTCCCCCTGTGGGCTCCATGATGTACCTCGCTGGTCAGACCTACAGCTTTGCAGGACACGTAAAAAAAAAAAAAAAAACACAGAAATGGAAAGAAGCAACGATAATGCTAATGATAATGCTAATGATAATGCTAATGATAATGCTAATGCACTGAGGGCCTCGATCCTACAAACACTGGTAACACTGGTAACACTTGGCGGGGCACAAATAATTAGTAATAACTCAATTACTACTGACATACAAATCATGAACAAATTTAGTCGCTTCTTAAGGTAAAAAAACATGAGATCACTGCTTCACTTGTGTTATTCATTACTTATTTCAGTAGTTCCTTCAGGAGTTCACAAAGGTTAACACAATTAACAGATATAGTAATAAACATGGTAACTGCTTGAGATAAAACATGCGTAATTCATTAATGATGAATTAACATGAGATCGGTATGTAAGTAAGACTCAGTTTCTGGTTAATGCATAAGTAACAGCATAATTCTATATTGTGTGTGCCCCATGAAGTAAAGTGTTACCCAAACACTCTTCCTTGCATGTGCTCTGGATGAGCTCTGTCAAATTTTCCCTCCCCCCAAAATTAAAATGTTTTCTAAATGGGGAAAAAAGTCTCTAGAATCCCACACCAATAGACACACATTAAACAAAGTTACACCTGTTTCTGTAAATGATTGTTACTCCCAAAAAGGATGAGAAGCTCCCAATATCTTAACGGCTGGCCGACAGACTCCATGTCCTGCTTCAACAGTTACTCATAAATTACTCATACTCATAAATTACTCATACTCATCGCTCAGAGAGCTGTCTCCTGCCCAAATCTCCATGGACAAATCTTTTATGGCCCCAGAGTACAGTGAACAAGTAAGGGGATTCATTTTAGGCTTCTGAACATGTGATATAGAGGAAACATAATGAAAATCTACATACTGATGACAGACAGACAGATAGACAGATAGATAGACACATAGATAGATAGATAGATAGACAGACAGACAGATAGATAGATAGACAGACAGGCAGACAGATAGACAGATAGATAGATAGGTAGATAGATAGATAGAGCCGTTCAGATATGTATATTATAAATGCCAGCAGCTGTTGGAGGGCTCAGTGCTTTTGAAGTTGAGCACATTCATGGAAAAGCTGCGATGTTTTGTTTTTCAGGGTCAATATGAAGCAAAGACCAGGAACCGCGGCCTTTGTGAGCTGCCGAGAACAAAACGGCGCCTGTCAGCTTCCCACCATCACGGAACCGTAGGTACTGTCGCCGTCAGCAGGTAGAAATGCACTCCGCCTCTTTCCTAATCAGCATCTTCAGATGGGTGCACGTCAGACCTGAGCTCGTTATTAAAGTCACAACCTGGCGCCGGTGTCTTCTGTGGGCTGATTTTCAGCTCTCCTCGCTGCTATTTTATAGACCTATGGGATGTAGCTTCAAAAGCCAAACTGGTGCGGAGGTCAAGTGAATTTTTCTTAGTTACTCTGGTGTCTAACCCAAATTTCCACTCGTCCACTCAGAATCTTACTACTTTATAACATTACACCTCAACACCATAAGGCAATCATGTTGTGAAAGGTTAAATACAATGAAATTTAATTACACTGAACTGGACTGATTACCAAAGAGGTAATTGTTAAGCTGAACAAAGACAAAGGCCATTAAATTAGTTGTAGTTTAGTAAGGCGGGCTGTTCCTTACATGGCGGTGGTAATAAGTCGGAGGGACCATGGGCAGGTGAAGTAAGATGAATGCTGCAAGCGTCTCCCTGGGACATAGCGCACTGCTAACCTCACATTTGGACATTCCTATCAAACAAACTATGTTTTCTTTTACTCATTTAAGTTAAAATGTGAAGCCAGGGGCTGTTTAAGCGCAAGTTTTAGCTTCCCAGCAACCCCGTGTGTCGTCTATAACAAATATGTTTGGGAAAATCCCCTACGGGACCCTCACACCCTCACTAGAGGGCGCTAGATTTATGGCACCATCCAGCTCCTTGCTAAGGTGGGGTCACGTGAATGCTGTATGACAATCCAGTTTTATGCAGTCAGTGGTTCTCAGAAGCATCCAGAAATCAGACATTAATCTTACGCGGACGCTGGCTACAGATTTGGAGTGCGCTCGCTGTGTGGTTCACATTTACAATTACAGTCAACAGGGGACGCCACCGAGCATCTGAGGACGTTAGGATCCGCCGCTGCTGGTTAAACCATTTTCCAATGATCCGCAAGCTCCTTGCTTACATTTAATGTACTGAGATAGAAAGCATTTACAGTTGGGATCTCCTCACTTTCGTACACCATCGAGCTTACCGAACAGCCATCAGAGGAGATCTGATAATGAGAGGCTGATCGGGGGGGGGGGGGGGGGGGGTTGTTTGC
>JAODKC010000009.1:5386244-5404348 GCA_026777985.1 Mormyrops attenuatus
CCCACCCCCCCCCCCCCCCCCCCCCCCCCCCCCCCCCCCCCCGCCCCCCGCGCGCCGGGGGGGCGCGCCCCCCCCCCCGAGTATGTATGCATCTATGTTTTTAGGAAACATATAATAAGCATCTGTTTTACAGTAAAAGAATAGGAGAGAGGCACATTCATTACACAGGTTAGCCGCTGGTGGGTCAAAGACATTTCTGGCTGATCGGTGAATGAACAGTGCGTGTTCCTCACCTACTGTCAGATGAAATGAATTGCCTACTAACTGTCTGACACATGCAGGGTGGGGAAAAATATAAATAACTTACTAAAGGGAAAACAGGAGGATGTGGCAGAGAATCGCGCCCCCACAGCCAGCCACTTTCCGCAGTAAGAAAATGGAAGGCAATCCCCTGCAGGCTTTCCGGGAGGGAACATGTTTAGATAATTAAGCGTAGCTACAGTCGGCAGCATTTCGGGCAATTACCTTAACCATACACACTGACTCGCTCCAATTATTGAGCGTTTTTCCCGCTTTGGTTACTGGTGGACTAATTTTTCCCAATAGCACACAATAACAATCAGGTCATGTACCGCTACATAGATGTCTGATTTACTCAAAAATAGATTTATTTTACTGTTACACTATGGAGAAGGCAGGGGGGAAACTGTACACAGGGAATAAAAATACTTCTTTCTGGTCAATCCCTTTCACCGGAATTGCAGCGGCACGTTGTTTTGTGAATTTACATGCTGATTTGGAGTGAACCAATCAGAACTATGATTTCAGCCTTTTCTGAATTAATTGAAGTCAATTACAGAGCATAAATAATCGGGCCAGGCCTGGCCTTGCTCTACTCCTCCACCTGAATCATTGGGACCTGGGCAGGAGGTCTCCCGCTGCCCTGCCTTCCCCCTGACAGCCACTCTTATCCCCCATCAGCGTTTAATGAGGAATCACTGAGGGCAGATCTCACCAGAAAGATTCGGGAGGAGCCAGCCTTCCGCTTCCCTGTAAGTCACACTCCTAATAAGCTCTGCTGCACAGGGGAGACTAAAGTAATGAACTGAAAGGTGACTGAACAGCCATTTAAATCTCACCTGCCATGTTCCCCACAGGACTGACTCATTTGGCAAGGAAGTTAAGAATTAAAAGGAAAACCACCACAAAGATTTACAACCGATTCAAAGAATCCTGGTTTTATCTTATTCGGCAAGCTATTCTTTGTATTTTTTTTAATTTACGGTTCCGTATAAATGTACTGTGAATCGATTCCATTTAAAATCAAAACAATTTAAAATGCAATACATTTAAAAAAAAAAAAACAGAGGGTCACTTACAGCGTCCTGCAGTTCAGAGCAAAGTTTCAATCCTCCACTTCAGGGCGGCCGATTCGCCTCGTCCTGCGCTGCGGGCTCCCCGAAGAGGCGAGGCGCCTGCAAGTTGCCGCCCCCTGCGGCCAGAGACGCTCCATCCTGCGGTCCTGCGCGGTGCGGAGTCCGCAAGTGGAGCAGAAAATGCAGCACGAAGAGCGCACGCCTCAAACCGATGTTATATAGGCTTAGTAGACATATTATAAATGATGCATCCATTACGTGTTTTAGTCGTATGTTTACTTGGTTTAAATCTTTGTTAGTGTGTTTCAAACTACTTCTAAATTGGCGAAATAAAACGTTTTAGTTGTTCCCTCTAAAATATTTATTATGTTTACTATAACTGTTAAATCAGTTCCATAGAATTTAATATAGAAAGTTTGACGAGGAGCAAATTAGTTAGGCCTATCACGGAACATGATCTGTTGTGAAATGGGAGCCAGTAGATGTACATAAATTATATATTCGAAAGACACATTCTACATTTTTGCACGCTATTATTTCACATCGTTTTACTGAAGGGTTTCTTGACATATCAATCAATTGAAAGTAGACTGTGCAGTACCGAAAGCTTTTAATCTAATTAAAAGAAGGAACTTAAATACGGGTAAGCATTTCGAAATGCAGTATCTTGGAAAGAAACATTTTTTCTCGTTTATTCTTTTGTCAGCTGGTAATGTACCGGCGATCCATATTTCGGAGAATCAACAGAAGTGTAGGCTATTTCTTCTCCGTAAAAAGCTAAGCTTTTATGTCTGTAATTACAGGGAGATGTCACTGAGATTGTTCAAATTTTGCTTTTTACAATTCACTTCTCGTGCAGAAGTATCAATAAAATAAATTTCATTATGCAAGGCTTTATAACAGCGTATAACGAGTTAATATGTAAATATATCACGTTAAAGTTTTCCACTTATCAAAGAGTGCTAAAACAGGTAATACGGTGTTTTGGGTACGACGTTGCCTGGAGGTCACAGACTCACAGCGTCCTAAAACATCGCTCTCTGTGTGAAGGTCAAAATTAGGCTCACTTGGGTTAAAATTAGTAACAACATTTTTAACTAAGAAAAATACTATGCCTATTTTCTGCTCGCAGGATGACCTCCGAAGTGCATGTGTCCAGTGATTATTGGTTTGTGATGATATGTAGCTTCATGTAATGACAGGATTTGAAATTCCCATGAGGTTGGAAGTGAAGGGTTTTGCCTGTGAGTGAATATAAATACAGTAGCTGGGCATTTGTAGTGTACTCGTTTGGAATGTACTCCTTAGAATGCACTCTTCATTTGCAGTGTACTCGTTTGGAATGTACTCTTTTTTTCTCACTTTTGTCAACGTTCATGTTCACAACGGCACCAAAAAAATATGTCTTGCTGTGGTTCACACTACAGACCCACTGGAAAAAGCATTCCCCCCCTCCATGCTGCCATAACTTTTCCTCAATCCAAGTTCTCCGCATCCTCTCAGGTTATGAAAGATGTATTCAGCTAAAAGCATGTCAACAGTTCCCGTCAGCTCCTACAAACATTTTTGGCAGAAAGTACATCAACATATAAACAGAAGCCAATCATATTGCAGATGGCACACATGCCCATTTTAAAGACTAACTTAGTGAATTGCTGAGAGGTTAATGGTGTTGTGGAGAAATTAGCCTTTTAATTATCCTTAGCTGCTCTGCAGGATTTATTGACTTAATTTCTGATTCTGCCATAAAATTGATGTCGGTACATGTCAACAATTCATCTGCCATTTTCCTCGCTGGCTTCTTCACCTCTCTGTCATTCTTGGCCCACAACTCACTGGTTCTAGGCAGACACTGGTTATATCTTATCAGGACGTCTACTCATTGATCCATTTTATTGAAATGGAAGGTCAGCTATTAAACCAACGGTTCTTTCCTACTCTAATAGGGCTGAGCGCAGGTGTGGAAACGAAACAGGAGAGAGGTTCTGGGTGCAGAAGAGGATGCATCTGGGTAAGAGGGGTCACGCTGGGGTCACGCTCTGAGGTCACTCACATGAAGAACTTCTCAAGATGACATCATCAGCTCTTTTTCATTTGGATTATCTCAGTGATGAGTTTGTAATATTGTAGGGGAAATTTAGATGGTATCCAGGACCATTGGGTTGTATATTTTTGTAACAAGGGAGAGAAGTGAAAATTCATCTGCCACCAAGGGTTAATATTTCAAACATAAAATATTTTATGAAAGACCGCCTATAAATACGCTGAGATGAGCAGATTGAAATGGATGACTAGAATTTGTGAGGCTTGCCTGCATGTTGGTGGGGCACTAGGAGGACTGTAAACCAGTCACACCTCCCGCTGCAGAACAGAATCACAGAACGCATGAAAACGGCCCAGAAAGACGTCTGTTTCAGAGCCTCACAGATTCACAGCGTCCCTCTCTCTCCAACACAGGAACTTGCTGCAGGTGTTTCATCAGTTCATCAAACTAACAAGTCCAGTCTTAAATTTCCCAGCACATGATTGGTACGCTCTGCATGACAGCATTTTTAATCACTGGTTTGGCTTTTGA
The DNA here is from genome assembly GCA_026777985.1 of Mormyrops attenuatus. Lineage (NCBI taxonomy): Eukaryota > Metazoa > Chordata > Actinopteri > Osteoglossiformes > Mormyridae > Mormyrops > Mormyrops attenuatus. Next base: position 5,390,136 of record JAODKC010000009.1, read on the forward strand.
AACTGGGGGAAAACTCTGCAGTAGGAGGCTCACAGGGCCCTGAAGCACTAACCACTGATTGGTGGCTTAGAAGGACATTTTCCATCAATTTTTCCTGTGACAGATTTTTTCTGAGCAGTATTGCTTTGGTCCTGGACACTGTGGAAGACTAGTGATTTTGTTGTTGTAAATACAGCTCCTTGACAACAAGTCACAGTCTACCTCAATGACTAGAACATACTCATCAAATTCTAAATGACCTTTAACCTGGATACCCTTGTATCCACACCCCCCCCCCCCCCCCCCAAAGTAACCCAAAGGTGGGACTGGCTGGGGAAACACTCTGGCAAATATTGATATTGACATGCGTGTGGCTGCCTCATTAATGCTCTCAATAAAGAATGCTGGTCCTCAATGAATCTGGTGTCTGTGTGTGATGTTTGTATGCGCACACAGTACTCAGTCAGCTTTAGTGGTAAATTTCAGCTGTATCAGAAGGCTTTTCTCCCACACTTCAAGTGCAGTTTTTCAGCATTTACTAAGATCAAATACATACAGGAAATACATACTATTTTTCCTGAAATAAAATTAAATTTCATGTGGAAGCTGAAAGTAAACTGAATTGCTACCACTGCAACTTTCAGGTGGGGGGGGGGGGGTTCTTCTTCTGCCTTGAGAAAATTCGGGATTAAAACTGACAATGATGGTCTTGCCGGAAGCATATGTTGGCCAGTGTGGTTTTTGCATTCCTGTCAGTCAAAGTTTGGTGTGTACCGTAGCAGTGTAACACGACAAACTAAATCTTTCAGTTTCTTTTATCAAAAAATTTGTATCATTTACAATTTATATGCATTCAACCAGTTTTAATAGTCACAAAATTTAAAAACAGATGCATTATTAAAATTATTCAATTTGATCATTATGGAATCCACACATCCTCTGAATGCTCTAGGAATGGGTGAAATAATTCCAGAAAATATGCATGAAATGTTAAAATGTGCTTTACACTTGTCACCAATGTATACATTTTATTTAGTAACGTAAGTATTACTTATTAAAAATGTGTTTGCTGTGATCACACATGCAATTCTGTATAGATTTGGAGAATGGGGAAGATCAAAATCAAAAATCAAATGCAGGACTCACTTTGAATATGCCCAGTTTTACATATGAAAATAATATCAAGTACGGTTATTAGCACACTACAGTTCAAAGGAAAGGGCAGAGAGCAGATTACTGAGATCTTTCACCATGTTCATTTTGTACAGTTGAAGAGTGGAAAATAAGTGCCCGGTCGGGAAGATTGATAGACCAATAAAAGCATTTTGTAATAGCTATTCTGTAGCTATGAATATGCATAACAAAAAGTGAACAATAGGAGGGGGTGTTACCTTCAACTCTCAACAAATGGTGTAGGATGTTTCCATGGATACCACCATGGCAACCACTGCTGAATTAGCAGGCTCAGCCTGGAGTTAGTGCGGAATGGTCGCTGAGATTTTACGGGACCTCAAGGGTCAACGCTGACAATGTTTAACAGCCCTTTTATCATGCAAAAATTCCATGTCTACTGGGAATTAAATGTGCATTAGTGATGAAAAATAAAACCAGTGCCCCACAGACATATTTTTGTCGGTCATTCAAATTGCATGGGTTAAGTGTATTTGAATTATAATGATATATTTTATTTGTGCATCCATTTTAACAGTGAAATTTCAAAGGGCCTTACAGTCAAGCATGACATAAAAAGAGATCAAATAAGACTACAGTACCCAGCGTAGTAGCAATCAAAGCCAAATCAACACAAACAAATTTACAAATGACTGAAGCCATCATATAAAAGCAAAGGGAATATTGCATTTTATGGGAATCTGCAAAGGCGGCGGTCGATTGAGGTGACAGCTGGAAACACCGAACACATGGTCTTCTCCTCCATGTTACCATGAGCAGCTGCATGCTACAGGCTGATAGGTACCATACTTCTCTTTATCTGAAAGGGTCACAGAAGTCTCACCAGAAAAAAAAACAACCCTCCAAAAACGGAAGCACAAAGGCCAACAAAATCCAGAACAGCATCCTAAAATCAATTGTGTAAAATTACTGGCATCTGGCGCAGCCGCACTGGGACAGGTGTGACACAGACCCCGGAAGGCACAGCTGTGTGCAGTGTGCATTACCTTGAATAACAGCGATCACTGCCACATCAGACATGTCTGGATGGTAAACATCAGTAGATAACAACAAAAATGTTACAGATTGATTTCCAGCATTCTTCAGAGTATCAGTTTAGTGGTTGTATAAGACTATTACAAAGGAAAGGAATTTTTATCCTTCAGCATGATAATCTGATGATGACTGATTTCCTGGATTCATTATTGTAAGATTATCAAATTCATTTCATATTTCAGAATCTCATTTGAGTAAAGAAAATCTCATTTCTGTGATAAACCCCGTCTCAACTTGTAAGTTTGAAAACATTTCCTTAGCTGTTACAAGCAACCTTTCCTTTACATCTGTCAGGGTTTTAAGCCAACATTAATAAAATGAAGTTAATTTATTAGTCTATATAAGTACATCTTAGAAAATAAGACTACTACTTATCTATTTCATAATGCAAATTATGAGATTATCATTAAGTTTGCAATTTCATGGAAATCATATCATTACCAGGGACGGGGGGGGCACTATCACCTTCCACATGCAGGATTTGGGGTTCAGATCACAGCTCTGCGCTGCACGTGCATGTTCTCCCCATGTCCCTAACTAATTGGTAGACTCACATCTTATACAGGGGGTACCACTGCCTTATGCTCTATGCTGCTTGTAACAGGCTCCAGACCCCCTGCTCTCCTGACACAGATTAGTGGTTGAAATATGTATATAGAAATGTTCATTAGCAAATCATTTGAAATTCATAATTACACATACTGACGCTAATGCTTTCAGGGTAAATGTGCATTGTCACAAATCTTTCTCCCTTTTAAATTCAGTTAAAATAATGTGTTTTTTTAAATGTATGCATTTATTTAGAATGATAGGCGGCAGGCTTTAAGCACCCTGGGTTGGACTGTCGATTGGAAGATGGAAGGTGATGGATAGATGAATGGAAGACAACGTGTGAAAAGTTTGGGATTTTCAACAGGCATCGGAAAGGTCCACAAAGTGACATCACCAATTTTTTCGGGCGGGTCCTTTCCCACCGCCGAGGTCCATCCAGCGGGGGTAAAACTTTGTAACATTGTAAATTCTTTTGGAAATAACCTAATAAAGTTAGTTTACTTAAAGTTATAGTGAAATGTTTTGTTTGTGTGGGATGGGGGAATTGAAAAAGGCCTCTCGGTAAGTGCGTTCACCTTCCGACGCCGCGCTGTATTGTCTGCTGGCTGCGTTAGCCATTAGCATGCTAGCATGCGTCGTTTACGCTAAGCGGGCACGCGCCGCGGCTGCCCCACGGGCGTTTTTTTTCGTTAATGCTCTAGGTTATATTTCCAGAGAAATGTCAGACTGTCGGATGTTTTCATCGTGTCTCTGATGCTAATAAAAAGTTTTGCGGCGATCTGAGATTACTTTCTTTGCAACTTTCTGCTTCAAATGGGTGATAAACATTCATTTGAAAAATCGTAAAAACTAAAAATTAAAGAGCTCTCTCGGAACTCATATTTACACTAATATTGGGTAGTTTTGTCGGGATTTTCGTAGTCACCACAGGTACCCCCCTTCTTGCCCACCGGGTCTCCCCTTTACAACTTTTTTCTTGCAGCCTTTGTGAGCCAAAACACCGCCTGACTGTTTCCTGCGGGACGCGGCGTTTGCATTATTGTCGAATCAGGTTTTAACTCTGTATTGTACTGATTCTGCTCATCCTTTAACTGCTGTACAGCTAGGAATCGCGGATTCCTGAGATGCTACCAAGTGTGCCGGACCCGTAGGCAGGGCCAGTACCTCCTCCCTGGCTCGTCCCTATGTCTCCAAAAGCGCCAGTGCAGGGGAGGGTCGAGGATACCGCGGTGCAGGTGGCCGTGCGAGTGCGCCCCCTACTGCCCAAAGAGCTGCTTCACAGCCACGAGAGCTGCATCACAGCCGACCCGGAGCAGAAGAGGGTCACGCTGGGCCATGACCGCCACTTCCACTGTGACTTTGTGTTTGAGGAGAGCAGCACCCAGGAGGACGTGTACTCAGAATGCATACAGCCGCTCATCGAAGCCTTCTTCCAGGGTTTCAATGCCACCGTCTTCGCTTATGGGCAGACTGGCTCTGGGAAGACCTACACCATTGGAGAAGCAAATATCTGTAAGTAGGCTAACCCTCCTCTGTATGCAGTATGTGGTGGTCAGTTATATTAGGCTTTTTCTAGCTTTTTTGCATGTCTTTTTAACAAACAGATCTGCAGTGTAAAAAAGTGCCATACTGAACTGGATTGCGCAGTGGTGTAAATGTGTTAAAGAGCAAGATTCCTGTTCAGAATTAATTTTGTTTTTATTTATAGGTGATGTTTTTGCCGTACTGCTGACATCTGTTCTGTAGACTTAGTAATGCCCCTTCTCCTACTGTGAGGCCATAGATAATTAAGATAGATAGATAGATAGGTGAATCACTTTGTCAGTCTCACATGGTGAGCCTGAGCGCTTCGCCATGGGTGACTAACATGCCTTCTTGGTGGCGACAGCCTCCCGCGGTGATGAGGAACAGGGCATCATACCGCGAGCCTTGGCTGAGATCTTCAAACTGCTGGACGAGAACGACCTCACTGACTTCTCTGTCAGGGTCTCCTACCTCGAGATCTACAAGGAGGACTTCAGGGATCTGCTGGAGGTGGAGACGGCCAGCAAGGACATCCACATCCGGGAAGACGACAAGGGGAATGTCGGTGCGAGCCACGGTTTTGCTTTCCGCCCCTCACGTGTTTCTCTAAGGGTCTTTTTTGGTATTATTTACATGTAGGGCTGTGATTGATTAAAACCTTGGTGCGCATGAACATTTAAGGGTAACGGGAGGAATAACGTTGTTATATTGTGTGGACATCTTCAGTTCTGTGTGGGGTGAAGGAATGTGAGGTGGATGGCCTGGATGAAGTCCTCAGCCTCCTGGAGACGGGCAACACCGCCCGGCACAGAGGAGCCACGCAGGTGAACTCCCACTCCAGCCGCTCACACACCATCTTCACCGTGCTCATGGAGCAGCGGCGCAGTGGCTCCAGGACCTCGGGGGCCCCAAGCCATGTGGTGGCCTCCAAGTTCCACTTCGTGGACCTGGCGGGCTCCGAGCGCATCCTGAAGACGGGCAACAGCGGCGAGAGGTTGAAGGAGAGCATCCAGATCAACAGCGGGCTGCTGGCTCTGGGCAACGTGATTGGGGCACTCGGAGACCCAAAGAGAAGAGGTTCGCACATTCCCTACAGGGACTCCAAGATCACCAGGTAAACAGGCACCTTGTCTGGGAGAAGCACGTGGTAGGAAGCATTTAGACAGAATGTGAATGGCACTGCCTCTGCGTGATCTGCAGGATCCTGAAAGACTCTCTGGGAGGAAATGCCAAAACACTGATGGTGGCCTGCATCAGCCCCTCGTCCTCCGACTTTGACGAGAGCCTCAGCACCCTGAACTACGCCAAGCGGGCCCAGAACATCCACAACCGGGCTGTGGTGAACTGCCGGGGCGAGCCGGACCGCACCGAAGCCTTGGAGCTGCAGGTGAGGGCCCTGCGGCGGGCTCTGGAGAACCGGCAACGGTCTGAGACTCGCATCATCTCCCGGCCGGAACCCGACAGGAAACTCGTGCCCCTGGGGGCCGAGCTGGCCAAGCTGAGGGCGGAGAGCGCCCACTACAGGACATGCACGGATACAGCCTACAGGCTGCTGATGGAGCTGCAGGGGGAGGGCACATTAAATGTTGGGCAGGTGCTGCGGGTGAGGGAGTGGCTGGGAACTGTGGAGGCGGAACGCAGCGAGCTAAGCTCCGCCTCTGGCCTGGACAGTGGGATCGAGAGCACCTCCACTGAAGACACCACGGCACCAGGAAAAGGGAGGGGAGCAGCCCGGAACCAGGTATCTGAACTGGAGCACGCCGCTTGTTCCTTTAAGACTTGGAGAAACAAGTAACCCTGCGGGGAAATACTTAATGTCAGCATTGTCTAATGCCCCGCCTATCTTCAGCTCGTCTTTTTAATTACTCTGAAGAAACGCTCTGTATAACTATGAATTTTATCTTTTAATCATTGGATCCTCTGTTCCTGAATATTCATAGCGGCACATTTGAATGACACCTGTCACCCTTCAGCCAGCCGTAACCTTTCAGGCAAGAGCGGAACTCAGAACGTGAGCACGGGTCACCGGATGAATGCTGGGATAGTCAGGCTTGCTTCAGGGCCAGCAACAGTTTCGACCCATTGGCACAGAAGCCTTTTAGCAGTTTGGTGGGTGAGAGACAGAGCAGTGAGTTGTCATGACAATGAGCAAACGGGAATGGAAGACTTTATATCCACAAGGAAGCCATCAATAGAGTAATGACATGGCCGCAAACTTCATTTAATGGTGCAAATTTGTGACCACGGTTGCAGGACACCTACACACTATTAATTGATAGGGGGCACATTACAAATCCAGTTTCTAATGATCATAGGTCGAAAATGTTTATGATTTTGAGTGCAACTAGACAGATTTCCTCACTGGGAGATGAAGTCGGGATTGTAACCTGCACACACTCGGGAAAATGCAGGCTGTGCCGGGAGGCCCACTGATATACCGGCCATGCTGCAGGGCTCCGAGAACGCCGCAGAGGACTGGGATAGGGGGCAGGAGGATGGCGTGGCCCAGCTCCAGGCGCGAGTCCAGCAGCTGGAGAGGGAGAATACCGACTTCCTGGCCGCTCTGGAGGATGCCATGGAGCAGTACAAGCAGCAGGTACGGGGATCGAACAGGGATGAGATAGGGGCCGCTCCGGCTCGGTGACCCACTAACGCCGGCCCGCTCATGCCGTCCTCAGAGCGACAGACTCCAGGAGCAGCAGGACGTCATCGCTGAGCTCCAGGGCCTGATCGCCCACCCAGGCCAGCTGGGGCTGGTGCTCCTGAAGAATCGACCTCACACGGCGCCCATGAACTCCACGCGGCGTCACCCCGTCAGCTTGGCAACCCTCACTCACCTCTCCAACGGAGACACTGGGAGGAGCTTGGTGGGCAAGGCACGAGTTAGCCAAAGTGGGACATAGAACACAGTGTCCTGACGTGTTTCACACAGAGGAAAGAAAAAAGGTCAGTGTGAGGAGAGGCAGGTGAAGAGGGAAGGAAAGAGTAATGTATGTGTGTGTGTCTAGGGTGAATCAGCATGCTGTGTGGAGCGGGGGCTGTGTGGGCTCCAGGAAGAGTGCGCCCCCATCAGACCAAGAAGCAAAGATGGCCCAAGCAAGACAGAGGAGGACCCTGAGGGCAGCGAGGAGTCCCACCTCCGACCAGGCCGGGACCGACGCAGGTACGAGTCGTGGCCCGTTTTCCTTTATATTTCTCCCTCAAAATCCTATTGGGAACAAAAATCACCAAACTGTTAGACAGTATTTCAGCGTTATATTTACATTTATTAAAGATAAATTAATAAAGGTAAAAGATAAGTTGATTATTTTCACGATATGTAATTGGTTCATTGTAGTAAAATGTGAGGGTCAGGTAACCCTTGTTACGGGTGTCCCCTGTCTCACGGGCTGCCTGCGTCCTACAGGCAGAACTTCACCTGGACGATGAGAGAGGGCCGTGCCGACGCTTCTGCAGGAAGGATGAAAGGCTGTCTGTCCCTGCTGCTCGACTCTGACGGCTCTCTGTCCTGCCACCGGCGTCCATGTGAGTGAAGCCCACACATCAGCCTAAACGGCCACAAAGCCCAATTTTCGGATGTCTGAATAATCCACCCCCCTCCACAGCCAACTGCAGCAAAGCAGCGCGCGACTCCTCTGGAGGGGGGGCAGACTCTGAGTGTAGCCTCTTCCAGGCCCAGCAGAAGATCCGGGAGCTGTCCATCAACATCCGCATGAAGGAGGAGCTCATCAAAGAGCTGGTCAAGACAGGTGATCTTCTCCTTCCTGGTCTTGCTTCTGCACGTAATTAGAGGTTAGAACACCATCATCCAAGGCAGTGATGGTGTATTTAGTTTACTGTTATCTTCACCTTCTTGTACTTGCTCAAATTCAGCCTAATCTCTACAGCAGACACTTTCAGTAAGGTTCATGCACTTTACCTGTAGGTGGTGCTGATGAGCCAAACAATTACATCCATCACCATAACTGTCCATTGCATGTATGCTTAGGTTTGGGTATGTAATAGAATTAATTTAATTTTGTCTTAAAGAAGGCTGGTGTATTATACCACTCAGCATAAGCTGGGGGTGGGAATCGACAGTGACCGCCTGAATCAGTATTACATGGATATATCTTCGATATATATTGCAATTTTTAAACACATTTTGCTGAAGAGCATTTCAGGTCTACATTTTAAGTGGAGACAAGGGCTGTAACACTACACGTATTGGTGCCTTTCGGTTACACCATTAGTGTCACTTACACATGAACACCTATCCCACAGTGAAATGAATTAATACATTTCCTGACATGCGTGAAATCTAAATTCATGAGTAGATGTTCACCATTATGCTGATTGTGGCTCTGAGTTGGTTACAGCTGGTGCTTGAGAGCCCACAGTCCCTCCCACATCAGTAGTATTGGAACATTTTGGTTTCCCAATAAATTATGCCAACACCAGAGTGAGAGAGTAAGATTGTCTGTCAGCTCTGTTATTCCAAACTCACTTTTTCTAGAAACGCATCCAACATGCTAACTAATTTTAGACTAAATCATCTGAGTGTGTGCTTTGGCCAGGAAATTCAGACCAGGCTACAAAAAAAACTAATGGTAAGTTCACACGACATGATTTTAACCCCGATTTTCCGCTCGCTGAAAGTTTTTGGTGATTGTCAACAATATCGGAGACAAATCGGTGTCTGCAAGGCACGGGTAAGTCAGCTTTCGATCGCTATTAGTTCAAAGACGTGACCAGACAGTCGCGTCGCGGACTCCTGTCCGATATCTAGCAGGCTAAATATCTGGACCCGTCGGCAGCTCCGGTTCCTGTAGTGTGAAAAGTGCTGCAGCAACGAAAAGCGCAAGACACAGGGTGAGGTAAAACCCCGGGAAGGAGCTTAAAAAAGACTTCAATAGTTTCATTCGTTTAGAAACTGTTCATGGTGTTCAGGGACGAAGTATAGAGATATTCAATGAAAGTTTACGTCTCACACACTTGCAGTTGGCTTTAAATTGAGAAGGTGCGGGCAGAGTCTCTGTATACAGTTACTCATTCATGATAGCACTGTGCCAGACTTGCGCATGTCAGTGATATTAGCAGTACCAAATGTGAACAACATAATTTGAAAGCATGTTTAAATGTTCATAACTGAATTAATGTCAGCCCCAGAATTGTAAACCTAAGGTCCCTGACATGGTGGCAGAGAGGGAGTGGGGGGCTGACTGCGTGTTTCACCGCCACAGGAAAGGAGGCGCAGGCTGTCAACAGGCAGTACAGCCGCAAGATTTCGGAGCTGGAGGGGGAGGCAGAGCAGGCGCGCGCTGAACTAACGGAGGCACAGCGCCAGCTGCATGACCTGGAGGTGCAGGAGGCGCCGAACCCCGATGATAGGTCCAGGGCACAGGAGTGCCGCAGGAAGATCGCAGCGGCACAGAGCAAAGTGCAGGTCAGCCCCCGGGGCGGGGAATTAGCAGGAGTGGCATTTGTAGGCTGGCTCTCCCGCAGGGTGGTGCCGTTGGAGTAACACAATGTGCGGGGTCCGGGCAGGTCCTTAAGCAGAAGCAGAGGGACACGGCCAAGTTGGCGTCCCTGTCGGCGCAGACAGAGCGGCGGGTGCAAGACCTGGAGAAGAACGTTCAGAGCATGCGTAGACAGCAGGAGGCGCTGCAGCGACGCCTCCGCCAGGAGAGCCAGCAGAAGCGCCGCCTGGAAAACGAAATGCAGAAGGAAAAGCACCGTGTCAGGGTAGGTACCCCCTCCGGGCGGTGTGGTTTTGCTCCTTGGTAACCCCCCAGTTCTTAATGAATCCATGTGCTTCTCAGGAGCTGGAGGAGATAAATGAGCACCAGCAGAAGGTCCTCAGGATCAAGACGGAGGAGATTGCCGCCTTCCAGCGGAAGAAGCGCAGCGGCAGCAACGGCTCTGTTGTCTCACTGGAGGAGCAGCAGGTATCCTGCCGCCAGATTCCCTGAGGAGACAAAGGGCTTTTGGTGGCCTGGAGGGCTCCAGCAATCGACCCCGGTGGGCCGGTGACCCTGTCATTCCACCACCAGCCTCTTAGACAGATCTTCTCGTCCTAACTATGACTCTTGCTCATGCTTGGCCACCTGCAGAAGATAGAAGAGCAGAAGCGATGGCTGGACGAGGAGATGGAGAAGGTGCTGGAGCAGCGACGGGACCTGGAGGAGCTGGAGGGCGAGCTGACCAAAAGGGAGGAGATTCTGGCTAAGAAGGAGGCTCTGCTGCATGAGAAGAGCGGCCTGGAGACGAAGAGGCTGCGCTCCAGCCAGGTCAGTCTGCTCTGGGAGTGTCCACTCAGCTGATACTGCTGAACCAAAAGGGGGAAGCAGGGCATTCAGTCTCATAGTCAACCTGGATGATGGATTTCCTCCCAAGGCTCTAACCTGTGCTCAGATCTCTGTAGGACAGCTGCTAGCCGTGTCCCTGTCAGGTGACCTGGATGTACCTCTGTCTCCCACAGGCCATAAGCAAGGACCTGGCCGTCTTGTCGGGCCGCATCGAGACCCTGGAGCGGGAGCTGAGTGAGAGGAACGGTCAGCTGCACTCCAGCAGCGCCCAGGACTCGCAGCAGCTCCGGCAGGAGATCTCCAGCCTACGCCTGGAGAAGGACCAGCTCCTGAAGCAGCGGGTAGAGCTGGACGACAAGCTCCGGCGGGGCAGCCTCCTGTCCCCCGAGGTACGTGACATGTCCTGTCAGAGTATGCGAAAGCAGCACCCTTCATGGGTGCCCTTTGATGGCTGTGCAGAGGACTTTTCTGCGTGTGTGTGTGTGTGTGTGTGTGTGTGTGTGTGTGTGTGTGTGTGTGTGTGTGTGTGTGTCTTGTAGAATCACTGCAGTTCATCTGTTTCTCCACTAGGAGGAGCGCACGCTCTTCCAGCTGGATGAAGCCATCGAAGCCTTGGATGCAGCCATCGAGTACAAGAACGAGGCCATCACTCAGAGGCAACGACAGCTTCGGGCTTCCGCCAGCATGCTGTCCCAGTGGGAGATGAACCTCATGGCCAAGCTGAGCTATCTCTCAGGCTCCGAGACGCGCGCCCTGCTCTGCAAATACTTCGACAAGGTCCGCCCCCCGCCGAAGTCTGACTTCCAGCAGGGAGTGCTAGCAGATGCCGTGTAGGATTTGACAGAGTAGCAGCGGTGTTTTGAACCATAGCGTGTGTTTGTTCCAACCCTCAGGTGGTGTGTTTGCGCGAGGAGGAGCGCCGGCTGCAGGTGGCGCTGGCGGAGCTCGAGATGAGGGCAGAGGAGCAGCAGCAGCTGGTCATGTGGCTGGAGGCGGCACTGGAGAGACAGCAGCTGGACACGGACCGGCGTCTGACCCAGCAGCAGCAAGAGCACGAACGGAGCGTCCAGCTACTCCTGCAGCAGTGCCGAGGTGAGGTGGGGGGGGGGGGGGGTACAGAATCCGCGGGTCCGCTCAGAACCACCACAGCCCCCGACTGCCTCAGCAGGGAGTTAGAGACGTCCCCTCCTGTTCCCGTAGAACAAATGGATGAGAGTTCGGCGAGCCGCCTGCGGCAGTACGAGAGCTGGATCCACAACCTGAGGAAGGAGCTGAGTCACTACCAGAGGGCCAACCTGAGCTCAAAGCTTTGGGAGCAGGGAGGGCAGGGCGGCCAGCCTATGGAGCAGGGAAGAGGTGAGGCAAACCGCCACTCTCAGCCATGCTGATCTAAGCTAGCTACTTGGTTAGTGACGCTTTAATCCTGTCCGGAAAGGGCTGCTCTGTATGCGGGTTTTTGCTACAACTCCCTAATTAGATTACTGATTAGAGGAGAAGAGTCCTCACACCTGAGTTTGAACTGCTGACCTAAAGGTTACCCCAAAAACCTGCATACACACTGGCCCTTTGCGGATAAGACTGGCCACCCCGTTTCAAGAGCATGTGGTCCCACCTTTGAGCAGGTTACTTATCTACCTATGAATGTATTACCAGCTACGGCGTGCGAGGAAGGGCCAGAGGATCAGGTGCCGCGAAGCAGAGAAGAGACACGAGAGCTGGTGCACGCCCCACTGCCGCCCACCTGGAGGCGCTCTTCTCTGCCCACAGAGGACCAGCGTGGCATGGAGGAGCTGCGGCAGCGGGCAGCACACAAAGCCATGCCCCCCGTCTTACCGCTGGCCAAGACACGGAGAGAGCTGCGGAGACTGAGCCTCAACACCGGGCCTGTCCACGTCAACCCCAGCATGATCGACGTCAGGAAGAATCCACTTTAGGCAGTGTTCAGTGTCACATATACAATGACAATGTTGAATCATTTTACATACTACACACACCTACTGCACTTTTTCAGAAATAGTGGTTTTTGTATGTATTATATTTTTAAATATAAATAAATCCAAAATATTACCTGGGGCTTGTATCATGAAGCTGTTTTAATGAACTCAGGCTTTGAAGATAAGTTCCAGCTTGATTAAACCAAAGAAATGCAATTTCAGATTAGCGATATCTCAACGCTGACTATAAGCAATATATGTCAAGCCAGGTTTTCTTACCGAAATCAAGATTACCTCCCGATTGCATGCACTTAAAAGCGTGCAGTTTGCAACAATCAGCATACCACATAAGCATGGATTGCAGCAGGGCTATGTATTTCAAGTCTGCGAAACATCAAGCAATGTCATCAACCCTTGCTTGCTTGTGATATGCTGTTGAAATCTGCTTTTTCCGGTGTATTCGATTCTCCCTAATTCAAGGAGCTGCAGAATGTTAACTGAGAGGTCCGTCAAAAGGTAGGGTTGGCAGTCTCCGTATTACAAGGTGATTGGCTAGAAAGCCTTGCTATTCAGAATAGACCGATCGGATTGGCTCGTACGTGGACTCTTAATTTCGTAGGCCTGAGTATATAAGAGCGTTAAGTATTGAACACTGTGAATCCTGTGTAGGCACAGTGTACATGTTGAATTCCATGTCCATGCAGAAATCCAAGGGTGAAATTTGGTGACGCGGATGCCATAATTACAGGGCTAGTTTTTCTCTATTTTTAAGCATTTTAACTTGTTTTAAGAACATAGAGCTATGATGCATATCAGTCTTTGGACCCATACAGAGATAAGAATGCTGAGATCAGTATACTTGTGTGGTGCATGTTTTGTTATTCATATAAACAAACAGAAAGTACACCGTTCCCCTAGCGGCCATATTGTAATACTAGTAAATGTTATTAATACTTTTATTTGATTGACTTTATGTCTGGGTGATGTTATTCAATGGTTGGAAGCTTGTGTATTCATGTATTTAAGTCGCTTTCAGCCAGTTCTATTACCTTTCCATGTTTACTGAAATCTTTGAAAATTTGGAAACTAGTAGCCATACCGCAGTTTGGTCATTTAGGGGGCAGGGTCGCGTAAGGAAAACTAAAAAGGCAAACATTTCAGGGGAGCAAAAAATTTTCTAGGCAGGACAACCTACGGACTATGTGGTACCATGCACACCACTTGATTTTTAGATTATGAATTTCTATACGTCTTTTTAAATAATTGCACTGTGTCCATTCACCACCAGTGAATGTAAAAGAGCGAATGTGAACATTCAGACGTTTATTATTCGCCCGCAATGTAATCGGGAAAACCAAGAGGTTTGCAAGAGTTTCTGTCAAGTCAAAAGTTAAAGCAATTTCTAGTTATAGCATAGATCGCACGGATATTAATAGTGAAAGGGTTCGAAATGCATGAAATGATCGATGTGCATTTCTGCATGTGGACATCAAAAGTTTGTGATTACAAACCTGGCTTACTTGTTAAGAACATAAGAACATAAGAAATTTACAAACGAGAGGCAGCCATTCGGCCCATCAAGCTCGTTTGGGGAGAACCTAACTAATAGCTCAGAGTTGTTAAAATCTTATCTAATCAGATTTAAAGGAACCCAGGGTTTTAGCTTGCGCTACACTAGCAGGAAGACTATTCCATACTCCAACTACACGCT
>JAODKC010000009.1:5410999-5423593 GCA_026777985.1 Mormyrops attenuatus
AGAGAGAGAACACAAAAAACTTCTCATCCAGACAGACAGGGAGTCAAAAATAAGAAAACCTTAATCACTAAACCTGTCTTCCTACCGGAGGCAGCTGAACCAAAATCATCGACCCCCTCACTAAATATCTTCATTGCCCTAGCAACACCCTCCTTCCCAAAATCATCCAAAACAAAATTCCCCAGAAGCCACTATAAATTATTTGACAACATAAAATTAACCCCACCCCACTGAAGAAATTCATTTTAAACCCTCCAAACTGGGCACACCTGCATGTTCCCAAAATACTCACAGGTGTATCCAGTAAATCCTAAATCACTACACTCTTACACTCTTACACTCTTACACTCTTACATTCTTACATTCTTACTCTCTGCCTCGCCACACAACTTAAACCCATCATATGATGGCTTTCTGGTGCAGTGGTTTAACGTCTGTGCTTCTATCAAAAGGGCATTCGGGCATTTCTTGGCTTTACTTTCCCTCTGTAGGTTTTAGTGCTTCAGTAATGACCAGTATCTCCTTCGAACTGCACAGATACTCCAGTGGAATTAGCTGTCAAAGAAAGAACCCAAGACATAGAAAAGTAGGAACTTGGAACATAAAGAAACTAGAGTTAAATATGAATCAACTACAGGTTTCCGTTATTTACTTTGTGGGGGGGGGGATTTGTTTAATGGTTGTATAATTCACAGAACTTCTTAACACTTCTCAATATGCTCATTTGACATATTTCCTTCCATTTCCACAAAGTGCTTGGAGAATGATGATGGGAAACACTATAAAATTATTTTTACGGCAGACAAAAAGGCCAATTTCTTAAATGATTGTGATACAGGGCGTATGATTCCCACATTTACCCTTGAAGATGTTGTTTCCCCTTGCCTTCCAGTCTGAAATCCCTAAGCAGTCTGAAAGAGGACCCTGGAAACTAGTTTACTAGTTGAAAACCACTTTCCTCCATCCACGTTCATGTAGATGTAGAATTGCAGAGTCAAGTTTTAGGAGGTTAATGGATGGGAGTGTCCTGTGCTGTTATCCAGGCCCTGAATTATCCTGCTTCACTTTAGGATGACGGTATTGGCTCCCATTGGCTCAAGACAGTGATTGACGACATCATAATCCCGCCCACGGAGTGTGAAGGAATAATTTCCGCGGTCATTGGAGTCCAGCATTTCACCGAATTAGCGTCAGCATAGAGCATACTACCACCATGTCCCGTTAACTGACAATATTTGTTTTGTTAAATCTCTGGCACAACAAACTTTAATCAAATATGACCAAAATGTTTAAATGTGGTCTTTTCTAGCAAGCCTCACATTATTCAGAGATACTCAACATAATGATCCAACATAAATCATAAGTCAAAGTCTTCATATTAAATCTGAAGAATTTAATATGAGGAAATTAATAAGGAATTCCCCAAGGAAATTGAAAGTTTGATGACCAAACAAACATCACTCGTAAAAGCCATTGGAGACTTGCGGTGGTAATTGGTACCACCAAAACGAGAGTTTTAAACTACGTTCTTGTATAATTTAATATTGTAACTTTAAAAAGTGTTATTATCTTACTTATTCGGAATTCAGGTTTTGCATAAAATATCGTATTTGGCCCTTTCTGCGTCATTTTCATATCACAAAGTAATTATCGCATATTATACCAATGTTTATATTGCGTTTTGGGCTGCAGTCCATACGGGGGCAGAACTTCGGTAATTGGTTTCCAAGATCCACCATTTGAAGGAACACCGCCCTTGGATACAAGCAAAGCCAAAGGCCACTAAAGTGTAATTAGACGTATACATTTAAAACTAACCGTAAATACATACAGGTGTAAATTTAAGACTAATCGTTGTAAATACCCATATTGTTACAGGAAATTGCCTTTTTAAGTTCATACCGTTTAACAGCAATCAAAATGCTTTAATATGACGACAACACATAATTTTTGATGGACATTTGTTTGTATTAGAATTTTTACAGGAAAGGTGCAATTTTTGTTAGTATTTCTCTGTCTCCCTGTATAATTAAAACCGTTGGTTATAATGTATGATTATAAGCTAATGTATAATGTCAAATGTGCTTAAATTGGCCCGTATTACTCGTTTTAATTTTAAGATCTTACCTAAGTGACGGTCGTTTCTTTTCTATAGAATTGTGTATTTCAGCTTTTCTTTTAGTCTTTTATCTTAAGATAAATTTTCATAAAACGCATTGCTACAGCATATACATCTATATATATTGTATGTCAGGTAGTCCTACGTCTATATCGTTCTTTCTGTTCATATATTGCTTTGCTATTCAGTATCCAACCCGTCGGTTATACGGTGATGAAATAATAATAACAATAATAATAACAACAATAATGATAATAATATTATTAATAATAATACAAATACCAATAATAATGGTATCAATAATAATGATAGCAATAAAAATAATTATTATTGTTGTTATTATTATTATTATTATTATTATTATAATTGTTATTATTATTGGGATGTATAATGATCGCCTTAGTGTTGAGTATGACTAGTCTTAAAATTCTGTTAGAGTTTGCGTTATTTTTCGTGTAATGGTGCACAGTGTATATTGAATTACATGAAATAGTTTTTTTGTCATCGTTTGAATTTCTATAGTGTCATATCATTAGTTCCTTGCATCTTGAAATCATTTCAGTGCACAATTTTATAACTGTAAGCTGCACATTTGCCGAGCTGTAGCGTCTTCAGTGGCGTGAAATGTGATTAACGAAAAGACTAATTCGTAGGTTCGATAGCATTCTTACCAAAGTGATCATATTACACAAAAGTACTTGCTTGTTATTTCACTACAGATACTTGTAATAAAAGATCATAATAAATACCAGATTAACATGATAATAAATTAGCCAGGCTGCCACGAAGACCGTTCAAGGTTGCAGCTATGAACTCCCCAAAGGGTCACCTGGGTATATATTTATTTGACTACATTATGAATTGACAGAGTAGTTTTTGGTCGTTTTAACAAAAGTAACGCATTAGCTGGCACAGGCCAACAACTCCTTTCGGCCATGTGTTCGTTGAAATGTAAATGCTGAAATTCAATACAGTGATTTAAGTATTAACTATATCACACATTTTAATATTCAAATGACCAAAATTAATTCGGTAACTGATCGCTAAGCCAAAAAGACGCGACTAGTATAACAATTATTTAGTTTCTACAATGGCGATGATCTGCAGAATTGTGAAGACAAGCTGGATCTTGGGGTATTGCTTTCGCTAAATAATTAGAGGAAATTTCCTCACCAGAGCCTTACCTTAACGTTCCCTAGATAGTTACATGACTTGAAATAAAAACACGGTAATGGCCCACAAGGTAACATCAGATATTGTGCTGTGGGGCTCTCTGATTTGTCACCAGGCTGCGGAATGGTCTAATCTTGGCATGGGGCTAAACACCCTGATAAGCTGTTACCAGAGCGGTAGAAGATGCAACGCTCTACCCCCTCGCGCATTGCGTTACAACTATGTAAAGAAAGCAGTCGGGAGCGTATATATCAATGGAGCTCAGGGAAAGAAGATTGATTTTGGATTGTGACGGAAACTAATAAAGTAAGTGATTGTGATAAATACATGCAATGTAACATTATACCTCATCTGGAAACTCTAGTTTCACTATGTAAACTGTCTTATAGAACATGAGTTTTAATATGCATATTAACACATTGTCGACTTTGTTTTCATATGTTTCAAGGTAAAATTCGTAGACATATATTCAATGCAGTATAAAATGTTTATTATGGAGTTAAAGTTTACTACGAGTAAAACTGCTCTGTCAAATAACCCTTTAATCGTTCTTTTTATGCTTTATGTGTCGAATATTTAAACAAATACATGGGGAAGTTTTACAGCCTCGGTGCAGCAGCATAATACAGAAAATAACATAACATATGGAAACTGTGTCTAAGGGAATTCGAAATATTTGGCGGGCTAAGAACGTGAGATCTGAGAAAAATCAATCTGATTCTCTGAGCGTGTTAACCGCTGTGCGAACGCAAGCTTTTGGGACAAGGTGCCGATAAAAACGTGTCCGTAGAAACGAGTAGTATATCAAAGAAACCGCTAGGGGTCAGGATTGCCAAAGAAAATGTTTGACGGCGTCTCAGCGCTGTTAAACATTTCGTAAGATAGCAAAAAGCAAATTTGAGACCAGATGAAACTGATAAGAATTCTGGAATATGTTAAGACTTTTGAGACATCGCCACTTTGAGTTTTAGGCTTAATTAAGATAAACTACCAGAAGTGTATATAAATTCCTTAACATTATTATTTTGACACTATCGTTGTGTCAAATGTATTTTAAAGTCAAAGGTTTGAGTAGTTGAATATTTATTTAGCTATATAAGACGTTATATCTTGTTCTACAAATATACATTTGTTATTTATATTTGGGAAAAAATGTATATAATTCAGTCTAAACATATCGTTATGGTCATATTAGTTTCAAAATACATTATTTAATAGAGACTCACACAATAAAGCTATAAACTCGGTGGAATTTAACAGGCGTTAGGTTTAATTTTCAAGATATTAGTTTTACGACCTGCACGAATAATCTTTTAGTTGGTTAAGAATACGAGCTTAGTTAACAAGCCTGTAACGTGTGTAACAATACAGGCACGAGGGCATAATTTAACCTTTATAACCTCTGCTAAATTGAGAGACTGGACTTTCATTGAAAACGGACACTTAGTACAAATAACAAAGCCAAAAGGGCAAAAGGTTAAGAACCTGGCCAGTCCTTTATCAGCGCTCGCGCTGCCCTCCGTTCATAGCTACAGCTATTAGAACTTCTGCTTCCTACCGGAGGAATTTCGTGTATTTATACGGCATGCAGTGAATTTCGACACATCTAGTTACGGTGGTAATGTAACCTTAAAATGTGCCTGTTTTTTTCTTAACAATACCCAGTAAAATGAACAAGGACACGATATGAAAACTTGGAAACTGACTTCTCTGAATTCCAAATACCATATACGTGTCATTACACAAACGGTAACTCTATTATTGTTGTTGTTATTAACATTATGAATAATAATAATACTTATATAATAATAATAACAGTTATTATTATTATTATTATTAATATTATTGTTATTATTATGCAGGTGCTGATTTTGTATCCAGGTGGGCGATTATTAAGTATAGCCATTACTTTATTATGATTACTATTATTTATAATATTAATAATTATAATAATTATTACTGTTGTTCCTGCTGTTGTTGTGGTGTGTTGTATCCAAAATACATATTTCCATAAATTATAATCATGTGTGAATTCTGAACTAGAAGCCATTTTGGAACATTATTTCCTTTAAAAATTTGTGAGATGACGCACTGTAAGCCCACTATTCCCTGGGTAATTAAACGTAATTACAGTATAGCAGAGACAACAAACCGCGCTTGTGATGTCGTCATAGCGCAGTGGTACATTACACTTCCTTCTTAAAACTAATTAAACCGTTTTCATTTCGTATTTGGTGTGACTCCAGTACAGTACTGCATGCCAGAATACGTACACGTACGCGTGTAATGCGTTACAAAATCCAGTAGGCCGCATACAAGCAAACATAATACCTTACGTTTTACTGTGAATACGTGTTCTTTCACAACGATCGTTTTCGAATAATCGCCTTTGTAATCTTTTCGAGAGCTTAATATACTTACATCTATGTGTTATCAAATTGCGTGAGCAGAAAACGCCATCAAAGTAATTAGTTAAATATATATGTATATCTGTAGGACAAAGGTTATTGAACTTAATAAGTGGCAAATAATCAACTAAAACGTCGTCTGCGCGAGGTAGGAGATATCTATCCCAATTATTTTTATTATTCCAGTACAATAATAATTAGAATATGCGCTCAAATAATTTAGCCGGTCACATGGCCAGAGAAGCTGATGTACCACTTATTTTAATAATTTGTTTTAAAAACATTGCGCTCAATGTTCAGAAGAATTGATACATTTATGTTTCAAATATCTTGAAGGAAGTAGTAATTGTTATACATTTATATAACACGTAAAAAAACATTTACAACTAAATCTGCTCCAGACCTCTAGTTATGAGTGTGCCCGGTTTATCGCAGGGTATACGACAATGAGCTTCCTCGGTTATACAGGACAATGGGGCTTTATTTTGAGCGACCCCGAGAATTTGGATGTAGTTAGATTGCAGGACACGTTCACTGACTGTGACGGTATTGAAAAGTAAAGACAAACAGTGAAAGAAAGGGGCTTTTTTTCTCTGGGGGCTGCTGAGAAAATTTCAAACTGAAAGTTAGGCTGGCGTCTTTATCTCAGCGTCATTGGACCACATGTAATTCAATAGCAAACGCGGGGAACCATTCACGGTAGCACAACAAGCTTAGAATAATGTCAATTAATTATTATTGACAGGGGCGAAATAACATACTAACTAATAACCATAGTATAACATTCTATTCTACCAGTAAACGAGAAGACATTTTAAAACAGTCATGTTTACAGTCCAGTGGCAGTCGATGACAACAGACTGATTTAGATGGGTATTATTTATGCACACTATTAACAAATTTAAACATAGTCACTTTCAGTGTTCAAAATTAGGTGCACACCGATGACACAGGAACCACATTTAACTTTAACGAGAATACACGTTGATGCTACAGAAGAAATAATTAGGAGTGTATCAGTCGAGGTGCTTATCGTATATGGACATATCTGACTCCAACCTCGCACACCGGTACATCTTCGGACGCCCACACACGTGTCCGCGCGCGTATTCACATGCATACATACATTTTTCTGTATGTTTTGCGCTTTCTCTGGTCACCTGTGACGTAAAACGCGACGAAGTTTGATAATGAACGACTGCCTGTCACCCACGCACGGTGCTGAGTAACGACTCTTTTGGCGCAACAGGGAAAAATCCAAATATACATTAGTTAGGCTACAAAAACGGTTCTCTCAAACATACTGTAGAATTGTTTTACACGTCTTTTTCACTCCGACTTACCTCGGCCTTACACATGATCAGTAGTAATTATAGGCCTACTATTGTTGACTGAATGACGCATATTTAATGTTTTATTTGCGAATTCCCTACTGTATGGCGAAGTGCACGCCAATCGCACATGAACACACGAGCTGTTTAATTCACACACTCGTCGCGTGCTCGTGTCGACGTGCGCGCTGTAACACACAACAGGCCCACGCCGCCGTTCTTTCAGGGAAGAGGATGAACTACGATATGACAAAATGTCGCTTGCATTCATTGCATAAACCATTTAGATTTCGACAGCTGAATCACATTAAATCCCCGGTCGGAAAACAGTGGAGAATTCTTCAAATGCTGGTATGCAAATATGCATTTGAAATACTATCAATAGTAATGTGAGCAGCCGTCTAAACCTATAGATTCAAAACATTCACAAATATGTATTGCACTACTGGCATTGTTTAGATGCTTAGCGAACGGCGTTATTAAGTGACTTACATGGATTGCAAGTTTTACAAAATGTACCCATTTATGCAGACTGACGTTTAAAGACACACAGGTGTATCTAAATTCGTTTTATATAATAAAAAAATAAGGTTTTAAAAATAATTATAGCAATTTCCCAGCATATTAGTTTCCAAGTCAACGCGAGTAATTAAGCTTTGCACATACAGGGTATGAAGACTTTTATTCTTCTCGGCCGCACGCCTCTCTTGTCTCACGCGTCTTTGATTGGTCACTGCGCGGCCTGCTGCCGGAGTGACGTCACTGCAGACGAGAGCTGTCAGAAGGGGAAGCTCTTGGAGAGAGACTAGAGGCTTGGAGGGTGGTGAAAGAATCGGTTGGATCAAGAAAAGACACCGACAATGGATTCGCTGAAGCTACGGAGAGGAAAAACGAGTGAATGGGTGACAGAACCTGACGCAGAGGGTGAGAAAGGGCGACTCTCAGATTTGGTAAAGGGAGAAAGGATCGACTTAAAAATACAAGATTTCCCCATCTTGGAAATAAAATACCATTGCAACATGGACTGCTGAAAACAGACGATACAAGCCTGAGGATTTGCATCACCTGTTTAAATTCTGTGCGTTTGCCATGTCTGTATACCGTTGCCGACCATGCCCCTGAGGTTTGGTGATAGTTCTTGTTTTGCTTTGAAAATCAGTTATTTTTACTTTTTCGACCGATTACGTGGTGTTTTACTTTACCGTTACCATTTTGGAACCATTATTAATGACCGCGCCGCAGATCCTCCTCTATCGCGTCTTTTGGGTGACAGTACGGAATAATTCACCCCACAAATATAAAAGTAAGAACGTTTTATGAAATGATCAATACGATTTTTGTGTTTTACGCCCACTGTTGCTCAATATCTAACATACACATCCTTATGGGAATATTGTTGGTTTGTTAAGGAAAAATGCCAACGAATTGTACTCTTGAAAAGTTCGAGCGCGTGAAATATTAAGAATACTGTGATAAAAACAAAAACAGCTCGTCTTAATAATCTTAGCATTGTCATTACGTGGCGTCTACCTTGTCCACACATCGCTGGCTGTGGTGCTCGCACTCATAGCTCAGATTTGACCCCGAAGCAGCAAAGAAGGCCATATTCATTGGTAGCCTTCGCATTCTCTATTCCGGCTCCGTGGTTCAATTCCACGGTCAAGTCCAAGAGCTGAGGAGAATAGGGATGTAAATCACTGCTTTAAACACCCCTAATAGAAGAAGTGAAGCGTTTACGTTCCCACTAGAGCAATTCTTCCCTTATTCTATTGAGATCCTCCGGTTATTTTTGAAAAGAAGGAGTCTAGTAGCCTTCTGAAACAAGAAAATGTAATGCATGTGAGAAATATTGATAATAAAAAATTTAAAATGATACAGTTGATTTAATTGTTAGGCTACTTCTTTTTAAAAGACAGTGAAATATTTTCCCTTACTATACCGATTCTTAACACACTCGATTCGCCTTTTACAAGATAATGTCCTACTACTTCCACAAGAGCGCTGCGAACGTGTACGCAGAAATTAAGTTGAATACTTTTGTTGTTGCTTTATATTGGTATACTTTAGGACGCACTATAGAAGAATGTGAAATCATTAGCATCATCTGAGATATTTGTAACTATGTAATACGTTTTGAATCAGCGTGATAAATGAAAATAATAAGAAAAAAATCCAACTATTGGCCTACTTAAAATACCAAAAAAAAAAGTGATAGAAAAACTCGCAAGATTAGCTCATTTAGTTTCTGTAATATGTTGTTTAAAAATACTTTATGCATGACATCGAATGCATATCCATCTCAGTCACCTAGCAAGTGACAAGAGCGCTTGTAAAACGCAGTGCAGTATGCTCTATAACGCTTAATGTAATCACATTAACATCTGAAGTAAGACTTTTACAGTGGGAAACACAAGTTAAACGACATTCTGACACGAGGTGTAAGATGTATTCCAGGGCACTGTCTGGCCTACATCTTTCAGTTGCCATATATTTTTATCCACCCTGTGCTGTTAAACATGTAGCCACGTCACAAACGTAAAAACATCCTCTATATAATTCTGTACCTGTTTTTACACGTATTTGCGCATTTTCAGCACGTGATCCGAAGGCAGACATACTCTTTTTCCGTCGTCTCACACCGATTTTGGGGGGCTTTGAGCAGTGGATTATTCATTAAAAATTATAAGGGGGATGAAGGAACTTCTAATTTCTAGGTTACTCTAGAATAAAGACTACTCCTCTTAATTAATCATCGTGACGTCAGACGTTATGTTACCGGGAAACGTGGGTTCACCCGAGGGTGAGCCCAAATTAAACATGCATAAAATCACATGGAAATTATACTGAGTTGTAAGCAGCTATCTGATGGTAATTTTGGCACGGCAATCCACTGCTTGGAGTTCTTTAATGGTTTAGTTGCTTAATCAGCGTGTTCTTTGATCTACTAAACACTGCAGATGTAAAATACCTGCATCGTAAGAAAGGAAATCAGAAAAGGTTTATCTTAGCTAATAAATGTTTTACTTAGGTATAAAACATGGCATTTTATACGTTTCTTGACGTTTTTGAAGGTATGGCGTTAAGCTTCAAAGGTTTCAGGTTTAGGAAGGTTTGTCAGAGCAAAAAGCTTATTACAGTGGTACACATAATCACATAATTTAAAAATAAAATCCATCTTCGTTAAATAATACAGTCATATTTGAGTTTTCATTTTAATGAAGTTTTAACATTAAAAAATGGAGGTTACGAACGGGGAGGCACCTCAGTCTGTCTTTGTGTCTTTGGTGTTTTCGCCTTTGAACTAGTCAGCATTTGTATCAAGGAAACAATTGTACTTTTGTAAGCGTTTCTGCTTTCTGCACTTAATATTTATTTTATGTAAAAAAATAATAACTGTAAATCACAAGATTAATAATATTGGTGTTAATGTGTGTTGTATGAAAGTCACATTTCAAAAATTATTTTTTAAAATAGTATTCTTTTATGCAGTCACGTGTCCAGTACATACCTGTCGCGTCATACACCATCCCTAACAAGTCCACGGTCAATCCTACGCTTTATCATAAAGCGGGTTTGCATGCTAATTTTATCCTCTGGATTTGTTACAGCAGTCTGGTTATTAAGCAAAGGCTGAAAAGTCTACATTGACAACCAGTAACTTGTGATCATTATAAGTAATAGTAGTATATTTTTACTACAAAAACGTTAGCTACAAAATAGGTTGCCATTAAGGGCAGTTTTATTGTTATTATTTCCGTGTGTTCCAGGTAGGACTCGCACTTCGTTACTGGAACAAGTTTATACACCCGGCTGTTAAAGTAGTTATGTTTAGCTGTCGTCGTATGCCTCTTATTATTTATGTACATGACATACCGAATTTGAATAGCCTCTGTTACCTTTTGTTGGTGAAGTTAGTAAAGGCGGGAAATTAATTCTGATTTGAATATCGGACTTCTGCTGGATATGAGCGTGATGTCATCAGGCGTGGGTTTATTTTAATAAGAATGGACTGTGACAGAGAGAGAGCTCTTTCCCAGCCCTTGATATACTCGGGCACAAGGTTTGCATGTAAATAGACTCCCCCCCCCCCTACATCCCTTCTCTCTCTCAAGTAAAGCCGGATGCCACAGTTGATGAACGGCTCGACTTTGAGTTACTTCATTCTGGAGTGTTGTAGAGTACAGCACTGATGATGGCCATTAGCCAAATATCCTAAATATGTTATCTTTTCTTTTTCTTTGTGATTCTAGGTGGAGAGATCCTCTGCCTGGTCAACATCATCCCTAATCATACACACAAGGCCATTATTACTATCTGCTTAATCTTGAAAGGAAGTCCATTGCTATCTTTGGTTATCTAGCTGTATGAGTGTTAATCAGCCGTCATAAAGCTAGATAACCGAAAGTAGAAATGTCTTCCAAATACTGCAACTTCATCAAGATGGAGGGACATCATAAAGAAACTAGAAATCTGGAAATAATAATTTTAAACAAATTTAGACAACATGCCACTGCAGAAAACCAGTGACTCGCGCGTTTCCGCAGGTAAGACATTTTGAAAATTCCGGAAAATTCACTTTGAAAGTAAACAGATATCCTATTACAGTATTGTAAGTGTTTTTAAAATAAATAACAATTAATCCGAAATATGTGGTGTTTCACAATAAAAAATTCCTGGAAACTGGAAATATTTTCAAGAGGAGTTATTTTAGGAGACAGTGTAATTCTGTTCTGTACATTTAATCTAGCAATAAATATCAAATTTAATTTTAAGAATTCAAACCAGGAACCATGTGAAATAGACATATCGATAATATTTCTGTGTGTGTGTGTGTGTGTAGTGGAAGATTCGCTACGTTCAAACTGGGATTTAAAAATATTTCCTATGAAAATTCTCCCTTCTAAGGGGTCAAGTTTCAAGATAATTTGATCACTTTTCATGGGTTTGGCCATTTCCATTGTGTCCGCCACAGGATCTTTGTTGAGAGTGAAGTGGAGCAGAATTAAGGGCTGGTTTGAATACCGTGGGGGTGGGACTTCACAGCCTTTACATCACTAGTTGTACCAAGTTACAGAAATGTTCTTTTAGAGCTAAGATCGCATTTTGGGTATGACTTTTTTAATCCGGGCAATTTTATTCCCATCCCATTCACAGTCATATAATTTCTCTCGTGAAGTAATATTTCAGTATTTTAATATAAATGGTAAAAATCGAAAATTATATGTACAATGCTCGTAATATAAATGCTTTGATTTAGGAAGGACTTTTTCCGAGAACTCTGCCCATGTGGACTTGATTTAATGTCCCTGTCATTTTAACAAGGTGATTTATTTCCTTTTTTAAATACTGAACACCGCGTTGAAGAATTTGTCAATACTGTGACTATAATTTCGGTAAAATACCAACGATGCGTGGACAGCATTAATGCGTCCGTAGTTGTGTAAATGGTTCAATGTCATAGATTTTCATAGCAGATTTGCATATTACGAAAATGTTACTTTTGTTGGAGCGCCTTGTTATTTTGGATATTGGGTGTGTGTGTGTCTGCGTGTGTGAGGGAGCT
>JAODKC010000009.1:5442328-5473699 GCA_026777985.1 Mormyrops attenuatus
AATTCCCATGTGTCCAATAATCATGTACAAACCCCCGTTGAGTGTGCAGAGTGTAAGACTTGGAAAGAAACAATAAGGATTTAGTCCCTACCAATATTGTGGGGGGGTTCGGGGATGATTTGGTCCCTACCAATATTGAAACAAAACCTACGACCTTGACTTTACTGTTCCAATCAATTTTCCATTCACTATTTATCACGACCATCTGGTATACAGGGCACTTTCCTGGGGGTCGATGGGGGACCCTCACATTCTGAGCTGATTATTGCCAGCATCAATAAAGTTATTATTTGGGTATCATTTTTGATGCTGATATTATGAGCTGCTTCTATACCAACTCCTGCCAACTTACTTGTTTGTGTGGCTTAAATTTGAAAGTGTAATCTCTCGTTACTGCTGAGAGTGGGTGTTAATTTTAGACTTGAAATTCTGAAGAAAATATACAGTGATGCAAACTGCTAACTAATGAAGCGAAGGAAATTTCTAAAAGAAAAAAAAAACAAGGGCACGAAAATATTAGAAGTCCACTCCAGGTTTAAGCCGTCAGAAGGTAAGTTATATCCATTAGCATTTTCAAGATTTGAATCAGCCTTCCCTTCTTCAGGGAGGACAGAAAAAACACCTTTGATAATATGTAGAGAATATCATTTATGAGCTTTCGAAATGTGGAATTTCAGTACATTACATATAAATAATTTACTTTTATAATGAAACAAAGCAACATGTCAGTTTTTGCTTAAACAAATGTCCGAGTCCCAATAAAACAAGTTTAAATTAGCCGGAACCAGGCCAAACTAATATGAAACACGCAAATCCAGCCCAAACCAGTCTGAACCACTCTGAACCAGCCATAAAGGATTCCACTTTAACTGAGTTATTGTAATGCATAAGACAATATGAGTCAACTAAACTATCACATGGTCAGAATTCATTGCTGAAGTTCATTACCAGCAAACGCTTGAGCGAAAATCAATGTGTGGATATATTGTAACAGGTCAAACAGAGAACGAGACAGCCTGTTGGTTCATTCAGAGACAATTTAACATTCAAACAATAATTTTCATCACCTCTTAAATGTCTATTGCCCTGTTTTATCAGTACCTTTGGATGGCCCCGGAGTACTCTGTAGCGGAGTAATTGAAGTGAACAACATTCACATTGTTAGAATTATACTGGCGACTGGTATTTATTTTCAAATATTGTTTCACTTAACTTTCCAAGCAATTACAGAACCTTGTCATTACCAAACATTATTAGAATTTTAATTTTAAGTCCATCATAGGAAAATATTTAAAGTGCTGTTAATTCTTACTTCACTAGTATTGAAAATGATCTGCACTGCACGTACAACATAGAAGTATACTTAGTAATTACTTACTAATACTGCAGTTTCACACACATACAAAGATCAAGAGCAATGTTTTCTTAATAAACGACACAAGTCAATTTAAAACTACAACTGAGAAGCTTTAAAGCTGCGCTTTATTTCAGTGCCTAATATTTGTTACGAGTTGAATACTAAAGTCTCTCCCTTTCTAAAGCGCTTGAGGTACTTTGCAGCTGGCGGGGACTTACGGTCGTCCTCCCGGTGTCCACAGCAAGGTAATATTCTGTGTAGATCAGTGAACAAGGATGCAAATGTATTCTAACTGGGTATATCACCCTAGATATGAACATCGGCTACTGGTAAATTTGTCCGGTGTGTCTTTTTATTTCAAAAGTATTTAATTTCGCATTAATTTTTATAATCACGCCTGCATGTTGATTAGCAGGGAATGCAGCACTACGTGCCTGTTTAATGATATTATATACTGTGATTTATTTGACGGTAGCTGTTGAAATATCAATTTTACGGTCATTGTGAATGGCTTGAAAAAGTCTGGTTTGAATGAGTAACGGTAGTTACATATAGCGATTTCGAAAATATGTCGCATGAAAGATTTGCATTAAGCCTCAGATTTGTGTTAGACTGCCGACTTAAAGAATTAACTATGAAATAACGTGCTGAAAATATTAGGGAGTGTGTTCAGTCATCTAATACGCAGTTTAATAAATAAATATATTTTTATCCACACAACAGCCTTTATTTAACATAGGAAATGTTTTACACATCCCAGTGCGGATTAGTGTATTTAATGATACATTAATATCAGACAGGAACGCCACATTTTTGCTCTCAACTAATTTGATTATGGGTAACACAAGAAAAAACCAGTTCGTGATTACAGCGAAACTTTTTTTCTGTGCGCTGTCCCACACGCAAGCTGAGACAGGAGGTCTGAATAAATACGTTTAGTTCTAAATAGATTTCCATTAAAATGTGCGCGAATGCGTCGTTTCAATGCCCCTCGCGGCCAGCTGCCATTATTTTTTAATTAACTATTGAATGGTGGCACAAACGGGCGCAGACCCGGGGCGTCGTGAGAGTCCCGTCCGCCTCCCGGAACATGGGAACCCGGTCCGACCCAATTGCTCTGCTGTGGTTCAGAATTGCGTCACAGAACCGCTTCATACAGATCTGCTAATACCGGGTATTGGACCCTTAATACTTGTTGGTTTGCCCTTTCTCACACACCCACACAAAATATTTAATACATGTCCTCTTGTTTTTGAGAAACCTGACTGGTATATTTAAGATTTTTCAGATTTGTGGTTGTCATTTCTGACAAAGATGACTGTATTACTAATATAGGAAACCTGTTTTTTTTTTATCAGACTCCCTAATATTTAAACCAAAAACTTAACTTAAATATTTTGCTTAGTGGAGATTTGGTGTGAAGAAGCAGAAATTCAAAAGGAAGTCAAATTCAAATGTATTTTTCATAAAGAAAAACCTTCAGGAAAAGGATTGTTTATCAGAGCTGTCCGCACGTCCAAACTGGCCGATCGTCTGCGAGCTGAACCGGCTTCCTTTACGGACCCCTTTGTTTTGCATAAACAATCGCTCTTTATTCTGCTTCCCTACATCCTTGGCATCCTTCTGCTGTCTGACTCGAAACTTCTCCAGACTCGCCGGTCGCGTCAAAACAGCCAAACGGTCCCCAAACATGATCGCAGAGCGGGGGGCAAACTCGGCCGAAGCGAAACGCAGCGGCTTCCAGCGGCGGCAGGGGCGCACAAAAAGCAAACCACAGCCTGCGGCAGACATCTGAGCGAAGCCAATAAAGACCGTTATGGGGAAAGAAGACAAGAAGATTTAAACATTTTTCCCGAGTTTGTATCGTTTGACTCTGCAAGTTAAATCGACTCCGAGGACACCAGCGAGGTAAGGAAACTCCACGTACTCAGTTTAAGTGTCTGCTAGGTTACTCGGGTGCAACCGCCGGATCGTGACCTTCCGGGGTCCAGACACGACCTCGTACTGGGGTGTTACTCCCATGCAGTGTCTGGTCTGAGTGTTGCATAAACCATAGGTCATTGGAGGCTGATGTTACGTCTAATGTTTCTCTTGACCCGAAACAGACCTCCGGAATATGTCTATTGGCCGGCTGCACAATGCACAAACTAATTCAAGGGATATTTGACTAAACAACCTTCTTAACTTCAATAAGTAACCTTAGGGGTTTCTCCGATCGACAGATAATGTAAGGTAAATTTATCTTTAACAGGAAAAAAATCATTCTGGATAGAAATCAATCGATTGATGATAGATTTATTTTTACTTTATTTTTATCTGCCCGTATCTTAGGGAATTTTAGCATCTATCACCTGTATTTAATGCAGTTAGATAGCTTTAGAAGTATTAATTTACTTAGCAATCGTAGTACGCTAATATGGGTGATGACTATAAAAACATAAACTGAGTTCAGTGACTGAAACACATCGAGAACAAGCAAACTTTTTCAAAGAATCTGATTGTAAAAGCAAGTTACAAACGAAAACATTTAAAGGCCCATATCTGCAAGACTTATAATCGCAGGGAACACTCTCCCTAAACCGTATGATTTATATAATTCGTGATAAAATTTGCTCTGAGTACTTAAAACTGTATATAAGAGTTATGCGTGTAACAAAATGTAAGCGAGACAGCGAGTTGTTTCGTGAACATTAAATGAATTTTTACAACGCGGTTAATATTAGGTACTTATAGCTCGAAATGTTTGCTGGTACAAAATAAAAGTAAAGGTTCACGTGACAAGAAATAATTGAAATGTAATTATTGGAATGTTCATTCGTAACATATCTTGCATTTAGAAAGAAGCACAATATAACTTCGATCCATAGTTCCTGTAGACAACAATTATGAAATCATCAATTAACGCAACCCACCGGTATTCACGTTTCTCTCTCTCCCTCTCTCTCTCTCTCTCTCTCTATCCCCCCGCCACACACACACGGTCACCCTAGTGACACAGTTTTATACATTTAATTGAATTCAATCCGAACGTCTCAGAAGACAAACTGTATGGAATCGATATAACTTAAACGTGACTTTTTTCACAGC
Organism: Mormyrops attenuatus; assembly: GCA_026777985.1. NCBI lineage: Eukaryota > Metazoa > Chordata > Actinopteri > Osteoglossiformes > Mormyridae > Mormyrops > Mormyrops attenuatus. The sequence goes on from JAODKC010000009.1 coordinate 5,446,773, forward strand.
TCATTCTTTCTTTAGGTGGCTATTAAAATTTAGGAAGCTTTCTGTCATTGAACGGGGGAAGAATACAACTGGAAAATTAAACTCCGACGTTTATCACTCTTTACGAAAAGTTCAATTACAATGAAGAGTCGTAGCTGCGTCACTTATATATCCGTACAGGGCCGTATTTCTCAACTCCCTTCCGACGGGAAAACGAGAAATGCGCATTTCCATGGAGGGACAAGACGAAGACATGTTAAGTACGTGCTATCAGAGTTATTAATATTGGAAGGATATTCTGGGCGAGTATTGCCACGTATTTTCTTTTCCCTCACGTGTCATGAATGTGGCTTAAAAAGAAAATTGATTAAAACGCTGTCCGTGGATAATAAGAAAATTCTTCATGAAATAATAGACCGTGAGGAACCTGAATTGAGGCACCTTTTTCAGTTAAAAATATAAACTGGTAAGCGAGTTATTATGGAGAAATAATAAAATGAAAACACTTTGTACTTTGTCTTGAACTGGTTTTAAAATGAAGAGCGCGTGGACTGGAATGAATTAAAGGCGACTGAAGTGTTTCCGTGCAAACACCATATAGTTTAATCCAGGTATATAAGTACACGCCCAACTGAGAAATACGCCAAATTATTTCAGTGATTCGAGAAAGTGAATGGAGCCAGTGAATAGGGTATTTAATAATTTAATGCAATTTTTTTTTTTAAATAGTAATGGACAGTAGTAAAGAACTAAAGTGTTAACTTTTCACAGAATCCATGATGTGGTTTATAGGGAAAATGCACAATTAAGCATTTTTGGTAATAAATATCCATAAGTAATGCCTGATCGATAGGCTTATATCAAGCCGTGCGGATTAATGGTTTATATATCATAACTGTTGTCAGAATAAATGATAACATTTCTGTTGAGCATTAACTGGAAACTTGACTAGTGTAAGATGTTCTAACAGCTGTATTCAATAAGCTGGGCATCCTGTGATGTCGCTTTGCCCTTCAGCTGCGGTGCTTGCTTCTCCCTGGGGGCTCCCTGCTTGTCCACTTCTGACCACTGAGGGGGAAACAATGACAGAAGTGCCCGGGTGAGGAGGGCAGGACCAGGGCACAGACCAGGCACACGCTGCCATGGAAAGCGCCCGCCCTCTTCTGCTGGTCAAACCATTTTCTGAGAGACAAAACAAATGCCCCCCCCCACAAAGCATGCGATGCGGCAGATCCACAGTCAGGGCCGACTTCACCTTTAGGATGCACAGTTACAAATGTATAGCTACAGTTAAATGTTGACAAGCATCAGAAAGGATAAACCTGCTCTCCCATACCAGGGTGGTTTGGGGATCAGATCCCAGGAGGTTCCATTCTGTAATGCCCTTGAGCGAGGGGTTTAACCAGCATTCAAGCAGTGAACATGTCTAGGTAACAAGGCAAAAACTACTGTGCTACTTTGGTTAAGATGTGACCCAGTAACCAAGTGTGACTATTGATAGAACTGCTAGTAATGTTTAATAATGTTTAATTGATTTTAACTAATTATCTTTTGGAAAGGTGTAACAAATAAGCATAGAAGCTCCGTTTCTTTGGGATGTGTGATAATTTACTAGTAAACAATTGGAATATAAATTCAACATTCTTAATGAAGACGCACACGTTAATGAAGACGCACACGTTAATGAAGACGCACACGTTAATGAAGACGCACACGCTAATGAAGACGCACACGTTAATGCATGTTTTTTCCCTTTGTGTAAAAAACATGCAACAATCACCTGTAAGACCTTGGAAATTCTCCTGCAAATTCAGGTTTTTGTACACATTTCAATAGAATAAGAGTCATTGATATTTTAACCAGGAAATGCTGTAGCTATGAAAAAAGAATTTTAGAATCATGGCTGGTTATCCCCCCTTATCGCATGAAACAACGGCAGACAATGTGTCACAATAAGGGGAATGAGAAATGCTGCAGTGACGCTCGGAATGTGAGAGAAACCTGTTGGCCGGCTTGAACGGACAAAAGCCAATGATCTTGATAGTCCCTCGAGGGAGATTTAGAGAAGCTATTAGGCTACGGGGTCAGAGGTCAGGAATGGGGTTAAAGGGGATGCCCCACTATTCCCAAATGGCCAGTAGGACAGAGCTGCTTGAATGGAGTGTACACTAGCATGAACAACATTTTTATCATGTTCTGCCCATACCCTCTCTCCAGCCCCCCCCCCACACACACATTTTTTCTGTCCGGAAACTCAGAAAATACCACAGAAATGCAAGACGTTGTGGAGGATAGATTACGGATAGATATTCTAAAAATTGTGATCTGCTGAACTGATGATTATAACTAATGATAATCACAGCAACATGAGCAATAATGTAGCATCTTATATGGTTCAATATATTGTGATTTAAATCAGAATTTAATTCGCTAGTTTAAAGCTTAAATCCTTACAGTCCTTACAGGAAGCGGTCGTACGTGAAAATGGAGGGAGGGGCTTCTGCTTCATATAGAACGAGGCCTTTTATTCTTGGGGTTCAGCAGAAGAAAATCACAGCTTCTGAAAAGAGGGGTCATGATCCCCATCTCCTGCCCTTGGTAGCATGTTTGGTCTGTGCAGCCACAGCCCCGGCTGCGGGGAAGGCATGCGTCTCAGGGAGTCGCAGACAGAGCCGGCAGGAGCGGCTCGCCCAGCACACTCGCAGCTGACTGCAGGTGTTTGGTCACATGACTGTGGCTGACAGTTCATATGAATTTGTTAATTCTATGAAGATTTTCTGCTTGTCATAAGGAAATAAATGGGCCCTTTTGTGCCGTGCATCAGCCAGGGTCCTTATAAACACAGAGAAATTAATCTTTAGGCTAGCAGTGGGAGAACAAAGGCAATTTTTAAAGTACTGTTACACTGTGTAAACAAATAAAGCAGCACATCACGCATTCTTCCTTTTGGTGTCTCGCCTATTCTGCTGTTAAAAGCAAACTGAGTAGATGATACTGAAATACTGACAGATGTGTAATATAATAAGCTGTAATTTGTAACTAATTCTGAAACAGGAAATTCAAATTTTTCGGCGTAGCACATCGGAGGCTGGAAATTTCAAGAGACAAAATCTAACTATAATCATAAATGCTTGATAAATTTCAAACCATCTTTCCAATATTCTCAAGATACACATTTGCTTTGATTTATATAGTTGGAGTTTTATAGTAGATTATCCAAGACTTAAAAATAAAAAGCATTTGTCGTGAGTCACTGCACAAGCTACACATGAATAACAGGACTCCGCACCTCTCGGTTCAGCATGTCAGCATGAAAAAGGTGGTGCTTAAACCCACTTGTCTTGAACTTCACCTGTAACTGCGATTATCTTAAATTACGTCCGGGTATCACCCTAATTGTAACATTGTATTCCCTTTTCTCCTTTTAGACAGGTATAGCATGCTTAAACTCCACATTTGAAGGCTCTTTGTATGTACTTGCCTCATACATGGCCATGGAAGTTTCTGGGTCCTCATACTCTGTGTTTTTATTTTCTTTTTTGTACTCGATCTTACTTTAACTGAGAAATGTCACTTAAGTAACGGGAAAACACTGGCTTCAAATTGCCAGTGAAAAGCTGAGCTCAAACGTGACACTGGTTGAATTTAATCAAGCTCTGCACCTCCAAATCAAAACACAATCGTGTACCTCACAAACTGCCAAGAGAAAAAGCAGAGACTGCATTAAAAAAAAAAAAAAGGGCTTACTCTACAGCCGTCATTATGCTACCTCGCTGAATTAAAAGCAGGCGGACTGCAATTAGGCATAGAGCTCCTCTCCTTGCAAACAGAGCCGCTCAGATTATTGCAGAATCATTTATATCTTCCAAACCAGTAAGCATGTGGGCCTGTATTATATGTTAGCATAAGAATAGAAACGGACCCTGTGAACTTCCCCGACCTATTGACCCTGCTCCCCGCAAATGAATAGCACCACTTTCAGGCTCCCAGCCCTCTCCAACAAGCTTGAACTATGCTTAAATTCCTAATCATGGTAATTTAATATATCTAAAGCCCCTGCCTGCTTTAGTTTAGCTCCTCTATAGTTTGTTTTAGGCATTCACTTCTTCTTACCCCATCATTACAACTCCTTATTTGGCAAATTTAAGGGGCTGCTATGAGACTACGTGTTCCTTTTCATCACCTAAATAAGCTGGGCTTCCATATAATTAGAGCGGTTTTCCCAACTATTGAGTCCTTTCAGACGGCCGAAACAAAAAGTGGAAAACTCACCGGGGCCTGGCTCTGGCAGAACCGTCCACAGAACCCTGCGGGACATGCAAACACGAGTTTGTGGCTCGGGTCGGGCTGCGAAATGTCGAGGACAGGATGGAAAACTGCGAGGAAAAAAGTTTTGTTAAGAATGCAGTACTATTCAAGATAATTCAAGTGCTATTTATCATTTCTGCAATGTAAATAAATAAAATAACATGTACAAATATATGAAAAATAATATTATTAGCATTGTGTTAGGGACAATCTTCCCCCGATGAGAGGTTGAAATAATGTCATTCAGGTTTATGCGATTTAAATGAAGGCAAGTTACAATTTTTCTTTTTTCAGCTATTTTGTTATGTCATATCGTAAAACGTAATAATGAAAAGAAAGTATGCATTCGAATCAAATAGCTGGTGGTACATTAGCATGACAAGCATCGTTGTATAAGTTCTATTAGACCGCTTTTATATACGGAAATGCAGCTGACATAAAGGAAATAAACGAGTGTGTGTGAAGAGCCAGGCAACCGCTGGTTAATCCGTATAGAACTGACTAGCAGACGTACCCTCCTGTTTCGTACACAGGGGAAAATGCGACCCCTTCAGGCAAAGAAGTGCTTCACCTTTTCTAAACTTACTCAAGTTTTGCGTGTATAATAGGAACAAGCGAACGCAACCAGCAAGAACTGATGGGCATATTAAATGTGCTAACCGGGGAACAGTCAGTAGATGCAGGAATTAAAAAAATATTGGGCGTTTCTCCAAAAGGAAAAGTATGTCAGCCATGACTGAAGGTGTCGTGAAATAGACCGTTCACTACAATAATAACTTAAATTCTCAGTATAACTTTAAAGTTAGTAAGTACATGCATAATTATATTTCAGTTATCTATTCCAAGGACTATGTACGATACTAAAGGGTCGACTATGCACGCAAACGACAGTGATTGCGTCCAATAGGCATGTAAAGCTCATGTTGTTGTGGAAAATCAAGCGTCATCAGCGAGTGAACCTATTATAGAATTTTTCACTAGAGACTCCGTAATCAAGAAGCAGTATAATATTTGTTTTGGATTTGATTGATTAAATGTATTACTGTTGCAGCCACAATAATTGAACGGATGTCAGTAGTCCGTCATTGTGTCTTGTGTACGCGCGCATGCGCGTTTCCCTACCCTAAGCCAATCGCTTTAAAAGCCGCCTTTGCGCATGAATTTAAGTGGGACATACTCGACGAGTACGTGAGTGAGCAGTGTGACGAGTAGAAAAAGCGGTCCGCCGAAGTCTGTAGTCTTTACAAGCTGTGATTGAAAGAGAAAGGCATTGTGAGACAATACGCAGCCAATATAACCATTGTAGTGCTGAAAGGACAGCGCATAAATGTACGTGCAAAGTCCCCCTTAATCGACGGAACTTTTTTTTCGGTTAAAGAATTACACTCCAGAGCAGAATAATATACAGTGAGCCGACATCTGCATTTGGCTCAGTGCGGATTTTTCGACTTAGTTAAGGCAGATTTTTTACAGCAGCATATTGTACGCAATACATCACGTTAGTTTAAAGATGATTTCTGTTTATTGTGCAGCCGTATATTCTCCTACACAATATAATTTTTATGCAAAACTAGCGACAAAGTGTAGCTTTTGCTTTCCTGATAATCGTCGTATCACAAACCCTGGGGTCATCATACTGCTATTTACGTTTATATGATCTACTTGCAAATAAAGTAAAATACAGAAAATTTACCTTTGTAGTCAAAGAGGTTGCTGCATAACAAAAGGGTATATTTGATTATATATTGCTGAACTCAGACCTTTGTGGTTCCTCCTTGACAGTCAGACAGCTCATTCATTGGTTGTTAAAATACCGAACCGCTTCTCCGCTCATTTGTAGAACATTTCAGAATCTGTCACATCAGAATAAAGGCTTCCATGCATCCTTGGCACTTTGCAGTCTCAGGCCATGTCCTCGCCATCAACACACAGTCGCTCTGCTTCCTCGGAAGCTCATGTGAGTTCATTTAAAAAAAAAAAAAACGCTTTATGCTTCTACTCCTCTGTTTACCACACTGTTCAATCCACTTTAAAGCATAATTGGTCGCTCGACAACGCTGGATATAATGGTAATGTACTGTTGGCACGTTTCAGGTGCAGCATTTGGCTCCCTTCCATGACTAAAAGCTTCCCCCTTCCTTGCAGACGACTCCATAATGTTTGGCGCTTGTGATGTATGAAATGTCATTACCTATTATGGCCTTAATGATTCACCCCAAAGGGGACCCAGCTTACATCCATTCAATTAATTCATAATATAAGGTAATCAAATAATTCTTCTCTCCCCACGTGGACAAATTCAGATTTTATTAATAAATAAAATATGTTGTTGACTATATACACACATACATGCGCAAATACTTTTTAAGCAAACGTAATAGTGCAGCTATATTATATCAAATAAAATCTTACTGCTGGTAAGATTTAAACATTTGTTTTCAAGAGTTATACAATACTAATTTGTTAAATCTAGTATATTAATAAGGTGATATTGTTGTTGTTGTGAGTGAATCGCCCACTACTGTAGAATCAAGTGTCTTGGGAACTTCAATAATATGAGGGATTTTATATCAGAATATTGTTTCACATTTAGAGACATTCGGATCATATCAAAGCAAGACGATCCACCATGTCCGCGGAATGGACTTTATTTAAGTAACATTTAAGCGCGGTTAAACACAGTGGAATAATCTTGTCGGTTAATCTGTCGTTTGATTCTATGTTCTCATACAGCGACAGACTCCTTAAAACCAAAAGCCAAAGTTCAGTAGCGCTCCGTTAATCCACAAACACCACGTTAACATTTTACCAGAACGTGATGTCCACGATTGTCAAGCTATTGTTATTTTCCACCAATATAATTATGTTGAGAGAAAATGAAAGTGATGATCAAATACTGCAAAAAGTTTTCGTTAATATATGGTTTTGTTTAAACACGTAGATATATTTAAACCTGTATCGATATGAGGATTATCTGATGTATTCATTAACAATAATAATCGTAATGATAGGTTTTACGTATACTAATGGTTTATATAATAGAATACATATATTAACATTGATGAAAGTAACAAAAGAATTTAAACCGAATTAATAAAACTGCTGACTGCAATATGTTAAATTGTGTTTTTAAAATTGTCGCATTATTCAAAGACGTTGTTTACTTCGAACGAATCTGTTTCCTTTAGTAATATATCTTTGTATCAATGTAGTTCTCTAGATTAAACAGTAGGTTAGTACTACGTTTGGGAGTGGTACTTCCTAGGCAGGCGGGAGTTCGAGGTTACCTAATCGGTCTTGCGGGTTAAATATGCGCTGTCCACACTGCGGTGCTGAATCGACCACTTGTAGTGCCGTGGGTCATTCACTTCGTATTTGCACGGTTTTGTTAGTTAAAGGGATGTTATAATCAATGGCCTATGTCACTTTACATTGTTACAAAAATGTAATATTCCAGATATGTGGAATCATTAAATGGTAGGCTTTTCAAAGTCAGTGAATGGCTAAAACAGCCTTTCTTTCTTTTTCACGAATGTCCTCGCTTTTTAAAAAGTATTAATAGCGTAAAGGAACGCTTGGGAATTTCGATTAACTTACGTTCAACAATTATTTTAGGGCGAGTAAAATTAATTAAAAGAAATGTTTGTTTTGGCAATGAGGATTCCTACAATACAAGGACACGTTAAAACGACATGCGGATATAGCAGTAAAATAATTAACAAAACATATTCTTTCGTTTTTTAATTTTTTATTCAGAGATAATATTCTTTTTATTTCTAATCATGTTATATAACAGATGTAAAATCGCTATTTCATTAAGCTACATGCATTTTTTAAATTGTAAGCTCATTTTTCCTCATTTTATTTACTAAAATATTTAACTTGTAAGTGTGCAAAAATATGCGGCTAGATAGGCTATCCCCGATGACTGAGTCAGCATTACACAATACACTCTTTATAAGACAGTATTTAGGTATCTTAAAAATACATTTTGAAAAAAAAAATCAGATACCTCTCATTTGAATTTATATATAGTCTGCACGTGAGTTTTTAAAGTGATTTTCAGATTGTCGGTCATGTAAACGCAATCGTGCTTTACTTTAAATATACAGGCTCAGCTCTTCATAGGATGTGTGCGCTGTTGTTCGTGACCAGCACGGCGTTATTACTAATGTACTGAAACACTGTGTGACTCCTTCTTGCTAATTACAATTGGCGGCTTTAGCAAATCACCTTGGCAACAATTAAGGGGCATTATGTAGGAAAAAGGTCAGAACGGTATTCCTTTGTGTGTCAGTAAATTTTTCTTGCTCTGACTCTGATATCCACAACCACCGTGCAAAATTTATCATATTGTTATTCTGATAGTGGCGCCGTGTTTTACTGTAAGTTGTCCTCATATTTAGCTAAATCACTAATAAAACCTGAAAGTAGGCTGAGTCTGCCATTGGTTTCTAAATGTGACGTGACTGTGAATAACTGAACTTTTCACAACGGGAGAAACAATTAGCCTACGACGTAATTTTGCTAAACAGTTTAAAATGACAGTAAATGTGCTTTTTTCAGAGTTTAGAATACGAGGCTACTAAGTCAACGAAAGGTGAAATATCTTTTCAGCTGAAAGGTTCCAGTGGAACATTCTGGTATTTCACTAAGAATGTCAGACCCCATGCGGTGCTATTTATCTGAAAGCATGCACACACATGCAGAAAGCCGAAGAAATGCATGTCTTTCTATCTGAAAATGACAGATTTATATCTCCAAATTGCTTTCCTCGTTTTCGTTTCAGCATTTACCTGCGTAGTCTACCGAATCCTTGTTAAAATGACGTTTAGTCGGATTGAACACCTTGGGTTAAGGTGTAGCGGCACGTCATGTCTCTCTGCACGGTAAAAGACAGGAAATCCCGGTGGTGCGTCCTCCATCACAGGCGGATACAACAGGGCTGCCCGCTTGGAATGTGTGGGACACGGTGACTGAGCGTAAAGTACTCCGAAAGTTCTGTTTTTTTATAGGAGGGTGTAGATAGATGAGAAACGCCAATACTAATACTAATAATAATAATAATAATAATAATTTGAAATATTGCACATACCGGTATTCTGTACAGTCATATTATTCGTGTTTCCTTGAATACTTTCCGAGAGGATCTTGATCCTACAATGGGTAAGACTGAATGGATGGATGGATGGATTAATTAATTAATTTAAAAGCCTGGACCAAAACTCATAAATTAAAAACTGACAAACAGGGCTAACAAAAACTGAAATATTTGTTGCGTTTCCTTTAAAATTTGTATTTCTCTGAATACTTTAGGTTGGGTCTTTTTCTGAAATGGAGAAGTTTCTAAGGTGTGAATATTCACTTACGGTAGAAGTCATATCAAATCTAATGAGGCACCATTTCACATGTATGACCGACAGCCTTCCTACCGAGAAGTAGGGATGATATTTCCTTAAGAGAGTCGATCTTAAGGTTACCTTTGCAAGATCGCATTGCATTTTTTAATAAGTGATAAAAAATTGCAATAGTAAAAAAATGCATAGTAAATTCATTGATTGTGACGTCATTCTGATATTCCAGGGTTCCAAATGCACAGCATTACGGCATCAAGTGTGGCTTAATCCAAAGCGTTTCACACAATTTCCTGATGTATGAATGGGCAGAAATGATTACCCCCCTCGGCCCCCTGTCAAATTTATACTGAAAACACTCCCAATTACACAGCAATATACATTAAATGATCCCCCCCAAAAAAAGCTGCAATAATTTTCATAATCAGAAAGTATGACTGTACTCTTAAATAGAGTTTTGAGGTAAATTTAATTGTGCATAATGAATTCATCATTGTTATGATTGTCTAAATACTGAATGCCATTTTTGGTTTCAAAAAAGGATGAGAAATGTTAGCTGTCCAAGGATGATAGGACCGCTGGTTGTGTTACTGAGGTGCCACTACACTACAGAGGGTATAAATCACAGTGTGTCCTGACCACAGCGACAGGACGCCCTGGCAAATATTTAGCCTTGTGTACAAAGTCTGCGTTTAGTTAACAGCAGAATGCGTGGTATTATTTTGTTTTGTGTGTGTGCCCATTAAGAATTTCTTGATTTGTCACTGGAGTGAATGTAGATGGAGTCACACAGAAGCGGCATTGTCTTGGTGTCCATCACAGTCGTGCAGCGATTCAGCAGTGCCTTTCAGAGCCTGGATCAGGAGCCGCACTTCCCCAGAATACTAATGCACCCCTCTGGCCGTCTCTCTGGCCGTCTCTCTGGCCCTCTCTTCAGCTGTCTCACTGGCCGTCTCTCTGGCCGTCTCTCTGGCCCTCTCTTCAGCTGTCTCTCTGGCCGTCTCTTCCGCCGTCTCTTTGGCCATCTCTCTGGCCATTTCTCTGGCCATCTCTTCCGCCGTCTCTTCCGCCGTCTCTTCGGGCGTCTCTCTGACCGTCTCTCTGGCCGTCTCTCTGGCCCTCTCTTCCGCCATCTCTTTGGCTGTTTCTCTGGCCCTCTCTTCCGCCGTCTCTTTGGCCGTTTCTCTGGCCGTCTGTCTGGCCGTCTCTCTGGCCGTCTCACTGGCCGTCTCTCTGGACATCTCTTCAGCAGTCTCTCTGCCCGTATCTCTGCCCGTCTCTCTGGCCATCTCTTCGGCCGTCTCTCTGGCCGTCTCTCTGGCCGTCTCACTGGCCGTCTCTCTGGCCATCTCTATGGCCATCTCTCTGGCCGTCTCTCTGGCCGTCTCACTGGACATCTCTTCAGCCGTCTCTCTGACCATCTCTTCAGCCGTCTCACTGGCCGTCTCACTGGCCGTCTCTCTGGACATGTCTTCAGCCGTCTCTCTGGCCGTCTCTCTGGACATCTCTTCAGCCGTCTCACTGGCCGTCTCTCTGGTCGTCTCTCTGGCCGTCTCACTGGCATTCTCTCTGGCCGTCTCACTGGCCGTCTCTCTGGACATCTCTTCAGCCGTCTCACTGGCCGTCTCTCTGGACATCTCTTCAGTCATCCCTCAAATCGTCTCTCTGGCCGTCTCTCTGGACATCCCTTCAGCCGTCTCACTGGCCGTCTCTCTGGACATCTCTTCAGCCGTCTCTCTGGCCGTCTCACTGGCCGTCTCTCTGGACATCTCTTCAGCCGTCTCTCTGGACATCTCTTCGGCCATCTCTTCGGCCATTCTCTCTGGCCGTCTCTCTGGCCGTCTCACTGGACATCTCTTCAGCCGTCTCTCTGACCATCTCTTCAGCCGTCTCACTGGCCGTCTCACTGGCCGTCTCTCTGGACATGTCTTCAGCCGTCTCTCTGGCCGTCTCTCTGGACATCTCTTCAGCCGTCTCACTGGCCGTCTCTCTGGTCGTCTCTCTGGCCGTCTCACTGGCATTCTCTCTGGCCGTCTCACTGGCCGTCTCTCTGGACATCTCTTCAGCCGTCTCACTGGCCGTCTCTCTGGACATCTCTTCAGTCATCCCTCAAATCGTCTCTCTGGCCGTCTCTCTGGACATCCCTTCAGCCGTCTCACTGGCCGTCTCTCTGGACATCTCTTCAGCCGTCTCTCTGGCCGTCTCACTGGCCGTCTCTCTGGACATCTCTTCGGCCATCTCTTCGGCCATTCTCTCTGAACGTCTCTTCGGCGGTCTCTCTAGTCACCTCTCTGGCTGTCTTAGAGAGAGTAACACAGGTTGAGAGGCAGCTGGCATTGCTGCTGACTCTCTGAGGTCACCATGTTTGAGACACATTTTCTGACCTCATTATTTTTTCATTTTTAGATGTTTGTTTGTTTTTTTGTTTGTTTGTTTAGTGCCTGGGGCAATAATGGAGGAACAAAAATAGGTGGGTTAAAAATGTATATATTCCTGCAAGAAAGCTGTATAAACATTGCCCCGTTTTGGAAAGGGGCCCATTTGTCCTGGTGTGAGATGCTTTGCTCAGACACCAGGCCTTAATTTCGGAGGGAATGCAAAGACCCAGCCCCCCAGTGACACATAGCCTCCAAACGGCCCAGTGTTCAGTTCTGGCAGTATGCTTTGCTCTGGAGTTATTAAAATGAGAAAGTTTCCATGTTTCTGATAGCAATAAATGATCCATGTTCATACAACAGATAATAAACACAACATGTACATACAGTTACTGAAAAATCAGCTATATCAAAATTCAATGATTACAGCATTTTAGGACTAAATATTTTACCATCATTAATAAAGATCCCCCAGTCGGTGTCGAATAGCTTGCCAGTAACAACAGCAATAAAAACAAAAACATTCATTACTGCAATGAAAATAAAACAGACACTATTTCATTGACTTCTGACCAAAATGTTTTTACTGAATATTTTTGCCCTTTACAGGAAAGAATCTCTGATCATAAGTTCTAGCAAATAAGCCCTGAAGTGGAAAAATATCTCCAAAATCATAATTAAATCAAACGTTCTTCTTTACTGTCCAGGCTATAGAGTGCCGAATCTTACTGCTCTCTGGTTTTTTTTATTGTATGATGCTTCAGACAAAAGTAGATAAATAAATGTAAAGGAGACGCAAAACTCAGCAAAAACAGAAACAAAAAGAAACTCATCATTTTTTGACTGTTATGAGTTTAGTCTTTAACAACATACATTTCATGTGCAATATAAAAGTTATATTTAACTTATATATTAGTGTTTATAGAAAAAATGTGACGTGTGAAGTTAATAAATCTTACTAAAACGGTGACAAAAGGCACAACAAAATGCCTAAAATCAAATACAACAAATTTACACATTGACCAGGGGAAAAAAACCTTCAGTAGTTTAGTGCCGAAATCCGATCGGTTTACACTGCAAAATAGTATTTCATGAAGTAAGTCCCAGTAACAATCTGAGGCAAGATCATTTTCCTTCAGAGAAAAATTATTACATAATTATAGTGAAATGAACTTATATTTTAAAATGTATACTGGGAAGATGCTAAGCTAGGGTAGAGAAACTAAGAAAATTCAATTCAAAATTCAGTGAACAAAACAGTGTCATTTTGTTCTGGTTATTATAGGAAATACATCATGGCTGATAAGTTTGTGAGTATCTAATTAAAAGCTTATTAACGGGGCTGCGCTAACACGGAGAGGACACCGCGCCATTTCAATCTAGAGCTGTTATTGCTGTTTCTTCAGTTTCTAGCGTGGAATAATTTCGTGAAATAGCTAATATATTATTTTATTGTATTAATAAATTTTTGTTATGACACAACATCCACTTTATTTCCAGCATTTTCAATAAACACGTTGATTTTACGTAGCCGCTGTGGGGCGGCTTGAGGAGGTCTAGCGCGCGCACGGACACGTGCAGTCAAGTTTATCGGAGATACTTCTCTCTCCATCCGCCAGCCACCGCCATTTTGGCTAAATGCATAAAACTAAGAAGCAAAAGTTGTATTTTTTTTTACGCTGACATGTCAGTCACACAAAGCCACGCACAAGACCAAGCAAACAGCAATTACAGAAATAATTGTCTACATCTTAGTATTTTGACTAGAATTTCAGGCATTTTTTTTTTAACGACTTCGTATTTTAAATATGTTCATTTTTGCGCCCTGGCCTTTCATTTTAAGACTTCCGCTTTAGATGCTACATTGTTTGCAATTAATTTGTGATGTCTTTTCATTCTAAACTTAATTCTAATCTGAAATCTTAAGCTCCCGTAAAGCTGTATGTTTGCAAGGCAAGGGTTGTGGGTTCAAATCCTGGGGAGCACACATTGCCTCTATTCTTCAGTCACTTTGGATAAAAACATCAGATAAACGTAAACAAATCAAGCTTATGTTTTTTTAGGTCCCCGGTGCTGGTCGTTGTCTTCATGAGGGTTAGACAGCAGACCTACCAGAGAGCTCCCTTCAGATGGTGAGAAGCCAGACAGTGACGCTGAATGACGGCCGATTCACCATCAACACAGAAGAGTACCATCATTTGCAAATATGTAAAACCATCAAATATAACACCTCTGATATTTAAATTTTTAAAAACCAATGCCTATGTAAAATGGTGAATGAGAGCTTGTGTTATGTAAATGATTGTGACTAAACACTACTGTTGTAACTATAACTGTACAATAAAAAACAGCTTTACAGTACAGATCCTTGACTTTTCTTATGTCACGTTTGATTGGCTGACAAACATAGCCGTGTGCACGTGTCTTGAAATGTCCTGTACCTACAAAGAAAATTTCAGATTGTCAGCTATGTAATTTCATCAGCAACATACATATTAAAACAGTTTGTACACCATAACTTACTATCCCTGCATTGCATTCTGCAATAAAGATGTATGACAATCAAACAAGTGACTCCCATCATTTTTCAGCCACTGTAAGGTAAATGAACTCATCATGGAAACAAAATTTGGTAACATTTGGAGCACAAGTAACTTAAAACCTCATTTACTACTCAAGTGTAAATCATGAAGGAATAGCAACTGAAAATACATGAAATACATTAATTGTTATGACTGATTAATGACAAACAAAAATGGAATCAGCACGTAACATAACTGTGTACAACTACATTGTGTCTGCCCCCCCCAATTAAGTGTTAGCCAAAATTTTACACAAGAATCATGCTGTGTACACCATACCTTACCTGGCCATTTAGAAACCATTCAGCGTGTAGCACTGGATCACTGGATCAGCGTGTAGCACTGGAGAGGGGGTACTGATACCCAGGGGCGTTGCTAGAGATTTTGGGCCCCATGAGGGCATATCATATTGGGCCCCCCAGTCCAGACCAATCCAGTTATTTTCCAAATTTTCTAGGTCTCCCCTCATGCAGAGGCCCTTGGAATCGTCCTGATTTCCCCCGTCTTATGGCCCCCCTGCTGATACCTCAATGCCCCCGCAGCTGTCATCTCCGGCTCCTTATAGTCAGTGTTAGTCAAGTAGGCAGGGGGGCAGTTTCAGCTGTTTTTCATTTTGCAGAAAATCAAAAGACGTTTGCGTTCAGTATTGCGATCAGTGCTTCCTGTCTCGTGCAGCCTGAGCCAGGACAAGAAGTGAGCTGGCAGTTTCTGAATATGTGCTATCTATCCTGGTCGACGGATTAAAACTGTCACCGGCTGTTAGAAATCCTCCACAAACATTTCATCTTGAGCATTTGAAATTCCTCATCAAGGTATTTTTTTCATTTAATAAACATTCTAGTAAAGAGTAATATTACGAAACCCACAGATTACAGGCAAGCAACAAATGAACAATTGGCTATATCGATACTGGGATTTCTACACTCCGGAGTCAGTTTCCCAAAATGGGGGAGCAGGAGTTATTACATAATGGCTCTGCGTTCCGGAAAGCATGCGACACAAAGCAATGCAAAGCAAAAAATAAATAAAAATACGCTTCTTTCTGTGACGTTTATGTGCAGCTGACATGTGGTAAATAGAATGGGGAAACCATGTTAGCTGCCCGGTATTGTGTGAAATCCGGACATTTTGTATGAAAACGGCTGACAAGTTTCTTTATTTCCGCAGCTACGACATGGAATCCAATTGTGTAAAATTGCAGCTTAAAACGTCACCAATTAATGATGTAAAAATTCGATAAGATCCGACTCAAGGCCTTCAGATTGTCCGCCAGCAGTAAATAATTAGAGTCTGCTGTAGATTTCGAATCCCGGGCGCCGAGTGCCACACCGGGGGGAGGGTGCCGTCATGTTCAGGCAAACAGTGCGGCGACTCTGTGGCGCCATCTAGTGGCACATCCTCATGCCTGTTTGACTGCTACACTTTGGTCAGGAGCTCCATCACCAGTCCTTGTTGCAGCACCGGCTGGTACACATGCTGTCTATGAAAACATCAGAAACTGCAGGCCAGTACCTACAACAGGCCCAGCTGTATCAGGTGGTCAAATCGCCATGACTCCTCTACCACTGATACCTGCAGCACATGGGATGACGGTAGACAACGTAACGTGAACTTAAAGATGTAACTTTTCATGGGAAGCGGATTCAAGAGCCTGCATTAGCTTAGCAGGCCAATGATAGGTGTCCATTTAGCTCAAACACCTTTTAGTATCTCCAAAGTGTGCGGCGTAATGTTCAATGACTAAATGAGTATCCCTAACAGATCTTTACCTTGACTTCATCAATTTTTTTTTTACCAAGTAATAGAGATGCACGTACTTCCACTGCAGCAATCTGGTCTATCATTTTTATCACCACATCAGATAACCTTACAGCAGAGAAATACTCAATTAAGGCAATAAACCCAACTGACAAAGACCAGATGAAATCCAAATTTAATGTCAACTATGATTTGTTTGGCACCAGAGACAAGCCCAATATTTGCCCGATTTCCTTTTTCTGATTTGACTCTGTCTTTGGTAGCTTAATTTAATATTGCTCAAGTAATAGAACTGAATTCCAAGTTTATTGTCAACAACATTATGTTCTTTATTAAATCTGCACAGATAAACACGAAGCAGCACAAAGGCATACACTTATAAATAAGAAGGGAGACCTGAACACCATGTGTCCCAGAGATGAGACTCCAGCTTAGGGCGGAGCCTAGAACTCTGGAGGAACTGGAGGGTGTTCCCGCCCAGGCATGGAACAGGGAACCGACTCTTCTGCATGAATGTGGGGCAGCTACTGTTAACGATTTGGTCTCTGGCAAACTGGCAAAATTTCAGTTCTGAAATCAGTTATAATCAAGCAAAGGGTTCATTTTTGACACGTATAGGTCAATATGTTCATTTTCTCACCCACCTGAGAAGGCTATAGCTTTAAAAACGGGTACGTGTTTAAAGTTTTTAAAGCAGTCACGTCGCTAGTTCTCTTCCTTCTAATACACATGCGCAGGAGAGAACCTACGATCAACCAATATCGGCAAATCAATGTAAAATAAATTCCGCGATTGTCCTTACAAAATATCGTAAATTAAATGCAGGCGCTAATAACAAATATAGCATCATGTAAAAAATATTATCAATGTTCAAACAGTTTCACAGAATTTGGCTCTTTACAGTCCTCGTATGAATGGAAGTCAGAGTTTTGCCCTCATACACGGCACAAAGGTGAGGTAATTTAGAGTTAGAGTGCATGTTGGTCTCTGGCTGCGGTGCATCTCGCCACCACTACTACTTGTTATTTTTATGGGCAGGCTATAACGGTGCAGTGTTAGCTGGGAGGGCGTCCCATATGGTAGAGCAGAGGTGCCATCCCTATCTGTAGATGATGTTGGCATGCGGCATTGTTCCTTTGACCTCATCCCCAGACCACACTTCAGTAGTCTGATATCTGGGGGGGATGCGGAGATGAGAATCAGCACCTCCAAATCTGAGGTCATGTTTCTCTCTCACCAAGGATTGTTCCGTTCAGGTGACGGAGGAGAGGGGATTCTCCCCCTGGTGAAAGAGTTTAAGGATCTTGAGATCTTGCTCACAATGAGACAGGCAGCAGTGAGGTTTCTTCACAGTGTTGATGGGCTCATTCTCCGTGACAAGGTGAGGAGTTCCTGAGGGACTTTGGAGTCAGCTGATGTGGCTCCTTATCTGGGTACCACCTGGCTGGTTCCCAAGGGAGCTAGTCTCACAGGGCCCTGGGGAAGTCTCAGGACACACTGGAAGGATTGCATGTCCCAGCTGCTTTGGGAATGTCTGGGAATCTCCTAGAACAAGCTGGAGTCTGTACCAACATGGCCCTTACTGGGAGCAATTGGGTGAAGATGATAATGGTGGATATCTAGGAAAAAGAACCAAGCAGATTTCTAGTCTAAGGAGAACGACACCACCAACACCCGTTAGCCAAATCACAAAATTTTCTGTGGCGCGTTGAACCTTTAACAATCAAAATTAATATATTTAATGTTTCAGACTGATGGCACGACCTTCAAAAAAAGAGCGAGGACACGACAAGCAGCAATCAGCACAACAATGAGAGCACTGTCGAGGTTTTTCCCAAGGCTTGATGTTCCAAATTAGGGAATGACATCCAGGTCTTTCTCCGGCTCCACATGCGAAGCCAGAAAGGGGGGAACATTGGGAGGGGAACGATGCTCAGGGGAAGCTGGCCGAGCTGGCGCCTTGGAGACGCCGCGACCGACTTGCCACCGGAGCAAACGGGTGCCACTGGGCATTGTGTGGGAAAACAAAAACACAAAATTTGGACATCGTGCTCCCTGCTACGTCCATTCTGGGCGCCCAATTAGCGCTTAATGTTTGGAGAAAGGCCGGAACGCTTGCAATTATTTATTTGGGCTTTGATGTCGGGGGGCTCTGACCATCACATCTCACCGATCAAGGAGAAGCGATCACCGCTGGTCCGTGCACGGCACCGTGAGAATCCCCGTCTTTCACACAAGAGTTTACCGGGCTTTATGCATGCGGAGAAAGAGAAATGCCTGCATACGTGGAACATTTTTCTTTTTTTTTATTCCTGCATAGCAGATGAAGTCTTTGAAAGAGCGACCAGTCTGCACTCAAATTTCCCTCCTTCATCACGGATCAGCGACATTAATGGCGGGGTTTTTCGACAGAAGTGCCGGGCTGATTATGGGTTAGCCACGGCTGAAAAAATACGGTAATGCAGCACTGAAAGAGAAGATCTCTCTGTCTCCCTCTCCCCTTCCTGTGAGGGTGGAACAGCAATTGGAGATGAGAGCGTGGGTACACATATACACAAGGGTACAGTGTCCTTCAGGGGCCAAACCGGCCAGCTATGGGACATCAGTCTTTGTCTTCGACTTGACGTGATGTGACAGTTTCGCAATAACACAGTAAATCCCACATTTTGGTCGATTTCCTTGCCTCCCTCGTTTACAATGGTTCAATGAAGATTTCTTTATTTTACCACAGACAATAGTCCCTTTCTGTTCCTGCCCCTGCATCTCCCTCCCACACACACACACACACACACACATCCACGCACGCACACGCTCACCCACCAGCTGACGCACGCACCCTAACTGTCGCACACATTTTGATGGTAATGAATGACATCACTTGTTAGAGTGGGGGACAGGGGGGGGTTCATTTGTATAGCAGAGGGGACCGTGGGAACTTGGAGGCCCTCGCTGTGGAGACATCAGAGCTCTCTACGCCCTCCCAGACGTGCTCCCAGACATTGATGGCCCCCTCCCCACACCATTTCTTGGCGGTCACCCAGTGACACGGACGCACTGCATGGCACATCTTACCGTGTACATTCCGCCTCTGGGTTAAATGGCGGGACAGCTGCCAGTGCTTTTAGCCAGGTCCTGTAACTACAAACCTGTCTGAAGCAGAGAGTGAGTTTCGCCCAAATTATACAGAAAAACAAGCAAAAAGTGAGTGAATCATAAAGCACTACCCATAGCTGCCGGCAGTTCTGCATCAGTATTTCAGAAAATATTCTGTAGGAACTAAAATTATGGGTAAATATTACGTGAAATACCCAAACAGGCCCAAAGCGCGAAACCCTCACCCTCGCCCGGGATGCAGCCAACTGAGTGGCGGCAGAGGTCGGGCATCTCATTGGCTGAGCCCCTGGAGTCAAATATTATACCCAGCATGCAACAGCAGGCCGAATATAATCACCCCCTTACAGCTGGTTAATTGCATTTCCCACTCCAGCACTGTGTCATTAGCCATAATTGCAGGCTTTTATAGGCTTTGTCACTCACCTGAGCCAAAATGTACCCTGTGAGGGGTAGTGAGGGGGCGGAGTCGTGAACGAGGCGGGGGGAGCATGGAAGGGGGGTAACTTACAACCACGACAATAGAACCGCTCGCGGCTAATGACGGGGACGTTCCTGTCACTCGATATCCAAAAAAATAGCTTTTACAACCTGGAGAAATGGCAACCGGAGCACAGCCAGCCGCAGCGGCGAGCAGACCCCCCCGTCCGTCACCGTGCTGTCCCACGGGCTCATTTCTCTCCCGTCATCCGGCGAGAGACGTAAATGCAATAAGCAGGACTGCACACAGATCAGCCTGGCGTAGATGAAAGGTCAATTAGATCACCGTTGCAATGCTGACAAATATATGAATATATATATATAAACAAGGAATGCTTGCTTTCTGAGCTGGCCTCTTACTTACACGCCATGTCGGATGGCTTCTGCTTCAGCCAGCAGTGACTGGTGCCTGCAGGGGGGGGGCAGGTGGCCTCTCTGATAACCCCTAACTGAGGCCGAGCCTGAGCAGAGGGGCAGACGAAGGTGTCTGAAGATCTGACCCAGCTGACTTCCAGCCGGGAGTCTTGCTTCCAGCTCTTATCTAATAATGTTGACCCCCGCTGCCCCCAAACAGAGCTGTGAGTTGTTTTTTTCACTTTCTTCCACGCAGAATAAAGGATTCACACCTCTTTATTCACTCAGAACGAAGGCTGCCGATTACACCAGCTGTTGGTGAAATAATCTAGAAAGGCATACGGCCAGGTTTGTAATCTGTGATTGGACGCTTCTCCTGCGAATCAAGCTTGGAACACTGGCCGATCTTATTCACATATCGCAGCCCCACCTCAATGCCACGTAGACATTTTTAACCTTGGTGAAAACCAATGAGGACATGGCCAACATTCCCAACCCGAAATCCCATTTCAGGACTCATTCAGTCACGATGAGCAGTTTTCCCAGAAATGGTCAATTTCACACCAATCCCAAAGCATAGTTTCAGTGTGAGGAGGTGCACAAAATCAACAGTCACAGTCATGTCACATTTTGAGCATTACTCTGACTATCCACTAGGAGGGGCTGCCATCAATGTCTTTACTGTATTCTGAGACATGCGGACACGCTCTTAGCTTAATCTGATTAAACGTTCAAGCCCGGTGGAAATTAAAACAGTAGGCAGCAGCCGAATGAGCTTAATGAAGACCTTTGACCCCAGACTCGGGGAAGACGCAACACCCAGGCCTTTTGAGCCACCAGACAGCAAACAACGAAGACGACGAGACTCACAGCACCTTGTAGACTGCCAGACCTTTGGCCCGGGGCTGCGGTGCGTGCCGCCTCCAGACAGGCCCGGGTTGATTTGCATTCGTTCTCTTGCCCTAAGGGACATTCAGCCCCCAACCCCCCCTTCCACTTTTCCAGTGGAAAGTCAGATGTACCCCATCCCACCTAGGCTCCCACCCCAAACACTTTGCATATATCTGCATGCGGGCTTATGAATATGCATGAGTGAGCACACTGACCGCCACAGACCTCATTGTACTCCCAGTCTACCGCAAACAATCGCGGCACAAAGAAGCCCCCCCCCCTCCGGTCCTGCCCCCCGGCATGCCAGCGTGGGGCGGTCTGGCTGACTGAGGACGTGCATTATACCGGGCCTTGATTTAGAAGCCTGGGAATGTGGCTCCGTCTCCGCAGTGGTGTGTGGGATCGCGGGGCTTCTCCGCACGGCCGTGTGGGAACCTGACGGTGAGTTATGGCCGGCCTTCTGTCACGCCGCCATTTGTGCTGGTTAAACATCGTCTGTCTTCCTGGACACAAAGCTTTATCACAAACCTGGCTCAGTGTCCACCTTTGAGCTCAAAAAAGAAGACTGAATGAATGAATGAAGAAATAAATAATATGCATTATATGTGTATAAAAAAATATATGCAATCAATGTGTTGATTTATGTGCATCTCTGCACATCTTCATTATATTTTAAAATATATTGTCATCAGATGCTGCCCACCCCCCAGCACTGTGATATTGTTCATAATTAAGAGCACAATCAGTTTTCCTTCACGAGAAAATGCGGGGGAACGGAAGAAATAAATGAAACTCTATTCAGGATCGTGCGAGGCGTGAAAAAAAGGGAGTGGACGTTTCTCGCAGGCCTCCAGGGGCTTCTCTCGGGGAATGTGAAATCAGGGCCATTTGAAAGGACAAAGAGCCCTAATGGATGGCCGTGAGCATCTCTCCCAGTCACCGCGGCCTGAGTCGGGGTCCCTCCCCCCAGCCGTGCCAAAATCGGGTCGAGGAGAAGTCAGCACGACCCCCGCGGGTCGGCTCGCTCAAAGGGAGCCGTCTGCGTGCCGCCCAGCATGCCGCCCCTGGGTGGCGTGCAAGCCGCCGTGGAACGTACGCTGACGTGTCAATCACTCGGCCCGACTAAAAAGAGACGTCTCGTCTAGGACAACAAAGCCATCAGACCTGGCCTCCACATGCAATCGTGGGCTTTCTGCCAAGCCTAGCAACCATCGCCTAGTGACAGAAAAGCCCCATCCCTAGCAACAGCAGTGTGGCAATGGGAAGGCCTCGTACCTTGGCAACAAGACTAACCGTTTGCAAAAGGACCTTGTTTGAGGCCTACTAAGGAGGCTTTTTTCCTTCCTTGTCTGGGGTTCATCTGACGGCCCTAATAGGAGGTCTGTCTCCTTTTCAAACACTTATCAAATGGACTAAAGAAAGAGCCAGATACTTGGCGGATAAGATCATGACTAATCTGTTGTTCTTCACAGCTGAGGTCCGACAGTGGGTCGAAAACAACTTCGGCTCGTTTGGGGCTGCTGCCAGCGCCTGCGTGTGACGGCTGCGCCTCCCCCCCCCCCGGCTCACGACGGGGGGGGGGACCCTTCATTCAGTCACGAAGAAAGGGGGACGCCGGGGCAGCAGACACCTCAGTTAAAAAACATCAGTTCTCAGGTAGAAACATTTCTGTCATTCTCAGTCTCTTTTACCGGGTTTATAGACAGTTGTGTTCCTAGAGCAATGTGAGTTTTTACATTTTGTGCTTAAGAAAAGTTTGGAAACTGTCTGGTACTAAATCGATTGGCACATACAGACGCTCCCTGGGTTATGATGGTCCATGTTTGATTTTATGATGGGAATGATTATTCAATAAATTATATGAGATAATCAACACTTCATTATATAAGAGACTTTATGTTAATGATTTTGTGCAACTGTTGGGTAATGTAAGTATGTTTATAGGAGGCTAAGCTTGGCTATGATGTTTGTTAGGTTAGCTGTACTGTATTAAAATGCATTTTCACCTTACGATATTTTCGCCTTACAATATTTTTGCCTTACAGTTATCGGAACGTAACCCCATCATAATAAGTCAAGATATTAGATACAAACTAAGAGTAAAAGAACATTGCACCATAAAGTCTATCTTTTCACTTTCAGACTCCATCCATCCATCTGTTTGTCCATCCGCCCATCCATCCATCCATTCATAACCCTATCCAATACAACATTGAGGTGGACCTGGAAGCTTTCCCAGCATGTCCCAGGGCACAAGGCAGGGGACGCCCTGGATTGGCTGCCAGTCCTTCACAGGGACCATACTCACACACCAAGATGTACACGATGAGCAATTATAGAGACATTGTTTCATCTAATTTCAAGTGCTTGGACAGTGACAGGAACCTGGATCACCTGGAAGAAATGGAGACAAACAAAGGAGAACCGGCAAATGCCCCACACAGAGCTGGGGTGGAAATGATTGTACAACCTAGGAGGGGCGAGGCCACAGTTTTTGGCAACCTCAGCAAAACTCATGAATATTAATTAGCTGTAATAAGCAACAGAAATGTCCAGCTTCATATCTACAGGAAAGGCTGCGAGCTCGACTAATGGGTAGTGTAGGCTTCTGGACAATAATTTGTGGTTTTAATGAAATTTTGTGTAAGTTTTCTCTAGGAGGCAGGGGGTAATAAAAAGGTGAACAACAGATTAGCAGAGTAGCAGCAGGGGAGCCGCGCTAAGAGACGGTGTCGGCCGATAACCGCCACGGGCCACGATTGCGCCGAAACCTCAGCCGCGTTAAAGACCGACCAGATGGCAGAAGAAAGGCTCCTGAAAGAGGACACTTTACTTTTGTGATTGCCATCATTGTTTCAAGCTGTTTGTAGGCCATTTGTCGTTATGATACGTCTGTTCTGTCCCTCTGCTGCGAGAAGTAAGGTCTTTTTTCACTTGCCGGTGAAAGAGAGTGGTTCAAACAGCAGTTCCTGCGAACATAAAGATTGATTAAAGAAACCTGCCAATCAGTTTATTCCAATCAATTAATTCCCATTAAGGTCCAGCCCCAGCTTCCACGAGCCCCCCGATAATCAGAGGTTCCACCTCATCATTAGCTGTAATTCTAGTCTTTCGAGCTCCTTTTCCACAAGATTAGCGATCAGACCTTCGTTTAAAGGCCCTGTGTTGTGAGGTGGGGGGGGGGGACTCAGGGGTTTAGCGCTGTTCTCATAAGTGGGTGGACATCTGTGAGCCCCGAGCGTTTCGGGGAACGGCCTCGTTCAGCTCACAGCGTGCTGCGCGAGCTGTCCACTCCGTGCCGCTCTTTGTCTAATGGGGAATATGGCGCGGGAGATGAATCGCTGTGATCGCCAACCCAGCGCCATGGCAGGTTCCAGCCACTCACGGCGGTGTCTCGAGACACGTCCGGAAGAATTGGTGATGTCCCAGGTTTTATTCGGCGTGGCTATTTTCCTTATGTGACATGTCATCTGCACATAGCAATAGGGTTCTGGGACAGCCAATCCACTGTCCCACTATTTGTCCAGGGTATTTACAGAGACACACACATGTACCCCACCTGTTTAAGCCATCTGCTATGGTAAAAGAGTTAATAATGCTGTGTTAACAATAATGTGTAATAAAATAATAATAATGTGTGTGTGTTCTGCAGGTTTTGACCAGTGTAATGGTTAGTGTGCCCTGCGATGGGTTGGCACCCCATCTTGGGTTGTACCCTTCCTTGCACCCATAGCATTCGACCCTGAATGGGATAAGTGGTTACACATCCATCCATCCATCCATCCAAATCCATACAAATCCACCTTAAATTTATAATGTTATACCATTTCATTTTTTAGTCACTGGTCTTCAATAAAAAATCAACAGAAATGTGAAACGGAGTATTAAAGCAAGTCAACGGGAAAAACTTAGTTGGACTTGTCTGAGCAACAGTCATATTTTAATACTGACAAGGAATCCATCATGTTATAAGAACAGTGTGTCTGACTCTCTACCCTTCAGCCATCTCCATAAAACACCGTGAGAAGGTTCCACATTGTTACTTTCCACACGTCTTTTACCATCTTACTTGTCAACCCTGTCAATCAAATTAAGTGATTGACTGGAAAGGCAAGTAATCACCCCTCCAATTAGTAGGCAGAGTGAGCTAGCTTGTTCTCCGCTTTCACTGATGGTCTGGATGCAGGTGGATCCTCTTAATTGGATGAACCTCCTGCTTCCCTTTCTCGTATTTCCACCTCTGTGTCTTTCACACCATCCTCAGTGTTGTTGAGCTCTCCAAAGCAAAGTATCGGCCTCATGAATGCATCGCCTCACTAGAGCTGACCCTTGGAGGGGCCCCCTCATTGTTTTGAGGGTCATGCCCCCTAGGACCAAACCCTTTGACCCTGTCCAAAGGATTCATCTCAGATGAAAAAGAGCTTGATTGAGTTTTAATGAGGACCAAAGTCCATCCTTCAAGTGGTGAATGAATAAACATGAAGGAAGACTATCCATGATGAGCAGTTTAAGACAAACCAACAGACATGTGACACAGACCGATGGGGAGGTCTTCTGATCTGACAAGGAGACCTCAGGGAGGATATTTGCATGACAAGTCCATGTCAGTCTGGGGAAGATGGGAGGTCTCTTGTTCTTGAGCGTAAGTGAAGCTGTTCCCTTTACCGGGAGCATCTTGGTTAATTGGGACACTTTTGTGATCACCTACTGTCTCCACAGCGCAGCCAACATACGACAAAGCAACATCAGAAAGACTTTCAGTGGAAAAACATGACGGCGTGGATTTTAGTACTACAGACAAAATATATCCTTTGTTAATCTATTACATTTAGTGTGGAAATGTGGAAAAGTCATGACATTCTGATATGTCATTCTGAGGTCCCAAATTGTGCTAAATGAATGAGGAAAATGAAGGATCACCTACGTGGCCATCTCCCCAAACTTGATGGGCATTCCTAAGTCTGTGATTTGATCTTAAACTTGGCCAATGAGCATGACACTCAAAAACAGTGAAGGATGAACTACCCCCCCCCCCCCCAACACAGGTACCACACTCATTAGCTCTGATCACTAGTGTCCCTTGCCTTTGCTTCACCGCCAAGGCTCCAGCTTACAGAGCTGGCTTTCTGGACAAATCTCTTCTCAAAAGTGATATAATTAACCAGGCCTGGGGGGCGGGGTTGGGAATTCAAAAAATGCCCCACCTTTCCCTCTAGCAACCCCCCTCCCCACCCCATTATACAACAACAGGCCAATTTGTTCATGAGGCCCCTATGCCCACACCCCCAGCGGAGTTATTTAGCTCCACTCCTGCACTTCAATGGCAGGTACTGATTAGAGAGACTCCAGACTCCAATCCCCGCACTATCGAGCCCCCCCCCCCCAATACCAGCTATCTTTAATCTGATTACAGGCTTTCTACAGCTTTTCAGACGGGGCTGTCCCTGTGGAACAATGTCAGGCCAAGTGGTCTCACACACAATCCCCAGGCTATGTGATCCGAGTGAGCACTCCTTTCCCCTCTCTCCGACTGCTGGTCCTTTTCAGGACCCAACTATAGAGGCGTCTGCCCACCTGCCCGCAGAGCCCCCCCGCGCTCCTCACACTGGGGATTAATAAGGACCCTCTCTGTTACAATCGGGGCTCGCCTCCTTCTCCCGCGGGGGGGGGGGGGGGGGGGGGGGGGGGGGGGGGGGGGGGGGGGGGGGGGGGGGGGGGGGGGGGGGCGGGGGGGG
>JAODKC010000009.1:5473799-5485263 GCA_026777985.1 Mormyrops attenuatus
CTGCCTTGTTTGATTAGCCAGAAGAAGAGATTTGACCCCGGAGCTCCCCTTCTCTCCCTCGCCTTCCCAGTTTGAAGTCCCACTCCCTCCTCCCATCTTCTCATGGGAAAGCCATATTAAAAAAAAACCTGCAAAAATGGCCGCTCCGCCCCCACCCCTGCCGGCCACCTAATTTGTACCATGTAATCCCCTAAACGCGAGATGTTCGCCATACTATTCTGCCGGTTGTGGTCCTCCTTGTTTGACTTTCCCCTCTCCTGAGGTTTAGAGATTTGAAATTCTTCTGAATGCCATGCCGGGACGCCAAGGCTAAGCTAATGGATTTGGAGAGGGTATTCCCGACTCCCTCTCAAGAAATCCCCATAATGAGGGCCATAAATCTTGGAGCACATTAAAAACGTGTTTTCCCAGAAGCATGAATGCTTCACTTTTCCCACAAAAACCGTGAAGTAATATAAGGCGAAGGCATTAACGGGAACATAACAGACCCAGAGCTTTTCTGAGTGCATGAACTGCAGAGTAGGTTACCGTCCACCCCTTTAGGATGTACAGAACACGACCCCCGTGACCTGGAATTAAGTGTGAACAACAACTGGACTTTTAAACACATGTTTAAAGTTCACAAAGTGTCACAGCACCTGATCAGGAAATTGGAAGCCATTGTCCCCAACATGTGCTACCCCCATTAGGATCCATTTCCATAAGAATGGAAGGACAAAGGATGGTGTGGGGGGGGGGGTCTATAAGCCACCCCGCAGTTGGCTGACCAGGTCACAGTGCTATTCGGCCCAGGAGCCAAACATTCTGCCCCCTACTGTTCCTTCATCACACAGACTCATCCATGTCACATGATTTTGTAATATGAAATGACAACACCTGTCCATATAGTACAGATAAGCTTGACATCTTCCAATCAGCCTCTGCAGAATGATCACATCTCTGTCAGGCCCTTGGGTAAGGCCCCCCCCCCCAGAAGGCTGCGGGGCCCTGGGTAAATGGCCTGACCCTGTCTGTGTGTCTGTGTCTGTCTGTGTGTGTCTCAAAGGAGAGCAAGATGGGATATGGAAAATACATATCCAATTCCAATGTACCTGTACCTGTACTTGTACCTGTACCTGTACTTGTACCTGTACTCGTGCTTGCGCAAATGGCAAATGGCAAATAAAGCACCGTTTCATTTCATTAGACGCAGAACCGGACGAGGCTGCCCTTCAAAGCGTCATGGACTGTTCTGCTGGAGGACAGACCCAAAGTCATTCATTTTCTAGTGCTGGCACTGTCAGAGGATTGCAAAGCCTGTCAAGCACTTGCCCAACAGTTATCCATACATCTTCTGGCTGCTCACCCTGGTCAGAGGTGACAGGGTTGCCTTTTTCTTGATTTATGGGTGCTAAAACTTTAAATTCTTTGGACCAACTTTATTGGAAAGAATGTAATACGTGTGATTCAGATAACAGTGGCTCCGACAAATGGCAAGAACACATGTCGAAGGAACAGGTATGGCAGACTAAGGACAGAAGGCCAGTGAAACACTGCACAAGAAATGGCTTCTATGTAGTTTCTGAAATCCTGAGAGTTCCAGATAAACTGGAACCACAGTTACAGACAGCCTACCAGAGCAGGGTGCATGGTTGATCTACCCCCATGACCTTTTACTGCGTCCAGAGCTGACTCTAAACAAACAGATTCAGTGCACGAGGCATTAAGCACCATAGACCGCTACAAACACACACACAGCCTTACGCCCATGACAAAGCCAGGCAGAACCACAACGTCCTAAATGAGATCCGTTTACCTCTAGATAGCAAGAATGTTCACACAACATTAGTATGAACGTTGCTGGAACAAGATCAGAGACAATGGAAATTTCAACCAACTTTATTTTAAGATTATTTCACAGAAAATAATTGTCCATCCAAATAATGTACATTTGATATTTAAGTGTACAATCATACACAGTAGTTTCCCATTTATTCTGAAGCTTGACTTAACGAAGTCATGACCTCCTCACCCAATGTGCAACTTCACTTTAAAATATTGAATTATAAAACAGCACATGTAAATAGAGGTGTGTCATGTATCCCTCTAATTGTGGAATAATTCAAATGATTCAGTCAAATGATCAGAAGAAAAACCAGGTTGTACTTGATTTTATCACAACTTCATAAAAAAAGACATTAAGGTAGCTTCGCCAGTCGATCACCACACGATGTGAGTGACATTCTTGACTTTCCAAGTTAGTATATAAAAGTGAGACACCCCCCTCCCCTCAATTAAGGCTGCAAGCAGTACAATTTACGCACACTGTCCTCCAACGCAGTCAGTGACACTCACACCCAACTTGGCCAAGGCACTTTCCATTTAGGTCATTAGATAAAGGGGTGGGGGGATGCAAACCCAAGGCAGGTAAAAGTCCATGACAATCATCAAGGTTAATATCACGAAGCATTCTGGTTATGAGCAGGATCTTGGGGTCACGGTGAAGTTGGTTTCACACCTGTTCATGGAGAGACCATTTACAAATCAAAGTAGAAAATAAATTCATTTTCCCCAACACTCTATTAACATACTTTACACTGGAAAAAAAACACTAGGATAGAGATCGATTAGCAATGTACTCAGACATTCTTAAGGGGAAGTCTAACCCTACAGCCTTTCCCTTAAAAACTCCACAAAAAAAGCATGTATACTGGTTCATTGTCGCCATCTTGAGCTCTCACGTGGTACTGCATCACTGAGTAAAATATCATGGCAGTTTACTGCCCTGGGGTGGAAAGCGACATTCAACACGCATAAGACAGGGGCGGTGATATTAAAAGGCACATACTCACGCAACCCACTGTGTGCTTGTTAAATACAATTCCACTCACACTCCTTGATTGTTGTTTCTCATGTGGCTGTTGAATTCGAGGACCGAGGGATGATTGTCATCCTCCTCAGGTATCTGTTTATAACAGAGCACCATTACGCAGTTGTGTGTAGCCAGGTGTCCAACAAGCTGAATATGCTAATTGGAGCTAATTTGTTAGCATGCAACTCTTTACTAATTCCCCTTATTTGACACACTGTTGAAGCCTCCTTTTTTTTGCATTCTTCAGCATTTTGGATGTGTGTTTATAACATTGTTAGTTTAAGGTTCCATTTTTGCTGTCATCTGCCAGAATTCATCATTGTAAGTTTAGATAGAGCAAAACACATTACATAGAAATACCTATTGGTGTCCACTGTTAACAATTTTATTTTTTTTTTAAGACAAAACCTTACCTCCCAGTAGACCTCATCATCAAAGCAGTTATCATCAGTAGGATCCCCCCAGATGGGTAATTTTAGGATTAACCCTATAAAGGAGAAGAGCCAGTTATCCCTTTTTCAGAAAGATCAAACTTAGGAGAGCGTTGGAAATTTCAGGTACAGAAAGTAAAAATCCAGACCAATATGTTGTTTCAACCAATCAGTTGAGCGTAAAGAGTCACAGACACAGAGTACTCAACTGGTTGGTTGAAACAAAACCTTGGTCTGGATTTTTACTTTCTGGTCCTGAAATTTCCACCACTGCTCAGGAATGTCTCATGTCACTTTTGAAGATGGATACAAACCAGAACAAGAGGAAAAAAAGATTGGGAGGAGCAGACTTACCGACAATTATTCCTCCACCAATGCCAAAGATGAGGGCTACACAGAGCCCAGCAGCCTGGTAACTGCCCTGCAAAGAGGGAGACATGTCCGAAGGACGACCTGGAGAGTCAAAGACTTGTTTTAACCTGAAAATAAAGAGTGCAGGTCTTTAGACATACAGACAGGAAGGTCACAGAGCATTTCAGAGGAACCTGATCAGAAAAACGCATAAATCAGTGTCACTCAAGTGACAGATAAAGTTTATAGCAGCAAGAAAACATTCAACCTTTTTTGTAAATAAGTAAAACAAAAGTATCAGCTGAAAAGGAAGACAGGGATGGTAACAGAAAGACAACAATTTGAGGGTTGGCATCTTTCAGGATTGCATGGCAGGTAAAGCTCAAAGCGTCTGGAGCGCACCCCTCTTTTCCATAGACCCCCTCTGTGGCGCTAGCGGCGGTAACGGCCCCGACGATTCCTCCAATGAGTCCTGGCATCGCATGCAGGTTGTGAATCCCACAGGTGTCTTGAATCTTCAGCTTGCTCTCCAGGAAAGGCTGTGAGGAATCAGTTGGGAGGGGCACACCACAAGACCATGAGGAACCAATAGTTAAGCATGAAATGAAATGTCACAACAGCTGCGCAGCTGAGGGCCTCAGGTTCAGCTGACTCAGAAATCACCAGGAACTGCCCCCCCCACCCACCCCCCAAGCTGGGTGGTATGAAACTCACTGAAATATAGACGTATCCCAAGGTGGAGATGATGCCACAGAGGAAGCCCACTATCAAAGATCCATAGGGCATCAGCATAAACTCAGCTGCCGTCCCTACGGCAACGCCTCCAGCCAATGTGGAGTTCTGAATGTGCACCTGAAGGTAACACATCACTGATTAGGCACCTGGAAGTCAGAGGTCTCGCATAACCCAGCACTACCATCCTAGAGCCAAACTACCAGCATCCAATCTCAATGCCATTCCCAAGGCACACAACAGCAGAAGGCACAAACCAGTCAGCTTCAGATTATGAGTGATCTTACACCCAATTACTATACCATGTCTAGCTTGCCCTTCTCCTTGGTCAGGCTGGATATGGCAACAGTGGTGAGGACTGTAGCACCCAGAGAGAGGTAGGTGTTGATAGCCGCCCTGTGTTGCCCATCCCCGTGGTAGCTGATGGCGGAGTTGAAACTGGGCCAGAACATCCAGAGGAAGAGCGTACCTGTAATGATCCAGAGAACCCATTCGCTCACATATGATCTGCATGGTCGTCTCACTGCACTATATAAACATGTAGAGCAGCTAAAATTGTTCAAAAGTTGCTCGTCTGAACTCACCGATCATGGCAAAGACATCAGAGTGGTAGACAGACCCCTGAAGGCGCTTGCTTTGGTAGAGCTCAGGTCGGTAAAGAACCCATGATATAGACAGACCATAATAAGCACCAAATGTGTGGATAACCATGGAGCCTCCAGCATCCTTAGCCTGGAAAGAAACAGGCAGTATAAATAAATCAGCTTACAAGAAGAGAACAGAACCACAGCCGTAAGAGAAAGGAGTGCATTTCAGGTTCTTGCTTCTCCATTGGTAATTTCAGTTGTCATTAGGTTAAAACTGTCAGCAACTGATGACTCATAGTGATCCCACCCAGTGCAGGGTTCAAAACCTCACTTTTCCCGTAGTAAGAGTGTATCTAAGCCCATTCTCTAGGTGAAGGCAGCCAAACTCACATGGAGGACCTTGAGGATGATAAATTCCTCCACGGCGTACAGGGTAACTCCAAAGAGAGTCATGACCAGCAGTTGGACAGGACTGACCTTGCCCAGCACGGCCCCATAAGCAATGAGGCAGCCAGCTACACAGAAGTCAGCATTGATGAGGCTGGCAGACAGAAGGGGTCCATTAGATGAACACAG
This sequence comes from Mormyrops attenuatus, assembly GCA_026777985.1. Taxonomy (NCBI): domain Eukaryota; kingdom Metazoa; phylum Chordata; class Actinopteri; order Osteoglossiformes; family Mormyridae; genus Mormyrops; species Mormyrops attenuatus. Next base: position 5,479,328 of record JAODKC010000009.1, read on the forward strand.
AATTGGCACTGGGGGGAGGATTATCCAGGTATACTGCTAACGTTTATGCCATTTAATCCACACATCACAGGAAACAGAGAAATTAATTATATATACTGGCTACGCAAGGCGGTTAATGCATTGTGCTTCACCAATTAACCAACTATGAATTAAACATGCACAGAAAAATCCCCAGAAGCTTAAGTGCACAACTGACTTTTCCACCCCGATCTTGATCTTCCAGTCTGCATAGTCGAAGAAGCCGAACCAGCCCTGCATCAGCAGTGCCCACTGGATGCCAAAGGCCGCTATGAGGAAGTTGAAGCCGACAGCTCCGAAGCTGTAGCGTTTTAGAAACGTCATGAGGAATCCAAAGCCCACAAATATCATGACGTGGACATCTTGGAAACCTGTACGAAAGAGAGAGAGACAGAGGGAGAGAGTGAGAGACGGACAGACAGAGGATGAGAGAGAGACAGAGGAAGAGAGAGAGACAGAAAAAATGAGAGAGAGGTAGAGAGAAAGGTAGAGAACGAGAGAGCGAGAGACAGAGAAAGAGGGAGAGGGAGGACGTGGAGTTAAAGAGAGAGAGGAAAATGGACCAGACAGTTACTATCACAAAAATTATAATTCTGAGATATGTTACAACATTTGCAGCTTCAGTCTTCAAGGTTGGACAGACAAAAATGCCTGCAAAGTGATTATGTCATCAAAAATGACCAGAAGTAGCAGAAGTACCACAAAAATCCATTTCTCAGGGTACAACAGTAGGGGTCCCCAACTGCTGGGCCATGGACCGGTACTGGTCTGTGGGCAAGAGTCCTCCAGGCCACAGAATTCTGGGTTTTTTTGGGAATGGTTGGTTAATATACAAAAATACATTTTGTATTTAGCATTTTCTTACAGCTCCACGCGCTTGTACGTTCTGTTCTGGTCCACGAACATGAAAAGGCAAGGAGCTCCATCTCCACAGGACGTCATCTTCACATGAGGAGCTTTAAGCTCAACCACCTGCATGTGGTCTGATCAGTAGCAAGTCACAGGCGTGTCTCTTACTTTCACTCAATTCCTTTCAGTATCATGTTACACAATTAGCTAAAACAAAGTGTTTAACTTTGAATTAATTGCAACATGCTGAATAAGTTTGCAACACAATGGGGAAAAAAACAAATTAAGTGTTTCAGGGTAACATTTCCTTAAATCTTTAAATGGCTCAAGACAGTGCTGTACCTACATAAATTACAAAAGTCTTCACTGCAAGGAACAGGAAGTGTCTGGGCGGTCATGAAGCTGGATTTATAACTATTGATGCATATGAAATCAACAGGAGAGGTCTCCAATATAATCCAGGCACCATGCTTCATGAACAGTAATTACTATCCAAATTCAGTCAGATAACATAAAAAGCAGCTACAGTAATTATTTTTTTCTGGGCTGAAAATGTTCTGTGTTATGATTCACAAATTTCTTCTTGGGACCAAAGGAATATCTACCAGAATACCTTAGTACTGATCTATATGCAGGTTGAGTATCACTTGAGTATTAAACTTGAACAACATCTAAAAGCCACAGTATCAGAAGCTTTTTGCATCACTTGCTATCCTGAAAGACCTACAGCCTCCAGTAATTAACTGGTTTATTCACTGATGTAATGGTAATTAAATCACACTACAAGTAAATGTAATATCTCCACTGTGTTGAGAGATTCAGGTTTTAGTGGGACGACAGTGGAAGGTGTTAAAGACCTATAGGTAAAATACATCTAGAGTAAATCAGTACAGACGCTCCTCTACCAACGAACGAGATACGTTCGCAACTTGAAATGTTCGTAAGTTGTTATTCACCATCACTTTAAGGGCATAAGCAAGTAAAAAGAACTAGGATGCCGGGAGTACGCACGCTACGCTGCTGCGCGGCGGGAGTAGCGGACAGATGTCGTACTAGGCGGAACTGGAGCGCAGGAAAAAATAATTGATGTTGCGGACAGGAAACGGGAGCCCAGTGAACACAATTTGGACTTAAAGATCCTCTTCGTTCGTATGTTTGAAAGTTCGTAAGTTGAACGTTCGTAAGTAGAGGAGCGTCTGTATAGCTCTCTCACGATATTACTAATCAGAAAAAGTGTCACAAACAAGCTTTGAAATTGATTTGCAAGCATGTTAATGCTCAAAGAGATAAGGTTTTATCCTTTAAGATCTCAGGTAATGTATGTATGGACAAACCCAGCCCTGTCAAACGGACATCCCGTTACATGCGCTTTTGTTTTGCCCGCATAGAACAGAAGGTTCGCAAAACTCCTCCATAGAGGTGACACCTTGAAACAAAAGAATCTGGTCATAACGTTACTATCATAATTAATAAAAATAACGGGTTATGGGAATCACAAGCAGGAATTCGTTGCACGTATTACCTTGCTCACATGTTCACTGCAGTTCACTGTTTAAACAATCAATTCAGACTCAAAGCCTAAAAGATATTAAAATACATTATAGACGGGCGTGTCATGTAGGGTTGCACCTCAGTTCGGCAAAATCCTGGACACGCAGTAATCGACAAAAAAAATATAGCACCAAAAGTTTGTTAAAGTCTGTTTGATAGGAAAATCGACAGAGAAATTCCGTATCTAGCAAAGAAATTCGTTTTTGCAGGACGGACGACCAAAATCCGGGACGGTCCCGGAATATCCTGGATGGGTGGCAACCCTACTATCATGTGAGATGCGTTCTGTTATATTTACATTTGTTAAAAATTCCATAACCGCCAGTTTCAAAGTGTACTGTAACAGTATTGGGGGTTGAAGGAACCGGGGTAGTGATTAGGTAAACCCTGCAAAATTGCATAAATATAATGGTTCAATGGTCTAGGCGTGACGCAGGACGCAGTCTTCCAAACAACGAATTTAAGCCAGCGGGTCTAAACGAATAGCCGGCGAATAACCGGTATGAAAGTTAATAAGCTAATCAGATCCCAGTTAATATACTCGACTCCGAGTCACTTAACGTGTTTATCAGCCGCCATCCGTTGTAACGCCACCTTAAAACCCTAAGCAAAGCAGACGTCCATTTGCCCGACATTTGTTAGATAAAGGCGATAGGGAACGTGCAAATTAAAATTAGCACATGCAGCACTTCCAGTTCATTGAGTGGGAAACGCTTTCCCATCAGTTTTCCATTCAAGTCAGTTGCTGCGTATCCAGAATGCTTGAGCGCACTTGCTGTGTAAGGTGATATCGGCAGCCAAGCTAGAACAAGGCACTTCTTCTGTTGTATCGGTACATCCCCTCGCTTGGAATTGATGACACCACCAAAATGTGCCGAAAACTATCGGTTTGACCATTTCCGTGTATGTTATAGAGGGTTATTCAACAGGAGACGAACTATGCTGATACAAACAGCGTGATTTCATTCAAGTGCATAATGTGAATATTACTTAACACAAAAAATTCAAAAAATTCAAAACCGCCCTTGGTTATTTTCAGCCAGCCTCTTGAGTCATGCAATTTAACTACCCTATAAAATATACCTGCTTTACATATGCAAAGATAGAATGACACTTATATGCAATTGCGGTTTAGAACCAATTTCATGGTGTGATGTAGCGAAGATTATATTCAACATGATATACATACTTGGGTATCGGAAGTAGAAGTCATTCTCTATGTTGCTGGAGATATTTTCCGATTTTTTGTCCGTATTCCAGTGAGTGTCGGCCTCCTTATTGTACCGTATGAAAAAACCGAAGAGGATGATCATGGCTATTTCCCAAATGAAACACACCGCCGGCAGTTTTAAGCGGATGTTGGTGTTTCTCGAGCACCTGAAACAGTTTCCCATTTCGTGTCCGTATCAGCCCCGTCGCCCTCGGTAACCTAATAATGTCCTGGAGAACTGTAAGTATGAGGCGCTGTACTTGGAGGAGTTTTATAGCACAGGTGGAGGTGTGTCTCTCGGCGAGCCAAGCTTTGCTGGCCCCGCACACACACCCCCTTACCTGATAGGATGCCCACGTACCGGTCTAGCAGTGCGTGTTCATTTATCTTTTAGACGTTAAATCAAACCCATTCATTCGTTCGATCATTTTGAAATATCTGATTGCCTCTTAACAGGGTTCTCTTAACATTTTAGGTAGGACACGTTTGTGTTTAATCATCTGCTTTCGCGACAGTTTATGTGATTTGTTTCCCTTCATTTCCTGGCGCCGGTGCTGATCGACAGAGCTGGTTCTCAGGTACTGCTGAAGTGGCGTGTGCGTGATAATCTAACTGTGAAGATCGGTTTCATTGACTTAGTTTTGTTAAGTGATCCGGTCTCTGGTAATTAATTGTTGAAATAAAGTACCCTTTAAGAAATTGCCGCAATACACTAAAATTTCTAAGCGGCTGACATTCTCAGTGACGTTATAATATAATAATCCATCTGTCGATCCGTCTATCATCCAAAAGCTTCTCCTTGTCAGGGTTGTGGGACGGTCTGGAGCGAATCCCAGACGACGTCAGAGGTGGTGAGGCCACAATAGTGGCTTAAATCATGTCCTCTTTTGCGCTATTATCCCACACATTTGTCCATCTGGAGTTTTCAGATGCAAAATTAGCTCCATCGCTGCCGTGTGTGAGGATGATAGTCAAGAACAACCAAGAATATCAGCCAAGTTTAACAATAAAATCAAAATTAAAATTAACGGTCTGTGCAGGGGTCAACACCCCGATGAATTCTCACAGATATTTTGATCAGACATGTTTAACATGGATTTACATCGTTTTTTTTTTTCTTCTCTCAGTCAAAAAAATTGACACAGATGAGTCTTGCCACGGACACGTTCGTCTGTGTACGGACAGGTTGACACTAAGTCTGTGTTAGTCAGTGTCGTAGTAGGCCTACTCCAGTAGGGCCTTGGTGTCAAGACACATATTCGGTCTTGTTTTGGAACTGACCTCATTTCACCTCAGTCTCAGACTTGACTGTCTATGGTAATATTACACATTCAGAACAAAGGTACAGGTACAGTACATGGTACAGTTTTGTTACCCAAAAATGATCCTCAATGGTCCTGTATTTTAAAAGGTACATTTACCTACAGCTAGGTTACAGTTGGCAGACCCTTGAGGGTACAGTCCCAGTGACAAGTAATTGCACCCTCAAAGGTACAAATTGATACTTTTTTCTGACAGTGTACAGTGAAACGCAAGACCGAATTTTCCACTACACTATTAAACTTCTTCATTTCTTCTGCTCCTTTTGAAATAACAATACATGCTACTAAAATAAAATACAATTAATAACATAAAATTCATCTATTATTCACCTCCATTGTATTGGCTGTCTATTGATGATATTTATTTTATGATCTATTTATTTGCATAGAGTAGCTCAGCGTGTGAAGGTGCATGACCAGAAGGTCACTGGTTTGAGCCCTGGCACAACAGTCACGTGTATGTGTGTCCCTTATCCCCCAGCTCCAGGGGTCCCCCATGATGGCTGACCCTGTGCTATGACCCCCCCCCCCCCCCAAGCTATGGAGTGAAGGATGGGGTCAGCAAAGACATGAATTCCTCTGTACCAGTAATTGTGCAAAGGCCAATAAAGGATTGTATTTATACAGAGTGTAATGCTACTGAGGAAATCCCTTTAGAACAAACAAGATGTGAGTTTCAGCTTTTATTTGATCTTGCTACATTAATCACAAAGTGATCTTCTGAAATGCAAGCACACTGTACTGTAACCCAAGTTTCAAACTGGTCAGTCCAATAGATTTATGGGGGGGTGGGGGGCATTTGCAAGCCATGCTGCCTCTTAAATGAGCCATTGTGACCCCAAACACCACCGACACCCCCTCCCCCCCATACCGCGACACCCGGCGCCGCGGCCAACCCCGACCCCGCCAAACCCCCCCCCGCGCCACACACGGGGGGGGGGGAGTGGCCAGATGTGAATGGGTCATGCTTACACATGAGAGCTTCT
>JAODKC010000009.1:5488654-5520404 GCA_026777985.1 Mormyrops attenuatus
AGCTGTCAAGATCAATTTACCGCTAAGAACGTTGTATAAAAGTTGTTAGGAAAGAGTGCACAGGAAAAGGAAAAGATGGTTAGTGGATTTTTCTTTTTTTCTGTCATGAGTCATTAGCACTACAAATTGATTGAAGCCCCCCCGCTAAATTTTCCTTGTGCCCTTCTTTGAAATGTTCAGCCAATCCAAAAGCTTTTATCATCTTATTTCTATTCTGATTGGCTAGATTTGTTGCGTGAACACTATACAAACAGAAAATTATATAGAGAGAAATTTACTACCAGGCATCTGTTTGGATATTTCATGAGAAACACTGATTTTTAAGTCACCAAAATGGAGTGTATGTGCATCCTTCTTGTATCACAGGTGGGATATGATTTTTTTGTGCAGTGAATACTGTTTTTTAAATTATAACTATAAAAGCAAGTGTACGTGATTAATCACGGTAAATAACCCAGTTTCTGAGTACTGTCTGTCCCAGTGCCTCACACAAATGGCCAAATAAAGACCTGAACACCAGTAACTGTGCAGCAATCTATACCTTATATTATTTTGACATTTGCAGTTTTATTTTAGCTGATAACAGACACTCTGGTTTAGGTTTCAGTTTTTTGACCGTGTGAGTAAGCCAGTTTGAAGCTGGTTCTTCATTTCATTTGAAAGGAAAGGAGAGGGGGAAAAACTATTTTTGTTCTTCTGTTTTTATTATAACGATTAATAAAGACATATTTATAATAAAGAAAAAAGCTGAAATATCTGAATAAAAGGAATGAAAATATCAAAGAGTATTTTTAGTATTTATTTTAGTCAGCAGTTTTGCTTGAAGTGTAAATGGTTTGTTTGGGTAGAATTATTTTATAAAAATTTATAATGTGGTTAAAGTTGTGCCTCCTGTTTTTTGGAGTACTATTTTCTGCACATGTGGGGGCAGACAGCGTGCATACGTTTGCATACACAGCCACAAAGCAACACTGTAGTAGGTTTATAGGTTATGTGTTTTCTCAACACCATGCTGTGGTGTCTCTGAAAACATTGCATTAATATTTGTTAGTATGACGTAGGCTAGTCTCTGCATGACCCCCAAGGCCAACCAGTGTGGGCTGGTCAATGAAGGAAGACCAGACAAACTGAGAGCCCTGTATCAGCAATGGACTAGAAACTGAATGAGCTCCCAGTGACACAAGTTCCGGAGTAGACTGGTTTCTGAAAAAAAGGGCACTTACACTTTCAGACCACAGATTGCCCTAAACCCTGAAAGTGCTGTTTTTAAAGCTAAACATGTTTGAGGTGCGGCTGGCAGGTTTGCAGTCAGAATGAAATGGAGTCGTAATACACACAGGACCAGCTGGGGGACCGGTCATGTTTTCCCAGGCCCTGGGGGGCAGGGGGCCCGAGGGCGACCCCCCTCCACCACAAAGGGACCCAAGGTGACATTTTGTCAGGGTGGCTCAGAATTCTTTGCTATGCCCCTGTGGACACACAAATAGAACCAAAAACAAACACTTACACTGTGACGTCTTTTGGGGGGTGGGAAAATTGATTTACAGCCAGTAATTGATTTTGGAAAATCTGGAAATGTAAGTAGCTCTAATCGGGTTTGCCCCTCAAACACACCCAACCCAAGGGTTTTCCTCCAGTATATTGGTGGGGACTTATGGCATCATTACTACTCATAGGGATATCAAAACAAATTAGCCTTGATAACGATGTGCTTTTAATTGATAAACACTAGGAGAATTACGGACCAATTGCCTCCAGAAGAGGAAGACAGGCCTGGAGAAATTGTTCACGTGGCTCTCCGGTCACCACAAGAGGGGGCCAGCACACAAACTTATCTCAATATCAGTACACTTGAACGACAGCATAGGTTAGTAAGAAATTACAATTTATCTGCATGTACTTAGATAAATATAATTTGCATTCGACATATAAGTTGAAGGAGGCATATGCTCAAAATAAATAATAATGTATTATTCATCACATAAAAATACGTGAACCTGAGTATTACAATAATCCATTCAAAACCTCTCGCTCATTTTCATTTTTAGTAGCTAAGAGTTTTCTAGATCCATGGCAATGGGTGGTGTACGTAATTAATATTTCTGCAATATCAACAACAAACGATCTTCAGCAAAAGCATCTTAAATACCATTGTAATTCCTGCATGCTCCCATCTGACTTCAAGAATTATTTTACAATTAAAAAAAACTAAAAGTTGTAAATAAGGGCAAATATATTGTAACTTTTTTATTGGCGACTTACAAAGGGCATAGATGTTACACTCGCCCTTAACGATGTGCCGATGAAAAGTGAAATATCAGTTCTTTCGATCTTAATGTCTCATTTTGATTTTAGTGTTAAAATGTTGATTCTTCTTAATCTGGTCATTTTAATGTTTATATTATTATAGAAAGCAGGACATGAACTAATAATAAAAATAATAGGCTACCAGACAGGGCAGCCTATAAGGGTGGAGAAAGGCAGTACCGCCTGTAGAAAATTTCAATAACGGTGGTCGTCAGGGGGCAGTTATATTTACGGAGGTAACTCATTGTCTCACACATTGCATATTGTCTCTTCAATGGTCCTGCTTAGAAAACCTATTATTAGTTATTATTATTTTGTGAGGTGCCAACAAAAGTCCCCACGTATTTACTTGGGGGTGAACTCCTTAGATCCGTCCCTGGAGAAAGGAAAAGATATTCGGGGCCCCAGACACTAGTGATTAGGGAAATGTAACGATCGACCGGCGATACCATCCTTAAACTAAATTACGTCTCTCAAACGCTATCGGCAGCTGCCAGCATTTGATGACGTCATTATTTGGAACGCACAAGCCATCCAGGGTAACCAGAGATATGCCTGATGAAAACGGGTTGTGTCAAAATAAAATCACCGAGCCCGCCGGTTTTAAGCTACATTAGCAAAACCCTACCATATGAGTTGATATATTACGTCACCTATAATGTTTAACTTTAAAATCCGTACAAGTAACAGATTAAGGTTAGCTAGTTAGCGAAACCTGTCTTAGATGCGACAGGTACTAAATGGTCTAAAAAGTGTAAAGCGGTATCAACAAGCTTTACCTATACTTCATGAGCTAGTTACTTAGTGAGTGAAGTGCTTAGTAAATACTGTGTAATGCAGCAAAGTTTACTAGCTGGTCTCCATGGCAACATGGATTCCGGAAAGGGAAGTAACGGAATTAAAAAAAAAAAAAACAAAAAAACAAGTTGGCTTGTCCGGAAGAGGCGGCTGGCAGTTTGGAGGGTTTTAATAAGACGTTTTAATGTAAAGTTGATGTAACGCATCAGACCTTTGTTATTTCGACAATGGGGACAACAGCCAGCCAGCTGCCGAAGGACTTGCTGTCTGAGTACCAGGTGAAGTAAACGTAGTCGGCTAACGTGTTTTGCTAACTAATAAAAACTTTGGGGGGCGGTCAGCTTTCTATAACGAAACTACTAAAATATGTTTCCCATGTTCATTTTTTAAACGTATTTGTTGTTTCAGGAGCTGACGTTTTTAACGAAACAAGAGATCTTGTTGTAAGTGAATTATTTCATTATGATCATCGATTAGTCATATAGAATGCATTAAAATGTCTTAAAACGTCGTTTTAATGTCGAATTGCTTTGCATTTGAAGCGCAGTGACATTACTGATGGACTTTGATGTTGAAAAGTTTATGTCTTTGTATCTAATTGGGGCATTTAAAGGTGGCCCTTGATATGATGTTTGTTAAACAAATAATAGAAGCTGCTTAAATGCCGTGAAAGATTCTGATATTTTATTTTTTGATATTTTGAGGGCTCATAAAAGATTCACTGAACTCCTGGCCAGAGATGACAGGAACTGTTCTAACCGCCGGGTGCCCATGAGCAGGATTCTTACATTACCAGAACTCAAGGTATTAACTTCTTTAGGGGGTGTTATCTAGAGTGACACTGGCATAAATTCAAGAAAACAACTCATTAATGAGAAGCTCCACCTCTTATTGTTCAACTCAAGGACACCCCCATCTCCTCTCCCCATCCAGTCTAACCCTTTCAAGGAAAGGATATGTCTCGTGTTCTCCACATCTGATAACAAAGATGGCAGCTTGACATTCGAGGACTTCCTGGACCTGTTGAGTGCCTTCAGCGATTCTGCTACTTCTGACATTAAGTCTCACTATGCATTCCGCATTTTTGGTAAGGAGTCTCATGAACAGCAGCACCCTGGACTTGGGGGGTGAGGGCTTGTGCATTTACAAGCTCTGCTTTTCTACTCTGTTAGACTTTGATGATGACGGAACCCTGGACCGCAAGGACCTGGAGAGGCTTGTAAACTGCCTGACCGGGGACACGGACGAAACCAGACTCACCTCTGATGAGATGAAGCAGCTTATCAACAACGTGAGAGTCCACAGTGTTTTGATTAGACTTCCTTGCAAAACCTGATGTGTAAAACAGAATCTTGGGCATCTTTTGCTAATTAAATAACTAATTAAGTAACATGTGGCTGAGTATAACTAATATTACGGACAAGCTAAGGCTAGTAAATTTAACAAACAGTTGTCTGTTAGTTTTTTTGCTTCTATTGTGAAAATTGTGGTGGAAAAGGTTGTCAGTGAAGTACTTGTTATCTTTGTGGTAGATCCTTGAGGAGTCAGATATTGACAAAGATGGAACAGTGAACCTCTCAGAATTCCAGCATGTCATCTCCAGGTCCCCAGATTTTGTCAGGTAAGTATTTGGAAAATGTCATCACCTTGTATTTGTGACATTATTTTGAAGATTATTTTTAATACATCCTTTTCTACAGTTCTTTTAAGATTGTGCTGTGAGCTCTCTAGTGTGACCAGCTGACCTGCACAAAGAAAAAAAAGAGCTACACAAAGTCCATCTCCTTCCCGAATGAGCCTTTTCTTTCTGTCTTGTCTCTTGAGGGTGCATCTTAAGTTACCCAAACTGTCCGTTTTAATGTAGTCTTTGACTAACTTCTAATTTGACTAAGTGCTTTGATCCCATGAATTTGCTTTTTAAACAATTTTAAGACTTTTTACAAAATATTGAAATGTGATTAAATGAGCTTGTATGAATAAATTCCTTTATCTGTTTTTAATATGTAAATAAAATTATATTGACTAACAGCAGTACCTCTGTCCATCCATCCATCTTGAATCCGTCCAGCCTTGTCATGCTATGGGCTGTCTGTCCATGAAGCATTATGAAATGGCTCTCAGAACATTCCGGAAATGCAGAAGAAAAATTAATGATTAGACAGTTTAGTGTAGGCATAAAACAAATGTAGTGCCTCCCTTGCTGACGTTTCCTGGCCCGTTTTCATACATCAGCACCATCTTGGGGCAGAGGGAATGGAACGGTGGAGCAAGATGTGAAAATGATGAGAAATTAAAATGCTCTGAGTTATGTTTAAAAGCTGGTTGGCATTCAGGAGAAGTAAACTTGTCCTACTGCTGTACTGGTAAACTGCAGTACCTTGTGCAAAAATGTTTGCCAGCTGGATCCGAACCTGCAATAGCCCCTGCATCAGTTTGTCCTTCTTTAAAAAACACAGAAAACCAGGCATTCTGTAGTGTTAGGAGAAACATCTAGTTGCTTCTATAATGCCTTAACTGTTTTCCATCAGCTATGCTTTGAAGTAACCAGATTGTACTGAACAGATACTTTTCCCTTTGTGTTTGACCAGCATCAATTATTTTTCCTTTTTTCAAATATTCTCATTCTTGATTTGACAATAAGGAGTCGTAGACTTAATAAGTTGTAGAAACACCATCTGATGTACAGACCAGACATACAGTAATTGTGTGTGGGGGGTGGGGCTGTATCTGAATAAACAACAACCACTCAGTTCCCAGTTAGAAGATAACATGCTATGTTCATGTGCACATTTCACCCGTCTGCACAGTAACTAGATGCCTTATCAAGTTATGTTAATAGAGCTGGTTTTGAGATGAAACTGTGCTATGATGACAAAAATCCACAGGGAGTAAGTAGATGCACTAAAGCACATGATTGCTATTTTTACAGTTTACATCGAAAACTGTTGAGAGTCAGTTTTACTCAGCCTGCCAGTGTGAGAGTCAGTTTTACTCAGCCTGCCAGTGTGAGAGTCAGTTTTACTCAGCCTGCCAGTGTGTGAATGGGTTTGTCATACTGTGCATTTTTGTGTGATTGCAAAAGAGTGAAAAATTACCTCAACAGCTGTGAGACAATCTGATAATTCACCTTGGATGTTTGTGACTGACTGAATACTTGACGTTACAATGCACGTTGTGGTCATCGGATTTTCCACTAAGAATGATACATTTATAAACACAAAGTTTGGATGTAAGCTTTATGAAAAAGAAGATGGAAGTTATTAATTCCAATCAAGGAAATGTAGTAATTGCAGCCTATCTCTGGAAATGATGGTGTGCTGAAAAATCTGCAAAGGAAAAACAAGCACCCATAAAAACAATTTACTGTCTATGACACAGGACATAAGGTGTGAGGATTTTATAAATGCTGCTGTCAGCTGCACATTGACTAGAGAACTGTGAGTTCTACTCAGTATACCAGTGTGATCCCTGACAAAGGTAGCTGGGGAGACAATAAGCTGTCTTATAGCTTGTCCCTGAGTGAAATCGAAAGCTCAGTCTTTTGAATACTGAGGTTACTGCAAGAAGCTGTGCTGGTCCAGTTGCCATAGAGATGTGGAGACTCCTGAGGGACCTTGTGCTGAAGCAGAGTTAAGTTACTGTTGCTATGACAGAGATGCGCCCTGGTTGCCTTTAGAGACCAGGAGGCCGGCCAACCACCGGGGGTAGGTGTGGTACTTTGTAAGTACGCTGGCTTCCACAGTGAGCCCTCGTGTGTGACAGAACCACAGAAGGTCCACCACCATCAGGACTATCACAAGGGCCCCATAGAGAAGGACCACCAACAGACAGACTGGTCTGCTGCTATGGGAAACAGAACACTTGTATGACTCTTTGCAAGCATTATAATTGGTCAGAATTCTAACATTTCATAATATTTAAAATGTTTAGTGTTTTGTTTCTTTTATAAAATAGTATACATCATTTCTGAATGGATTCACCAGTACTCTGTTTAAATCTTGGTATAAAATAAGGACGTAACTATTTCTCAGTACTAAAGCATTTTGACAGCATGAGGTTCTACAGTGACTGCCAAAACAATGGCCCTACCAACTCTTAAATTATTGAGGTTTCATTTCAGCTCAGATTTCCGCCAGGAAGCTTTAAGTATTTAGGTATGGCTGCTTACATCTCCAGCAACTACAGGCCAGCTTTACTGTATAAATCCGACACTGTCTGAATAACCATTCCCGATTAAGGTAAGGGTGCAGCCAGGCCCGGATGGTCAATCGGGAGACTCGGCAGAGTTCCCGGTGGGTTGTGCCAGTCAGGGACAAAACAATTTGGCAGGTTTTAAATTGAGCCGGTCGGAAACTAAAGAAATTTATATTTAAGATTGTATTTCAACGCTTTAGAATGTTAACCAGCGAGTTTTCTCTCTCACACACAATAGACCACGATTGCTGTCATGGAAAAACACGCAAAACACGCTAATAAGCGGCACGTGCGTCTGTCTGATAGCTGCAGCGCAGTGCGCGGATGCGGAGGTGCTACAACTTAATGCTTGCTATTGCTAATCACTGGAAGTTTCTCTAAGGATGGACGGTAGAAAGATACCAGGCGGGACTGGAAAAGTAAGACTGCTTAAACAGTTCAACGTGCAGTCTTTTAATTATTTTCTTCTTGAGATATTTGTAATAAACGGGACGATAAGACTTGAACTGTGGCATCATTTGTCAAAGTTCTCCCAGAACGATCGAGTGCAAACTGGGCTAGAGTTTGGTATCCCACTCCGTGCCTGTTACTGACCTGTAACCAAAGCCCGTGGAGTCGTTCTGCAACATGCTGGAGTTCATAATGCTGTGGTATTGCGATTGGTCGCAGCAATGTTTGAGGTCGTCTCCTTGCCAACAGCAGTAGGGCAGATCAGTAAAAGAAGGGGGCAGTGGAAGCCGGAGTGGTGCCTTCCTCGGGCGTCTGAGTAGCCCTCACAGAGCATCGCCACAGTGCAGGGGTTCGGTGGGTAAATAAGAAAACTCTCTATCGAAATCGAATGGAGAGTGGACATATATATATATATATATTGTAACAAACAAAATCTAGTTTGAAAAATAAAATTCCTTTGCCCCAGACATGAAATATTACGAAAATAATAAAAAAACATCTTACCTTGCAGGGATGCCGTCTTACTGCTTGCTACAACAGAGAAGACAGAGGCGGATCCTACTTCCTCCGTAATGACAGAGCAATTCAGAATGGCAGATACGGAATGATGTCCCCTGAGAGTACCTGTTTAGAGATGTGGCAAACTGTTACCTGGCTTGCTTTAATCAGTTGGTTATTACACGGTGCGTTTCACGGAATAAAGTCATCCTTCTAGAATCTTTTATCACCCGAGTGTACATGACATTAAAACAATATTATTAATACAATTATGTAGCATAAAACCATGAAGCAAACGAATCACGTTTTAAAGTTTTAAAATAAAATGGTACTGTTTAGCTGTAAGTAAGTAAAAGCTGTGTTTGGGAAACTATTTTTCTGAAGGACTTGTCACATTCAGTAGGACCTATTTTTTATCAAAATGTTAAACTTAAAGCCAGATGACTTGATTGAAGGTCCGGTCAAGTTAGAATTTTCTGAAAGATCAATACATTCCATAAATGCACGGTGTTCTCTACCTTCACCCTGTGGCTTTTCGAAAAGGGTCTAGGGCCTCTAGGCTCATTGTGTATATGTCATAGAAAATGTATGAATTGATTTCCTGCAACTCCCATACCACAGCAGTATCACAGCTCTGCAATAGTTATTTAACAGAAATTGTTTACTAAAAATACCAAATTTCTTTGAGTAGTTTTGGTGCGTTTTGTGGCGCCAGTCATTTTAATAATAGTATAAATGGTTTCCTTTGGAATGGTATTTTCCAGTCGGGGTCGTCATTATATGAATATATGTAGGTCATATTACTCTGTCCTGACAGTTGGTGTTTCCTACAGCTTTTAAAATATAAATTACAGCAAATATAAAATTCATCTTTTGTTTCTTACAATATTGTGCAATACGGCTTATTACTTTTTAATTCTATCGCGTATAGGCTATTTGCAAACGTTCAATTAAAAATACGTCAGCGGTTTCAGGGTTGCTTTTAC
The DNA here is from genome assembly GCA_026777985.1 of Mormyrops attenuatus. NCBI lineage: Eukaryota > Metazoa > Chordata > Actinopteri > Osteoglossiformes > Mormyridae > Mormyrops > Mormyrops attenuatus. The sequence goes on from JAODKC010000009.1 coordinate 5,497,888, forward strand.
GTATTGGTTAGACAATTTTCCACTTAGTTAATTCACTTCTTTTTTGTATAAAATATGAGTATGAGAGGTCTGCATTGACCTCCAGAAAAAATACTGCATCCACAAATAATTAATCGGCGACGAGAATGCTCCTCAATGTCCCAGAATGCCTTGCGGAGCGGTAGCTCCTTCGGTATCCCAAAATGCCTTGCGCCAAGTAGCTCCTTGGCGATGAGAGCGCTGCCCCTTACTATCCCAGAACACCCTGCGTCGCACAGCGCGAGCCTTTGGCATCAGGATGAGCGATGGAGTAACGGTAACGGTACGTAGTGGGAAGCGAAGCTGTAGCGGGGATGCGCCGAGCCCGGTGGAGCCCGGTGGAGCCCAGCAGACCCCCGGGCGCGTCCCGCTGCGTTGCAGGCAGGACGTACGCCGGCCGGTCCGGCTAAGTCGATGTGAAAGACAGTGCAGCCGCGAAACCGAGTGAAAATATATATAAAAATAAAAGGCAAAAGCCGACTGGAATTAGCTAGCTAGCGAGCTAGTCAGCCAGCCGGCACAGAGCTCGACGCTGAACTCCAGTTTCATTTTTATTAATCAGCTTGGAGAGATTCGTGATGAGAAATTTTGAGATAATGTCATGTCTGCCGGCGTTAAGGTGAGGGCAGGTTGTGAGATGCTGCTCGGTTCGGCGTCGACAGTGATATAAAATTATAAAATATATTTTAAAAACATGCACATACACACGTATATTTGACACATAAAAACACCGAGCGGAGCTTCGGAGCGCTGGAGCGGGCACGGCTCGGCTCGGCTGCCCGAGACGCCGCACCGTGGCGCTCATCCCGTACACCTGTCATCGTTACGCGGCTGCGCCGCTGGCTGACAAAGACCCTTCGCCGCTGGGAAAGCAGCCCGAAATAAATCGCTTTATTATGCCCGCGGCGCGCAAATGCAGCGGCCGTTCCTGAGGACTGTTGATTTCCTTCATTCGTCCACGATTTCCTGGAAGGTTGGTAGTATTTGATCCATCGGTGACTGAAGCCCAAAAAACCGGACGCGCAAGGCGCTATATTTAATCAGTGCGTGGAAGCTGAGTAGCTGCGGTGGGAGACGTGTGCCTTGGCTGACCCGATTAAAAGGCGGTGTGTGCGACATGTGTATGCGCAACTTATTACCGTACTATAAATGCGGCGGAATCAGGTGCCTCCTGTTATTGTATTATCGCAAGTCCAGTACGTGATGCGGGAATGCTTTGCCAGGCAAAAAGGTCTTAGGGTTTTGTGTTATATTTTTATTACACTGCATGTTTTGACGGATTATTGTCCTACTTCCAGATGCCTGAATATTGCAGCGAGATCCGGGGGCTCCGTGAATGCAGTGTGTGGCATTGAGCTGCTCGGACACGATCCCGCAGGATCGGGTGTCTGTCACATTATCGACCGGTCCACCTCTTCCTGGGACCTGCTGGATCAAGCTTCGTTCTCGCACAGGAAAAAATCTTAAAGGTGAGCCTTCGAGATGCTTTGTTGTTTGGTCTCCTGAAGACATGGCACCGTGAGAATATTCATTTTACCGCCGTATTCAACAGTGAGGTCTTTTTGTAATGTAGTTCTAAAAAATAATTAAGACAAGCATTGCATTTGGTAAAAGTGGTGGTAAAATTGATATCTACCATTTAGGGGGGAAATGTATTTTAAAACATTGGTCTTTTTTAAGTTTAAGAAAGCTTGAGGTCACTTGTTCATAATTTTTTTTTCATTGATGTCACATTTGTTTTGCGTCTAGCCAAGCCTCATTAAAGCAAGAGTGAATATTCTGTGTTAAATCTGTAAGTGTAGCACGTGGAGACAGGGGACTTAAATCTTAAGTCATGTGATTTATTGTCTTCAACAAGAAGGAACACCTGTTCAGTTCATACTGAAACGCTGGCTTTGATGCAGTGCTTATGCTACGTGACTAACAGTTAAATCTTCTCTAAAGTGCTTTCCTTCTGTTCCAGGGACAGATTCAGGACCAAAAATAAATATCCAATTGAGCGTCAGCTCATTACACTGAAATTTGGTGTTCTCTTGGATTGAAACCAAGCCAGAGGAAGAGTTCTACTTATAGCTAGAGAGATTTGGGTTTGGGGCAGTGGGTGAGTTTTTATACCGACAGACTCTGCAAGACACCGTGACATCCAGTGTATCTAACGATCCGGATTCTCCAGCGACTGAGAAGGAGTTCGACAAAGAGCTGCCGTATCACATTCATCCGCTACACTAGCCTGCTGCATCTGCTGCTAATGGCAGGTGTCTCGGCAGCAAACCGGGTGAAAAGGGAACTCTGTGTGCACTGGATTGTACCCAGCCCTGCAGGTTGGACTGGCCCAGCCGAGTCGGGAGAGGGAACGCCACTCTCCACAGTTACAAAAGGCTCCCCAACTGGACTGTTTTGTTCAGAGAGCCTTTCCTGGCTCGCCGGTCTGGATGATCTCGCATGAGTCCTGTGCCCTGGAAGACAAGTGGTGACATTAGCTTGGCCGCAGCTGAAGGACGGCTTGTCTTTCCTTCTGAACATCTTGCCTTGTAATTTTTATTTTTAATTCTCTTGCAAAAATACCCAGTTTGGAAGACAGATGCTCATTACGGAAGGTTATTTTGATTAAGAACACTTGTGGGCTTAAGGATCTACCATCACGCCTGAGCCAAGACTTTGTTTGGTGCTGGAGGGAGGGGTTTAGAAAAAATTGGTTCCTGCTGTTTACCCCTCCTTGGTGAAGCAGACAGGAAGTGCACATCTGACTGGGGTGGAAGGACAGAATGAAGCTGAAGAAGCAGGTGACCGTTTGCGGCGGGGCCATTTTCTGCGTGGCCGTCTTCTCCCTGTATCTGATGCTGGATCGCGTCCAGCATGACCCAGCAAGGCGCCAGAACACTGGCAATTTCCCCAAGGTAAGATGGGGGCGGAACCGGCACACGTGTCTTCCTGGGCATGCTGCAGGTTCTCTGTTGTTGGAGTAGCTGTGTGGAATTCTAACAAAGACCAAAGGCGAGACTCCGGCTCAATTATGCGCGGGTATCAGTTACATACGGCAGTGTAAGTAATTGGTGTAACAATGTCACTGAGCTGTTTGAGTCTCAGAGCAGTTGGCAGGTTTTAGCGCTGCTTCATATTCAGCGTAATGTAATTAAGGTGGCAACGGCGCTTCCCAGGGGCTCTGTGCGCTCTTGGGTGACGTCTGCCCAGCTGCTCAACGTGAACCGTGAGGTCCTGTTGTCGACTGTGTGTTTTCAGAGCCAGATCTCCGTGTTGCAGAACCGCATCGAGCAGCTCGAGCAGCTCCTGGAGGAGAACCATCAGATCATCAGCCACATCAAGGACTCTGTGCTGGAGCTGACGGACACGGGGGCGGTGGCGCCCAGCGGCCAGCTGCCCTTCCGGAGTGCCAATGGCTCCTGGGTTCTGCCATTTGATGGACGGCCTGCCTTCCTCTCAGTCATGTCACAGGACTGTCAGTTTGCCCAGAGCAAGCGTCAAGACCCCGAATTGCAGGTCAGCTGTGTGTCCCGTTTCGCCATTTCCATTTCTTCCACAAGAGCTCTGGTGGCTCCGTGAACCATGGAAATCCCTCATGCACTTAATTAATCTGTCAGTCTGTGTGGATTTTAATATTTGTAGGCGTTTATTTTCACAAGGAATTTTTCCTCCCCCGTGTCGCAAGATGTGGTATCTCTGAATCTCTATCAATTTTCTTGCTTTCAGAATTTTAATAATCCTTACGACCGTAGGTTTTGGAAAAAATGTGGTGTATTAAAATCTGATTGGCCATATTGATCCTGCATTAATGGATTGCAATGGGTGGTGAACGTCTTGGGTCGGCCTCCGCAGATGCTGGATGTGTACTCGCTGCTGAAGTTCGACAACATGGATGGTGGGGTGTGGAAACAGGGCTTCGAGATCACCTACGAGCCCAACGAGTGGGACTCTGATGAGCTGCAGGTGTTTGTGGTGCCGCACTCTCACAATGATCCAGGTGGGTGCTCTGGAGCAGCACGGGAAACTGTTCAAACCCTGCCTGAAGCAAAACTTGGCTTCTTTTCCAGAAGCTTCTTTATTTGTAGTTATAAACACAAAGTATAAACTGGTCCAGCAGTAATTGGAGGTGGTTTGCAGTGCTGCATTGTGTAGCTGCAGTAGGGGTACAGTTTCATTTTCATCGGTATTGACAGGAAGCAGTGGGGGAGGGGGGCTCTGTCCTTGCCGTAGTCATCTGAGAAGGTGCCATCATTGTATCTGGCGCCAGCGTTAACGTGATCCTTTTGACTCTGACAGGCTGGATCAAAACGTTCGACAAGTACTACACTGACCAGACTCAGCACATCTTCAACAACATGCTGACCAAGCTGACTGAGGATCCCCGGCGCAAGTTCATCTGGTCCGAGATCTCCTTCTTCGTCAAGTGGTGGGAGAGTGTGGACGCGCAGAAGCAGGAGGCCATGCGCAGGTGAGACACAGGGGATGCTGGGCCTTCCGACTCGTCCCAGTAAGACGTCTCTGCGGCACACCTGAGAGGAACGTCCGTGGGAGAGTCTTGCTCTGTTAATCTGGCCCGCGGGCTCTCCGGGGATACAAGAACTTCCTAGAGGGCAACTTTGTACCACTTTCTGCTTCCCTGAGACCAGCATAATGTACTGAGGAAAGAGAGCCAAACTCCTAGAATAGATGGCTTTTTCAAAGGCCTAGCTGAGCATGAGATGGCCTTTCTCCACCACAGGACACCGTGTCCTTGGTCCTTTTCAGGCTCATCCTCGGAGGCCAGCTGGAGATGGTGACTGGAGGCTGGGTGATGACCGATGAGGCCAACGTTCACTACTTTGCCATGATCGACCAGCTTATCGAGGGCCATCAGTGGCTGGAGAGACACATAGGTAATCTGGGGTGTCGGGCCTGGAGGTTAGGGGGAGTTGAGAAACCCATAACGTGAAGGAAAGCTTGACCTGAATTGCTCCATTAAAATATCCAGCTCTGTGAAATCAGAGACGTTCTCATGCTAAGTAAAGTTTAACCATGGTAATTTATCTGGGGCAGGAATGAACCCACGCTCCGGCTGGGCCGTTGACCCTTTCGGCCACAGTGCCACTATGCCCTACCTGCTAAAGAGGGCTAACCTGACCAGCATGCTCATCCAGAGGGTCCACTACTCCATCAAGAAGCACTTGGCCGCTAGCCGCAATCTAGAATTCATGTGGAGACAAACGTGGGGTGAGACCACCTCCCCATCCCTCGGTTTCACAAACTCTCGTCCGGTCTTGCGTGTCTGTTTCTGACCTCCCCTTTACCTCTGCTCCTGCCTACAGATCTTGGCTCCAGCACCGACATCTTCTGCCACATGATGCCTTTCTACAGCTACGACGTCCCTCACACCTGTGGCCCCGATCCCAAGATTTGCTGCCAGTTTGACTTCAAGAGGCTGCCGGGCGGCAGGGTGAACTGCCCCTGGAAGGTGCCCCCTCGGGCTGTGGTTGAGGCCAACGTAGCAGAGAGGCGAGTCCCACTCCCAGAACCTGTGTTTTCAGAGGTCTTCAGTCCACATGCTGAGCACTCCCTTTTAACACACTCAGGGCAAGCCTTCTCCTGGATCAGTACCGGAAGAAATCCAAGCTCTTTCGCAGCAAGGTGGTTCTGGTTCCCCTGGGGGACGACTTCCGCTATGACAAAGCTCTGGAGTGGGATCAGCAATACCTCAACTACCAGAGACTCTTTGACTACATGAACTCCCATCCAGAGATGCACGTGCATGTAAGAGTTAGCCCGTATCCCATGGAGACTGTACCGTAATGGCAGCTTGCTGCTACTCAGGCATCTACTTGGGTTTCTGCAGGTTCAATTTGGGACGCTGACTGACTACTTCAACGCTGTCTACAAAGCGAATGGAGTGACACCAGGGACGAGACCCCCCGACTACCCGGTCCTGAGTGGAGACTTCTTCGCTTACGCAGACCGGGAGGATCACTACTGGAGTGGATACTACACCTCACGGCCCTTCTACAAGAACTTCGACCGTGTCCTGGAGTCCCACCTCAGGTCTGTGCTGTTTGCAGGGTGCTCAGCTTTCCAAGACGGGAGGAGAAGGCAGTGATGGAAGTTCACCCTTCTGTTCCCTGTAGGGGAGCTGAGATCCTTTACAGCCTGGCCGTGGCTCACGCCCGTCACCTGGGTATGGAGGGCCGGTACCCCGTCTCGGATTACGCCCACCTGACCGACGCCCGCCGAAATGTCGGCCTTTTCCAGCACCACGACGCCATCACAGGCACCGCCAAGGAGAACGTCGTCATTGACTACGGGGCCAGGTACGCAATGCCGAAAGGGGGATTCTGTTCTTGTCATTTCAAAATAAAAATTTCACATTTGCAGCTCGAAGGCAGATGTGCTCACAGCATGTTCCCGTCTCCAGGCTTTTGCGGTCCCTCATCGGTTTGAAGAAGGTGATCATAAATGCGGCTCACTTCCTCACACTGAAGAATAAAGACCTGTACCGTTTCTACCAGACAGAGCCTTTCTTGGAAACGGTGAGATGATCCCGATGGGATTAGCAGCGTGACGATACCAGGCAGTAGCACGTGTGTCCCATGCCGCGCTCTGTCAGTCAAATCCGTGTTCTACCCCTGAAATCCGGTGTCCTCTGTGTGATTCCAGGATGAGAGGCGAGCGACACAGGACTCCCTCCCCCAGCGCACGCTCATTGAGATGGACCCATCCCCAAGGTAAAATTCTGACAATCCCTCCATCCCTGTGGGTGATGCCTACTTCACCTCATTCTTTGTTACTCGTTCCCCTTTTTGCAGAGGGAGTAAACGTTGCTTTGGGGGGGGGAACCGCTTCCCGTGTTATTCTGGTCTTGTGACTGTGAATCTCTAAGTGGCTGCCGTGTATTTTTGGACATCTAGGTTTGGGTTTCTGGCCTGGTGTACAATGTTTGTGTTTTTTGGGTGCTTCCTGGGGTGTTTTGAGTGACCAGGATAGGGTGCCAGTCAGCAAGGAGAATGGAACACTAGAAGCTTGGAGGCGTGGAACCCCAGATCCATTTGGGGGTTGGAATGAGATAGTGATGGTTGAGATGAAGACTTACATGAAGCACCACGCTAATGGTTTACGTATATGTAGCTTCCCGTTTGCTTGCATGTTAACTGCCTCCTGTGTGCCGTGTCGGCCAATAGGTACCTGGTGGTGTTTAATCCGGTGGAACAGGAGCGGCTATGCCTGGTGACCATCCTTGTGAACTCACCTCGGGTGCGGGTCCTCACGGAGGACGGGCAGAGCCTCGCAGCCCAACTCAGTGCTCAGTGGAGCTCCCCCACTGAGATGAGCTCCGACGGGTACCAGGTGGGCGTGCCTGTCGGGCCCGTGAGTAGGGTGCTGTGCCTTGGGGCCGGAGGAGCTTCAGCTCTGGGGTCATGCTTCCCTACATCTATATGGGGGCGGTAGTGTGCTCGTCTTGCACATTGCATTACATGCTTTCATCATTTATCCCCGACATGTGGGATGGTGGGTTCGAATGTGGGAACATCAGGACGCTGAGGCTGTGATGTGAGAAGCTTGATCCAAACATCTCTTCTGGTTTCCATGGTGACTACAGGGATGTGATGGTTTTCCTTATTAAACGTGTGCTTCAAACGCTCAGCACGTCTTTTCCACACATTTATTTTCCTTGGTCCAGCTCTCCTTCACGGCTCGACTCCCTGCCCTTGGCCTCTCCGTGTTCCACCTGTACGACTCTGCCGACTCGCCCCTGACTCTGCGCTCCGACTCCCTCCTGCGGCTGAGCGGGCGGACGCAGGCCGGCCGGGCCGTGGATCCCCTTCCGCTGCGCACGCAGGCCGCGGACGACCACAGATTCTACATCCGCAGCCGAAGCCTCACGCTGGGCTTTTCCGGAGCCACTGGCCTCCTGGAGGTCAGGGGTGGGGAGAGGGGCTGCAGGGTGGGCTTGGAGGCGGGGGGTGTGCCTGTTAAAGTCTCCACCCTGGTCTTGGTACACTATGGCCTGTCTTGCAGTCATTCTCGCTCCGATGGACGCTAAGTTGGTTTGTTCAAAGTGCTGACCTCAAGCTCAGGGTTCTGAGGCACGCATGTAGCCGTGTAGTAAACCACGTAGCCCTCTGAGATTTTTATTTTTATTACTGAAATCACTGTAAAAATTGATACCCCCTTCGGTCTGCAAAATTTATGGATGAGCCCCCCCACCTCCCCAAATGGCGATAATTATGCAGTAGGTCTGGACTGTTCCGAAGGCTCCAGTTCAGCCGTCTTGACAAACTACAAGCAGACCCAGGATCTCCTGAAGAGTGTTTATACCCAACACTTGACCATTGATCAGTTTTGACACCCAGGCTGTTGAGCCGATGTCTTTGTGAGGTTAACAGCAGATTGGTGGGAGATTTTAACTCCCGGACACTGGCAGTGTGGTGAGTGTAGTGTGTTCTTTTGACAGACAATCCAGCGAACGGGCGACCCTCAGGAGGTGAAGGTCCGCATGGAGTTCTTCATCTATGGCACCCGGCCATCCAAGGACAAGAGCGGAGCTTATCTCTTCCTGCCGGATGGAAAAGCTAAAGTATGTCCACAATGCTCTCTTATTGGCCTCTTCTCTAGTAACGTGAGGTCTGGCGTCTCACGTCATGTTTCCCCATGTCTCCAGCACTACACCCAGCGGCAGACCCCAGTCGTCCGTGTGGTGGAGGGCCCCCTCTTCTCGGAAGTGGTCTCTCACTACCAGCACTTCGAGATAACCGTCCGTATTCACAACATCCCAGGTACCCCCCCACCATTTGATACAAACAGACGGACACGAGCGCAGGGCACTGTAAGCCTCTGTTTTTATGATATACTTCCCAGGGGTGGACGGCCTCTCCCTGGACATTACCACTGTGGTGGACATCAGAGATCAGGCCAACAAGGAGCTGGCTATGCGCCTGGTCACTGACATTCAGAGTGAGGACACCTTCTTCACGGATCTCAATGGCTTCCAGGTGACTACTGAGGACTTGTCTGATGCTGGGAAACCTGTCGTTTAATATAGCATCTTCTAGGATGTTACGCGTACATTGTGGTAGCGTGTATTAAAAATCCCCTGTCTGCTCCATGTAGATTCAGCTGCGTCGCTTCTATAAGAAGCTCCCCCTGCAGGCCAATTTCTACCCCATGCCCACCATGGCTTACATCCAGGACAGCCAGTACCGCCTCACCCTGCACACGGCCCAGGCGCTGGGGGTGACCAGCCTGGACAGCGGTCAGCCTTCCAGAACAGCCCACACACACACACCCACACGCATGCACACACAGGCCAGCTTCTGGGGTCTCATTTACTGTATCGTGTTGCTGCCTCCTTCAGGCCAGCTGGAGGTGATCCTAGATCGACGCCTCATGCAGGACGACAACCGCGGGCTGGGACAGGGGCTGAAGGACAACAAGAGGACGGCCAACCGGTTTCGGATCCTGCTGGAAAGGCGAGCCGGCGCTAACAAGGTAGCCAGGCACGGGCAACCGGGGCCAAGCGAGGGCCCCTTACTGCATGCTCGTAGGTGGCACTGTGCTTAGCCCGTAGCGTGCGCAGCCAATTGGTCAGATTCCCTTTTATTAGCAGCTTACAGGAAATGCCAGTGAATTATCTGTTGTAAGCAGTATTTTTTGTGATTTTCAGCGGCAACAAAGTCCACTTCCTGATAATCTAAACCCCAATGAACAGGCAGGAAAACGTGCCTGTAATTAATATGCCATTGTTTATCTCTGCTAAGCTCGTCATGCTGCAATAATGGGATCTGGGCATCATAGGAGAAGCTGAAAGTGACTCCATTGTTTGTCCTGACTAGCAGATCACTGCCGTTAGACAGGGAAAATGAGAAGGAAATCTTGTGCGGTACGACCCAGTGCAAATTTAATTACGTGGCTGGAACATTGACTTACTCCAAGGATTAAGCTACATCGGTCACAAACACGAAGCTTAGTCAAAGGCAGCTCAGTGAGGACTACGGCGGTGGGTTCGAGGCCATGGGCTGGCAAGGTGGTAATGAGGTGCCAGGCCAGAGGCGTGGGTAATTAGCGGCTGTGGCTGCGTGAGCTCTGCCTTAATGTGTCATCCTGTGCTCATTAACCCCTTCTCCCTCCCTCCCTCCCTCCCTCCCTCTCTCTCTCTATAACCCGTTTCCTCCACTCCACGCTAACTCCACTCAGCATGCGGGCTTTTTTGCCACCCTGTCATCCCTCTTTCATTTTCTCATCTCCCACATCTTTGGAGGCGGAGCTGATGAGGTAATGTTGCCAGGGTGATGGGGGTGGCCGTGGGCCCCACCCATTTCTGTGCAGTAGGCTCTGCATTTAGCTTTAGCTTCTCTAGCCCCTGTGGTTTGAATACGGCCAAATCAGCCTTGATATGAACCCACAGGGCCTGGTGCTTTAAAACGCACTGCTGTTAACTGTTTAGACTGAATGCAGACCAAGAAACCTAGTGCCTAACTGAGAAGCTCTGCCTGATTAGTCTGATTGCTCTGTCAACCCACTGCTCTCCGGTAAGTACTGATGGACGTGCTCTCTGACACTGCTGCCTCCATTCCGATTGGACATCTGTCCTGCTTCCCAGGCCCTGGACAGTGGGACAGTCAGCTTTCCCTCATTGCTGAGTTATATGACTTCAACCATCCTGAACCACGAGGTCCTGGCACTGCCGGTGCTACCCAAAAAGCGGGGCATTCCCCCCCTGCGCACCTTCTCGCCACTGGGGGGCACCCTGCCATGTGACGTCCACTTGCTGAATCTGCGCAGCATCCAGGGCCAGGTAACAACACACTGCGCACAGTCTAGCATTATGATAACACCGTTAGCAATTCGCACGTCCACCATAACTTAAACTGCCCCTGATCATTAAAGACTTCCTTTTGGCAGAAAGATGGAAGTATTGGGCTCCACCCCCCTGCATGGCCATATCCTGATCCTGGGTTCCAGTTCATCCCAAAAACAGTTTGTCATGACTGAGTATGAAGGTGTCACCTCACGACTCCCTCTAACAAAAACACTCAATGGATGATTTGACCTTTTCCGGGACTCGGTGTCTTGATTAAATGTTCATGGGAAAGGTCAGGCTGCCTGGCAGATTGAAATACGGAAGCCGAATATTTCTGTCCTCTAATGTAAAGAAAGGGGATTCTAAAAACTCCCAGAATCCCATTAGGCAGTTTGGACAGTGTGACGTTGGTTGCTTGCCAGCCTGGTTGCTGAGTATTTTAGTGTCAGTGACGTATCTGTCTTTTGTTGGGTGGGGGGGCACTTTCAGTAATGTGTGATTTCCACCCACAGCAGGACAATAGCCCGTCCCCCCACACGGCCCTCATTCTGCACCGCCGCGGTCTGGACTGCTCCACTGAGGCCCAGAACCTGGGCTTCAACTGTAGCACCACGCAGGGCAGGGTAAGTCTCGCCCAGTCACCCACGCCCTCCCACCTGCCGTGTGCCCCCATTCCCTGACTCCGGTCTTATACCCCCCCAGCTGGCTGTCTCCGGCTTATTCCAAGGCGTGGACCTCCACCTGCTCCAGCCGATGTCCCTGTCCCTAATGTACTCCGGCATGCCGCTCGCCAACACCTCCATCCTCAGGCTCGACCCCATGGAGGTCTCCACCTTCCGGCTGAAGCTGCGTTAACCCGCAGGCCCGTCTGCAAGACGGACCAGTGCCAAAATGCACCCGCCTGCCCAACCTCTTACGCCGACCAGCCAGATGACGACTCGCCTTTCTGTGAATGTGTATATAAACTCTTACGGATAGGGACCGTCCCCTGGGTGAAAACTACTGCAAACCTGAGTAAGGGCACCTGATGGAAAGTCTGGTCTGGAGGATCCAGACCGGCCACGGGAAAAGACCGGCAGTTCTCCAGAGCACAACTGGCACTACAATCCATCTGACAGACCAGGAGCTGCTGGTTCTCTGAGGGACATACTCTTCTGCTGCTCTTGGTGGTGTTTTTTTTTTATATTTAAGTATCAGTCCTTTAGTCCTTAACCTTGGTGAGTGCAATGGGGCGGCCGTCATGATGTGAAGGACACAGACTGAGGCGCGAGTGTGAACGGACGCTGTAATATTGCTCTGCTCTTCTGCTTTAGGAAACCTGGTCTAAATATGAAGTAAATCCTGACTTATGCGACCATGTAGAAGTCCACCCAAAAGCTGCTGCACCCCCTTTTCTTTCCCCCGCACCACGGGGTCGTGCTTAAGGTCGTGTTCGATTCTCACTATACTAGGTGTGGTTTTTCGCTGCATTAAGACCAGTGCAGCAGAGGGTGGTTTGGTAGCTAGCCCCCCCCACCCGTTACAGACGCAGTGCGGCTCTGCCTATAGACGCCTCGTCTGGCAGGCCGGTTGCAGGCGTGGCATGAGGCCGTGAGGACCGCTGGGCCTGCAGCATGTGGGTCTGCAGTCAGATGTCAGCCTGAAGCCCACCGCCGCGGTGCTGGGCCGCGGCCTTGTGTATTATTATACCGTATGCAGTAAAACATGATACCTCATTGAAAGGTAGGACGCCGGGCATGTGTTTATGGTGAGCCTAGGTGGAGGCGGGACAGACTGTGCGTGGGAGGGCGGAGGTGAGCCCCCACCGGCTTGGCCCGTCAGCAGGCCCGCACTGTAGGTGTCGGCTATGCCCTGCCAAAGGGGCTGACAGGTAGTCCCCCGTCCCGTGCATATCCAGCAGTCACAGTGTATGCCTTGTCTGTCACCCTACTCTGACCCCCGGCCCCCTCCCAACCTTATGGCTCACTTTGTTTAAAAAAAAAAAAAAGTCTTTCATATCCTAACCCTTCCCTTGTTGCTCCAGGATTTGTTTAAGTAGAAGGATCCCCCTACATGTTCTTATTTATTGCTGGTGGTGTTTATTAAAAGAAAAGGTATATATGTAAGACAAAGCCAGCTTGTAGGAGCTGAATTTGAATAAATGTCACTATAAGGCAGCCACAGTGTGATGTGGTTTTCACTGATGTTGGCTGCCTGCTGTGGGTGACTGAACCTCAGGCAGTCAGCTCATGTGACATGAAGCATGCAGACATTCTCGCAAGGGGCATCATGCGCAACATTTTTTAAGAAAGCCTTTTGTGCTTTACCACCATCAAATAAGAGCTGAGGGGTGGCGCAGTGGCTAACACTGATGTCTCACACTTCTGGGACCAGGGTTCTGCCATGGCTGCTTGTGTCATCACGGGATTTCTTCTGGGTCCTCTTGATTCCCCCCTCCTCCCACAGTCCATAAACATGCGAAGATTAATTGGAGATACCAAATTGTCCTAAGTGTGAGTGTGCCCTGTCATGGGTTGGTGCCCCATCCTGGGTTGTTCCCTGCCTTGCACCTGTAGCTTCTGGGATTGGACCCCCCACATCCCTGAATAGGACAAGTGGTTACAGAAAATGGATGGAAGGGAAATAAAGTCTGAACCCAACCAGAACTGTCTTACAAGGTACAAAATGATGAGCAACAGAAGTCCTTAGAACTGGAGCTGGTATTCAGCTGACCTGGAATACTGAAGTGTGTAAGAAGAAAAACAGGTACGGGAATTGGATTGATGATACGCAACACTGTCCACTAGTGGTCCCTCCATTTATTACACTTTGCACATTTACCTCAGGCTGGCCTGCTATAGCCACAGGTGAGTCAGAGAGCAGCTCAAGATACCAGAATGTTCTCCAGGACTTTCTCCACCATTCAGTTCTTCGACTGGTGCTTAATTAACTTGACGCACTAAAATGTCCAGTTTTTTGTTTTTTTTGGTCTGTGCTGGTGTGGATTTCTACGCTCAGCGGATCCTGCGGTGGAGGCTGCTCAGGTTTCCACGCAGCGTGTGAAACGAGGGCCGCTTCTTGGGGTCGTACTGCCAGCACTGACACATGAGGGTGTAGACTTCAGGCGGACAGCCATCTGGGATAGGCATCCGGTATCCTGCCATGTTTAAAAATAAGATATTAAATTACCATATCCCGTGTCCTTCTTTGATAAGGGCATAGGGATGTGAGTAAAATGCAATTTTTTTATCCACTCAGAAGTACTTGAAGAGGTCAAAAAACCAGCTGTATTAAATACATCCCCCAAAAAACATACTGTCGCTTAATGTTTGTCAAGGGCTTTGGAACAACAGTGCTGTGCTACTATGTAGTTTAACTGAAATAAGATGTAGCCAATGTTACCACTTCCAGGTAATCAAAAGGATCTTCTGCATACATACCCTTCTCCACCTCCTCTTTCATTTGCTGGTTGGTCATGGTTGGGTAAGGAGTAGATCCATGAGTGAAGGTCTCCCACAAGACAATTCCGAAGCTCCAAACGTCGCTCTCTGTGGTGTAGCGTGCTGCAAAAGCAAGCAGGGGGCAGCACTGAGTCATTTTTATTTAAGCAGACTGATAAATGGGTGAGCTGACAAGGGAACAACTGGGAGAGTGGTGAGACGGGTTGTGGCTCTGATTAATGTGGCCCAATCCACAGCGCGGTAAGACTGTCCAATCCTAATAGTGGATATTGGAAAGTGAGAGCAGGGCCATGTTCTGTAGAGTAAAAACTCCCTGGGGGAGGCGCGCAGCGGCTATGGACAGTGTCGTTTTACTCCCACAAGAAGCATGATGCTGGCTGACCAACAAGGTGTAAAGAGATCGAAGGACGATTAAGGCAGAGCGAGGCTAACTAATGCGCTGTTTCTCAAATTGGTCCTCGGGGACCCCCAGACGGTCCACGTCTTTGCTTCTTCACAGCTCAGTGCAGCTCCCTCACCGTAATTCAGTGCTTCCGGCGCGGTCCACTTCACCGGAACCTGCTTCATGCTCCCTGTGGCTGAGTAGATGCCGTCATCGCCCTCGCGGGACATCCCAAAGTCGCTGATCTTCACCACGTTGTGGTCCCCTACCAGGCAGTTCCTCGCCGCCAGGTCCCTGCCGGAACGACCGCCAGTGAGGCAGGGAGGACAGTCCTATGCCTCTGGCCAAACCCTTCATTCCTCAAGTTTAACTAGAGGCCATGAGACCATTCTGCCGGTCACTCGTCAGCTTGATGAAGCAGGCTGGGATGCATCCCAGCTGAACTCGTTATGCCAAAGCCCAGCAGACCATGAACCTTAGGAGGTTCTGCAACCACCTCAAGCTTAACATATATACCATTATAAGCTGTGACAAGGTTAAAAAAATGATATAGCAACAGGAAGTAGTCTGTTCCTACCACTGATGGTTTCTTGTACACCAGTGTTTTTTATGATGGTTTACAAGAGTGTCCAGGACGTGACCAACATCATGTCATCCTGTCACATGATATTTTCAGGCATCCACATCTCTCACCTGTGAATGCATTTCTTACTCTCTAGGTACTCCATCCCTGATGCAATGTTCTCCACCATTCTGATCAGCATCTTGGGCTTCAGAGCGCTAGCCTCATTCCGTAGGAAGGACAGGAGGTCGCCCCCTGCCAGAACGGACATACGGCATTTCCATCCGCACTGGCTGGCACCGACCGGGGTTGAGATGGTTCAAAACGGGCCCAGCTCACCTTGGACCAGCTCCATGACGATGTAGATGGGCTGTTTCTGAGTGCACACCCCAATCAGCTTCACGATGTTGGGGTGGTCATACTGTTTCAGAACCCTGGTCACATGACACACAGTTGCAATCATGTACAGAGAATTAAGTCCATTCTGGCTGACCTCAGTGTGAATGTCTGTGTGTGTGTGTGTCTGATGAGCGACCTGGCCTCCATAAGGAACTTGTTCTTCATCTCCAACGGCAGGTTCTCTCTGCAGGTCTTGACAGCCACCGGGGTGTTGTTGGAGCGCATGCGGCCGCTGTGCACCTCCCCAAAGTTTCCCTGATTTGACAAATTCTGTGTCAGTCAGTCCTACTTTAGGTCACAGCTATAGTGGACATTGGGATGCTGAGGCGAGACGGTACCTCACTCAGGGCTTCTCTAGATTACTTACACAGCTCTCAAAAAATTCTAAAACGAGAAGCTTAGTCTAAATATTCTACTATATTCAATACTGTTAGCATATCACTTCCCTTCATCAATGTGATGCAAAATCAACTCACCCGGCCGATGTGCTCTCCAAGGATGATATCATCATGATCCAAGACCCACTTGTCCTAGGCAGATGGGACAGCAGCACATGAGAAATACGGCAAGCCGGTCGCGGCGAGCTGGGCTCCTTAACCCGGCACACAGAGCCTACAAAAATGATGCTGGTGTGGGGTGTTCACCGGTCTGGGATTGCGCTTGCTAATGTTAACCATGGCACCGACCTGCTCACGCTAATAGTGAGAGTGTGGTCAGTCCTGACAATCAGGAAGGGGAAAGATGCTGCAGTCAGACAGACGCTGGCGATTATCAAACATGCGCTAAGGAGCCAAAAACCTTTTATCTGAAGTGTTTTCATGATATTACACCCGGTTACACGGTATTGAGTCATCAGGTCTCTGGGTCATTTTACTTTGCACTCATGCCATATTGTGTGAGCCAATTTTGACAAGGAACTTTCTGGCAGCCTAGCTTCCTCACAAAAACATCACCTGTCAACGGTGACTGAAATGGGGAAGTACAGCCATGATAACTCATTCAGGTTAAAGAGGAGGAAGCGTCACTCATCTGCAGGCAAGCGGAGAGGGGTGTGGTCGTCATTAGCAAGCCAGACCCTGTGACGCTGGAAGGCTGATTGAGACTACCTTAATGATGGCTCTCTTCAAAGTGATGTCAGTCTTCTTGGTGACATTCTGGTGTGAGGTAACGATGTGGTTAATCAGCAACGGGATAGTGGAAAATCCTCCTCCGTCGAGCCGATACACATTCTGTAACAGACAGGAGAATGAGATGAAGGTCTCCCCTCCCCAAGGAAGCCAAGAGCTTCAGTATCAACTAAAGAGAGGTACACTGAGCATCGCTGCCCTCCAAAGGAATGGAGAGAGAGACGGGGGCAAAGGGACAGAGAAAGAGAGACAGAGATGAGGACAAAGGGACAGAGAGAGAATTGGGGACAAAGGAAGAGAGAGAGAACTGGGGGCAAAGGGACAGAGAAAGAGAGAGAGGGAGAAAGAGACTTGGGGACAAATGAACAGAAAGACGGGAACAAAGAGACAGAAAGATGGGGACAAAGGGAGAGAGAGAGAGAGATGGGGACAAAGGGACAGAGAAAGACAATGAGTTGCAGCCCACTGCAGCCAGCACAGGGAACTCAGCAGCTCAGGACGTAAGCTTTGCGTCTGCAAAGGTCACAGAGAGGTTTAAGTGGCGAGTGGCTCTGCCCGCTGCTGGGGGGGGCACTCACATCACTGCTCTGGATGATGAAGTGCCGACACAGCCCTCCCCAATGCACCGAGAGAACGTATTCCTGCTTGCCCTGGCTCTCCCGCACCAGGTAGTCCCCATCCTCCTTGAGCAGCTCCTGCACCTCCACCCTTGGGATGGCCCCGTGGTACCAGGCCTGCTGGCTCAGGGGTTTCTCCACCTCCGGCACCAGCAGCAGGGGCGGGGGCACCTGGGGGGCGGACAGTGGCACAGAGGTCTGACTCAGGGGGCTGGCACATGCTCCCCTCAGCCACTGCGACTTTGGGCACATTCGTGCCGGGCTGTAGGTCATTGGCCAACGTCCAATATGGTACCGAACAACGGGCTTCACTCATAGTACAATGACACAATTGTCAGAGTGCTAGACCACAATAAGAGGTTGCACTTTGCTTTAGTACAATTTTATTATAAGTCTGCACACAACACAGATGCGTTTCTGCCTAATGCCTTCTTCAGATGCCGAAACACGTCTGTGTTGTGTGCAGACATATAAAAATCGTGTTGAAGCAAAGTTTGGCCTCTTTTTATTACACTTGATTGGCCAATATTCAGTAGTCGGCCCTCTAATTCATCACTTCATCATTAGCGGCCCTCTGATCAAAGTGAAGCGGGGGGGGGGGGCTCACGGCACCATGAGGCAGGTACTACTCACTGTGTACTTAGGCTTGAACATCCCAGAAAGGTGGCTCTTCAGACCTTCCAGGATGAGCATCTTGGAGCCCTCCTTCTCCCGCTCCTGAAGGAGACAAAGAAGGCAGTGGCTAACTCACTCGCCGGCGGCCAAGTCGCGGGCCAGAGCGGGGCGCATGGGCGCATCAGCAGGGCGTCAGCCCCCAGACAGTGCCCTTAGGCTGCATTGGTCCTGCCCAATCTACATGCACGCAGTCGTCATGTGGCTGAAGAGTGGCATTCCAGCTCGACAGAAGGCTGAGAATGTGCCTGGGGGCTATCAGAGGATGCATAGGAAGATGGGGGGGGGAGGGATTCTGAATGTGGTTTAATGTAACTCATGGTGCTGGAAACTCGCAGTCACCACAAACCCACTGATGCAGAGCCGTGGAAAACTGCGATGGCTGCTCAGTCACAGAAACCAGGGGTGCAACAGTCACTTCATGTTTATTTATGTGCGGACAGATCTTATACTAAGTGAAAGAGGAACTGCTGCGTTCAAACCCCCCCTCCCAAAAATAAACAGCGACTTTCCATCTCTGACATTATCCTGTGTAGAAGGAACCACAGAGCCATGCTGCTGACCCAGTGTCTACGATCAGAGGCTCGCCAGCGGGGAGTACGCTAACCCACAGTGACAGGACACTGTCCATTTCAGCACTTGGCTGTCTGGAAGCTCCCAGAAAGGACGGGGCCCACGCTTCGTGCGCTGACACATCGCGTGGCCGCTGTTCATTTCCCGTAACGCCAGGCCTGGGCATACAACCCTATTTGTGTCACTGTCAGGAAGAATACCCCCACCCTGAGCCAGCACGGCCGCTGCTCCACCCTCCCGGCCACAATGGCCTACAGGAAGCAGACGCCCGGACGTGGGGGCAGGGACAAGCAATCACAGAGCATGTTCATGTTGAGGAGGAATGTCCGGAATGGAGGCAGGGCTGTCGTACAGGACGGGCTTCCAGAACAGATCGGATCAGAACTGCCAGAAAACATCCCGTCTCCACACCTCTGCATTCTGTGAACTTAGTTGCCGGAGAACAGGCAGCGCACACGGCAAAGTCAGGTGACGAAAGCACTCTTCATGTCTCACTTGCTCCCCATTGCTATATAATTTTCACTCTACTTTCCCTTGTCCCACTGTACCCACCCAAACACAGTCTCCACACTCCTCCCCAAATAAAGATCCTGATCCTCTGCTTGCTGCTGTTATTGCCATCTTACCCTGAGCAAGTCCTGCTGCCCCCACAGTCCCTGAGAGTCACAATTAAAACAAAGTGACTGACCTTCATAAATCGTTGTAATGAAAATAGTAGCTGTGAAGCTGCACACCTGCGTCTGTGTGAGGAAGGGGCCGGGGACGCGGCAGACTCACGTTGGAGGTGGTGGACGCGCTGTCCTCGTCCAGGAATATGGGCGGGGCTTCCCGTGAGCCCAGCGCCTGCAGCTTCTGGGCCAGCAGCAGCCTCTGGGCCTCCAGGCAGGCTCGTGTGCCCATGGACCCCACAACCATCTGCCGGCTGTCCTCCAGGGCGTTGCGCTTGCTGAACTGGTACACCCTGCGTACAGAGAGGCGTTCACGGGGGCCTGCTTCTCCCTCACTCCCCAACGAAGGTTTCAGTCATTGTCATCAGGCTTCCCGCCTGAGGACTAGCTCATCGCACCAGAGATCGCATCGCAGGGCAAGGGAGCTCACGGCAGATAGGCCGTCTCCAGGCATCACATGCAGTAACTGAAATCCGGGAACTCCTACCCGCTGTGACCAGCGCAATGGAAGCTGCTCACTGCTCACTGCTCACTACTGATCTGCAAATCAAAGATGTGAGCACTGTGTTGTCGCTCCAGACAAAGCACTGGGGCTGAGGTTAAAGAAACTGAAAATACCAAGATGCCACAATGCAGCTGTAATTTAAGACAGGAAGCTGTTCATTATAGAAGCCGACAGTGCTCCGGGGGCCCCACGTCGCTCTCTCACCTCTGACCGATGTGGGCGACCTCCTGTTCGGCCTGAAGGTCCAACTCCAGCTGGGTCACAGAGGCCTGCTGAGCTCCCAGGGTGGCAGTCACGCTGATCAGCTCTTCCTCCACGGCCGTCAGCCTGTGGCAAGAGGTAAATGCTGTGCCCCAGGGTGTGAAGGAATAACAATCTTCAGGATCGGAGGGACAAAAAGGGACTGACTGGTGCTGGATGTTCTCCAGAGTCAGCTCGTTGAGCACCAGCTCCCCAGGCATCAGCTGCTCAGTCTCAGCCAACAGACTGGTGTCAAACTCCACACAGGGTGGCACATCAGCCACTGACCTACAGGCACATAGTAGATGGGGTCACAGATGCCCCAAAACTATGCAATGGACTGGGAGGATCTCATTGTGACATTAGACTCTCAGTAAGCCAATAGGATTATAGAGAACTGAGCAGGGATGGCATCTCATTGGCTCAAAATGTGCTCAGGCATGCCTTTCAGGAGGGGCCTGAAGCTGGAATGTGAAGGCAGCATACCATACCTGTTCTGCTGTATAAAGTTGTCATACTCTCTTTGAGGATCGACGGCGTTCAAGGCATTTGTCATCTCCCGGTGAACCACTGCCACCTCCTCTTGGACTAGGCTGGTGAGGTCCAAGTACTCCTGCAGGATCTCCTTCCTGGTGGAAAAGAGTTGGGGTGACACTGGGGTTAAGATCGAGGTGGACTGCAATGTAAAGAGTGAGAGACGGCCAGGCAGCGGGAACATGTTTAAGCGACGTACAAATCAGGAAAGCATTGGGATAGAGAGTCAGCCAGCATCCCAGCAGTTCGGGTTCAGGGCCGAGTGATCACTCTGCTGCGCGAGGGATTTGACCCCCCACAACCTTCTGCTGATTGAGGGATTTGACCCCCGCAACCTTCTATGGATCAAGGGATTTGAACCCCACAACTTTCTGTGGATTGAGGGATTTGACCCCACTATGCCGGTGCCGGCATAGATCCCTGAGCAATAAAGCAACACATTTCAAATATTTCCAGCACTTTTCTCTAGAACCAACAATTTCAACCAACAACTCTTAAGTCACAAAATATACACATCTACAGTCCACTTCATTTTTTTCATGCAGTTACAGATTATTTGACTCTCTTCTCCTGCATACAGGGTTTTTTCTCACCCAGGTCTTGATGTGTTGTGCAACCTCAACCATCTCCTCATGACTCATAACATGATTGTATCTACCTCAGATTCCATTTTGCATCAAAAGATGAGCAGGACCTCTTAAGTTCTGCAAGAAAATCCAGACAGACCCTTCCAGATGTTCTCCATGTATCCATAAGGGTATGGCTCACACGACGCTACGCTTGACTATGCTAACATCTGCAGCCTCTCCACCAGAGAGCTAGCATACGTGCTAGTGGGGGATTTGATGATATTAGATTGTGAAAGATTAAAATAATTGTTTGCATCGTGCTACAGAGCACATTCTGTTGCAATTGGCTCATACACACAACTAAAGCTGTTTTGTCAGTCTAAAGCGTTTCAACTCACCAATACACTGGTAATAGCAAACAGTAGTTAATGCTTTGGATGTCATCCTCTCTCCCTTTCGCTCCCTCGTCCCAACATGCAATGTGCAACTCATTCCCAATTTGGCAACGTAGCGGTATGGATGACAGCTGGTCTATAAAAAGAATTTGACATCGGTAATATGGATCGTAATATGGATTGTGGATCGTGATCCTGCCCGAAAAAAATCATGATATGACATTTTGCCATATCGCCCACCCCTACTTGCTAGCATTTGTGCTATCTTGTGATGGGGGGGGGGTTAGCCGTAGCACACTTACAGAACTAGCACCATCTCTTCCTGCAGTGTCTGCAGAGCGCTCAGGAGTGCCGGTTGGGCCTGGCCAAAGTGGTGCTGGTGGTGAACCTGGGCGGCCTTTACCGCCAGCACATACTCGTTGTGCAGCTCGTGCAGCTTCAAGGTGGCTTTCATGTAGCGCTCCTTGGCTTTCTCACGCTCTCTATCTGCGAGGAGGGTGTGATGCACATGGTCAAAATGGCACAGACCACAGACTCTGCTCACTTACAAGGTTATTAACTAACTTCAAAAGCACAATAAATTTTTCGTTAGTCCACAGGGACCTCTGGCTGGTTATTATTTAATAATTCCTCCACAAAGCTGCCCCCTCCCCACATCGCTAACAGCCCAGACCAGCCCCTCATGCTTATTCAGGTTTCCTTGGCCCCCACCTTCACCCCTGTCAACAATCATTTCTGAGCAGATCGAGTGTGTAAGGGATCTGCGCTTCAGGTAGGGGGCAGATCACTGAGCCACCTTCAGAAGTGGGCTGCCCGCCAAGTCACGTGCCCCGCCCTCACCTTTGCCGGCATCCTGGTACTTCCTCCTGGCCTGACCCGCATCTCGTGCCAGCTGCCGGTAGTTGGCTTTCACTTTCTCCAGCTCTGCTTGCGTTACCTGGGATCACAGAGGCCCAGTGATGTCCTCATTTGACAGAAAGCCAAGGTATTTCCAGATGTCTGGCGACGCCTTATATTGACCCCTCTGAAGTAG
>JAODKC010000009.1:5544208-5570404 GCA_026777985.1 Mormyrops attenuatus
AGCCTTCAACCAACTGTAGCTTACAGGTAACGTTAAGGATCATTGATTCTGACAGAGTTAGTTTTGTGCGCTTGTTGGTTGGCTCAAACATTTTTTTTAATCGTTAAAAATCATTCTGATTGTTAAAATTTTTATTACCACCAATCAGCCCGATGTTATCAGTTCCGTTTTTTTCTTCTTGTGTTGGAGAGTTTCACTATGTTTGTGGGGTCGGGGGGGGTTAGGCGGAGCAGGCAGCTCGCTCAAACACTGCAGCGTGTGAGTGTCGCGTTTCTCTGCCCCGATCACAGACAGCACCGTCCTTGGAGACACAGAGCTGCTAAGAACAATGCATGGTGGAGAAAACTGTTCGAAAGCATGGTTACCATTCACATGAGCTGATGCTGACAATGGTCCTTCTGTGCAACTTGTTTGCATTTGAGAGCGGAGATTCGAACAATTTGTCAGACATCTAGATAAAAAGTGCACGACTTTACGCATTTAGTTTCCTCATTAAACATGTCTATCCTTTACACGGGCTTATCCGTCGACAACGTCACAATCACTAGGGGCTTACTGTGTAATATGACAGTTATTTTATTTTCTGCGATCGCTAGATTCTGCTAACAAACATGTTAGTGAAAGGTTTTGAAACTGAAAACATGCACATTCCTTTTTGTATTGTTTACAAATTTTCCTTCGCTCAGAAATGAGAAGTTTGCTGCTATATTGTGCACTAAAAGATTCTGATGCTGCTATTTTTATTGTTTACAAGTTGTATTGTGTTTCTTATTTAAGTTAATATTTAAATTTATACAAGTCAGTATTCAATAAATGCTAAGTTGAGAAATTTTGTGTATCGTTTTTTATTAGTGTGATATTTTATCATGCACATAGAGGGGAAAACGTCCAATTTTCGGCCAAAAAAAAAAAAATAAACAGCATATATCGGCCATCGGCTGACCCTGACTCTTAAATATCAGCATCGGCTATTGAAAAACCCATATCGGTCGACCTCTAGCGACAAGGCTAACACACCTATTTCCATAAAAACCCATGCAGAACCTTTTGATGCAGATACAGGAACTGCTGTAGTAGAACTATAAAAGTTAATTAAAAAGAACAAAATGCAGCAGGAACTTTTGCCAATGCATCTTGCTTCCAGGGGTTACAAAGTTAATGTGACACGCATCAGATTCATTGCTCGCTCAGGCTGGGTTAAAGGTACAAAGCAGGTGAGAAAAATCACCTTGCCCTTACACTCCCCCCTTTCTCATGTTTAATTAAACCTCAATGGCTGAATTATTGGGAGATGTGTGTCAGGAGGAATACCAAAAAAAATAGCTGTGTTTTTTTAATTGTAATGAATCTCTGCTTGTTTTTCGGTGGATAATCAATCTAGTTCTTTTTAAAATCTGGCACAAAGGGAGAAGGGGAGGGGGAGAAAACCCAAATCCAATTCAGAAAACAGTTTGCTGTAATTACTCTAAGCACTGAAGCGTTTTCAATGATAAGACAAGCTTTCTAACATTAAAGCACAACGACTTTGCCTGTATCTATGCTCCATGGAGTACAAACACTCCTCCTGCAGGGGCAATTAGTGGCACTAGAGGGGCGGCAGACAGACAGACAGACACACACACACACACACACACACACACACACACACACACACACTGACTGACCGACAAAAGCAAGCGCCACTACATTAATTTCCACAGATCACAACACCTCCAAGTCAAACGAGGTCGTCGGGGGGTTGAGCGATTTCTGCCTGCTGTGTTGTTAAGGAAGCCAAAATTAAGAGACCTGACATGACCAAGACCTTCTAGAATCACCGGGCCATTAGTTTAAATTTTGCCCCCTGGTTCGCTCGCTTATTCCGAGGCTGGATTCACAGCCTGCTTAAAAGGATTAGGACATTTCACAGCAGGCTTACCAGACCCCCTGGGCTACACACTCTGGTATTTAACCGACTGAGGAGCTCCTGAAGAACCATTAATGTTTGCCTTTACAACACCAGCCTTCAGCAGCGGGGCTGCAATTGGGATGGCCTCTCGAAAAGCTCCCTCTGACAAATATTCTTGATTATCCATAGTCAAGGGGTCCTTGGTTTTAGCCAAAAAATGCTCTGGTTCGCTTCAAGAATATTCACAGTCAGCAAGAATCACGACAGCCACTGTCACACCTGCTTGATTACCCAGCTAAAGCTGTAAAAGCTTCCCGCAGTTGAGTTTATGATTTACGGATAAAACATCAGCTTGCCCGTGGCCTTCTAAAGTACCATGTGCTACTGCTTCAGTGCATCAGGAAGACTTCACAGAAAATTCCTGAATGTGTCAGACATTCGCATTATTAACCAGAATCTCCGAAGTACCCGAGTTTGCCACTTTGCTCTCCAAAAAGCAGCTTAAACACACCTTGTCCAGAGCCCGTATATGGAAGCTATGTACGGATACTGATAGAGGCAAGTGTGAACCCAGAAGCCAAAACGGCACAAACCAGGTTACATCTCTGCTACAATTTCTGGGAGATGTAGCCTCAGGAGGGAAACAAAATGCATCAAATTTTGAAGAGGCATCGGAGAGAGCATATGCGAGCTGTGATCTTTCATGCCAAAGGATCAAGGCTTCCAACTGCACTATGTAGAGTTTCCTGTGGCACTGGGGCACCTGAGCTCAGCCTGCCCTGAGTGACGGCTAAAGTTACCCAGACAAGATTAACACCACGCAGACGTCGGCGGACCCACGCGCTATGGTGAGCAGCGTCTCCTGTAGCGTCCAGAAGAGGTGCGTGGAAAGTAAGCCAGACCTCAAACTGCTTTCATCCCCCCCAGGAAGGCGGTCTGTTAGACATCATCCATCACATCATTCCCCATCTTCCTTAAATTAAAAAAAATATTAAATGGAATCCAAATTACCACATTAAAGAACTTGATTTGCTCGATAGCACCCGCAACGCTTAAATGTGTATTTCACTGCTGGATGCGTACACGTGACCGGCAGCGTTCCACAAAGCCATCAGGGAGCAGTGACTCTCCGCGCAGAACCAATCGCTGCCGTCACACCGCTTTAATACTCCATTTCTGGTGGGAATAGGTCTGATTTGTGAAGAAAGCACCAATTCCTCAACCCCTTAGCTGTATAAGTGGAAGCGGTTTGGCTCAGTGACAAACTCACCCATCTGCACCAAAATCTACTTAAAGGCAGGAATGGCACATTAGGGAGGGGCGGAGCCAGGGCTCAAGCTGGGCGTAAAAGCACCACAGCCCGAAATATCAGAGGCGCGAACAGACAGAAGAGTGATCCGACATCCCGTTTTAGCCATTTTTTCTTCCCATGGCAAATCACTCACTGCACATGAAGATGATGCAGAGTCCTGCACACTGGTTTTATTCAACAGTCCATAACCTGATTGAGTCCCGGAAAAATGGTGACATTCAAGCAAAGGGTGCTCCAATCGATCGGCCGATATTCGTTCTAAAATGATCGGAGTTCTCTATAAAGGCCAATCAGAAGCGCCGATCGGACGACATCGTACACGCAAGATCTCTCAGGGCGCGGGATAGTAAACTGCTAAAATGGCATCCCCAGTCTGGCAGTTCTACAAGATGTCCAGGAAAGACAATAAAATCATTATATGCAATGTGTGCGAAGCAGACGTGGGAGAGACACTCATCCCCCGAAGAGGACAGCCACTTGCTTTCTTGCTTTCTTTAATAAAAGCCGCTTCCCCGCGCTCGTGGAAGCTGCACGAGCAAACCTTTGCATGCCGTGCACAAGTGTATATAGCGAGCGACTTCTCAGCCCAGAATGTCGTAGACGAGAACAGGAACAGGTTGACCTCCAAAATGTGGAGATGCCCAGAGACATATATAAAAACTTTACGTCAATGCTTAAGAAATAGGCCTGACAAAAAAGGAAGCTGTGGCAGGATGTAAAAATATGTAAATGCTGAGAAATGCTTTATATAGAAGTCGGCTATAACCTGTCTTTGTTGGCATTTTACATTGTTAAATTTGTAGAAGCCTATATTTAGAAATGTCATGAATTTTGCTGTCTACTGGAAGTTCGGCCTCATGTAGCCTCAGTGAAACTGTTTCCCATGTTCGCTTTTGTTTTGAAACATAGTGCGTAAAGTTCAGCACGTTCAACTTTGATTCCATATGAAGGCTAAAACTAAATGTTGCCTTACAATAAATGTCAATTTATGATGCTCTCAGTATTTCTCCAGTGCTGTTAATAGTTACTTTTATTGCTATTGCTATATGTAGATCAAATAATGCTACACAACCAACAGAACACTTTAAAAAGTTACTGCATGATTAAATGTTTTTGAAGCTGATCGGTATTGGCTGATACCGATACCCGTGACTGGCAATCGGTGATCGGCACAAAAAACCCAGATCGGAGCTTCCCTAATTAATACCGGTAATAAAGCAACAAGCAACACACTAAGGCAGGAGATGATGGCCAACATATTTGAAATGTCACTTTGGGCTGCTGCAGAGAAGCAATTTGTTTGGTGACACAGCTCCCCCGCCGTCACATGACATGGGGGAGAGGAGCACTAAAGCGGACAGGACAGCTGCTACCGCGGAGAGCAGGTGACAGGCGCGATGGAGGTGGGACCCTACTCAAACATGCTTAAAGCTGTTGGAATTCCAGGGAGGTGGTGGCGTTCAGAGAGTGATGGCATGGGGAGGGGACACTGCTCTGGAGCATGGCCCCTTAGCCCCCAGCACTCAGGACCTCTGGAGTCAATTCCGTCTAACGGCTGGTCAAACAAGCGCAACGGTGCCGGCATCCAAAGAGTGGGGAGACGTGGCTGGGAAACCAAAGCGGCAGCCAGATTCTGCTGGGCTCATCAACGCCTCTGACCGACACCGCAGGAATTGCCGGTTTACAGAAAACCGCTCCGACACATTCGGAGCATTCACTTTCCACAAAAAAAACGAATACACTACTGCCTCTCTTCTACTCTGAGCTCCTTGTCAAAGATGACTTCTTCGGGGAACTGCAGAATCCATCTTCCTCCGGTGCTCAATCAGGTATCCCCCAGTTGTGACAGGAGAGGATTAGCTTTATTCCAGGCTTAAATTGGATTTCACCACCGACTTTCTTCAGCGGAGCGTCCGGAGAGTGGGACAAGGCCTGTCTGCTGTACCCGCTGACATGTTTACGAGACTCTGCCCAGTAGAACAGTGAAAGCAAGAGAGACTTCTCCCAGGGTCAAGAAAACTCTTGCGTTTGGAAGACATGGAAGCCAAAACGTCAAGAGCTTTGAATACAGAGCAGGTCTGGATCAGGCCCAACTGGCCCAACTGGCACTTCAAGTCCAACTCAGCAGGAAAAGGCAGCTTGAGTAATACAGTGATCGGTCTAGATATCGACCGGAACAGCTCCAGGGGTTAAATGCTGCAATATTAAATTTATAATTCTAGGTCTGTGCCAGTAGGTAGCCACTTGCACAGCAGGAAGGTGAACAGCTAGGTGTGGGACTCTGGGAGATAAACATCTCAATCCCATCAGCCCACGAGTCTTGTTCCGTTGACCTCTTAGCCTTGTATTGTACACGGACTGGACCCGGACAGTCCGGAAGGTGATCTGTTGGCAGGACAGCACGTCTGCAGTTTCCTGTAGGAGTTCGACAGATGGGCGTGGTCGCCCAACAAACAAACTTCACCCACAAGCCTCCGTCAGCACCTGCAAGGCAACTTGCCCCACTGGGAGGAGACACATGGAGTAACGCAGACGGGAGGGGCTGGCCACTTCTTCCAGCTCACAGCTAATTTCAACATCTCAAGCAATCAACCCCAGTGTGAATTACAGACGAATTTAACTCTTTGGTTGGCCATCAGTTGAGGTACTGGGATTACCAAACGTAGACCAGGTTTCTCCAAATACTCATTTTAGAACTAGGACTGGACTCAGTGGGGGCCTGTTGGTGTCAGGTATACCACCGTACCACTGAGTGCACCAGTAGAAATACTGGTCAAGAAGATTCTACTCCAAACTTTCCCAATCACCTTCAATGTCTTTTGCGGCTTCTGTCCATCCAGAAAACTCCACTAGACACGGTGACAGATGACAGCAGCCAACCAAATAATGTCACAGGACCAAGGCCACTCAGGCATTTTCACACGACCCGGCTGCCAATCTGTCAGCGCTGTTCTGCTTAGGCTTAGTAACAATATTAAACCCTCATGCAAGCCACCACCACTGCGGTGGAGTCAGGGAGCAGCCAATTAACCCCACAGAGACAATAAGGGCTGTCAGGGTCTCCGGGCCGCTTTGCAATCCAATTCCTCCCGAAGATCATTTAATCACTCCAGTGCACCCAGGACGGCATCAAGTCACCCAGGTAGTAAACAGATTAAACAGTCTGCCCACGTGACTAGAATGAGGCAGCCCTCCCTCTGATTTTACTTAATCCCCACAGATCTGTTTTACTGTAAGAACCCATTGAATTAAGCTGCTACTGAAGCAGAACGGCACAAATCAGAATAAGTCGGACCATTTACACGCCGTCCTGCGGCACCTGACCAGGGAGAGGGTCAGGCGGTGTGCGCGAGTGCGAACAAGCGACTCCCAGCGCGAACTCCAGCAAGCACACACCTCCGCACCATAAGAGTTGGCACTTTGGGGCTCCAGATTGTGACCAAAACAGTCGCATATGTAACCATTTATTGAGAGTGTGCAAGTAAAAATTTCACATGGGTCGCATCTGTGCGAGTGTATGATAATCATTAGGATGTTTTGCTCCAGCACGGGTACTGCATTAACAAATTTTGACTGAACGTTTTCTTCCCCCCAGTGTGTATTTATAATTTTTTTGCCGAGTTGGTCTCTACCTACCTGCACGCCACAGTACGATTGTATACGAGCACTGATAAAACGTGCAAAACAACCCCTTTAGCCGTGGTGTTCACGTATTACAAAAATAAAGCGGTCTGTAGCTGATTATAAAAAAAAAAAAAAACATGAAATTAGAAGGGAGAGGAGGAGGCTGGTGGAGAGGGAGAGCCAAAGAGGTCCGAGACAGACGCAGATGATGGTGAGTTATTCATGTTCAGATTAAAATACCCTGCAAAGACAGTAACCCCTCACACATCCTCTCATTTGACATTTGTGGTTTCAGTCATTCGCAAGCTGCCCATCAACAATTAAACGGGTATATTGGGTGCGACCAAACCACGTGCTGGTGCGCCCACAGGAAAAGAGACCTGTGTTTGTCACATGGCCAAGGACCTCCACGGCCTCTTGATCACATTCCAACAGGTTTCCAGGAAGAAGCCAGCAATGCAACTAGCATCGACGGCCAAAAGGTCGTTGGTTCAAATCCCGTTGGTTCAAATCCCGTTGTTGGAAAAGTGATCATGTCACTGCTGGGCCCGTGAGCAAGGAACACAAGCCCAAAGATTAACTGGATGAAAAATGGCCGAGCCTAGGTTTCGCTCTCCCCTATACAAATGTTTGTCTTATTGGAGAGAAAGATGGAATATGAGAGAACTATTCCTATGTACCTATGTGGTTAGTCCTTCTTACCAGTGACACACTCTTGGTGCCACCATTCCCACTATACAGGCACAAAATTTTGCACAGAAATTTTAAACCCCACATTATAGGCAGCTGGACTTTGATGGTTCCATTCCCCAACACACTTGGGCGGCGGCTCTTGCACCTTACAGGTCTGATCTGGCAGAGTGGCAACGTAAACCTCTGTTTAATGGGCGGAAGAAGCCTGACGTTCAAGACATTGCCACACAGCCCCCCCGGTAAGATCTCGGCTCTGATCCGCTAATTGGACATGACCCACAGCTTCTCCGGAGATAAAAGGCTGAGTGCAGATGGTGGAAGCTGCTCAGGACGCAGCCAAGTGATGCTCCTCTTATCAAGGAAACTAAAGCCAGGCCTGAGGTCCACGGAGACCCTGACAGTAAGGAAATGCCGCTTCATGGCCAATTTACGGTCTCCCCGAAAACAGGCGAATTCCAGGGAGCGCCCCCGATGGACTCTCGCTGGATCAGAATGCCAAATTCAGTGGCGGACTGAAACACATGGGCCCGCATCACGGGCCCAGGCTCGATTATCTGCTAGGTCAAACGTAAATAAAAGATGAACCTGACCTCTGTTTTACCTTTGAACAAAAACTGCGAATTGTGCCCCCCGGTAGCCCCCCTACCTGTTGTCGTTAAGCTGCGTGTATCTCGGCTGTGGATCAGGGTCCCCGTCATTGACATCATAGCTGGCTTCAGGGTCCTGAGGACAGGAAGTGGCCGACGTGTTAAACACCAGCCCAGGCCACGTTTAACCCCCCCACAAATGGTCTGCTCTAGACAAGCCAGCAGCTCGTACATAGTTATCCACTAGATCCGGGTGGTTCTTCTCGATCCCGTCATCCAGGATGGAGACGACCACGCCTTTTCCCGTGTAACCCTGTTCCCAGGCCCCCCAGGCGTTCAGGTCTTGATGGTCTGCATTATACTGCAGAAAGAAAGGAGGCGAAAAAAGGGTGAACGTTATGCAGCCAGCAGAACAGCAAAGGAAAGGCCCCCATTAGCCTAGGCTGGTATACTTAATCTCCTAACTGTATGGACCGCAAAGTAAATGTTAGCGAGCTCGGTGCACTTTGATACTTTTATGAGAACAAATATTTTTAGATAAGAGGCCGTGTGTGTGTGTGTGTGTGTCCCTTGTTGGGGGATTAGCGTGTGTGTGTGTGCGTGTGTGTGTGTGCGTGTGTGTATGCATAAAACAGCACCACCACACCTTTAAAGCTCAAAGCTCAATCAAAACTTCACAATAAACAGCTTAGGCAAAGGGAGGTACCGGCCCCTCCCTTTGCATGTGCCTGAGTCGGACCAGGCTTTAGCCCCGGCACGGCATGCACGCCCGCACCGGCTGTTTGTGGCACATGTAGCAATAATCAGCCGACTGCATGCGGTTCTCTTGGTGGGGATGTGGGGGGCGGCATTCACACTTCTATCTGATCCTCGTAAAAACATCGCGGCTCCGCCCAGCACTCCCAGTAAACAAAGCGGTTACACTCCAGGCACCCCACCCCCCATCTGAGGGCCCTTCTTGGGTAAAAATCACAGATACAGCCCTCACTGAAAGAGATACTTACACATTCCTAACAGAGCATTTTTTAAAACAGCTTGAGGCCCACAAGAGGAGGCCAAGGCCCCCAGTGTCTGAAAGGCAACAAATCGGCTGACAGAAACGCAACGATTGTGACAGGACAATCAGAAATTCAGTAACCCTAAACAAGAAGAAATGTCAAGGATTATCCAAAAAGCGGACAAAATTCATGGCAAACCGATTCTAACATTTCACAGGTTTATGTTGCAGCTTCAGAGTGCTGCACATTGAGAACGACTGAGCCTGGCGTCAGGCAATGAGGAGGACGCCTCTGCTTGCTCTAAGGCCCCCGTGGCGGGAAAGGAAACCATCAAACACAGACGGCTTGGCTTCCACTTACCAGATACCATTGCTGGGAGAACTTGGGGTCTGACAGCTCTGTGTAAATATCCCTCTTCTTCCTCTTTTTAATCACCTGCTGCTCAACCCACACCACCTGGGGGTGACAACACACACAGAGGCCTTTGATGAGATGACGGGAGCATGGGGGGGGGGGGGGGGTCGTCTTCTGGGGTTCCCCCAAACTGACATGCAGGGTTGTGTGCTATAGCGAGCCAGTGTTCAGCAGCACAACCCGGCACAGTGCTGCGGCGAGGCCGGCGGATATTTCCTGCAGTCACTGATGCTCTTCATTCACTCCCTCTCACCCCTCGCCGACACACAGACACCAGTGGTGTAAGGCATGTGGCACAAGACCTCAGATTTATCACAAAAATGAAAACCACAATCAGGGCGTAAATTAAAGGCTATTTCCTGAAACATTAGCATACAGTGAGTAAGTACACAGGCTGCACCACCAAGAGGATGTCCAAGGGACCCCACCCCCCCCACCCACCCCTCGTACAGCGGTAACAGAATTGGGGCGATGTTTTAAGATCCCGGTGAGACTTTGTATCACAGAGTGGTGCTGGGGGATCGGATCATCCATGTACGGCAGCTTAACTGGCTCCCGAGCGGTTCTGAGCTCCAGCGGCCCGCGGGGTGGCGGGGGCAGAATCAATGCAGTCAAACAGCGGCGCTGCTAATTAAACCAAACCATGTACCGCCGGGGTCCGATTCAACGGGAAGGTTTCAAACAGATCAATGGTAATCTTGTCATGGTTCTGCCCTAAATTCTAGACTTCACCGAGCAGCGCGGGTGATCCGATAAAATTTACCGCCCGTTTTTAACCACAAGCAGCTCAGACACTGCAGACCAGGAAGGTGGATCGGGGGGTCGTCACGACCAATTCAGCCCACTTGCCCATGGGCGGGACCGACAGCGGCCGACACTATGAACCCCACCCGCAGCGTGTTTAGGAGCCTCATTTTAACATTGCGCGACAATGGTGGCCAAATGAACATGCAGAAAAATTCAAACTCCAGATGTCACGTATCATAACCCTGTGAAATGCAACAGAGCAGGAAATAACTGGGGGAGGGGGGACATGGGAGAGAAGAAGCCCACCCCAGGCATCTCTCAAGAGGATGGAAACTAAGTACAACCAGAATTACCAAAAACAATAAGTTTGGTGACATGATAGGATACGGCATGGGGCAGCTCAGAAGGCACCTACTGCGCCACCTAGTGCTCACCCTGAGTCATGACAGCAGAGTCACTGGAAGTGCAGGTCGCACTGGTGATGGTCCAAGCTGCAGTACACCAAGGAGGGAGGCAGCACTGAAGGGCAGCCAGGGGACGGCTTCTCCCCATCAGCACAGATCTACGGGGGAGGTGTCCCATGCTTACAGGCTTGTGTCACGGTGGAATCGTTAAAGAAAACGTGAGCAGACACCTTCAACATTCCCAACAAGCGGGCAGTCGCCATCACCCCAATCAGCGGGCGATATCCTAAAACACGGCCTCGGGGCTTATTACTCGTCACTGCATCTAAGAAACGTCAAGAGCAGAGCATGTAATCAGAGTGCCAACAGGCATCTGGCTTTCATTCAGATGCATACCTGCTCGCAAATGGCCAGACAGGCTGGGGGTCAGTGGTGCATCAAAGGCACAGCGCAGACACGCTGGACATGAAAGGCGGCGCTAAACAGCGCGCACGCGACGGGACAATCTTTCACCTCGTCGGCAGTCCGCTCAAGACACCTTCAAGCTCCGGTGCATCTAGTCAGAGGCATGGAATAGGCGCCGCTGCCCCCCCAACCACAACAAAAAGCCTTTCAAAACACAATGTTCTGCTACTATTTTATCTGTGATTATCAGTTACAGAGAGGCATGGATACAAAGCACGGGCAAGAAGGGTATGGATGTGATGACACCAGGATGCTTTTTAAAAAGCAAAAGCCTTTCTCCTTTGCAGACCACAAAGGCAGAGTAAGGCAGCTAACTGGGGGAAAAACAGCAGAACTGCAGGGATCCGGTGCCTGAACTCCTTCCCGAGAAGGCGTTCCTGACAGCCCTTGGATGAAACTGCTTCTGCCGGTTGACTTTCCAGCCCACAGAACTCAACTTAGTAACACGGGGTGGGGGTGTAACTGACTGCTATATATAGGCTTTGGAGGCTGGGAAGTCCCAGGAGGACCTACTTAGGGAAACACCCGATTCATGGGATCACGCTCACCGTCCATATTTACAGAGCTTTCTAAAAACTGCAGGCATGGAATGAATGCTGGTAAGCAGGTCATCCAACAATACCTCAAGTAGACCTCGATTTCACTAGAGGGTGGTCGAGCATAGACTCCTTAGCAGGTTGGTGCTAGTGACCGGAAGGTTGTGGGTTTGAATCCTGGAGGCTGACAGACTCATGCTGCCATTGGACCCACGAGCAAGGCTCTATACCCATAACTGCATGTCACACTGCGACACGACATTCTGACCCCCAAACCTGCTCTCACCTGTATGCATGTTTCTCTCCTTCATGGAGAGCAAGATGGGGTAAGCGAAGAGGATTTCCCCACGGAGATTAATTAAGCTATTCTTTTTCTATACGATACTGACAGCAGGAGGTGGGGGTAACTCCACATGGCAAAAAGTAAATAAATCAAAACATGCCCAATGAGACTCTCTCTTGCACTAACCAATGGGAGCAGGGTTTCATGGAACTGGGGAGGAAAAGGAACAGAATCATTGGATCTGGACAGCTAGGCCCCGCCTTTGAAACGCAAGTTTCAGTTAAAATCAGGTTTCAGCTGTTCACGTTTCATGACAAAGGATGGACTTTTCTCAGAAACTGATACACCCTGCACTACCTTGGGGTCCGGCCTAGCCAGTCTCCCAAAGATAATGTCATGTCTATTCTCGAAATATAAAGGTTTGTGAAAGGGACAAAAAGAAAAGTCCATTGTGAAGTTTAATTGTCCCACAGCATGACTTTTAAGCAGTGCAAGGATTAACGGTTCTTGAGAATTATAAAATGAGACCTATTAAATGGAACAGAAGAGAACCGCCCGGCGGCGATCTGATAAGATCTCCATTAGAAACGGACCCAGAAGCCGGTATCTCCTCACACCAAACTCTTTTTCCATTCAGTCTTTTCAGATGTCAGAGTCAATAGATAAGACTTTTTCTGGATCAGTAAGTTAGTGATTGGCTTTATGGGGGGATGGTGTTCAACTGTCAGGCTCCCACTAATCCGCCCAACAAGGGCCTCACACACACACACACACACACACACACACACACACACACGATAACATATCACAGAAGGACTACACAATGAGATTCCCTAAATTACACTTGTTCCGCCTTCGGCAGTCCACGGAATGCTTAAGCAATAAACACCAGCGGTTTGTCCGTCAACGCTCCGGCCCGTCTGTTACCCGGGGTAGATTACTTGCACATTGTTTTTGATTAAGCTTACCCAGAATGCGCCCCTGCCTGCCAAACCGTAGGCCTCTCCGAGATGGGAGGTTCCTCCCGCTCTATGGTGCTTTGGGAGCAAAGGAATTCAACAACAGGAAAGGCAGCGCCAGCAGTGGGAGGAAGCCCTCACCAGAGGGCACAGGGCATGTAGGGTGAGGAAATCTGCTGTGTTCTTCCATGACACCCATACCCCCCGCCTTTCAGAGACCCACTTCCCTCCCTGCACCTGTCCACAAAACTGTACAGCCCCTCCATTCTCCCATCCTTTCACCACAGTGAAATTCTGGGAACAGGAATTCTGGGAAACCAAACCGCCCAGTCCTTCCTCATCTTAGTGGGCGGAGCATCTGGG
Organism: Mormyrops attenuatus; assembly: GCA_026777985.1. Lineage (NCBI taxonomy): Eukaryota > Metazoa > Chordata > Actinopteri > Osteoglossiformes > Mormyridae > Mormyrops > Mormyrops attenuatus. The sequence goes on from JAODKC010000009.1 coordinate 5,557,482, forward strand.
ACAGACTGCAAGGTTCATGGCACTGAGCCACAGCCAGACCTAACCCCAGACCTCAACGAAAACAAAAAGCCTGTTCCTATGCGGCTGCTCTTCATTAAACCTTCAAAAGATGCAAAACGCTACTTTAAAATCGGCCTTTGGAACACTACAGTGTAATTCTGAATTTAATACTGAACCAGGCCCAAAAACACAAAACCATGCAGCATTCCTGCGTCCCGGTGCGGTTTCGGCCATACAGAGAGACTCTGACAAAGCATCTTGCCATCCGTGGTGTGCCCGCCCAATGAGGCATTTTAAATATGTATCTTGTTCTTGTTTCAAGGCTGAAATGTGCCAATGGCAGTTTTTCAAAAGCATGGAGGCAAATCCAGAATGTCAGCATGATACAGATTTTCTAGATCAGGGGTTTCCCAGAGCGGGGTGCATGGGGCACTGGCGGGGGGTGGGGGAGATGATTTCCAGTATGTTACAAAGTACTTGAGGAAGTAAAAAAAACGATTAACAAAATCTTCTGAGAGGACCCCGCCTGACTGGTGAAATCTACTGAGGGGAGGAAGACCCCCCCCCCCACAAAGTGGGAGTCGTGAGTGTCAGGCACTTATTTTTGGGGTTGTGGGCTGAAAAGTTTGGGCTCCCATGCTCTAGATGGACCGCCTAAACTGGGAGATAAACCAGATTGATGGTGGGGTCTTACCATATTTTAAGCCTTGAAAATTCCCTACAGTTTCCGTTCTGGTACGATGGGGACTAACACGCCTTGAGCATCGACATATGAAGGAATACTCTGTTCACCTTCTGTTCCTTTAGAAGCGTCTCCGAGGCAGGGGGCAGGGCATGAAAACCTGAAATCCTTTTAAGACGCTACACACAAAAAACCCAACTGCTGCAAGACGGGTCAGTGTGGTGCGCCAGTTTTTCTCATCTCCGGTTGTACCTGGGGATCCTTCTGCAGCTTGACGTGAGTCCCACGATGCATTGAGAGAGACCTCTTCACCACACCACGGTGCTTGAAGTGGTAGTAATCACCAAACACCTGCAGAAAACAAGACAATCCCTTAGCGTCCCACGGAAGCAGAACCCTTAAGTCTCATGAGTTGGAAATTTCTGTATTCAGACACCAACAGAACCCCAAAGTGGGCAAATCTTACAAGGAATTTTATTCAAAGATCACCCGTAAGAACATGGTTCTCATATTGAAAAACGATCTACTCCAAATGATCCCAAGATCAATAGTGAAACAAAGGCAACAACGGCTCCCAAAATGCATGAGCGAAAGTCACACTTGCACCCTCATGTGGTCCAGAAGCCGAAAGTAGCCCTCAGCAGCCGCACTCCTGTCCTCGAGAGCCACGCCACGACATTCTGCTCTTCCGGGGAAAGAAGACAGCGGTCTCAGCCAAACGGGCCATCAGAAGCGGCCCGCTGGATGTAGAACACACAGAGACGTGTCTCACGGCAACCGACGCTCATATTCTCAGACGTGGTGGGATAACTAACGACTAAAACAAACGGCATGCGGCCCCGAGGTAAATTGCAGTGAACGACGCATCTGCAGAGTTCGGCTCCCAGCAAAGCATCGCTGAGCTGTGATGGGGGGGTTTGGGGGTGTTGGACTCAAGGTGAGGAACAGGCAGGCTCACCGTTTAGTCCCATACATATTTCATTATTAGACCGGAGCGAAAAGTAATTCGTACCTTCTCAGCCCGCCACGAGTAAATAAAAAGTATAATGTATCAGCTCAGAAGCTTTTATTCAAGGGCCTTGAGCTCACAAGTCAGCCCATTTGTAGAGGCAGACATTTACTGGAGCAATTTAGTTAAATCAGCTCAGCCAGGACACGCGTTTTTTTTTTATATAAAAAGCTCAAACATGAATATTTAAAATTACACTCCATTACAGCTTCTCTTCATAACCCCTTCAAAAAGGTGGGAAGAACAGGTGACCCGACTCACTCATTATGCGAGGGAAGAGTCGCCAAATGAATTATTCATGGATTCTGCAGAGCGCCCGTTGAGACCTACTCCTCCCTCTGATCAAATGACGGAAAGACTTCACTTTCCATAATGATCTTCAGTGCTCGCACGCTAATTGGGACTAAAAACGACATGCAAGGATCATTATTCAGGCCGGAGTGATGAGATGTAATTTCCTTGCCATGCTCTAGGGGGCGCGCTCGGTTCCGCGATGACAGCCTGAAACTATGGCAAAACAGGCTGGAGTTGCCATCCAAAACCAAGAGGAGTGGCTTAACAGTTTGTGAATGTTCTGCGTGCTTCACCGCCATCACTAGTGAAGGCACCTTTCCTCTGCAGTGCTTCTCCTAGGTAACTTCGAAGCAGCGATGCCATCGAAAACAAATGGGGGGTGGGGGGAGTTGTCAGGGGCAGGGAGGGGGAGATTAATACCTTTAGGCACATTTAAACCATCTTCATTAATTTAGCCTTTATCGCTAAACTAAGCAGTGCTCGTAAAGCATCAGTTGGGAGTACAGTGCTTTATGTAAACGTTGCGCTGAATCAGCCTGGCTTATAGCTTCCAAGGATCACCTGAAAAACATGCAGGCCCCAAACAGATCCTGCGTGCGAGATACCATTAACATCCATAAAAAGAGGAAATTCAACAAAGCCCCTTTCCTGACAAATTAGGTGAGACTCGCAGAGCTTTTTTTTATTAAATATGACAGAATGGGCGGATGCGTTTCCATGGCAGCGCCATTAGAGATGGTTCACTACCCGGCCAGAGAAGTGAGTCCAGATTACAGCCTTAGATTCAGCACGAACTTGCCGGCCAGAGACATCAACCAAGGGAATAACTGCTCCCAGTAGCGAGAGGGATAATTCCAGGCTGACGTCTAGGATTCCGCCCAACGCCCAGAAGTACCCAAACATTCAGTGGCAGACGCTCACACCCACAAAAGCCGAGTGGGCTGCACATACGCCAACCAGACACAAGGTGAAAGCTACATTCGGCTAAAGAACATCAAGAAAACCATACTGGACATGATCTGAGCACAGAGATTGCCAAGCAATGATAAAACTAGCTAACTGCTAAGGCTCCCAACCATGCAGGTAAAGCATGAGCACAAACATTAAGCTAATATTAAGCTGTCCTGGGGAACATGATCGACAATTCAGTGAGGACACTGAAGGACAAGCAGCCTGGTACCCCACTGGATCTCAGGAACCCCGGCACCAAGATGGCCTCCCTCTTACCAGGAAGCTAAAACTAAACTTAAAACTTCATGAGTTTCCTATCTGAGGAGAACAGACCGCCCAGCCGCTCCCCAAAGACCCACTCCTCAGATTTTTTGGAATCAGCCAGCGCGGCACAGTGCGCAAAACCACAGAAAGCGGACTGTCAGAACAGCATTTTAGAAATGTTAAGGAGCGCTGGGCCGGGCCGGGCCGGGCCACGACGGCACTGCAAAGTAATGGGTTGTAAGTGGTTCTGAAAATCTGACTAATGGCATCATTGGTGGAACGAGGGAATAATGAATAAACGTCAGCTGCGGCAACTTCCTAAGAAAACGTTCAACCTCCAAGGAAGTCTGGTTTTCCAGTAAGCCAACATAAATACAAGCACAGAAATGTTTCTTACGGACTACGGCGAACACAGGAAGTAACAGGCACTCTATCATGATGAGATCAGTCTGTTGCTCAGACTATAGGCCGTTAATCATCCAAAATAACATGCCCACGCCTGTTAAACCTGGCTAAACAACAATCGCTGCTCACAACCTGCTCAGAGAAGAAAAAAAATATATATATATACATATACGTACACATGAGATTATAAAAATAAAATTCAAGTTCTTGCAAACCCCAGGCTGAAAGCATGACTACTGGCTGTCCATCAAGTGAGATCCAGGGAGGGACCATCAGTCGATTACCCTCCCGGTTGGAAGATTTTATCCAGCAAAGCATTTCTGTTACGCTACACAAGCAGGCAGCACTAAAGCCTGCCCACACAAATCAGAGTCTTTACATTAATAGTAGGGCCAGAGACGAGGGCCAGAGGAAGGCTGTCCCTCTCAGATGCCTGCAGACAGATCTCACAGGGAGATCCTCACAGGCGATTTGCAAGATGGAATGAAGCTGGAGGCAGGGCAGAGAACAGATAGCAGTAAACTGCTGACATTTTAAATAAAACCAAGAGTGCTGGGAGGGAGGGCCATTGTCCGGTCCTGGAGGACCAAGCCTCCCCACAGCCATAACTGACGGAAACCCAGCTGACGGCGATGATAGTTACAGCCAGGACCTGCTGCAGCCAGACAGGGCAGTATGAGGGTCCAGCAGTGAAGCGAGGGCTGCTCCGCACCTTAAAATGCCCGTAGGTTAGGCCACCTCAACACATGGACATTTAGTCCAGACCTGGGAAGATGGCTTGAAACTCAGCAATAAACTAAAATTACTGAAGTACACAGGAAGAGCACCCAGGTACTTGCTGGTTCAGATCCCATGGGGGGGGGGGGCTGTGCTGCTGTACTGTTGAGTAACACTACAGTAAATTCCACTGTATAAGCGAGATTAGCTGCAAAATGTGAGGAAACACGGCCACTCCCATGGATGTCACTGCACAGTCCGATAGCTGAGAAATCGCTCAAAAAAAAGATTAGGAGCTTTACACGTCCGGGTGCCGACCCACAGGAAGGTGTACACTGACAAATTAACCAAAAGGCCTGTGTTTAATGTCTTATGGAACTGGGGTTCTGTAGCCAGCACTGCTAAAACAAGACCACTGGAATCCCAGATAACAGCCTCACAAAAACTGGGCCAGCCCTTAATTTCGAGCCATACCAAAAGCTAATCTACCTACTGCACAGAGGTCGGTTTATACAGAAGTGATTTGCTGGATTCCCAAAGAAACCAATAGATTCAAAAGCTTATGGAGAGTAGAACATGAACACTGACCACCAGCAGGTGACGCCCATGCAGATGACAGTTTGACGCAGTGGGACACGACACTGCTTCAGAAGCCAGATGGACCTTTGACACGACGTTCCAGGGCTAGCAGGCAAACCCCGGGGCTCTCAAAGCACAAACCCGACAGCCCAACTACCAATATCACACCCTTTCTTCAGGTGGCTCTCATGTCACATTGCATTCACAGAGTGCTGATACAATGAAAACAACAGGCACCCCAAAGTTACACTTAAACTCAGTTAGATACCACCGTCACAAAAGCCCAAAATGGCCAAAGGCTTTCACACAGACTAAAAGGTTACGAGGGGTCCCGCCGCAAACCCAGCTTTCAAAAAGACACGGGACTCCTCACCAAACACCGGCAGGATGAACAGAACGACCTTCTATGTCCGCGTGTGCCCATCAGAGCCAAGTGGTGGGGACACCGGCCGCATGCGGCCCTCACACTGGGGCGGAGTTACACAGCGAGTGGCTAACGCGATTACGACTTACAAATGCCAGAGCTAACGAGGCCGGGCAAATAAAAGCTGCTGTGAGTAATGTGATTTGAAGGGAGAGCCCTGAACGGGTCTGGCTCCGAGGCCGTAATAATCTGCATTCTGCTGCACAGAAGCAGCTCAAATCCGTGGCCTTAGAAAGAGAAGGAAGGGCTCCAATGGGCAAATGAACAGACAGATGGAGCTCTTAAGAAATCCGACCCTTAAGGGGGGAAATCAAGCTAACGTACAGGAATACAAAGACTGCAAAAACGTGCACGTTTGCTACGCACATGAAAGTCATTCCTTATGGCGCTTGGGACTTAAACCTGTCTAGACACATGCTTTGGTCAAATTAAGCAGAATGTATTTTTAGATGTGGTCAGAAAGCTATTTGATTGGGGAGGGGGTAGGGCTCATTAAAGCTTTATATGCAACACGGGATTTTTATAGAGATTCTTTATTGGACAGGGACCCCTATCAGGGTGGCAGAACCGCGGTCCATGTTTTGGTGTTTAGTCCCAGACTGACGCCGTTGGCAGTACAGCACACATCACACCCACGCTAGTGTTGACCCGACCGCACCGCCATGGCGCCGTCTTAAATCGTCATATCTGGCATGTCACCATACCGCGGGGCCGGGCCTCGGTAGTGGGATGCCAGCCAGAAGGGAGGAGAGCCAGCCAACCTTCGGGCACCGCGCGGAGATCAGGCCAGGAGCTGGCGGGAGGAACAGGATGTACCATGCTGGAGGGCATGGAGGAGGAGACGAGGAGGCCGGCACGCGTTAAGCAGGGAGGCCCACCTGGGCTGAGCCCTACTCCCGCTCTGGGGAGCGGGCTGGGCACCCAAGACAGGCCCAGCGGGGAGGGGGGGGGGGAGAGAGCGCTCATTGGAGCCTCACCCTGCAAACGGTGCGCGTGCAGAACTTGGGCATAACATCCCAGATGATACAAAGCTGCATTTCATGGTGCAGACAGCCCATAATAAACATGGTAATTAGACATCGTGAACACGTCCAGTTTACTCTCACAGTCTAACCCTACATATTCACCTGCAGCAGATCCAAACAGGTGAGGAGCTGGTGGCCCACCAGGCTGGTAACAAGAACCCAAACGGCCCATTCGGAACTGCCTCTCCCCAGAAATACCAGCATTATGGTGAGCCCAGCATTATGTGCCAAACCAACCTGCTGCAGGAGAGTGATCGATTCCTCACACACAAATAGTGCATACAGCCACTTCTTTGCTGGCTTTCAGATGGTGGTGCGCTGACTGAACTGTGGCCTTCATGTCCCACATCAAAGAAGACAAATGCGGCTTCACAGCCGCAATTCACCTGGAACTCGGCATCTGCCCGGCCACCTAAATGCAGATCATGTCAGCACATATCAGCAGGAGCAGAACAGCCAGAGCTTGGGTGAGGACGCACTGTGCCGCATTACGCTCGACCTTGTGGTGCTGCTCCATGACGAGTCAGGTCGGGACGGCCCTCTGAGTCTTCCTAGAAACTGGGTTCGTAGGTTGCAATTACAGGAAACCATGAAGGGGATATCGGCTCTCGCTACGCTCAGCACACAGGAAAACAAAATGCGCATTTTACCACGTAAAGGGGGAAACTCCAAGAGCAGGAGGTGTTAGCGGTTGAAGAGTCTGCACTAAATAGCACCACTGCAGGGGTCAGGTTGGGGCTCGCGCTCCAAAACGCCACCGGCGTCTTCCTGATGGGGCCATTTGTGGCTCCGTTTCACAAATGATTGCAAGCGAACAGGATTTCCTACCTTCTGCTTTTTACAAGGCATCGAAAGACTTTCTGCCTTCTCAGAAACATTCGTGCAGTTAGGAGGAATTAGCGGGGAGTATTTATAATAAATGGGTACTTAGCATGCTGTCGCAAAGAGATTACATTAACACACACACACAGAGACACACACATACACACTCCAGTTTCAGAGACGGCACCCAGATGTTTTTAAATCACTTTACCGGGGCTCTGTGTGCATCAAAACCATTTATATTCCAGAAGACTAACTTACCAGGGACAGAAGGGGGTAGGGAAAAAAGCCAATTTGTTCCAAATAAAATCAGAACAAGAGACTAAACGGACCTATGCAGTACCACCTGGACTAGAAAAACAGTACTGGACGTTTTTATTGCGTCAAAACTGACACAGGCAAAAATGAGTGGCCAAGGACGGCAGGCGAGTGGAGCGGCTGTGAGGACCAGGGGTCCTCGAACAGTGACGGCTTTCTCTGTCAGGACGGTGCACGGCTGATATTTCACTTGCAGAACCACAGACTGAACCGCATCTTAAAATTCAGATTGTTTTACAGAAGAGAATCAATACGGTCAACTGCTGACATTTAAGTGAGATGGACGCAATGGCTGTGGGAGCAGAGGTCAAGATTCTACTCGGAGTATTTACTGATGCCAGATAAAATGTTGACAGTTCTCTTCAGTTCAGTTTCCTCTTGACTGCAGTGAGTACTACTGCATGTACAAGACCGCTGACAGCCATACAGACCATCGCTGCCCGGCCTCTGGGACTCAGAGACTGCACTTGCGGTACGCGGACAAAGGCACCAAGTATGGCCAATAATGATTCCCTGCCTGTAAGAGGAGAAACACAATTCCTCCCCCTCATCTAAGGACGAACCAGTTAGCATGGTGAGAGCTCTCGCCATATGACACATCTCCATGGCTTCTGGATGCTTCCTTTAGTAAGCATAAGACTTTGCCCTTAAAAACTCCCCTTCGGAGGGTAAGGAAAACACAAAACCAGTGGATGTCTTCCTTGCCGTGGCACAAAAAGCACCTAATGTCAGCCCACACAACGTGAACTTCTACACGACTGTGAAACTGTGTGATAGCAGGGCATTTCCATCTTCATTTTGAAGACGAAGGACCATAAATTCTCCTGCTCAAAATTCATCATCCACTTGAATCCACACCAGCGAGTCTGTGGTCACCCCTCCCTAACAAGCAGGCCGTTCTCTAGCTCCAGTCAGCCATGACTGCGTGTGGCGGAACCTGAGTCTGGCTGCACGTCAGCACTCTCCTGTCAGATTTAATACCTTAATGTCCTAGACTCAATATTAATCATAAACAATGGTAATACTCCAACACCAAAAAGAGTGATAATAAAGCCAGCTCTATCCTCAATGCACTTAGCCAGCTGAATTTCTCATTTCTGAAGGATTCCCACCATTTTCAAGTAAACGCGTCACTCATATATGGAAGATCGGCCTTTCAAAATAAAACTAATGAGCAGAAAAATTTGCAGTGAAAGAATTAACTGCAGGAGTTCAGACTGGCAGCACAGAGAAGGTCCTGGGGCCTAAGGCAGTGTGTGTGTTCCTCTGGGTCGCAAGCATAGTCCATACTCACAAAGCAGGAACTACATGCGGGGAGGGTGTGCGTGCTGCACACGTGACTCAGGACAATCGGGTGAGCATCTGCATGAGTGGAGGTGCTTAAAAGGCGCCTTTCATACATGCTACAAGGATAGGAGGATACGCCCTGTCCGATGGGCGTGGAGGACCTGATAATCCCTCTCCTTACCATACTCCAAGGGATGAGAGAGAGAAGAGGAGAGGAGAGCCTACTTAGAGATACAAGACCAAGAGTGCTGACTGCTAAAAATCTTTAGTTTTAGGATTACTCTCAAATCACCACAAAACCGACAAGGTCTGATGGCATCTGAAGTCTACGAACAAAACCCGCTACATGTTCAGTTCTGTTGAACACAGAGCGCCGCCTCCTGTAGGCTGGCGAGTGAGGGGTTCAGGGTAAACCAGGCCCTTGTTAGGTGAAAGCTGCTTTGCACCGACTTTGCATCTCATCTGAGACTATCATTATCCACATGCCGTTGGTGCCACCCTGAAGGCACGCCATTCAGAAGGAATGACTTTACTCTCCTCCATTTCACTTCCGTGATTTCGGTCAGGATAAAGAGTGGAGATCGGCTGACTGGCGCTGGAGCAGTGCCAAAAATCACTGCCGAACATCTGTCCTCTCAACAAGGACGACGGGGAAGCGTGAGATCTCAGAGATAACCAGAATGTGATTGCGCAGATACATTCAAATTACATGCAAACATTTTTTTGCCATGAATACAATTAACTTCATATAACCGAATTGTCAGAATTCAGAGTTTCAAACCAGCCTTAGAAAGATAAAGAAATACGCAGGTTTATTCTGGAAGGATAGGGAGCACCAGAAATTTCAAAGACCCTAGAAAAGTCATGCTAACAGGCCAAGGGCCACGAGGACAGGGCCCTGTGCTTCAGCCACACTATTACCTTGTTTCCATCAACACGGACCTGGTGCTGGTGCCTGCGGCTGGTTCTCGTTTGGTGCCTCTTGAGAACCAGCCTGCGTTTCCACCAGTTTCAAAAAAAGAACGAAACAGAAATGTTACATAGGCGGAAGTGAAAGTAAAAACTACCCTCTCTGTATTGTTTTTGTATTTATTTTGCCGGACCGAAAAAAAAGGTTTCCAGAGTACGATTTGTTGAGCCCTGTCTCCATGCCTGTATCCACTTTGGTCTCCATAAAGGCTCCCTGCCAGCCGTTTTACCGCTGTCCTTTTAAGGATCACGCAATAAAACAGCCTGCTAAAAACTAAACTTTGCAGCCCGACTCATGATCTCTGCGCTACACAAACGGCGCAATATTTTATTGATTCAACCCGTGACTTTCCCCATTTATACTTTATTAAATCTGGCCAGCAGATTGATCTTTTGTCTTTTTCCACAGATTAAAAACGATGTAACCTTATTCTGCTAATAAGCTGGTAAGTTGTTCCACTGCCAGCACCGGTGTTATTAGACTGACGATATAGGTTATGGACAAAATTCTCCAGGTATACGGAAGGTTTGGACGTCATATTGGGGCCATTTTGGAAATGCGTGGCACCAGCGGTGGACTGGGAAATGTGGCATCGGCACCACATTGGTGGAAATGAGGCTTATGTAGCCTAGCTGCTACAAATCAGTGCTCAAACAAGGCAGATTTAGTGGGAAGAGTATGCACCAGAAACCTGGGGGGGGGGGGGGGTTTAATTCCACTGGCACGTGCATGGGGGTGGCCCTCAGCAGTGAACCCTCTCGGCTCTGGACCTTCCACAGTCCAGTCCAGGTGGATGCCCAGACGCCTCACCCAAAGGGAACAGTCTGTTTTTAATCAGATCCAGGCATACGCTTCTCATTAAAGCCACCCCCCACCCCCAATTCTACCAAGAACTGGTTTCAAAGAGCTTTCAACACACTGACACAGCGCACCTCAGCGGTCACACACAAGCGGCTTTCGCGGGATGGTAAAACAATCAGCGTCATCTATTAAAGTAGACCAACTGTAAACTGGCTTCAGTGGCGGACGGCCGCCCGTTACCTTTTATAACTCCTACCCTGTGACACTTATCATTCTTATTACAAGAACACAGGAATGGGAGTTCCAGATTTAAGGGCCCTGCAGCACAGGGGAGGGGAGCGACTGTATTCTTTCCACATGCAGTGAAGATGTGCACGTTGATGCGATATTTCCACGGAGGCCAGGTGAGGCACCAACAGCAGGGCAGCAGGAAGGGGCCGGTATACACACGGGATGCGATCCGAGCTTTGCCCCAGTGGGGGGTGGGGTGGGCCGCTAGCGAGTAGATGCACATGGCACTTGGGGTGGGCGTGCAAATTAACGGCTTTCCGTAAATAAACCCTGATCTAATACCACTCGCAAGTTTGCAAGTCACGCTACGGTCTGTCCAAGACCCACATCTGATTGCACGCGAGCACTGGTGTGTTGAAACTTAAGAGGTTGGGCAGGGGAGTGAATAGGAAATACATCTCTCACCGTTTCGTGCTGCAGTAACAAAACAAAATGTTTAGCCTGAAAGTTGTGGACATAAACGCCAAACAAGATGAAAAAACAAACAATTTAATATAAATGTGGGGGATTTACGCAGGATCACGAAAATGGCATCAGTCTGCCTGACCTTCTGGTCAGACGAACAGGCTTCCAGATGAAAGCAGCCCACGCTGGCCTCAAAGATGAGAAATTCACCTCATTACGCCTGATCACGCCATCCCAGCAAGCCACTTTGACGTGCTAAATAAAACACAGCATTTAACTCCCAGGTTCAATCAAAGCTGCCGCAGTTTGCCAAACATGTTGTCACAGGTCTTCAGAGTTTCTACATTCAGGCTAATGATTAACCACAAATGACTCAACCAGGTGTGCGATATTTAGGAAAACAACTAGTCATCACACAATACGCAAGTAAGCTAATCTTGGCTTCTGAAATAGCTCCCCCTCCCAAAACCACGACAGGAAGAGGTGGCTGCTCAGTCTCACAGCCCCAAGCAGTCCTCTTCTGCGCTAAAACTGCAGATTTTTTTCCCAGAATGCTGAGGGGAAAAAAAAAAAAAAAAAACAGAGCAAAGCCGCATTGTTTCACGGACCGATTATCCGAATCCCGCCAAGGCATCTTGACAAGAAGTGGCACGAGTGCAGCAAGAAACGTAACACAATACACCGTGAGGGCACCGCGGTATAAAGCCGTCTTTGTACGTCGAGGGCCAGGTGTTTTCAATTAACGCAGGTCCGTCCAGGGGGCGATACACCATAAGGCTTCAGAACTCCGCCTTGGCTGAGTTTTTAATCAGCAATTTCACATTTGCTAAATCCAGCAGGTAAGGATAATTCCAGAACTTGGGCACGCCACAGTTCACGCGCCCTGCTTATTTTAGGGAATACTTTAATCACCAGCTGCTCCGCACCTCGCAACACCAGGCGAGAGAACCTCCTAATTCAATTTGATTCCTTCATAAACCAATTAAAAGCTCCGGGCTAAGCGGCAACCTCAGGTCTCGCTCACATGATTTACGGGGAGCTTGGAAGTGCAGCTTCTCCGCACCCCCACGTCTGCAAGCACAGAGCAAACTTGCTAGAGGAGCCAGCTGGGCAGACCAGACAATGCTGCACCAGCCTCATCCCTATCCGTGAAGGTCCCAGATCAGATTTCAGCCTGTCAATCGCTCCTTGCTCCAGGGATCCAGCCTCCAGCCATACAAATGTAACCTTTACAAACCTCACCATCCATTTCCTCACCCCTCCATCTATGGTCTCATTTTCCTCCCCTGCTTTCGCTCCACCAAAGACCCAAGGGTCATTCCAAAATTCCTCCCTGTCCTCTCAGAGTCTTGCTTCCACGTCTCCGGCCCGCTGCCGCGTTACATACATCGAGAATAACGTCAGCCCTCTCCAAACCCTTTTTAACATAAACCCGCAGAGCCTTGTCCAAAAATGTGATGTTTACTGCCAGGCCTGTTCTCGCTTCCCCCTCCGAGTCCTCGCTTGCTCCTGACCTTCCCGTACCAGAGATCCTCAAGCTGTCTAAAAGCATTATGAGGGTGTGGAAGAAACGCATCTGAACCATCAGTAATATTCACACCTCATCAATTCGGGGGGGGGGGGGGGGGGGGGCGCGGGGGGGGGGGGGGGGGCGCCCGGCCGGGGGCCGGGGGGGGGGC
>JAODKC010000009.1:5577915-5596961 GCA_026777985.1 Mormyrops attenuatus
CAAAAAAAAAAAAAAAAAAAAAAAAAACACACATTTCATGTGGGGAGCAATCTTTTTCCCTCATTTGAACAAACAAAGACTACAAAATACCAACACAACAGAAGTAATCCCACCCTGTCCTGTAGTTAGAAGACCTTCCACTTCCCAATTCCCTTAGACGTGCCATTTTTACCACGAAAGAGCTGCCAAACCCTGGTCAGGTGACCAGCCAGATTAACCAAAGCGCGAACAAAGCCGCAAGGCCGCCGGTCCCACTGGGCCTGCAGTGCTTCTCACCCAGAGGGCCCGTCGACTTGGCTGGGCTGGGCTGGGCTGGGCTGAGCTCAAGCCATCGGACCCTTACACCAGCGATCTCACTTCACGACACCGTGAGCAAGAAAGTGTACACAAATAAACCCTCGCGGACTCACTGGCCATAAACTCATCCTGCCCCCTCTCTCCATTCCTGTTCCATATCACAGATAACAGGAAAAGCCTAAATGGGAGAAACAGTGTCTATGGTTAATGAGATTAAAGGACATTTTCATGTTTGGGCTCAACTGAATGGTCTCGGTCGTAATCCTGAGCAGTGCATCATAAAGATACACAAAGTCAGGTAAATTCTACCTTGGGGAAAAGCTCTCCTAGCGGTGAACAAAAGGACCTTAAGGATGACAACCCAGAACGATCCAACTGGCTGACTACGTGAGAAGCTGATAACTCAGCAATTCACCAGGATACTTACCAAGTTCACAATCGTCTCCCAAAAATAATCAATATCTTTAACGAAAAGAAACTGCTCAGATGTTGGTTTACTGCCAAAGAAATTCATAATTTTCTTCGGTAATTAAAGAGAGGTCCTTAAAACAGTTGGAGGGGCATTCTGTAGCCAGAATCCCTAGGTGGTAGGTCCCATTATCATACCATAGCATTAGCTAACCCTGTGGGGCCTTTACCATGGGTCATGCTAATCAGAGCTCCCGCATGGTACTGCGTGATTTGCATCTGCAGCCAGATCTTTCTCGCTACCACTTTCTTTCCATGTGCATTTTCTGCTGGGGTGTGTATCACTTTGTGTTGTCGTCTTGTCACTGCATTATACAGTTATGCAACCAAGGGGGCACTTAGGTTAGATTTAAGTTGATCTGTGCATCTTGGGTTTTGAATTGTGATTGATGTATGTTGTTACCCATTGAATAAACTCTTCTGACTAATACTTAGCTGACCGAAACTGCTAACTCCAGCACAGAGTGGGCAGTGTGTGGCTCAGTGGGCCTCTGTGTCTATGATCAGAAGGTTGTCGGTTGAACCCCGGCCACGGCACGTCTGCAGGTCCTTGAGCGAGGCCCGATGCCCCGGGGCGCCGCATTGGGTGGCTGCCCTTCACAGCCAGCTTGTTCTGTCCTACAGTGAACAAGATGGGGGAGGCAAAAATAGAATTTCCCCACGGGGATCAATAAAGTATCAATTATTATTATTAAATTCCAAGGGGACGGTGTATCACGAGTCCTAGCCAGGACAGAGCATACACTAGACCGTGGGGTAAGAGCATAGCGCATAACCACTGGGCAACTCTAGATGACTGATCCATTGTTTGGCTCAGATAATTTCAATGGCTACGGTACATCGTGTAGCGATAAGCCGCAGTGTAGCCGCTGAATCACATCAATCAGGAACCCTATGGTCTATGACACTCAGTCATCTCACATTTCAAGGTGACCAATGACCAAGTCTGACCATGTTCAACCTCACTGACCGTTAATCTGGGTACGCACCAAGCCGAAATCAAAAAATTGGGGCCAACCAAGGCCAAACAAATGATGAACTCCCATCCCCTCCCGATGATTATAAAAATTTGTGATGGAACACACCAGCACAGCTAGAGGTGAATGTTGAAAAACAGCCGAATCAGAACTCAGGTTTCATAATCTAGGCCGAGCTTCAAAGCTGATTCAACATGCTGAAACTGGCCTAAAATGGCACCAACAGGGACCAATCATGTCTGACTGTTACACTGCCTCTAAACCATTTTAATAACACCATTAAAACCTTTCAGGGGACACTTGTAATAATCTGACAGGAGGGTTTTTACAGACTGACGCCAGACTGACAGAGAGCCTTCCTGATAACATCTCATTCATCCTCTAACGTGAACGACAATCAGTGGCTTAATCAAATACATAGCGCTGAGGCCTTTGGTCTGGAGTGCATTATAAAGGGCAAAGGGGGGGGGGGGTGTGGCGGCACAGGGTTCTGGGGCGCACTACCAGACCAAGACCAGCAGACATCACACCTGGCTTTGGTCTCAGCCTGCCCAGAGCTCACCTTCATTAAAGAGCGCACTGACTCTTCCCTGCTCACGTCCATTACTCAGCTACGGTGACTCCTCTGAGATGAGCTCAACAGCAGAGCGGGACATTAAAAACACATTAAAAAGGAGAGTTTCTGGAAGCCTCTGCCCTTTGAGGGGACTGCACTAGTTCACCTCCATAGTAGACTGAACATCTGCCAAGTGACCGGCTGGGGCTCCATCCCGCCAAGCCAAGGGCCGCCATCCATGCTCAGAAACTGGGGCAAAGCCCATGGACTTGGCCCAGCCGTCCACATTACAGCAGCGCCTCGTCTCTGGCAGAACGCGAGGAAGCTCTCAGAGAGGCGTTTCGGTTTCCACAAATAACTCCTGCACCTTTACACCGGCTGTGAGCGACGGGGTCTCCACGCTAAGCCACAGTTTGCCAGTTAACAAACCTACAAGTTATTCTTGAAAATGCAAAAGGCCTACAACAGGGAGGATTTCCCCCATACAAATCTGGGCACAGGACTCACCTTAATTCACAATTCAACAGTTTTGGAATTAACCAATTTCAAGCACTGCTCTTGAGTCAGTGAAGGTAATGGCATGTTATCAGGTTCAGCGCAAAACCTGGAGGAAGGGGCAGAAGATCACTAACATGCAGAAAATCGGACAATAGGTCAAAGTACACAGTCATTTGTACTGCATGGCTTTGCAAATGGAAAATGGCAGGAAAAAAAATAAGATTACACAACAATTTCAGGAATCAGTTTGTCTCCTTTGTGTGTGCGACATCCAAGTGTTTTAGTTACTGACGGATATGGTGTGTGTATCTATATCCAAGGCAAGAGATCAAGTTTTCACAGCATAAAAATACATTCTCTCAGAGTGTCAAACTTGATGCTTTGCAATCGAGTGATTATTTGTAACTGAAGAGTAGAGTGTAATCAGGGAAACTCCACACACCCCCTGCACTCCAGAAGCAGTGGTAGTTTAAGGGACCGTGGTGATTGTGTTTTAGATCAAAGATGACCCTTGCATTTTGGCTACACGACTGCTCCATAATATACCATCTACCCTCCACACATCGGTTATCCGTGTACCTGCATCTTGTTGGGATCCTGATACGGACCAAAACAGTCTGGCCTAGCATAGAGGTACTAGTACAGTACATCAAGCCTGCAGAGAAAGGACCCCCAGACGACAACCTGGGTTGCAGCACAGAAGCCATTTGCTTGTAAAGCGATGCATCAACAAGCACACCGAGGCATTCTACGGCCCATCTCTGGCTGTTAAAAGCAGGGAACCCCACAAAACAAGATCTAATGAGATCATCTCTCCATTGCAGAAACATAGTTAATTTGTTTCAAAAGGTTAGCTGGCTGGTTGACGCCTCTTTACTGTCCAGCCAAACCATCAACAGACTGAATGTTTAGACAAGTTCACGGCACACAAAATCCACAAAGCTCTGACTGGTCTACTGTTTATCATCAAACACCATACAAGGACAAGAAGATTGCACAAAAACTAAACAATGAAGCAATCTGTGCTGGTCAAATGTTGAATGGTTGCAACAAGACAGCAAATCCAATTAGAGCTAAGCAAGTGTCCACCAAGTCCGTTGGCATCTACATCACCACACAACCACACAATCAGACACACCCAGACAAACCGCTTGCACCAAGACTCCAACCGATGGGGGGGAACTGCTATTTGTCATTTCTACCACTCATCTCCTGGGCAAAACCCCCACAGGGAGCCAATTACATAGCCTGAAAATGTTGGGGGAACATGGGCTGCCCCTTCCACACACTCCCCATCTGGGGTCCTGGAGCTTTCTGTTTCACATTAAAGTGCTCACTTTTGAGGTCGGGATCCAGGCGTTTCATGATTCGAGAGTTGAATTATTACCGAACAATAAATTCCACAGGTACCGAGGACATGGGGAAAAACGATAGGAAGACTTGCATACATCCAGCAAATCACGCCTGCAATGAAGTTACGAGCCTCTGGGTTTATCACACTGTCGATTTACTGTTATTATGGACTCTGACACAGAGACACACCTCAGAGTCCTATTAGTTATGCATCAATAGGAGCCAGGCCATGAGAGCTTTGTTGCACCCTTAGCCAAGAAAAACAAACAAAAAAATGGTGCCTGACTGGTTTTCAACAATTACTTCCCATACTTCATTACTGGCATTTAGTATGTAACCAGCAAAACCTGTAGAACTGAAGCTTGAGGACCCAAATTGAGCAAGGCAGAAATTGACGCTCGTACTGCAGGCAGGCTGACCAAGTCCTTGGACAAGGCCGGCAATTCCCCTCCCAGATCATATTACAGAAACATCACCTGAATTGTTACTGCTAATTAATTTCAACCTCCCCCCCAATACCAGAAATTGGCACATAGACTGGACAAAAGAGTTGACTGACAAATGAGGTTATTGGCTGGGTAGCTGGCATCAAAAACCAAGAAGCTGATGACTTCCTGAGATCAGGGGCTCTTCTCAAAGTAGTTGCCTGGCATTTTATATCTTCCTGATAGCTATCAAACTTGAAAAAATCTAACACAAAGCTCATTATGGTCATCCACATCTACTCACCCCTGAACTCTGATGAACAGAGATTCAGAAACCCAACTAAAATTAGGTCGGTTTAATAGATTTTGGCCAAAGTAGCTATATTTTAGTCAATGGCTATTTCCTACCACTGACTTTTTAACTGACTACTGCTGCACAGCAGTGGTCAAATGGAATTTCATCATATTATGAGCTGAAAATTGAAATCCATTCATTTGTTGGGGCTGCTTTCTACCATCTCAGAGCAAAATTGCATACGGCAGATTTCTGGGGACAACGAAGGGCGTTCTTACTGCGTTTCATACAAGAAAAGCACTGGAGCACCCAGTCTAAATATAACAAAGGCTACTGACCTTTTCTAACAAAAGTGGGCTGTCATGCTCAAAGAAACTTCCACTCAAACACCTCCCCAAGCATTCAGGAACATCTACGACTAACACTCATGCCATCTGACTCAAAATACCAGGAAGTGAAATACTGTCAACACGCAGATCAGAAACCATACCAGGCTCATGTCGGAACGGCCACTGCATTGAGACGCCTGCCCTAAAACAAGAGGGAGATGCAAATGTATCGATAAAAAAATAATGAACACATCAACCACCTTCCTTGGAATGTTCTAGAAACTATCAACCGGGTGGGGGAGGAGTGGGGTCCTACCACCAGAGCCGGGTTTGTGTACACACTGTGTAGAAGCAATCCGATACAGCCCAGAGGACTTCATGACAAGGCCGGATTTCTCGCTTGGCTGGATAACTTGTCAGATTTAAGGTACCCAGGTTTAAGTGAACTTGATCTTAATTCACTAACATTTATCCCAGGACAGTATGTCCTGTTTTTACCCCAACAGCAAAAAATTCCGGAGGTTCTAGAGCGCAAAACCCAATACAATCACAGCTCTCATACCTGCAGCCAAGAGAACCAAATCTCATGTTTGTTCCAAAACAAAGGCCATCGGGACCAGTTGTTGTTTTAATGCGATGATGTGCAAAACGTGTCCCTCCGCATTTTGCAGCGCAACTGCTAGATTCGATCAGTGAATACCGGGACATGACAACACTTCTTCACTGTTAAAATTCCGTAACAGAATTCCAACAAGTTCTTTTAACGAGCAGTAAAAACTCAAACATTCCCACCCATCAAAAACACCTACTCCAGCCCAAGGTAAGAGTCAGAGGAGGCAACAGCCAGAAAGTCCTTGTTTACTTAATCATGGTTGAACTCATTAACCCAAATAAGCACACCACCCCCCAAATAAGGCTATTATGGGGGGGGGGGGGGAGGCGGGCCACACATGCAATGGATGAAAAATTTTTTGCCAAGTTAACTCATGAAAGCAGTGGCCTTAGTTGACGACGACAGGAGTCTCTCTTAGGAGTGGGGGGGGGGATCAAACTGAGGTCACCCAGGCGATCAGGACAGCCTCAGGTACACTGTCTGAGGAAGATGAGCTTAAGGTCACATACAACATCACAAGCTACATGATCAGAGGATGGATTACATTGCCAAATGCAGCCCAGCTCGCAAGTCGCAGTCGAAACCCCACTGTGGTTTCTTTGTGGTTTCATTCGCTGAGACGATCGTGTTGGGCAGAGAGAGTGGCGGAGAGGAGACCGTGTACTACAGCAGGAGGAGGGTAGGAACGCGACCGTGCTGCTGAGGTCGGACTTTCGAAAGCATCACGTGTGTGAAGGTTCTCCACGGAACCAAGTGTCAGTGCAGGCGTACACAACCAGACCACATACGGCAGAACTGCGAATCTGGAATAAAAGCCCGATTAATGACCCCAGACCCCCCCTGGAAATAGCCAAGCAACATCCTGACTGATGACACTCACAAATGACACAACACACAAGAAACAACAGGCCTGGATTTAGTACTGCCCTAGTAGAATGGACTATGAAGGTAGGCAAGTTCTGGTATTGCAGTGTTACGAAAGACCATGGTCCCAAGGCTGGGGGGGGCTCATATGCACAGGAACCAAGAATGAGAGCTGGCTTCCACCAGACCGCATTTCAGCATAAATATTTTTCAAGGCCGACTCAAAAGCCAAGCTTACAAGAGAAAGGACCACAAGAGACACAGAGTGAGTGACCTTATTCCCTCGAATCACCAGTTCCATCGCACGCATGTGTACACCGCCGAGCCTCAGGCAACACGCGCACCCCACCTGACTAATGGTCACTCCCATTTATCAGGACGTGACCAGTCGCCCGCCACAGGCAAGATGGTCCAGGGGGCACGAAACCAGACGTCAGAGCGTCTAAATCAGGAGGCAGGTGTCGCGGGGGGGGGGGTGGCAAGCGAGGCCTTTCGACCACCTGCCAGAGAGCTCACACTAAAGGCCAGGGGGCCAAGGAACAGGGAGGCGGGCAGGGCCATGAAGAACCCATCTGCAGCCGTTCATGCGCGTGCGCACACACACACACACACACACACACACACACACACACACACAGATACCTTCTCTCCCTGTACACTGCCAGAAAAAATGGGTACAGCCTTAGTAAAGTTTTTCCCCAAGGTACAAATAATGTTAATGTACCCCCAGTGGTACAAAAATGTTCCTCGTAGCTTTTAAAGTACAGAAATGGACTCCATTTACCTAGAGCTAGGGTACAGTTGGCAAACCCCTGAGGGTAGAGCCCCAGTGACAAGTAACTGTACACTCAAAATACAAATTAGTACTTTTTTTTTCCCCCTGACAGTGTACCTCAGCATCTTTCACCTGAATCACTGTCTTTGGGCCATTCCTTCAAACACAAAGGCCCTCATCTAATCACTCGAAAGGCCACAGCTGGCACTGGGTAAACTTGCAATTATCTGCCAGCACAAGGCGATGGGGCACCTTATAGGACATGCTAGGAAGACTAATTAAACTATGTATCTATGTAGAGGAGTCAAAGTCAATGTGACCCCCAACAAACAGTGCTGTGGGAAGAGAGGCGTACACACACACACACACAAACAGGGAAATTTGCATAAATAAGGGGAAAGTTGTAGAAATTAAGCTCTAAAGAGGATAATTCCATTCAAGCCCGCGGTAAAGACATTACCACACGAACTGACTGATGGAAAATGTTTAATTCATCGAACACCAACCCAGAAAGCTCAAGCAGGAAGTGAGCAGGAAAGGTTAAAACGCTCAGGTGTTTGTCCTCAATTAAGAGAAACAAACAGCAAAGGCATGTCGACGCACCCATGCGGTGATGTGAGTGGGGAGCTGGTGGAATTCACACTAACCCCTGTTCAGGTACCACCTCCCCTCTGCTTGTCGCACTGTGTAATCCTCATTTCAAGCCCCCCCCCATCCCACCCACCCACCCACACCCCCCCACAGGGATGAGAGGGAAGCAGCTGCTAATCTACATATGTACACAGTCCATCATGAGTAGGGAGGACAGCACTGTCGCACAGGAGAGGGTTTCATCCCGCCGGTCCATGAGACCCGGCTCTTTAGTTCAGACCACAAGAAGCAAAAAAAAAATAAAAAAATTTATATTTAAAAACAAAAAACGCACTGGAGCCAAAACAAAAACCGCGAAGGGTGGCGGCGCAATTACTGCATTACGTAACCGCTTAAATGGGAAACATTGTCTGCTTAATTGCCTCTGTGGCCGGGGTGGGGGAAGAGGGCGCCGGCCGGTCCCATTTTCTAGACAACGGACGCGCATTCATCCGGGGAACAAAGCAGCGGGTGCTCACCTGCGGGGACGCAGCGGCGGCACGGCAGGTGCACAGCGGCGCTAACACGGCGGCGAAGGATGCCCTTTTGTAATGGAGTGTAAACAGAGCCCCGTGACGTGCATCCAGGACAGTGTTATTACAGACCCGTCAGAGCAAAGTCCAAACGGGGGAAACATCGAGCTGGTCAAACGGGGTCAGGTTTTAAACTGGCTTTTTATAAACACCATTGGCCGAGCAGGAAAGGCCGCCTGCCACCACCGTTAAACGGTAAAAGTGGCACCTGGCACCCTCATCTGAGCAGTTATTCTCACAGCCAGGGAAATATGGGGGGGGGGTGGCACGTCAGCCCGATCCACACCCAGAAAGTGACTGCACTGGAGGAAATGCTCCCACCACGTCCGTATCTGAGGCGACACGTAGCCGATAACGTCAAGATCCTTCTGAAGGCAGAGGAGTATGGTCGCTGGCAGGGGGACGGACGGCCAACATGCCTGCCCTTTCAGTTCAGTTTGAGAAAGACAGCAGCTCCATTCTAAGTGGCACTGGGCCAGAGCAGACCCCACTGGGAACTGGATAGGCAAATGGGCCCACAGACACAAACAAGACAAAAAAGCCCAGAAAAGCAAATTACATCTCAAGCTCAAGGTCAGGTCCACAAATCAGGGAACCACAGGTTCTTACATTCAGTACAAACCGGGGTCACCAGCGACTAAACACCTACAGTTAAAAGAGCAAACTGCAGTTACCAGCTGCTGGAATTACTGCAGGCAAGTATTAAAGTCTTCGAGGGTAGGAGTCAGATGTGTGCCTACCCAAGGCAGAGAAAATGTATTCCTTGTTCAGCAATTTTTTGTCCAGACGCTGAAAAATACCTTAAAATATAATGTGTAATATAAACACAGTCATACCTTACAGGACTGCAATCAAGGCCACGGAGAAGCTGGATTTCATAAAAGAACAATTCATCTGCACACAAAACCGGTAACTCACGTTGCCGAGGTTGACGAAGCCATGCTTCTGAGCGATCTGGTCAGCTGCCTCCGCACCGCCGGAGACGTGGACAGCCCAGGAGTTGCTGTAGACCAGCTCTGCCAGGGACAGGCCGGCGACGGAGGCCAGGAGGACCAGCAGGGGGCAGAGCAGGAGCTGGGGAAGCCTGAGGTCCATGGAGATGCAAGGGGCAGGGGGACACCTGCTCGCAGGTCCCGAGGCGAAGTCCCAGAGCACAGCTACTTTAGCGTGCGGCCTTGCCAAGAGGACCCCGACAGGCGAGGAGGAGTCAGCACAGCAAGAAAGGGGTCACCTGAGGGGAGACAGGGACAAAGCACCAATCTATTACACACACTCGCCAAGACAACCACCTGGGGAAGAAAGCCCAAGCGGTAATCAGACAAATCTCCAAGGTTACGGGCAACGATGTAGTGCCATGTTTAAATCGCGAGCTCGCATCCCCGCAGTTTGAGGTACAGCTTATTCTTAGCTGACAGCTTTCTATATAAATACACTCCCTAACCGTATCGGTCCACTTCAGACGCGGTCGTTTTAAGGTCAGAATATTTTCCGACCGAAACCATGACGCGCAAATGAAAACGACCCGGGTCCTTCACAGATATTGGCTAGAGATGTAGACTGTGTCAATTTGAATATTTATTTCCTCGGGTGAGTTTCCGCTTCCTGGCAGGCAGAGTGCCAAAAATGGACTGTGGAGAACGGGGGCGGGGAGCACTGACACATATAACGCTTTCCTTTATGGGGGTTCGTGTAACAAGCCGAGAAATCAAGGCAAAAACTAACAAATATTAGACCTTCAATTTACCTACAGATTGCCTTCAAATGGCAGTCAATTTGGGAAAATCACAAGCAGACCACCACAGTACTTGTACAGATGACATGAATAAGAGGATCTATACAAGGAACACTGATCAGGGAGTGG
This sequence comes from Mormyrops attenuatus, assembly GCA_026777985.1. Taxonomy (NCBI): domain Eukaryota; kingdom Metazoa; phylum Chordata; class Actinopteri; order Osteoglossiformes; family Mormyridae; genus Mormyrops; species Mormyrops attenuatus. The sequence continues at coordinate 5,588,390 of JAODKC010000009.1, forward strand.
AAAAAAAATTAAATGCAAGGAGACTCAGGTTTACAAAACTAGAGAACAGTAAAAACAGTTCATATTTAGACAAAAATGTCTTTCAGCTGAAGAGGGAAACATAACCATCCTTTAAATAAATGAGCAAAAAGGCCGGAGAATCTCCCAGAAGCCACTGGGGTGAGAAGCAGACGCCTCATCACAGGATCCCTGAACTTCAGCAACACTCAAACCACTGCGCACTGCATCACCAGAAAAGAAAAATAAGACCAGTCTGCCCGTTCCAGCGAAATTTACTTAGCTCCGACTCATCGTTGAAACGGGAAGCCAGAGGCGAACAAGCGGTCGGGGAGGGGAGGGGGCCGAATCTGAGCTCACGATTTCTTCAAAGACCAAAGCATTTCAAATGAAAGCGGTTAGACGGGGTTCTCTCTCTGCCAGAGGCTCCCCAGGGGCGATACAGACACGTAACAGGGACGGAAATGGGAAACACCCCGATCTCGATCTGGTGCACATTTGGCTTGTGGGAATTCACAAGAATCCATCTCAAAATACTACCGACAATTACTGCATGAGCAGCACAAAAAAAGTGCAGGAAAAAAAAATGTAACAGTTAAATTCATACCCTTTAATCCTGGGAAAACAGGAGAGATCAAAAAGTGTGTTAGAGTGTTACCTACCCAGTAACACTTTCCTGGCAGCCACTGGCATGAACCTACTGATGCAGAACTGCGTCTGGCTATCATAAACATTTCCTCATTCTTCAAAGGCTTTTTTTCACCCTTTTGAACACAACCTCACATTCTTGGACAAGGAGTGAACTTTCAAATAGCAAGTACAACAATCAGTGCATTCCCACCGAGACAGCACCGGAGAAGTGGACTCGCGGCAGAGATCACGATTGCGCCAGAGACCTTTCCTGGAAAAAATACAAATTGGATAGCTAATTTCCCTACAGCCCCACGGAGACTGCTTTGGGTGCCCGACCTGCTATACATTTCACTGACAGTCTCCATCCAAGAGCATTATAAATCACAGATTTTAATTTACACTTTGATGTGACCAAGAAAAAGAATTTTCTTTTAGCAACCCACCTGAAAATGCACACAGCGGTGATGAAATTACCCTGCTTCCTGTTTACAAAACAAGGACGACGAAAATACACTAGAAAGCGAAGCGTGAGAGACTACAGTCATCATCTTTTCATTACACCCTGGCTATATTACTCTTCAAGCCATAAAAAGTACAGTGAAGCCTGAAGGCAATGCCATCAGACGTTCCCTTTCAGACTGGAAATACCGTCTCCCCCAGCTAGCGACCATGCTTACCAGTATGGCTTTTCAGTTGCCTTTCCCAGCCAGTACCTTTCCTAAGCATCAGACTTCAATGCTCCGATCATAAGCTAAACAGCAGCAGTCATACTTTCTAATGAGCTATTCTATACCGGTTACCCAGGAAAACAAAAAACATTCAAGTCCGTCAAGTTTCGTCAAAAGAAAAACTTGTTTCTTCAAATTCTACTTCAAGAAGTAAATGCCTTCCTGAAGGAAACGAGACATTACTGCATCCTACATCTGCAGATCACCCTCACCTGTGCTCATCCCCCCCCCCCATGAAGACATATACACCAATCCAACCAGCAGAACACACACCCAAATGGCCCAGTCAGCCGTCCTTACGCACACTTCTGCCCCAGCAACCCAACACCACATTTCCTTATAGCCCAGAAACGGGGCTGGTTCCACTCAGAGGGCATTTACAGCCAAATACTTCACAGCAAGACTGCCACCCCCTCCCCCCGGCTTAAACTGCATTTAAATTTACGGGCGCTCACCTCGAAGTTTCCGTTCGCGTCCACGCTTTCTATCTACGATCTGAAACGCACAAGCGACTCATCCAGCCCGACTTCTGCGCTCCTCCACATCTCAAATGTACATCCTTCGCTTGGTGACCTCGAACCCCAGTGGGACGGAGTTACCATGAATAACCGTGATAAAAAAAATAAATAAATAAATAACTGGAGGAGTTCAAATACTCAAACATCTGGAGAAGGGCAACGATAACCAATGCCAGCGACATCCAGCATGAGAAATGAGCTCTGGTTTTGAAGTTGTTCTACAATTTACTTTAGATGCGGACATTTTAAAAACTTCAATATCACTGCAATCAGAACACAATTCACCAGGTCACATGGAGATATATCTTTATAATATACACACACCAAGTTTGCTATTCAAAACTAATGCGAGAAATCTATGACCTTTCTACTGAAGTCGTGGATCCAAAAGGACAAGTCCAACATTAGAAAACCAAGGACCTTGATCTAAATATTCAAAAGGCCCCCAGGAGACTTGCCAATCTGCAAAATATCACGCATTTCAAGACCAATATGCAGCATGAGAAACTAAGGATCTCTGTGGGTTTCTCGCACGAAAGAAAATGACATTTTGCTTGCAGGACCGGCAGATTACAAAATTAAGCGAAGAAGCTCCACCTGATCTGTGAGTCAACAGGGACGAGATAAGGCCATAACATCATCCACATCCGACAATGAGTCACCCCAGTCTGTCTGTAAACGCTGGGTTCACTTCGAGTGAAACTGCATCGGAAAAAATCCTGCAGCTCAACATTGGTAGACTGCACCTTTACTACATACTAAAAATGTGTTATCCGACTATAGTGGAAATAAGTATAGCCAACATACGAAAGAATCCATCCGCTAGGATGCACTGCAAATTTGAAGAAATTCAACCGTAAAACCGACCCGTTTTTAAAGCAATAAAAACAAGCAGTTAAATCCCCGTCAATAGAAACTTTTCGTCCGAGTAAGGAGTGAGGCGCGAATCACAGCTCCAACCGGACGTTTATAGATAAGAACATCGAAATTAAAGCAATAAAATAATTAAATAATGCAAATACCTCGCAATCGGAGAGAAAATGAAAATAAACGGAAATATCCACGATAAATAAAAATCGAGTCAAAATGTCTAAAAATCAAACCGATAACCATCGTAAGTCCAACATCAGGAAACACCAGCCAGGTCCAGCTCGTTAAACCTCAGCCTTTAAAATGCCTAAAAGACTATTTTAATGTCTCGTTTTTGCTTAAAAGACAGCTTATCTTAAGGTAATACGAATCAACGCAGGCTACAAACACCCGTTATAAAAAATACGCGAATACTTGCAACAGCTTCGATCGGACACATTTGTACCTTACTTCCCTGCTTGACTTCAGCTCACGGTGAAACGAGGAAAAGATCAAATACTCTGAAAGCGGAACTATAAAAGGTTACGTTTTATTATTTAACATTTTGTAACGGGATCCGATGGCACCAGGTCCAGCGCAGAGGAGTCTCCGGTTACCGGAGGGGGCAGCCCGCCGCGTCCCATTTGCGAATTTCCGAGGTTTTCATTCATCATGTTATATTATGTAAACAAAGAGTAGTTAAACTATTTCACCTATTTATCTACATGTTCGTAGTAATTTCAGACTGGAATCGTAGCTAAATAAAACCCCAGTTTCTAATGAACTTACCACACTTATGACATAACCGATTGCCGACATATTTCGACAAGCACTATGTCCCGAGTAAGTTTACTCACCAGATCCCGAGATCGGACAAATGGAGAAACTTTTGTAAGCTGCCTTGAAGTAGCACCTCCCCAAAAACAGCAAAAACATGACAATCAAGAACAGTAGGTTATAACAGCTGGGTTTGTACAGACGTCATAGCGCGTATCTTACCACAAACAGTTCAGCAATTTGCTCCCCCCACCACCACCACCACCAAAACCACCACCACCCGGAGGCTAACTTAAAAAGGGAATATTTCTGAATGTTTGCATCGATCCATTTTCTCCGGAGGTGGTCCCTACGGGTCCGGCTAAGCACGAAGGCGCAGAAATCGTCCGACTCCGTTCGCCAAACGTGCGTCTCTGCTCTCGGTGGACAGTCTGCTCATTCCCATGGCTTCCTTTACTGCTGGCCCCCACCCAATCAAACTAAACCCAGCCCAACACCATGAACTCATCTGGCCGCAAATACTCTACACGTCGATATCAATATTAGCGTAGATCAGTCCACTGTACCTAATGACGACTGGCTGCAGTGGCGGCGTCATGTTTCGGTCGCGCCCGGCGTCAGGGTCGTGTGCGGTGGCGTAGCTCGAAGCGCCGGTGCGCCTCCCCAGCTGGCAAGCGGGCAATGGCCGTGCTGTGCAACTGCAACTCCTTAAGGAGCCAGGGATCCCTTGACTCTTCACTGAGGCCAATGCGCATTACTTCATACCACTTCCACATGCGGTATTATCAGAATATAGAGGGGAACTTTCCTGCGCTTTTCTCCCCTTCCCCTATCGGTGGTCTTCAGTTGCAAAGCACGCACGCAATAACCTCTCCAACTACGCAGCATTACGCTGCGTAAACAGCGCGTCAGGGCACTGGGCGGTTATTTGAAACTCCTACGCCACCCATGGCTCCTTCGCGGTTCAAATCAATCTGTTTTTCACGGAAAAAAAGCCACAAAACACACCTCCCCCCTCCTTTACGACCTCCAGTGAGAAGTAGTTCACATGCCCCAGGAAACACGTCACTGTCAGGGAAGGCTCCGGCAGGACGAGTCCTATTCGGGCACGCCTCCTTTACTCCAACTCCACTGCCTGCTTTCGGTCTTTTGCCAACCGATTCAGAACCAGTGCGCAGCCCGCAGTTCCCCACATTACATGAGTAATATCACTGATCTAGAGTCGGCTGCAAGAAGCAGGCATTTTTTTCCCACTGAATTGCCCACTTTACATAAAACCAGTGATCTACCCCCACCTACTGGCCGATGAAAGCACGCGAGGAATGAACAAGATGCATTTATTTTGCAAAAACTTGTTTTTGGCAGAGAAGTCAGTCCGCACCCGGCACAAACAAGTATTAACTAAACATTCACAGAGATATTTCTAGAATAAAAGGTAATCGGTGAAATTTACATTTACTTTCATTTAGCAGCCGCTTCTGTTCAAAGCGACGTACAAATCGGACACATTACAGCCATACGTGCCGCAGAGGTGCTGGACAATCTCGGCTAAACTGAGCTTCCAGTGAATGCCCAGGTACAAGTGTAACATTTAAGAAAGGTGACAGGGAAAAAAAAAAATCACACTTTTCACACTCTTGGTAATTATTAGGACACCACAGACACGGCGAAACCCCTCTACCTTAAGGATCCCCCTGAAAAATGAAGCAGTCTGGTGTCCTAGTGATTTTTCGGTTCATGGTCCATAGCCTGCTTTAGATTTCGATGTGTAGTAACATCGCCACCTGGCCGCCCTACTGGGGAACTTCCGACAGCCTAAAAACTCAGGGTTATGACGTCTGAGGTGCCAACACTACGGCAATACTACTATCAAACGTCACGACCTATAACAGTACTCAAGAAAAAAACAACAAACACACACAAAAGGCGTTTAGACTCGTCATCTAACACCCTCCTTGTGATGTACTCCCCTCTCTAAAATATAGGCTATTGCTTTTTACAGAATTACAGTTTAAGTGACATTGATGTTTTCCTAATGAGATTTTCTTAAAAATCCACGGGATAACACGTGCGCAGTTTGTTCTCGCCACATTACCATAACCATGATTACTATTACGAAATGAATGGCTAAATGTATGTAGGACACAAACGAAGCAGAATCACAATCCAGCTATGCTGAAACAAATCAATTAGGGCGATATCGGTGTCTGTACAAGGTCCATAAAACGCTACCATCTGGGTTGCATACATTACTAAACTAGATCTAGGCCTGTATATATTATGCAGAGCTATATTAAATCGAATTACACGAAACGACAAACAACTGTTTGATTACACTAGCGCCAAAGTGAGGGAGAGGACAAAAATCACTCAAAAGTTATGCTATATAATTTAAGAGAGAAATACAGTGAGCCGTAGTACGGCGTACTTCATGGAACGGATTTATGTGGCGTTTATGCTCTGTGGATAAACCCAAACGTTTCACGATGAAAAAAACGTAAAACTAAGACAAACTATCAAAAAACGGGAAAACTTCTGGTTAGACTCGCATTTCCTTTTAACTTGGCTGTATTTTTACGGCGGATATTTACCGAATCATGCAAGTGACTGTGCATCCCGGTTAAGCTTTAGTCCTTGGCAGCATGACTCCAGCGCGGTGCTCGAACCTGTCCTGGGCGAAAACTCGCACTTTTCTACACAATTAAACGCGACCCATAGTGCGCATGCGTTGTGTGCGCAGGTAATGCCAGCATTTGATGTAAAATTGTCGCTCTGGAAGAGGGTTATTTGATTTCATTAATTTTATATGTCCATTTAATACAAAGAATTATGCCAACATATCCAGTCAAAGTGTAGCATTCTACAGAACAGGTTTAAAGGATGTCTGGCTAACGCGCCAGGCAACGTGACTTTTAGTTTAGTTGAACACGTCAATAAAGTGATTAAGCTTAGAGGATGACCGATCAGTAATATAAAAATGGCAAATCCTTGTTCACAAGTCCAGTTCTTTAAAACATTTTGACATGGCATTTATTGACATTTCTGAAATATGTGTGAAATATTGTAGGCTACTTGTTTATGGAGTTGTTAATCGAAATAAAGATTTGCATGAATGCTTCCTGCCAAAACGAATGTCAAAAGGATATATATATTTAAGGCACATTAAGGCATGTTTATATATATACACACACACACACATACACACACAAAGCTGTGCTGAATTTAGTTGTTAGCAGATGTGACAGTTACCTGTGTTTTGTTATAGTTTAGAAAAGATGTGAGTGATGGAGAAATCCTGTGGAACAAAGATCAACATAACGTAGAGTTTTTGAGTAAGGTATCTGCTCAAATATATGAATTTTGACAGATAGCGATAACTAATAATATTTTAGAATTTTGCATGTTAGTAAGTCACCATCATACCGTATGCAAGAGAAACATTCACTTCTACCTACCAGCCCAAGGCGTTGCCATGGGGACCACTGATGAACCACCGAACTTGTGTACTTTTTCAAAATGGCTGCCATCGCACCTACCAATGAACTGTTAAATTATACATTTCCAAAGCGGCTGCTATGGTTTCCGTCACAGAACTGTTAAATTATACATATTAATTCAAAATGGCAGCCATGGCCTCTGTCCATAAATGAAAACATTCATCTGTGATGTTGTTCATTCAGTTTAATGCCTTTTGATACTTTACACATACTGAGTATTTCTTTTGTGAAGGAATTTATGGAATGTACAACCTTTGGCACACAAGATCAGTACAACTCATCAAGAATGGTGTTTTTGCAACAGTTCTCTGCATGGTCATGAAATGTTATACGTATAAATGGATCCAGGTAGGTGGTGTTGGTGGTCTAGTGGTCAGGATGCTTGCCTGGGGACTAAAAGATCATGGGTTTGAGTCCCACCTCTGGCCCTACCATCACTGGGTTCCTGAGTGAGACCCTTAACCCTAATTTGCTCCACAGGGACTTTTCCTGAATTTAGAAAAATGCAAGTTACTCTAGATAACAGTATCTGTTAAATGATGTGACATGTGGAGGGCCTACATAACACATTACCCCAGGAGTACTTCAAGCGGGATACTTCAGTGCTCACAAATGCTATCATTGTCACGTTTATATTGGGGTGTAGCTCTTAAGTCAGATTTTGCACATTTACGCTCCTCATTGTGTTGTTTTCCCATAATTTGGGGTCTTCAGAAAATATTTTTATTCTGCCAATAAAAGCATTATTGTACCCATGAAGGAAAAATTGAGGTCTATAGTGTAAAAATATTCAAAAACTCTTTACATCAACTATGCCTTCATAATTCATTCATACAACATTCAGTGCGCCTTCATAATGCATTCATAATGCATTCATAGAACATTCATAAGAAGCATGTTAAATATACCATCCAAACATACCTTAACAGCTTTACTAGACATTAATAACAAACTTCATATGATGATAACAAAGATTATAATTGTATAATCACATATTTCTTAGTAATGTATATTAAAGCTGTTACAGCATGTTAAGGCAGTGGTTCTCAACTTTTTGTTGCACTACGACCCAATTTTTACCAGGCCGCCTTAGTCGTGACCATTCCCTTGGCTGAGAGGCAACCCCACACGAGTGGGCTCTGGATGCTTTACTGTTGGCATGACACAGGACTGATGGTAGTGCTCACCTTTTCTTCTCTGGGCAATCTTTTTTTCTGGATGCCCCAAACAATTGCAAAGTGGAATCATCAGTGAAAATGACTTTACCCCAGTCCTCAGCAGTCCATCCCTGTACCTTTTGCAGAATATTAGTCTGTCCCTGATGTTTTTCTTGGAGAGAAGTGGCTTCTTTGCTGCCCTTCTTGACACCAGACCATCCTCCAACAGTCTTCGCCTCACAGATGTACAGATGCAGCGCCGCCCCTCCCTACACGCAGAACACGCGCTGTGCGTAGGGCCCCACGATCCACGGGGGGCCCCATTTTCCGCAAGGGGATGCATTCTCTGCAAATGCGCAAAGGATGCGCATCGCTGCCGTGAGACGCACGTAGAGCACCAAGTCAGCCCAAGGCAG